>JAMWYP010000129.1:61645-682527 GCA_025563575.1 Acacia pycnantha
GGCGAAATTCCGTCGATTAGGGGGTCAGGGGTAAAATGGTCATTTTTACTAAAAATGTCCATCGTAATGATAGATCCTTAACAAATACGTTGTTATGTTGATAGGATATCCCTGATAACGTTCTGACCTACTGTCGTGCCGTATACCGACAGAAATACCGAATTCCCTGTACTATTGTTTGTCATGCCTATTGTCTATCATGCTTGTACTCTGACTGTACTATTTCCTGTACTCTGATTGTACTATTGTCTGTACTCTGATTGTACTATTGTCTGTACTCTGACTGTACTATTATCTGTAATCCGACTGTACTATTGTCTGTCATCTGACTGTTTTATTATTGCCATACATATCTGATATGTATACCCTATGTCCGGACGTAGTAAATGTTGCCAAAATTCTATGAATGTCTGTTGTACATATATGGTGTATATAAACATGAGGTTAACCGTTACCTGGGGTTCGATGCATGGACCTCAGCCCTTAATATAGCTTCAGGGTCGGGTGGACCGAGGATCGAGGAGAAGGACAAGCATCATGCCTAGGAGTCACGGCTGAAGACTTCTTTCTGTATTACTTTTGAAACACTCTTGTACCGTTGTTTAAACAGCAAGACATGCTACCATGGGTATTTTAATATATATATCAGTTACTCAATCGCTCCGGTGCTCTACTATGATGTTTACAAATGATGTTTGATGAAAAAAAAAATTTATACTGCTTGTGAAAACGGGATGTTACACGGTACATTTCCAGCTCCTATTCTCACATAAATCCGCTCATGCTCGAGCACAAAAATGCCATGCTCGAGCAGCAACGTTTTTCAGCACTCTATTCACCTCTGTTTCACGTTTCAGCTGGCGACCTCTGGTAATTAAATGATATGTCTCAAACCAGAAGTCTGATTGAGGTGAAACCAATTTTGTATGAAACTAAACTTCCAATTCTTCATTTTGATATAAAATTAAAGTCTAAATGATGTCATATGAAGGATCTATGAATTTTGGAAGATGAGAGTGAAATTCACGCTACACAGCAGACCAAGCTTCGGTATTTTGGGTGTATCTCACAATCTACAAATCTGATTGAGCTGAGACCGGTGCCATTTGAAACTAGACTCACATACCTTTCCAAAAACATCAAAATAATGTAAAAAAAATTCAATTGAAGGAGATATGATGTTTTGAAGTTGATGGTCAGTTCAGGATGTTGCAAAAAATGTTGGTCAAGAACAACCTCCATTCATCTGATGATAATGGACGAAATACAATAAGTTTGGAGCTAATTATTCTTGCATTATAAAGAAGACTTAAAGATATTTCTGAGCATGGGTGATTTTCCAAATTTAGAGCTATATTAAAGACGTTACGCTCATTGAAAATTGACTCTTGTACTGCCAATGCTATTACGTTTTGAAATTCAATGGAGTTTGATATTGGCACAAGATCATAGTAGCAAGAAGCTTGACAATCAAAGACGCTTACTCGAACAAGGAGATTGGGACTCCCGAGCATCATCGAGCTCGAGCAAACATTTTCAAATTGAACAATCATGCTCGAGCAGGGAATTTGGCATGCCCGAGCATCATCGAGCCAAAAGTGAGGATTTGCAAATTGAAGAGTCATGCCCGAGAAGAGTGAATGGCATGCTCGAGCATGATGCTCGAGCAGAGGCAAAAGTGTGCCTGAGCAGCATCGCTGAATCTCTTAGTCCTCCCTATGTATGCCCTGTGCCCGAGCACGTTATTGACATGCTCGAGCATGGTGCTCAAGCAACAACATTTTGATGCTCGAGCAAGCTTACCTCAATGCTCTTAATTCCTCTCGGTTTCAAACATGATCGAACATGGCCTCTGGGTTGCCCGAGCATCAGCGATGGTAAATGTTTCTAAATGCCTTATTCTAAGCATGCCCGAGCAAGCTCACTGAAGTCCTCGAGGAGTAGCTCCCTGTTGCCCGAGCACAAAATGATGATCTCCACTTATAATGTATTTGCAACTTGGTTGCCCGAGCATACTATTAGTCATGCTCGAGCATGATGATCTCTGTTTTTCAAAATCTCCGTCTTCATAAATCCTAAATCATCGTGTGTGATTTCATTTCTATATATCATTACTTATTACTATTGCTAATTGCTTTTAATAAGTTTGCTAATGAGTTTTAAATTATTTTATCATGGATTAACAACAAATTGGCATAAAGCAATTTGTGTGTTAGAAGCATTAAATGCTACGTCAGAAAACAGAGGAATGCTTCTGAGTCTAATGGATAGTTTGATCATTCTAACGAAAAGCTTGAATCTTTACAACGGCTATTAATGTTGTTGGGATCCGTACACGCAGCGGAAGGATTCTCATCCATTAAAATTTTACGAATCTCGAAGAGGATCTATCAACGGCGTTTAAATCGGGTTCATTAGGAAACCGTACCTATACGAGCTTGTATGCATCCTTTCTCAAACATGTGGGCTAACACCTTCTTGCTTGATCAATCTCTAGGAGCCGACTCTATGAATCCACTCCCTCCACCGGTATCCACACCGAACAGCTCTCCAACACGTAGGCAGCGTGCCAGCGCCTTCTTACTTTGCGTCTCGCGTCTTTTCTCTCTAGGGTTTTTCACGACAGTTCCTTATTTTAATATGACTAGATCATGATCTTTTATAGAGTTTCTAAAACCCTAATTGAACCGTATTAAAATATTCAAGATTAATCTCAATTAATTTTAAATTTGAATTTTATATATAAATAGCATTAATTAAATTTGTCCAATAGATCTAATCCAATCTATTTATTTAATCCGAATTAAAAGCTTGCTGATTTAATTTATTTCTATAAATTAAATCTGAGATGTGATATCTTTCTATTTAATTAAATCTGAGATATTATATCTTTATTCGAAAATTAAATTTGAGATACAATATCTCAATTTATTATAGTTGTTTAATTTATCAAATAAATTAAATACTATATAATAATATTATTATCTATAAATAATATCATTATTATTTTCGAATTATATATATATATATATATATATATATATATATATATATATATATATATATATATATATATATATATATATATATAATCCTAGATTAAATACAATATTCATTAATACTTAGACATATATAAGATTCAATGAATCAGGACACTTTTACTCGTGTTGGGCTATTCTTATGTGCGACCCTGTAGGCCCACATGAGATTAGCAGCGGGCCAATACTGTATCAGCCCACAAGTCGCAAGCAGCCTCTAGCAAGACATTGCGACTACCCAATTCATATGGGGATCGATGATACGATACAACCTATCATACAACCATGTCACATCCCTTTTGTCACGTGATAACTTGGTCAAGGATGAGGCATGGATAATGTCAACTTCCTGTTCTTGACCATTACTTTCTTGATTCTTGAGTAGTCTAACAATTGAAATGGAAACTCCTTTCCATCGTAGTATGGCCATACATTTCTCAGACTCACTCATCGAGGGCCCTAGTATTATCTCTCTACAAATGTGACAGACAAATTCCATCTTGACCATTCACAAATTTCATCAAAGTCATACTGGTCTTATTTCATCTTCGCTCCCGCGTAGATGACCGACCAAGGACATTTAGGATAATCAATAAGATATATTCAAGAATACAGTTATCACTATAACTAAATAAAGAATACTTTAAATGACATTCCCGTTTAAAGTACAATGACTTCCCCTAGGACATAATTTCCAGCAGACTCCCACTTGCACTAGGTGCAATCATTAATTACTCTTATTCCCATTGTCCTAGCATGACGCTCATGTTTTGCTTGTGCAAGCGGCTTAGTAAGAGGATCAACAACATTGTCTTGTCCTGATACTTTGCATAATTTTATATCACCTCTATCATTGATTTCTCTGATAAGATGAAATCGCCTGAGTATGTGCTTGGTCCTTTGATGTGACCTAGGCTCCTTGGTCAGCGCAATAGCGCCGCTATTGTCACAAAGCAAGTCTATTGGATTTGAGATTGTAGGAACCATCCCTAGTACAGTAATGAACTTTCTGATCCAAACGGCCTACTTAGCTGCATTCAATGCTACTATATACTCAGCTTCTATTGCAGAGTCAGCTACAGTGCTATGCTTAGAGCACTTCCAGCTTACCGCACCACCATTCAAAAGGAATACATATCCAGATTGCGATCTTAGATCATCTTGGTCAGTTTGGAAACTCGAATCTGTGTAACCAGTCACACAGAGCTCATCTTCCAATTCACCATATACTAAGAATAAGTCCTTAGTCCTTCTTGAGTACTTCAGAATATTCTTGACAGCAGTCCAGTGACTCTTACCGGGATCTTGTTGATATCTGCTAGTCATACTTATGGCAAATGAGACATCCAGTCGAGTACATAACATGGCATACATGATAGATCCAATGGCAGAGGCATATGGAATCTTACTCATGCGATCTCTTTGATCTTGTATACTAGGACACAGATCCTTACTGAGATGGATGCCATGAGACATGGGCATGTAACCCCTTTTAGAATCTTGCATACTGAATCTATGCAGTATCTTGTCTATATATGTGCTCTAACTTAGGCCTATCAGCCTCTTGGATTTATCTCTATAGATCCTGATCCCTAAGATGTTAGTGGCTTCGCTCAAATCTTTCATTGAGAAAGACTTTCCTAACCAAGACTTGACACTCTACAAGGTAGGAATGTCATTCCCAATAAGTAGGATGTCATCTACATAAAGCACCAAAAATACAACTGTGCTCCTACTAACCTTTTGTAAACACAAGGTTCATCAATGTTTTGAATGAATTCAAACTCTTTGACTAGTTCATCAAAACGATGATTCCAGCTCCAAGATACTTGCTTCAATCCATAAATGGACATTTGAAGCTTGCATACTTTACCAGAGTCCTCTAGACGCACAAAGCCCTCAGGTTGTGTCATGTACACATCCTCAAGGAGTTTTCCGTTAAGGAAGGCTGTTTTGACGTCCATCTGCCATATTTCATAGTCATAATATGTTGCAATGGAAAGAAGGTTTCTGATTGATTTGACCATTGCAACTGGGAAAAGGTTCCATCATAGTCCACACCATGAGTTTGAGTGAATCCTTTTGCAACAAGTCGTGCCTTGAAGACATGTACTTTGCCATCCATGTCAGTTTTCTCCTTGAAAACCTACTTGCACCCAATAGTTTTTACACCTTCAGGTGGATCGACTAAGGTCCATACCTCATTGTCGTACATGGATTGCATTTCAGACTTCATGGCATTTAGCCACCTTTCAGAATTTTGGTCCTACTACGGCTTCTTGATAGGTAGTTGGCTCATTTTGCTCAATGACCAAAACATCGCGACTTCCAGTAATCAAAAATCTATATCTCTGAGGCTGTAGCCGTGATCTATCGGACCTTCGTAGGCCTTGTGTTATTTGAGTAGGCTCAAAAAAACTTGTTGTGAGTCTTCTTCGTTTTCCATCTGTGGTTCTATGTTATCCTGTGGCTCTCGAACTTCTTCGAGGTACACCTTACACTACTACAAAAAAGGGATACTACTTCCCTAAAAGACATCCTTATTTTTTAAAAGGAAGTCAAAAGTAAACGCAGTGGCATTCTTGTAATTATATAGTTGAATTCTAAGCATGTGGCGTCCTAAAATAATGTTCAGGACGCCTATAAGAAAATAAGGCATCCTAAAACAATTTCAGAATGCCTAAAATTAAATTTTTAGCGCCAAAAATTAATTGTTTATCGCCATGGCGCCATTTCGCAAACTTTTTGGCGCCAACTAATGTTTTAGGAATATTTTTTTTCTTACATCCTGAATTATGATCAGGACGCCTTTATGTCATTTATTAGCGTCCTGATTTTATATCAGGACACCTAAATTAATTTATTGGCGTCCTGATATAATTTCAGGACGCCTTAATTAGTTTTATGGCATCCTGAATATTATTTCAGGATACCTAAATTGCCAAATAACCCTATGAACCACGTCTTTTCGCTTACCTGACCATACTCTTAATTGAGCTCAACTATTATTTCCTCTGCACTTCATCAATCTCCTTGTTCGAAATCGATTCACGCCGTAAGCCTGAATCGCGATTCAAGCCATCCCTCCCTTGCGCGACAGTCCGTCTCCTCTCAGTCTTCCCTCTTCGCGGCGGTGTCCGTTGGCTCTCGTTGTCTGTTTCTGCCGCTTCCCCCACCTTCTCCGACGATATCTAATGGTACGCAATTCCCCTAAATGCTTTTGCTTGTTCCCATTCTTGGCTTGAATAGGCTTTTATTTCCTTGGCCCTCGCCATTCATGTATAATTTATGTCTGCTCTCATATATAATTGATACATATTGTTCGTGCAAATAGAGGGTGCTATTACTTATATATATTATTCAATTGCTGCTGGTTTTATCAAAACTTTTGAGCTGTTGTGATAAGGGAAATTCATCATAATCTATCTGAAATGGGATTTTTTTTTCTCCTTCTAAATTTCTATTATAGGATTAGGATCATTTGGGTAGGTATTAGGATATCTTCCTGTAATTTAAAAAAATTTTCACTTGTAGTCCGCTATCAAGGGTTTGCTTTTACTTTCAAGAATTATTTTGGATCAAAAAATAGCTTTGATACATATCCTTTAGTTAGTTTTTCAAATAGATCATCAATAACTTTGATATTTTCTTCTCTTCTTTTTGCTTGAGATTTACTTTCTAAGCAATAAGCTAATCATCACACATGTTTAATTAATTAGGGGCATCTGGTGGGGGTATCGATCATTATGCAGTGGAAAAACTTCAGGTCCAGAGTGCAACAATTACATGTGGATAATTCTTTAAATAAGATTTTCAAAATTTATTATATTGACATGTTTATTGAAAATTAGAATCTTTATTCAAAATTTGTATTTTACGGTGATGACTAGAGGTTGAAAATGTTGGTTCTATATTAGTTTTGATGATGTCTTATATAGGTGTCATTCTTAAGAGCAAAAGTTGTTTGGTATATTTATCTCCTACATTGACTAACTACTATGTTTAATGTAGATTAGTTCAAGTTGAATTATAGCTCAAGAAGGAGATAAGAGATTTTAGTAAGAAGAAATTGAAGAAAATGTCAAGTTAAGAGATATTGAAGAATTAAATTGTGGAGAATGTTCAAGAGAAGAGGAAAGAAAGAAGACTTGCTAAATGGAATGATAAAATCATTATACAAGTAGATTGATTCTAGAAGTCTCCACGATGATATGGAAGTTGGAACGGCTTAAATCGGAGTTAAAATAAGCAAAATCACGTTTTGGGATGAATTAACTCGAGCCGAAGCTTACCTCGAGTTAAAATGATTTCTACAAGTGTTTTGGGTGCTCAGTACAGCTTGCCTCGAGTCAAGAACATCACTACCTCGAGTCAGCACTTTGCTACAGTGATTTTTGCCTCTGGAACGAGTTGCCTCGAGTCAAATCACTAATTGCCTCGAGTTAAGGTGTGTTTCAGCAACTCTGGAGCACTCTGTTCCACGTTCAGCTTCGGGCGACCTTTGGTAATTCGACGATATCTCCCAAACCAGAGATCCGATTGAAGTGAAATAAATTTTTTTGGAAACTAGACTTCCAATGCGTCATTTGGATATAAAATTAAAGTCCAAAGGAGGTCAGATTCGATAGCTAAGAATTATTGAAGATGACAGTGACATCACCATCACACTGCTGACCAAGCTTCAATGTTTTGAGTATATCTCACAAGCTACAGATCCAATGGAGCTAAAATCTGTGCCATTTGAAAGAAGACTCAAAGGTCTTTCCATCAAGACTTGCACCAGACAAAACTGAGTTCGGAACATGGATTTATGATCTTCTAAAGTTGACACTCGAAATTCTGAAAGCAACAGAGTTCAATTGAAGATCAAAGAATTGAGAAGGAGCGAATTAACTCGAGCCAGCAGTGTTACCTCCAGTCTACGTCCAACCAGAGAACTTGAAGATTGGAGAAGTGTTTTTAACTCGAGGCTCCTCAAATACAACCTCGAGTCTCCAGACTCGATCCAAGATATACTGCACCTCGAGTTGAATTGATTCTGGAATTAATGATTAATTCATGGTTGCCTCGAGTCAGAGTTTTTATCACCTCGAGCCAAAGCCAAACAGAAAGTATAGAACAATTGAGGGCAGTTTTCACCTCGAGTCAGAGATGATGCCTCGAGTCAGTGGCTGGACATTTTTCACCTCGAGCCAACCTCTCCACCTCGAGTCACCTGAGGAATGTTTTGAAGAATAGAGAGCGATGTTTGACTCGAGCCAACCAATATGCCTCGAGTCAAAATGGAGACAGAGAGTTAGACGAATTGGGAGCAGTTTTTAACTCGAGCGAAATCTTCACCTCGAGTCAACCACGCAGCAAATAGAAACGTACAGTAGCAGCAACAAAGAGGAATTCAGAAATGACTCAGAAATGTTAATTTCTACTTGCTATACTTCTCAATGTTATTAATCATGTTTGTTAGCAAGTTTCAGATGATCAATTGAAGGATTAGAAGAAAAACTCAAAATGACAGATTTGTGCTTGAAGATGAACTCTGCATATTTTTCAGAAATATGACAAAAGACAAATTCAATGAATTCAATGAGGAGCTTGAAGAAATGAAGCTGAATACTCATCTATAATGTTCTTCAATGAATTAGAATGCTCAACTTGTTCATCGATCCAAATGCTACGATTTGAATATCCCAACGGTAATATTCCAACGGTAATATTTTCCAACGGTCATATACGCCACAACGGTGATATTCAAAAATGGAAGAATTGCTCAATGGTCTTCATTGGCTATAAAGGACAACCATTCAAAATGGAGATGACGACAGATGAGAGCTTGCACCGTCGAAATGCTGATATTCGAATTCAACACTTATCTCATATACTCTCTGTTTCACAATGCTTATATAGTTATCAGTAGAGAGTGTGATGATCGATTATGCACTTCAGTGATTATACATTCACTTCGTGAGAGAAGATTTATCTGTAAACATTTTATTTGAAAGTTACTCAAGATTGGGTGATCTTGAGTGGGAAACACATTGCATTGATTATAACTTGTAAGGGGGAGTGGAGTCTGAGAGTGAGTAGACCATCCTTCGTTTACAGAGTGTGTAATCAAGCGGGTGTATAAATTACAACTTGTAAGGGGGAGTGGAGTCTGAGAGTGAGAGGACCATCCTTCGTTTACAGAGTGTGTAATTGTTCTTGAAAGATAGTGGAATCCCAAGTGTTTTGGGGACTGGACGTAGGTCAACGATTTTGGACCGAACCAGTATAAATCACAGTTTGCATACTCTTCCCTTATCTTTTATATTTCCAGTATATGCTTATTTGAATATCTAACTGTGATTTAGAAATTTCGAAAATATTTTCAAAGTACCTAAATTTTTATCCAACACCCAATTCACCCCCCCTCTTGGGTGATTTCCCGGTCTTTCAGAAAAAGCATAAATTGGGTAATAGTACATTCATTCATCATGTTGATTTGTTTGTAGAAGATTCCAAGTTGACTTGTTCAATCAAAACAAGGGTATATGAGAAATCATTGTTGAAATCTTACAAGCCTAGAATTGGTTTTTCTACTTAGGTTCACATTAATGCATTTGATATAGTGAAATTGTATTTTCTTTGGGAAATACTCTTTGTAATCATGTTCCTTTTGTCATACAATTATTCCCTACAATTGCTTTATTCTTCTTCTTCTTATTTTATCAGTCCAAACATGTTGTTGGTCCTAGGATAGGTATTTGTAATCATGTTCCTTTTGTCATACAATTATTCCCTCTCCCATATGTTAGTTTAAATAATGCTAAGGTTGTCTTTATTGTTGTTGTCTTTAGGTTGAATTGAGCAAATAAATTTCAAGCATCGGAATTAAAGTTGAGGTAATTATAGTTAAATATTGTTGTTTTTTTTGTTGATGTGCATTGAACTAGGTAAACTTTGTAGTATGAATCATGATGCTTAGAAGTCCATAATTTATAGTTTCTGACTTAGACAACTTAGATATATTTTGATATTTTGTATTGATGAAATTATTGGATTTAATAGCTGATATTTTATAAATTGCCTTAGTTAGAAAGTTTTGTTGAATTAAGCTGAAATTGTTTGTTGTTGAAATTTTGGGATGTCTTACTTTTGAGGGGAAATGCTGCCAATTTTTTTTTACAAGATTGAGAAAAAAGCATGTCATTCATGAAATTGTTATGAACTTGACTGTTGTTGGAAATGTCTTAGGTGGTTAGAAAATGGGTCATAGTTGGATGAATGCGTTGAGAACTAGTGAAGAATATGAGAATGGAGTGGAAGAGTTCATTGAATTTTCTAGAAGGAATGTGGTTACAAAAAATGGGAAGTATTATTGTCCATGTGTTAATTGTTTAAACGGGAGTCGAAGGGATATTGCTGATATAAGGGATCACCTAATTTGCGGGAATAAACCTTCGATATAGAACGTGGATATGGCATGGTGAGGAAGTAAGTACTAGTGCATCCCACGAAAATGAAGTTGAGGTAGATGATGATGGAATGGAGAGAATGATTCATGATGTTGAGGTAGAATCTTTTGCACAATCGCGTGAATATGATAGCGTGCGGAGTGATACAGAGACACCTTTGTTCCCTGGGTGTACTAAGTATACACGGTGGACTGAGACCTTACATTTGCAACTTAAAGGCAACTTGTGGGAGGACCGATAGCAGTTTCAGTCGCTTCTTGAATTTTTGTGTGATATGTTGCCAGATGATAATGTACTTCCAAATCGTATGTATGAGGCCAAAAAAATCTTGTCTACGATGAGTATGGAGTATAAAAAAAATACACATCTGCCCTAATGACTGCATATTGTACAGAAATGAGTATGAAGGCCTTAGTAATTGTCCGAAGTGTAAAAATTCACGATACAAAGTAAAGAAAGGTGGTGGTTCTGGAGATAAGACAACAAAAATGCAACGTTTGAAGGCATTGTGGTATCTTCCAATAATACCGCGGTTTAAGCGTCTGTTTACTAGTGAAGCAACGACGAAGAAGTTGAGATGGCATTCTGATGAGAGAATATTCGATGGAAAATATCTTCGGCACCCGACTGACTCTCTGCAATGGACGAAAATAGACGAAATGTTCCCTCAATTTGGAAGTGAGCCAAGAAATCTTCGGCTGGGGCTTTGTACAGATGACTTTAATCCGTATCGAACTCTTAGTAGCACCTATAGTGCATGACCAGTTCTCCTTGTAATATACAACTTACCTCCTTGGCTATGTATGAAACGCAAGTATGTGATGCTTTCTATGATGATTTCTGAACCAAAACAGCCTGGGAACAATATCGATGTGTACTTGGCGCCTTTGGTTGGGGATTTGAAGAAGTTGTGGGAGAAAGGCGTAGATGTGTTTGATGCATATAAGAATGAGTCCTTCAAGTTGCGTGTAATGATTTTTACCACGATAAACGACTTTCCTGCATATGGAAATTTGTCAGGGTACAGTGTGAAGGGGCATAAAGCATGTCCAATATGTGAAGCAGACACAAACTTCCATCAACTAAAGCACGAAAAAAAAACGGTCTACCTCGGTCACAGGAGGTTTCTTCCTCGGTTCCACCCATATCATAAGTTAAGAAAGCGTTTTAACAATAGTTATCATTTTATTTTGATCATAGTGTCTGCCACGACATATGCGTCCAGAAAGGCCGAACGGGTTCATATGAATTCTTATGTCCTGTAAACACGACGAAGGAGAAGAATAAGTTACCCAGAAGGGCGCTTTATGTTGGTTGTATAATGGGCGACGAAGAATTGTCTTGTTATCTAACGACAATACTTGAAACGTACGTATTTTAGTTTTGTCTATATAAGATTTTTAAGAATAAATTGCTTTCTTGTCATAATTTAATATTACTATGTATATGTTGTAATGGTCATTGGACCCTGTGTGTTGTTTTTCCCGCCAACAACGTATGTTATTGGTTGGATTCCTTAGGTGGCAAGCCAAACGACGAAATCAAAACCATGTTTACCGAGTAAGTAAATTTTTGTCTAAATCATCGATTCTTCTTTTAAATGAATTGTTTTCATGTCTGTTAATTTCTGTTTTAATGATAGTGGTCTCAAGACGTTTAGAATGCTTGTTGGAGCACGAGAGCAAGGTGGACCGAAGTGGTTTTATCCGAAGGTAAGTAGTTTCAATTCAAGTTATTTCATTGACACAGTAACTTTCGATATGCCTTTATTCATTTTAACAAGTTGCTTTTGATTTATAGTGCCCTCGACAACCAGGGAACTCCGAGTGCGGATACTACGTTATCCATTATATGCAATCCATCGTTTCCAGCAGACGTATTACAGGTTTTCAACACGTACATGATCGCTCCATGATTCTCAAATGATGATATTTTTGTTGTTGTACTTGAGTTGTTAATTATTTCATTCACTTTATTGGTTTATCTTATGCCTTGTGTTCCAATTTACAGTTTTTTGATAGTGTGAATTCGTTCTCGGAGGAAGAAATCGATACGGTTCGAGACGTTTTGGCTGGACATCTTCTGCAACACCTATAGATATATAAAGTTTACTTCGCATTTTTTGGCTGGATCAGGTGATCATCTGTTCTATGTAAATAAATCTTTTGATAGACGAATGCTTCTTAAGATTCTTTTGGAACTGTGATGGTGGCATTTATATTGCATGTTTATTAAGTAAATGTGGTGCCTTTGGTTATGCTTGCTCTGTTTTCCATCTCATAGCTGATATGGATGTTGTCTCATGGAATTCTATTATCTCTGGCCTAGACCAATTTTACAAGCCATTAAATGTTTCCAGGAGATGATGCAAATTGGATGTAGGCTTAATAGAGTGACGTTTATAAGTGTCATAACAACTGTTTCTTCTGTTTCACTCCTTGAACTGGGCCATCAAATTCATGCTTTGATCTTAAAATACTCTATTGCTAATGACAGTTCCATTGAGAATGCTCTTCTAGCTTGCTATGGAAAGTGTGGTAAGATGAATGATTGTGAGAAGATATTTTGTAGAATGTCAAATAGAAGAGATGACGCCAGTTGGAAGTTCATGCATGTGCCATAAGAGCTTGTTTAGAATTTGACATTGTTGTTGGTAGTGCACTAGTTCACATGTATAGTGCGAATTTGACATTGTTGATGCTCATTGTTGTTGATGCTCATGTATAGTTCACTATTTCATTTTGACTTGTTGATATTTTATTGGATATTTCATTGGTGGGAAGGCTGGGCTCATGTCTCACTGTTTAATCAGCTTGATTAGTTAATGAACATTTTCCATTTTGAGCACTGTGCCCGCTAGTGGCTTGTAAACATTGTATTTTTGTTTTGCAGCAAATTACCGAATTATAAATATGTAGCAGGAATATAAAAACAAAAACCTAATATAAGGCGTCCTGAAATGAAATTCAGGACACAAAAATATGATTTAAGGAGTCCTGAATTTAAGGCGTCCTCCTGAATGGATTTCAGGACTCCTCATATGAGGCGTCCTGAATAAAATTCAGGACGCCTCATATGAGACATCCTGAATTTTATTCAGGACGCCGCACATGAGGCGTCCTGAAATGAATTCAGGATGCCAAAAGATCCAAAAATAACTACCCTCACCGAGACGTCCCTCTGAAAAGGGACGTTAATTGGGTCTTATTTAGGTCGTTGTTTAGGTTTTTTGTAGTAGTGTTACTCCCACTGGTTCTTTTAGAGATAAACTTTTTCTCTAGAAAGACACCATTCCGAATAACAAACACTTTGTGATCAGTAGGATTGTAGACATAGTATCCTTTAGTTTCCTTAGGATACCCCAAAAAAGGCATTTTGAGGATCTGGATGATAATTTATCAGAGGCTTGTTGTTTTAACATAAACCTCACATCCCCAAATTTGGAGAAATGACAAACTAGGTTTTTCCCCAGTCTATATCTCTTATGGTGTCCTTTCAATTGCCTTTGTTGGGATCCGTACACGCAGCGGAAGGATTCTCATCCATTAAAATTTTACGAATCCTGAAGAGGATCTATCAATAGCGTTTAAATCGGGTTCATTAGGAAACCATACCTATACAAGCTTGTATGCGTCCTTTCTCGAACACGTGGGCTAACACCTTCTTGCTTGATCAATCTCTAGGAGCATACTCTACGAATCCACTCCCTCCATCGTTATCCACACCGAACAGCTCTCCAACACGTAGGTAGCGTGCCAGCTCCTTCTTACTTTGCGTCTCGCGTCTTTTCTCTCTAGGGTTTTTCGTGGCAGTTCCTTATTTTAATACGACTAGATCATTATCTTTTATAGAGTTTCTAAAACACTAATTGGGACGTATTAAAATATTCAAGATTAATCTCAATTAATCTTGAATTCGAATTTTAGATATAAATAGCATTAATTAAATCTGTACAATATATCTAATCTAATCTATTTATTTAATCCGAATTAAAAGCCTGCTGATTTAATTTATTTCTATAAATTATATCTGAGATATTATATCTTTATTCTAAAATTAAATTTGAGATAAAATATCTCAATTTATTATAGTTATTTAATTTATCAAATAAATTAAATATTATATAATAATATTATTATCTATAAATAATATCATTATTATTTTTGAATTATATATTCATCCTAGATTAAATACAGTATTCATTAAATCTTAGACATATATAAGATTCAATGAATCTGGACACTTTTACTTGTGTTGGGCTATTCTTATGTGCGACCCTGTAGGCCCACATGAGATTAGCAGCGGGGCAATACTGTATCAGCCCACAAGTCGCAAGCAGCCTCTAGCAAGACATTGCGACTACCCAATTCATATGGGGATCGATGATACGATACAACCTATCATACAACCATGTCACATCCCTTTTGTCACGTGATAACTTGGTCAAGGAAGAGGCATGTAGAATGTCAACTTCCTGTTCTTGACCATTACTTTCTCGATTCTTGAGTAGTCTAACAATTGAAATGGAAACTCTTTTCCATCGTAGTATGGCCATACATTTCTCAGACTCACTTATCGAGGGCCCAGTATTATCTCTCTACAAATGTGAGGGACAAATTCCATCTTAATTTATGATCAAGAGGAGGGAAGAAAGAAAGAATTAAATTATGGAGAATAATGAAGAGAAAAGAATAGAAGAAAGGAAGAATTGAATTGTGGAAAAGAATGAGAAGAGAAGAGAAGAAGAATTGAATTGTGGAGAATGATCAAGAGAAGAAGAAAGAAAGAAGAACTTGTTAAATGGAATAATAAAATCATTATACAATTTTTTAGATTGATTCTACAAGTTTCCATGATCAAATGGAAGTTGGAATGGCTGAAATCGGAGTTAAAATAAGCAAAATCAAGTTTTGGGATGATTTAACTCGAGTCAAGAAGCTTAACTCGAGTCAGAATGATTTCTACAGTGCTTTGGGCGCCTGGTACAGTTTAACTCGAGTCAAGAAACACACTAACTCGAGTCAGGGCCTTAACTCGAGTCAGATATAGTGTTGACTCGAGTTAATAGTGATTTTCAAGCCATTTTCACACTCTGGTACGAGTTGACTCGAGTCAGCCAAGAATTAACTCGAGTCAATAGTGAATTTCAGCACTCTGGTCACATCTGTTCTACGCTTCAACTGGGCGACGTCTGGTAATTCGATGATATCTGCCAAACCAGAAATCGGATTGAGGTGAAACCAAATTCATATGATACTAGACTCCCAATGAGTCATTTTGATATAAAATTCAAGCCCAAAGGAGTTCATAGGAGAGATATATGAATTTTACAAGTTGGTACATCAATTAACATCACACTGCTAACCAATGTTTGATGTTTTGAGTGTATCTCACAATCTACAAATGCAATTGATCTGAAAATGGTGCCATTTGAAAGTAGACTCAAAATTAAATCCATCAATAGTTGAACCAACCAAAATCGAGTTCAGAACAGGAAGTTATGATCTTCAAAAGTGGACACTCGAAATTCTGGAACCATTTCAGAATAGGTTCGGTTTCCTGGATATAGCTCACACTATACACAACTAAATGAAGTGAAACCAATTCCATATGAATCTAGACTCAGTGTTTCAAAAAAAAAAATGGAAGCAACCAAGTTTTTATGAGCTTTTACCTCGAGTCACAAATCTCCAATTTGAGCCAAGTCAAGCCAGAGCAACTGATGAAGAACAAATTTGACATGCAAACTCGAGTCAAGGTTTATGTTGCCTCAAGTCTAAGTGAAGGCAGAGAGTGAGTTAGACATTTTGAGAGAGGTTTTTACCTCGAGTCAACAAGCACACCTCGAGTCAGAAGGATCGTTTCTCAGAAATCCCAAAGTGCCTTGTTGAAACTGACTCGAGTCAGGATTTTGGCTACCTCGAGTTTGGGCACAGACTCGAGTCAAGGTTTCTGTTGCCTTGAGTCAAGACGAGACAAAAAGAAATCTGGAGTATAGGCTAACTCGAGTCAACTATATGTAACTCGAGTCAAATGAAAACCCGAGAGATTGATGAATTGAGAGGAGTTTTTAACTTGAGTCAGGAGATGCAACTCGAGTTGACAAAGAACACAGAAGCAAAAACGTCTCTGAGAATTCAAAATGACTGATATCAATTGATTTCCACTTGCTATACTTCTCAATGCTATTAATCATGTTTGTTAACAAGTTTCAAATGATCAAACGAAGGATTAACATCAGATTATGAAAAGGTGGATGATTACATCAAAAGCTCCAACGATAATATTTCTCCAACGGTCGAATAAGTTCCAACGGTCATATTCTCTCACAACGATCATATTCAAACCTGGAAGAATTGCTCAATGCTCTTCATCAACTATAAAAGCAGAATCATTCAAGATAGAAGAGGTTAGAGACAAGAGCTTACAATGTCGAAATGCAATCCAAAGCTTAACTCATATACTCTCTGTTTCACAATGTTTATATAGCTTTCAGGAGAGAGTGTGATGATCAATTGTACTTCAGTGTTTATTCATCTTCTTTGTTAGAGAGAACATTTCTGATTATTAAATCATTGTAAAAATCTCAAGTCGTGGGACTTGGAGATTGGGTTATTGGTTTACACTTGTAAGAGGGAGTGTATCCTAGTGAGAGGATAACTTCGAGTACAGAGTGTAACTGATTGAAAGGAGTATCTCAGTGAGAGATTTGGCCTCACAAGTGCCAGAGTAAACTTGTGGGATTGTAAAGACTTCTCTTGTGCCTGGTTTAAATAAGAGGATAGTGGATTGAAAATATCAAGTGGAGCTTGGGGACTGGATGTAGGCTAAGGATTGGACCGAACCAGTATAAATCTCAGTTGTATATTCTCTTCCCTAAACTCTTACATTTCCAGCACATATATGTTTGAATGATTGACTATCGTTTTATAAACCACTTCTGTCATACAAACTACTTTCAGTAAGTTTTGAAAAGATTTTCAAAGTAACAAAATTGAGTAAATACCCTTTTTGGTCCCTGAAATAACACGCGCTACCCATTTTGGTCCCTGAGTAAAAAAATGTCATTTTTCGTCCTTAAACAGTAAAAAAAGGTCCCTTTTAGTCCTTTTAGTCATTTTTTGTGGGCATTTTAATCCCTCACAAATTCCCAAAAAATCAGTTTTAGTCCCTAAAAAGGACCAAAAATGACATTCTTTTTACTCAGGGACCAAAATGGGTAGCGCGTGTTATTCCAGGGACCCAAAAGGGTATTTACTCAACAAAATTTTTATCAGACACCCAATTCTCCCCTCTCTTGGGTGATAGCTAGGACTAACATTTGGTATCAGAGCTAGGCTCTTGTTTAAAGGACTTAACAATCTCAAGAGTTATCAATGGCTGATTTTGGGTGTTGCTTGTTTTCAGAAGGTTTTGATTATACCATTCCACCTGTTTTCAAAGATATTGATTTTTGGTTTTGGAAAGCTAGAATGACCAGCTTTATTAAAGCGTCTGATTTTGATATGTGGAATGTTTTTGTAAATGTTTTTTATTTCAAACCAAGAATGGATTGGACAGAAAAAGGAAAAAAAATGTTTTCGTTGAACATTAGAGCAATGAAAATTTTATATAGTGCATTGACAGAAAATGATTTCGAGAAAATACAATTTTGCTCTTATGCTAAAGATATTTGGGATACTCTTGATTCTATACATGCTTCTAACAATTGTGTTGAAGTTGATAGTGTTGACAGTTCATCTGAAACTATAAGTTGTATATCTACAATTGGTGAACAATTGGAAGTTGATAATGAAGAAGAAGAAATCTTTGAACACTTCCATGATCCAGTCAACACGAAAGAACAAGAGAATGAGGATTCCCGAGAATGCCTGATGATACACGATTACAATGAATCTTTATCCGTTGAGAAAGCTTTGCCAATAACCACAAGAAAATCTATGAAGAATCAGTGGGTAAGTGTTGGTCGATTTCCTTGATGGCAAGTGAACCAGTCGAACAAGTAATAAAGAGTAAGTAGAGTATCGTCCCACAGAGACTGGGATACTGAATGTTGACGCCTAATCACGAATACAGTTGTAATTGCAAAGAAAATATATTTGATTTGGGTTAGATTTATAGCTATGCTAAGAACAAGAAAAGAAATAGTTGGTCGTAGTTGAAAGGATATCGAGAAAAGTCAGCTGAGCTCAGAATACTCCCTAAGCATGTTAATCCCCCAGTTGCCCTTTGCACAATGCTATAGCATCTATACTGTATAGCTTTCACAATTTCTACAGCATAGACACCGTTGACACAGCTATTCAGTTAACCCACCATTCTAATCTATCGAAGCTCTCACGTCCGGTACGTACAAGCCTAACTTACTTCTCCCATACATCTATGGGGATTTTCTAGTTAAGTTGCTCACTACAATTCAAGGTGTTATGCCTATAAGCGGTAGACCCATCTCTGAAGCCTACAATAATAGGTCAAGCCTTGCACCAGCCTGCCTAGCAATCACTGTTTCTCAGAGGTCTAACCTCGACTCCCTCTCGGTAAACCGAAGTCACTGATCTAGTCCTTAGCTCTCACTAATTGACAAGAAATTAAATCACTGATACGCAAACTGAATGTATTGAATTAAAACTAGCAACTGGGTTCATTCCACACTTAGGACATCATCCTCACTCAACCAGGGAAAGTTTAGTTCATGACTGGTGAGGGAAACAATAAACAGAGTACAGTAGAATAGCCCATGATCAAAATATTGACTAGAATAAATAAAAGCAAAACATAAAGCTTGATAAAGGTTCGACGGCGTGGAAGAAGCCCTATCACGTCACAGCTCTATGTCTTTTTATCTCCGTCTCACTTGTAAGGACGGATGTTGGGTTCTCCTGACTGTCTCGTGCTTTGTAACTTTTCTCACTATCCTATTGAATCTGGCCTCGAAAGGTGGTCTCTTTCTGTTCAGAAGTACTTCGACACTTTTAGTGTTGGCTTTTGTTTCCTTTATAGTCGGGATTACTTGCTGTGTACGTCCAACGAGCTGGGCCTTTCCTAATCTGTCGAGGTTCAATCGTATCTTTCTTTCCGCATCTTGGTAAATTGATTCTGCTGATATTGCGGGATTCTTCAAATCTTTAGTTTTGATATTCTACATCCCCATATGACAGTAATCTATCTGCTTACTAATTTGCTCTTTGTTTCCTGAAATAACCTTGACAAAAGATCAGGACAAATGCCGCATAGCATCGCTTCATTTACTCTACTATAGCTTCAGGTAATGCATTGTATTGCGCTTCGAGGGAGCAGTCTTAATGCTATAGCATTGTATCGGCCATGCTATGCGTCTTTTACATAAAACACAATCTTTTACTCAGTACATGTAAAGGATGCTTATGTGATTTATTCATGTTTATAAACTTCATCCTTCAGTTCCCCATATAAAGAATTAATGCATTTTTGCTTGGATTGAACGAAATTAAGCTGATGTTTGCCACACAATTCAGTCACAAGATATAGGGAAAACATGGCATAAATAGTGCTCATCAGTAAACAAAGCTAATCTTCCAAGTGCCTAAGGTAAAGGTATCCATTAGAAAAACCTCTTATACTATCATCTGAAATATTCATTGAGGTTTTATATTTTGTAGCCTTAGGAATGAGCATTGAAAACTATTTTGAAATTTTTTTCCACCCTTGAAAATCCATTTGACAGATTTATTCATAAAGGGATTGCAATGTTCAAAAAGTTTAATTCTTTATGCAGGCATAATGATTTGAAAAGAAATTATTTCTTTTCTAAAGTCATGTTAAATTCACTGTGATCAACTGCTTTGAATTGATTGCATTCTTAAGAGCATATGATTTTGTTCCTACATGCTAACAATGATTGGATCCAAGTAAGGTTGGATACCAAGACAGAAAAAGACTTATATGGTTTTGTAGGATCAAAGAAAGCTTCTCAAGAGAGAAACTACATAGAGAAATAATTCGACTCTTGAGGAAGCTGAAGAAACTATGCTTGTTGTTGATGGTGAATATGGAGACATCTACATCAATCCATCTTAACCAAGCAAGCTATTACAAGGAAAAGAGGAATTATGGTGATATCTAATCTTACCCTCTAATGTGCGTATATGAAATTCATATCTGGGTAATAAATACTTGTCCATCATTGCATTCCATTAGCAATCAATCATTTATGGTTTTCAAAATGTTTTCAGATTGATCAATGGATAGTAAATGAAATTGTGCAAATCTTCTAAGTTTATGTTTTTTTTATATAAATGCACAATTCTAAAATTTGTTTCAAATTTCAATTCACTCTGTTTTGTGAAAATGCAAACACAAATGTTTTTGAAAAATATTTTGATTGCATTCAAATGATGTTTCAAAATTGGAAGTTAATATTGTATACTGAATGTCGGATATGCTTCAAATTTGACCAGTTGAGTTTTTCCCTACATTTCAAATATTGATCTTTGAAACTCAATGTGTTGCTTGAACTCTTTTGTTTCATTCTCTAACTAGTTGAACCTCATGTCTAATAAGTTATTCATCTTTGAGTTTCAAGTTAATTTCCTAGAAAAGAATTCAATTTGTATATGTTATGCTTAAAGCGTAAATTCTTAGTTGGCCGAGTTATCCCAAGCTTTATGAATGTTCATTAGTGCATTGAATGTTAATACATTAACCATTAGTGGAATAACTTACTAGGATGATATTCTGGAACTCTAATAATTTGGACCAATGAGTATGTGCTTCATTATCCATGAATCCTAGTACTCATTCTGTTACTCAAATACATCAACATTTGTCTTCATCCATTTTTGAGTAACTATATTCAAATTCTTACCTTGAATGTTTATATATTTCAAGACTCTATTCTAAGAGGCAAGATTATCTCTTGGTCAATAGAAAAGTCATTATGCATATGTATCTCTATTGTGCTAAGCATGTCTTGCCAATGCCTCATCCATATGATCTTTGCTTTTTGAGAAAATTCTTCTACATGTTAACTTCATTGCTTGACATGTTCTCCAAAACTGAAGCATTCTGATACATTCTAATATATTCTTTAATATGTTGATTTCCACCATGTTTAAAGTGAACATCTATTTTAAACATATTTCAAAATGAATCTTTCATACAATTTCTTAATACATCATCAATGTTTGAAAGAGCATTTGAGATTTGAAACATTTTGCAAACTTCATTCTTGAAAAAATCTGATCTCATTCAAAAACTATTAGTTGATAAATGCTTATCTTTATGGATAAAATTTTCTATGCTCTTTGATTAAACTTACATGCATTTGCATCAATGACATCTTTTCTACATCAAGTGTATTTATAAAATTGTCATTGAGAAATAACATTTTTGGTACCATTTGTTTGTTACCCATTATGATTCATTGGTTTGAATCCATTTGATTGGGTAAACTTATATTTTGGTCGTTGATTGACTTATTATACTCTTTGCTCAAATATCATATGGTTAAATTATATAAGAGCATAAGAGTTGTCATGTCTAATCTTGTGTGGACCCAAGAAACATTGGGTACCAAAGAGCATGCATTTTTGTTTTGCAGGATGCTCTATTTCGTTGCTGAATAACAGAGATTAACAGAGGCCATCATGCTCGAGTAAGGATTCCTAGTATGCTCGAGCAATGCTGGAAACAAAAATTTAGATGAGTTACCCGAGCAAGCTCTCAACCATGCTCGAGCAACAACGAAAAATAACCTTGCACAAGTTACATATAAGAACCTTGCTCGAGCATCATCGAATCTCTCTGTCCGAGCAGTGTTACTGCTATCTAATAAACACTGATATGGATCCTTCACTATTGATTCAAGAATCAAAATTAAAATTATAGGGATTCAAGTGTTCTCAAAACACACTTGATGTGAGGTATTACCAGCTCTTTATATTCATTATTAACTATCTTGGATCCGTCTCTACCCGAGCAGGCCATATAGTTTGCCCGAGCAATTGCGGTGCTCAAGCAATGTTGCTCTATCGTAACTTCTTAATTCTGAGATACCATGTTGTGAGCAAGGATATTTCCAAACCTCATAACATTTGGTATCACATTATTATTTGGTATTATTAAAGGGAACTTAATATTTTAGTCATGCATTCATTAAGGGGGAGCTTCACATTCACATATGCTTTATATCTTAAACGCTCATCTCTTTTATTTGAAAGAAAACCCTTTTTAAACATACTCATCTGCATTCACTATGTTTTATTAGTTTTGATGATGAGTTAATATCATATTTTCCTTTCATTATCTTAACTTGAAAATATCATTTAGAAAGGAATACTTTAATATCTGATTGCACTAACAATTCTCTCTTGCAAGAAAGTTTTACAATTGTGATAGGAGAATTGGATATGTGCAAGAACTTTCCTTAATGTACTATGAGGAGAAACTATCAAATTGAGGAATAATGCTTTCACATTCCATCATTAAAGTTGAGATATGCTCTATGAAGAGTTCCATGAAGATAAGGCAAGGGATGGAAGCTGAGTACTAACCATATTTATTCAGATGAGATAGCCTTCAAGAAGCTAGTACCTTCATCCTATTCACATCGTACAAGATATTCATGATTCTTCTATTGAGCACACTTTAGAAGATCTCATACAAACAACAAAGCAAGCAAATGGACTTCATTGATCATCCATCAATTTGTAGAACCTACATGAGCATTTCTAATCTCTGTCTTTTTATATTCAGTGAATATTTTGCACATGTTTGGTATCAATTTGTTTCAATTTTTGAAAGTTTTCTCTTGAAAATCTCTCCAAATTGACTCAAATTTGTTTTCACAAAAACATTCCAAATTGCATCATATTTAGTAAGAAAACACTTTCAATCGAGGAGAGAAAATTAGTTCCTTGACTCATTCTAATTTGTTTTCATACTTACCTCTCCAAGCATATCTGCTTTATACTTCAACTTGTTGCTAATGACAAACAAGGGGGAGAGAATGGCTAGAAAAATATGTTGCATTTAATATATTTTCATATTCATACATATTTTTCTTAGAGTATTTGTTATCATCAAAAAGGGGGAGAATGTTGGATATGATTAGTTTTGATGATGTCTTATATAGATGCTATTCTTAAGAGCAAAAAGTTTGTATAATATATTTATCTCCTACATTGACTAACTACTATAATTAATGTAGATTAGTCCAAGTTGAATTATAGAACAAGAAGGAGATAAGAGATTTCAAAAATAAGAAATTGGAGAAAATGTCAAGTTCAAGAAGAAGAGGAAATATTGAAGAAGGTAGAACTTGCAGAGAATGATAAGTCAATCTTAAATGATGAAGAATGATCAAGATGGGAGATGGAAGATGGAAGAACTTGATGAATGAAATGAGAATATCATCATACAAGTTCCAAGATTGATTCTAGAAGTCTCGATGATCAAGTGGAAATTGAAATGACTCAATTCGGGGTTAAAATAAGCTACAATTGCATTCCTGAAGTCATGCTCGAGTACACCAATGTCATACTCCAGCACGGCACATTTCCAGCTCCTATTCTCGCATAAATCCACTCATGCTCAAGCACAAAAATGCCATGCTCGAGCAACAACGTTTTTCAACACTCTGTTCACCTCTGTTTCGCATTTCAGCTGGCGACCTCTGGTAATTCGATGATATGTCTCAAACCAGAAGTTTGATTGAGGCAAAACTAATTTTTTATGAAACTAGACTTCAAATTCGTCATTTTGATATAAAATTCAAGTCCAAAGGATGTCATATGAAGGATCTATGAATTTTGGAAGATGACAGTGAAATTCACGCTACACAGCAGACCAAGCTTTGGTATTTTGGGTGTATCACACAATCTACAAATCCGATTGAGCTGAGACTGGTTCCATTTGAAACTAGACTCACATACCTTTCCAAAAAAATCAAAATAATGAAAAAAAATATCAATTGAAGTAGATATGATGTTTTTAATTTGATGGACAGTTCAGGATGTTGCAAAAACCGTTGGTCAAGAACAACCTCCATTCATTTGATGTTAATGGACGAAATACAATGAGTTTGGAGCTGATTCTTCTTGCATTGGAAATAAGAATTAAAGAGCTTTTTGAGCATGGATGATTTTCCAAATTTAGAGCTATATTAAAGACGTTACGCTCACTGAAAATTGACTCTTGTACTACCAATGCTATTACGTTTTGAAAGTCAATGGAGTTTGATATTTGCACAAGATCATAGTAGCGAGAAGCCTGACAATCGAAGACAGTTACTCGAGCAAGGATATTGGGACACCCGAGTATCATCAAGCTCAGAGGAAACATTTTCAAATTGAACAATCATGCTCGAGCAGGGAATTTGGCATGCCCGAGCATCATCAAGCCAAAAGTGAGGATTTGCAAATTGAAGAGTCATTCCGGAGCAGAGTGAAATGCATGCTCGAGAATAGGCAAAAGTGTACCCAAGCAGTATCACTGAATCTCTTAGTCCTCCCTCTGTATGCCCTGTGCTCGAGCACGTTGTTGACATGCCCGAGCATGGTGCTCAAGCAACGACATTTTGATGCTCAAGCAAGCTTACCTCAATGCTCTTAATTACTCTCGGTTTCAACCATGCTCGAACATGGCCTCTGGGTTGCTCGAGCATCAGCGATGGTAAATGTTTCTAAATGCCTTATTCTAAGCATGCCCGAGCAAGCTCACTGAAGTGCTCGAGCAGTAGCTCCCTGTTGCCCGAGCACAAAATGATAATCTCCACTTATAATGTATTTGCACCTTGGTTGCCCGAGCATACTATTAGTCATGCCCGAGCATGATCATCTCTGTTTTTCAAAATCTCCGTCTTCATAAATCCTAAATCATCGTGTGTGATTTCATTTCTATATATCATTACTCATTACTATTGCTAATTGCTTTTAATCAGTTTGCTAATGAGTTTTAGATGATTTTATCATGGATTAACAACAAATTGGCATAAAGCAATTTGTGTATCAGAAGCATTAAATGCTACGTCAGAAAACAGAGGAAAGCTTCTGAGTCTAACGGATAGTTTGATCATTTTAATGAAAAGCTTGGATCTTTACAACGGTTATTAATACAACACTCAAGACGGAGCATTAACGAAGTCAACGATAAACATTCTATTATTAAAGTTGGATTAGAGCTCAATGGGCAAAAAGAAACAAAAGCTTCAACGGCTACTTCCAACTGATCTCCAATGGTCGAATGGTCGCAACGGTCGAAACACAAATACCTATAAATTACGAAGTCTTCAAATTGGAAGAGGTGACAATTGATGAATGAATCGACAAACCCAACGAAATGATTTTACTACTTCACCGTCGATAGTTCATACACTCTGTTTCTAAATGTTCATATAGTTTACTGTAGAGAGTGAGATGAACGATTATGTACTTCAGTGTTTATTTATACACTTCTGAGAGAGAATATTTATTTGTAAACATTCTATTCGAGAGTTACTCAAGATTGGGCGATCTTGAGTGGAAACCCCATTGTAGTGATTACAGTTTATAAGGGAAAGTGAATGCTAGTGAGAGGATTACTCCGAGTCCGAAGTGTGTAATCAAGTGGGTGTATAGATTACAACTTGTAAGGGGGAGTGAATCCTAATGAGAGGATTACTTCGAGTACAGAGCATGTAATCAGGTTGTAAAGGCTTCTCTTGTGCCCAGATTAAACAAGAGGATAGTGGATTGAAAATCTCAAGTGGAGCTTGGGGACTGGACGTAGGTCAAGGATTGGGCCGAACCAGTATAAATCACAGTTTGCATATTCTCTTCCCTTATCTCTTATATTTCCAGTATATGTTTATTTGAATATCAAACTATTGATTTAGAAAACACGAAAAGATTTTCAAAGTTTCAAGTTTTTTAATCTTCACCCAATTCACGCCCTCTTGGGTTAAGCCAGTTCTTCAATTCTTTCGTCAGAATAGAAGTTACTCTCCTTTCAGACACCCTGGATATCGATCTATGGAAGGCACGAGCATCAGAAGTACCCTTATGAGCGATTGTCTTGTATCTAACCATTGTTTGAGCAGTTAGGGGTAGAGAGGATTATCAAGAACAGAATGAGGAGTTAGGGTAGAGAGATACGAAATGGATTAATTGTGAGAATGAATGGGAGTCAATTGGTATTTATGTCTTATTCGTAAATACTTTTAAGAGTGGATTTTACCAATATCTAGTCCTAAAAGTAATTTTGAGACCGATTTATTATATATATCCAGTCCTAAAAGTCTATAACTATTTTTTTCTATTCAATTACTTTTGAGACCGGTCATATATCCACCATAATGTCTGGTTCACCCCGTCCTCCTTTTCCTCTTCCTCCTCTGCAACCTCAACGGCCTCCTCCATTGCCTCCAAATCCATCAGCCAAGCATATGCTTAAGCAAGTGCTTACCAGGGTTGATCACATAGACCGACGCCTGGGAAAATTTGTTGGGCTTCTGCATCCTGTTCACTACAAGCTCAACCTGGTACTACACGCCAATGACTGATCGAACCATATTTTGATGTGTTATTTCATGATTAATTTGGGATTTAATCATATTAATTGGGCCAAAAATGTATTATTTATGATTAATTTGGATTAATGAGTGATTACATGATAAATGTGTTAAAAAAGGCAAAATTGTAAAAAAAAAAAAAGTAATTACTCTTATTCATTGATTTTTCTGAGAATATTTGATGTTAGATTAATTATTTTTGATTGTAGGTGCTTGAAGAAATTAGATCAAATTTGAAAATGGAAGTTTGAACCCGAATTGCAAAAGTTTCAATTTAGTCCCTCTATGAAAAAGTTTAAATTTTGCAAATTGGTCCTTGGTCAAAACTTTACGTTTTAACCAGGAACCAATTAATTAGGTCATCTGGAAGGAAATGCGTAAAAGGTAGCTGGGAGGATTATTCAGAGGGCAACAGAACACACAGATGGAGACAAGAACGACAACCTCATCCTTCCTTTCTCCAACTTCCTTTCCTTTTGTCGCCGACGGCTTTCATCCTCCTTACCTTTGCCGTCGGCGACTCACCTACACCATGAGCCAGAGCTGGTTTTGACAAACCAGAGACACAGACCTTCAACCTAGGCTTCATTCACCTTCTTCTTCTTTCTTCTCTCCTAGACTTTCCCTCTCGCCAGCGAGCGACCTCCATCCTTCCTCCCGCCGCACCTTACTTCACTTCTGGCGAGAGTCAGTTAAGAGAAAAGCGAGAGAGCTGCAGTAAAAAGGGACCCGAGATTGGAGTAAAAGAAGACAAAAAGAGCACAACACCATGAGATACAGTAGATCTTGGTGAGGCTTTGAATTTTCTGGGGAGGATTTTCCAAATTCTGGCGACTTTCTCCAACTGTCAATGAGTGGCAGATTTCCTTTGCTTCTTGGTGATGAGTGTAATACCCTGCTGATTTATCGAAATTTATCAGAGTTGTAGTGCACAACTTATTGAGCATAATTGTTCCAACATAGTAATACTGATATAAAGTACTGATTACATAACTGAAATCCCAACAGGGATATATAAATACCTTTTTGAACTCCAAAATGAGCTAATGGAAATAACCAATAGCATCACTTGATCCATCCCAGCATCATAAATTACCGCAGACCACTGCCTTGCCTTGTGAACCTCGTCCACTGGACTGAACAATCCATAGGTAGTAACAAAAACTGGAATCCCGTAGGACCCCAAGGTAACGGTTAATCTCATATTCAAAGTGTAAATCATACATGACAAATATTTCTTATATTGCAAAAAATAAATAACATTTAGCAAACACACATGTAAGTGCTGGATAAAAAGGCATGCATCATTATCATACAAAAACAATAATCCACAGCCAACTGAATAAAACGCATGACTCGGGCATACAAACCCGGCCACGAATCCACAAGACATGAACATACAAGGCATATATAACAACACAAGGAATCGGAGATTAAGTTACGACCTTTAGCATGGATTCTCCTCCTTTCTCTTTCTTCCAGTTCAGTAAAGTTACTTGGGACCGTTCTCTTCCTTCTTAACTCATGACCCTAAGAATATAATTACACTATTAGAGTCTAGATAAATTAATATCCTCTTCAGCTACATTAGCCTTTAAGGTATATTCCATAACTTTGGACTCATACATGTCCCAAATTACTTAAATGTCACTACTTTCTTATTTTTGTACACTGTATATGTAAATAGTAACTCTACTACAATACAACGTATACACGAGAAGTGCCATTGTATAGTTACAATTACATCACATATCTGATTTCTCTTTTCTAGCAAAAATACGTCCGGATGCTACAGTACTTTGTATACATGAACAGTGTATTGCTATAGTACCACATACTATACAAATAGTGATTACAGTACAAATTGTAAAATAGTAATCACTGTACCAATAGTAAATCACTGTATGCATAGTAAGTACTATGCAAATAGTAAACTATTGTGCACATAGTGAATCATTGTGCAATCACGTATTTCGTTACTGTGCAAATAGTAATTCATGAATAGAACTATTCATTTTCGGATTTACTGTAACAAATGCGTAAGTTACTGTAGCTGAACAGTAACATGCATTTTTGTCCAATTTCTATCATATACGCTCTCAATTTCCCAAAAAATGCATAAAACTAAACTAGAAAGAGAATTATAAGCTTTACCTTAATCGTTCTTCAGTAAATCTTGCAAATTTCTCTCTTTTCCATAACCTCTTTAACCTTCGGCCATATCTCCCAAAAACACTAAGCAGAAAAGCTTTCCACAATTAGGGAGTAGAAATAGAGAAGAACTAGGGATTACAAATTTGTAGCTTAAGAGATTACCTTACTCTTCACGGATCTTTGCATCATCTTCTTCCATTTCCTTCTTCTTCCTCCTACGGTATTTTACTCACTCCTTCTCTCTCTCTCTTCTGCATCGTTCCTAAAAGGAACGAAATAAACAAAGGAATGCGTCGTGTGTTTTTAAAGAAAAGGAAAATGGGTCCTTAAGTGTAATTTTCCTCTCTGGGTCATTTGAGGTAATTTTTTGAAAATTATGCCCTAAGGGCAAGTCATTGTACTTTAGACATTTATGTTATTTAAAGTATTATCTTTTAGTTATCATTTCGTTTGCATGTTTACATTGATAACTGTATCCCTGGATATATCTAATAGATTATCCTAAATGTCCCTGGTCAGTCATCTACGCGGGAGCGAAGATGAGATAAGACAGTATGGCTTTAATGAGGTATGAAGATACAAATTAGAGTCATAGGCACTTGTAAGAGTACAAGGTGCTGGACCGACCCACTATGAGAAAGCTGCATGGAATAAGTCATAAGCTTTTCTCATGTATAACCGCGTCACAACGCCCTTTGACCTGAGATCATCATGGATTCCTACATGATGAGACATTTAAGATTTAATGAATACTTATTTAATCTAGGATGTGTGTGTGTGTGTGTGTGTATTATTAAATTCGAAAATAATAATGATATTATTTATTGATAATAATATTATTATATATAGTATTTAATTTATTTGATAAATTAAATAACTATAATAAATTGAGATATTGTATCTCAGATTTAATTTTCGAATAAAGATATTTCATATCAGATTTAATTTGAACTGAGATATCGGATCTCATTTTCAATTAAATATAAGCATATCATATGTTGATTTAATTTATAAATATAAATTAAATCTGAAGGCCTATTAATTCGGATCAAGTAGTTAGATTAGATCTGTTGGACAGATTTAATTAATATTATTTAATCCAAATTCAAAATTCAAAATTAATTGGATTAATTTTGAATAATTTAATACGACACATTATTAGGGTTTTAGAAACCCTATAACAGATGTTGATCTAGTCGTACTAAATATACAAATGAATTAGACGGCCGCGAAACACAAAACCCTAGAGAGGAAGAGAGAGACGCAAGAATACTGAGGCGCTAGCACGCTGCCGTCAGTGTTGGAGGCCGTTGGTGTGGATACCGGTAGAGGGAGAGGGCACGCGAAGTTAGCTCCTGTCTGATCGAACAAGAAGGCGTTAGCCCACGTGATCAAGAAGCACGGATAAAAGGAGCCACCTCATTTGACACGTACGACGTCTGCGGCGCATGAGGATCGAGGCGCAAACACGAATGATACGCTGAACCCTCCGCATAAGTGTGATTCGAAAACCCTAAATCTTGATTTAAACGCTGTTGAGCGATCTGCCTAAGGGATTCGTTAAAAGTTTTTTTTTCCCGCTGCATGGACGGATCCCAACAAATTTTCCCCTCACCAATTTCAAACACTTCACGTGAATACGCGGTGGCTAAGGAGAAAATTTTGGCCGTGGGTCCCACACCTTTATATATTATATTATTATGCAAATAGTAAATTATTATACAAATAGTAAAACACTATTGCGTGGGTCCTGCATGACATTTTATTCAAATCACGGGTGAATGTCTGTCGGCAAAGAAGAAATAATTTGACGTGGGTCCCGCATAAATAGTAAATACGTATTTGTAAATAGTAAACAGTATTCATGACTCATAAAATATTGATGCCAAATTTGTCACTCCCAAAAATAGGGCCTAGAAGTCTTCCAAAAATAGGCTAATTTTCAAGTCTTTAGACCCAAAATTTGGGATATTACATTTTTCCCTGATAATTGAATATTATTACACTTATTTGTATCTCTTGGTGAATAAATTTAGGATTGTTTAGTTAATAAATAATGGATTTTATTACTTAATCGAGCTTTGAGCTTTTAATTGGATTTAATTCATTTTTATGATTAAATTCCAGATTTACAGTTATTTAGTATTTTCGCCATAACTTTTGATTTAGATATCTGATTAGCCTGATTCTTCTTTTGTTTTTTAGATGATTCAGAGAGCTACAATTGTTATGAATACTAAGAAGGCTAATTCAGACAAGAAGATGGACGAAATTGGAGCCAAAGACAGATGTATTTTTCTAGATTTTTATTTTGCCCGAATTTTGTAATAAAAGACCAATTATTAGAGGTTTCCTATTTATTAGAGGTTTCCTATTATTAGAGGTTTCCTATTTATTAGAGGTTTCCTTTTTTTTAAAGGTTTCCTATTTTTTAGATGTTTCCTATTTTTGGGCCAATCTTGTAGCCCTAGCGTTTCCTATTTTTAGGTTAAATTAGATGGCTACTAGAAACATACTCTCAATTATGCTTTATGGGACTTTTGGGTTAAATTAGAAGCTTATTATTTTCTATGAATTGTTTATCATGTTCATGTTCTTCTTCATCTTTTCTTCTGAGTTTTGCCTAGCCATGCTTGGCTAAGCTTCTGTGGTTGACCCATGGATTGAGGATTCTGCAAATCCAAAGGACCTGTGCTTCAATCGGTAACGTAATTCGTTTCTGTTTATTTTAATCAAATCCGATTATGATTGCTGAATGGGTATTAGATTTAATACCCATATTGATATCCCAAGGACATAGGTCGGACCGGGTTACAGAAAGCGTTGTGTGATCGCACAGCGAGCTCACCATGAGTTCGATCAAATGCTAGGCGATTGTCTAGTCGAGAGAGTTTCTGGATAAACACAGAGATTTCAGTTTGTCCAGAATTAATCACGAGTTCAATTATTATGTGTTTTTCCGATGAAGGTTATGGAATTCCAATTCTGGGTTAATCGTTTTTAATCTGATTAATCTCGTTTTCTTATATTTTGTTCTAGCTTTGCTTCATTTTAATTACCTTGAAAAACTCCCTCATTATGGTTAATGTGTTACTTGTTTACTGTTGATTTTGGACCCACTGTGAATTCCTTGAGAGAAACGATCCAGGTTTCCTATACTACAAATCTTTGAATCCTGGTTATTTTGTGAGGACTCGGCAACTCTCATCAAAATTTGGCGTCGTTGGCGAGCCGTTTGCATCGGTCTATTAATGACAGTAGAGTATTTTTATTTTATTTTATTTTGGTCTCATCAGGCATGGATGCCAATGTTGTTGATAATGTTCTTGCTGATTGGTGTGCTGATTACCCTGATTTTACATCTGAGAGTGATTCTGCCATTTGTGCTTGTGCTGATAATGAATGGTGTTCTATTTACACTGATTTAGTTAATGCTGCATTATTTGGTGATTTTGACTTGCTTAGTGATTCTGCATTACTTGTGGATTATGATGTTGGTTTTGATATCCATTATGAAGTTCACCCTGATGTTCATTCCCCTGACACTATTGATTTTAAAGATACTCCACTTACCGCTAACCATAATGATGGTTTGAATGATGGAAGTAATATCTCAATTGATTTTATAGATATTATTCATGATCTAGACATGACTGTTATTAGTAGGGATACTATTAAAGATAGTGTGGGGAAAGCCTTGCTTTTGATATGCATTTACAGGGAAAGACCATCATGAATCATAATGTTTCACATGTGGAATTTGTCTTGTGTGATGATTTGAGCAACCATTGTGAAACTATTTTGAGTAATCACTTGAATTATTCTTTAGAGAGTTTGACTCTTACTGAGGAGAGTCATATTGATTTTTTGGGTTGCTCAAAATATTTGGAAGTTCCAACATTTTCTTTTGATCAATTTCTTTTGGGATCTTCCTTGATTCTTGATAAATCGAGTTTTATTGATTATATTTATGTGGGACGAGATACTGCTTGGTGTCATGATTTTATGCACGTACATGGATTGATTACTCCTATCCAAACACCTTCCATACTTGAGCTGAAACGTTATTTGCGGATCTTAAAAAGGAAGTTGTTTGCTGAACATCAACAATGGACATCACTAATGCTTTCATGTGACTTACAACCAGACAAAGGAAAGAAGCCAATTATGCCACTTCATTTGAGTCTCCAAGATTTTAATAGTCCGGTCGTACTCCCTCCTTACTCTTTCACTTGCATTACCTACTATTATTGGTTATATTTATCTTTTGCACTAAGGCCAATGCATGATTTAAGTGTGGGGGAGGGATTTTGTTCTTACTTTTGGTTTTTGTTCTTTGTTTTCAAAATGAGAAAAAGAAAAATATTTTTGTTTTTGCTTTGGTTTTTATTTCTTGTGTTCAAGAAAAGGAAGAAAAATTTTCTTTTGCGAATAATTTCCTTTTTTAAAATAAAAATTAGTTTTTATGAATAACACACACTCTTTCTATGATTGCTCTACCTCTTGTGAACTTTGACATCTTGTTTTGATGGATCCTTTTGTTTGGGGCTAAATTTCTGGACTCTTGGATTATATTTCTTGGTAGTTAATTTTGGGATGCTGGTTGCATCATTCGATATTGACCCTTGTGAGGTTTTGGGCCTACATGAATGGAATTCATCTTTTACCATTCTTTATTTCATGTGTGCATCTGCTCATGATTTGTGTTCTCTAGAACTTGCTCCTTTTCTTTTTGAAACTACATTTTTCACTTACATGCATGAATATGATAGAAGCTTGTTTTCTTTCTTTTATTTTCTCCACTTTGGCCAAATAGCTTTCCCTTGCATTATGTTTCCTTTGTTAGCCCCTTTGTGTTAGTTCTCTATTGGTTTTGATGATAATTGACAATTGTAAACTCAGATTGAAGTTTGTCTTTGTTAAGTTGAAAAACTTATTGTCAAAGGCAAACTCGAGTTTTGGTTTGAAAACTCGAGTTTGGACTTGACAGAGAATAGCTCAAGTTTTTGCTAACACAGGCAAACTCGAGTTTGGATTTCAAAACTCAAGTTTTGACCATACAGAGAGCTTCTAAGTTTTTCAAAGACAAAGCAAACTCGAGTTTGGTTTTAATGAACTCGAGTTTTGACAAGACAGATAGCTATCAATTTTTCAAACTTAGCAAAACTCCAGTTTCCATTTAGAAACTAGAGTTTGTGCTAAACAGAGAGTTCTCTAAGTTTCCAAGGTTTTTGGAAACTCGAGTTTACACCATACAGAGAACAATGCTCAATTCTGAACTTGTGGAAACTCCAGTTTTGAGATTTTGGACTTAAACATGTTTTCTCATCAAAGGTCCAAAACTCGAGTTTGTCACTTAATGACTCGAGTTTTGAATTCTTCTCAAAACCTGCTTCAAAGACCAAATCGCGACATTCTTCTCTGGATGGAGAAAACTCGAGTTAGGTTTTGGAAACTCGAGTTTAGGCTTTTAATGAAAAATGAAAACTCCAGTTTTGATGAACAAACTCGAGTTTGTGTCGCTGGTTTTGAATTTCAAACTGAACGAATTTGTGAAATATTTATGTTTGAGTCTAATACTTCACATTATCACTCATTACTATTCCTAACTATGTTTAATCAGTTTGTTAGTGAGTTTTAGATGATTTAAAGAGAATTTAATGAAGCATTAGCATAAAGCATAAAGTGATGTCAGTTCATTAAATGCAAAGTCCAGAAAACTTGCATCCTTTTGGACAATCATTCTACACACATTGCAAAGGGATTAATGTTTTCTTTCCACATCCAGTAGCTGCTCTTCCAACGGATTAAAAGTCAAGGAGTCAAGCATAAACTTCTGTGCAGTTGGATTAACCAAAGAGTAGAGAGAGAAGAAGACCAAAACTTTAACTAATCCATTCTTAATGTTGGCAACAGTCACATTGAAGATTACAATAGTCATTTAATGTTCTCTTGGTATAAATAGAGATGCATTCAATTCTTCTCAATAACCAATCTGTAGAAAACGAAAATCATTCAAGTTTCCAACTACTCTTTGAATTTTCTTATGTAGAGTATCTTTTGATACATTGTACTTCAGTGATTATCTTTATCCTCTCTTAGAGAGAGTTCATTTATTGTAAATCATTCATTGTAAGAATCTCAAGTCAGGGGACTTGGAGATTGGGATATTGATTACAACTTGTAAGGGGGAGTAAGTTCTAGTGAGAGAGTTACTCTTGAATTACAGAGTATGTAATCAATTGTGATAGTGAAAAATCCCAAAGAGTCTGGGGACTGGACGTAGGTCAAGATATTGGACCGAACCAGTATAAATCCTTTGTGTCTTGTTTCTCTTCCTTATCCTCTGTTTATCCTTGTTTTAGTATTAAAAAACAGAGCATTTCGAAAAAGTTTTTAGAATCCCCAATTCACTCCCTCTTGGTGATTCAGCTCCACTTTCACTTTGTGCCTTTTTGACTTATTCTTTTCTAAACCACATTACAAGCCTAAGCGTAGAACCATGTTATTCCACACCTTAGAGATTTATTGAGCATTGGTTTTTGTTTTGTGTTTAAGTGTGGGGGTTGCTCAGGAGTGCAACAATTTAAGTGTGGGGGGAAGATATTTGATTTTGTCATTGTCATTGTGATTATAAAAGATTGTCATTGTGATTATATAAAAAGAAAAAAGAAAGAAAGAAAGAAAAAAGAAAAGAAAATACATAGAAAGAAAGAAAAGAAAAGAAAGAAAGAAAGAAAAAGAGAAAAAAAAAAAAGCATAGAAAGAAAGGAGATATGTGAAAAAAAAGGTTTTCATACCTAAAGAATGATTGTGTTAATTAGTGCTTTTTTTTAATATTTTTTTTTGTGCTTAGCCTCTCATTCCATACTATTACCTACCTTCACCCTAGCCCCATTACAGCCTTTAATAATAAGCTCTCTTGATTTGTGCATGCATGTGTTATGAGTAATGGAGAAGTGGAAATTGAGCAAGCTTATGGTAGGGAAATTTCATTGAGTAGAATTTGAGCGATACACTTATTTACCCTATACACTTAAGAGATTGATTGAGGGCATCCTTGAGAGACCATCTTGTGTGATTAGCATCATTGATTGAGATTGTCATGCTTTATAATTTGAGATGAAAGAATTTCAGTCTTGATTGATTGATCTTGAGAAGCCTTGTGCTCTTTGTTCAATTTTTGAAGTTTGGCAATTGTTGGAAAGAAGAAGTTTTTCTTTTACTCTTTTCTTTTAATTTTGCTCAGGAGTGCAAAAGGATAAGTGTGGGGAAATTTGATAAATGAATATTATTACAGTTATTTGTATCTCTTGGTGAATAAGTTTAGGATTTTTTAGTTAATAAATAATGGATTTTATTACTTATTCGAGCTTTGAGCTTTTAATTGGATTTAATTCATTTTTATGATTAAATTCCAGATTTACAGCGATTTAGTATTTTCGCCATAACTTTTGATCTAGATATCCAATTAGCCTGATTATTCTTTTGTTTTTTAGATGATTCAGAGAGCTACAATTTTTATGACGACTCAGAAGGCTAATTCGGATAAGAAGATGGACAAAATTGGAGCCAAAGACATACGCATTTTTCTGGATTTTTATTTTGCCCGAATTTTGTAATAAAAGACCAATTATTAGAGGTTTCCTATTTATTAGAGGTTTCCTATTTTTAGAGGTTTCCTATTTATTAGAGGTTTCCTATTTTTTAGATGTTTCCTATTTTTGGTCCAATCTTGTAGCCCTAGCGTTTCCTATTTTTAGGTTAAATTAGATGGCTGCTAGAGACATACTCTCAATTATGCTTTATGGGACTTTTGGATTAAATTAGAAGCTTATTATTTTCTCTGAATTGTTCATCATGTTCATGTTCTTCTTCATCTTTTCTTCTGAGTTTTGCCTAGCCATGCTTGGCTAAGCTTCTGTGGTTGACCCATGGATTGAGGATTCTGCGAATCCAGAGGACCTGCGCTTCAATGGGTAACGTAATTCGTTTCTGTTTATTTTAATCAGATCCAAATATGATTGCGGAATGGGTATTAGATTTAATACCCATATTGGTATCCCAAGGAGATAGGTCGGACCGAGTTACAAAGAGCGTTGTGTGATCGCACAGCGAGCTCGCCATGAGTTCAATCAAATGCTAGGCGATCATCTAGTCAAGGGAGTTTTTGGATAAACGCAGAGATTTCGGTTTGTCCATAATCAATCACGAGTTTGATTATTATGTTTTTGTCCGATGAAGGTTATGGAATTCCAATTCTGGGTTAATCGTTTTTAATCTGATTAATCTCGTTTTCTTATATTTTGTTCTAGCTTTGCTTCATTTTAATTACCTTGAAAAACTCCCCTATTCTGGTTACTGTGTTACTTGTTTACTGTTGATTTTGGACCCACTGTGAATTCCTTGAGAGAAACGATCCAGGTTTCCTATACTACAAATCTTTGAATCCTGGTTATTTTGTGAGGGCTCGGCAACTCTCATCACTTCCCCCGTTCAATAAATTTCGTCCTCGATATTTGAACGTATAACCTCAGGGAATTCGCCTTAGACTTGCGGTCTATTCTTTCCTAAGTGTGCTTACTAAGCATGCAACATAATTTTGCAACTTTCCCATTAACCATATACCCAGTGTGTAGTGTTCAAACACATGACTTACTGGTCTATCTTCTTTATGCTGCTAGGAGCCTCTTCTTGATTACTTTATCTATTCGGAGGTTTGGTCTATTATATCTGACCTAAACATCCTTCTTTCGGGCAACTCTGTCCCATACAAGAGCAACTAGCATCTTCTTTTATACAATGCTTCCAATGAAGTCATTCGAATACTCGAATCAATGCCCTTTACGCTCTACATCATAGAACATTTGTTGTTATTGTTGTTGTTTTGGAATTTTGTTATTGTAGTTGTAGTTGTTGTGGTTGTAGTTATAGTTGTAGTTGTAGTTATAGTTGTAGTTGTTGTAGTGGTTGTTGTTTATTGTTGTTGTAGTTATAGTTGTCGTTGTAGTTGTTGTGTTTGTGGTTAAAGTTGTAGTTGTAATTGAAGTTGCAATTGTTGTTGTAGTTATAGTTGTGGTAGTTGTAGTTATAGTTGTTTTTGTGGTTGTAGTTGTTCGTTTTGTTGTGGAACACAATTTCTGTCAGTGGGAGGTATCACCTCAAACCTCCAACTTTCTTTCATAGGTATGCTTACTAAGCATTTCCATACCCATAACGTATCCTCATTCATCTGATGCCTAGGTGTAGCTTTCAACCATACATGACCCACTGGTCGATTCTCCGAGCGCTTAGTTACACAGGCCTCACTGCTTGTAATAATCTGCCTTCCGGCTTATTTCACTTTGGCCCTTCAAGCTCATTCTCTTACCACAGTGCTGGATATCCTGACCTTACTGCACAGGAGGTCACCTTTATGTCATAGGTATCTCAACTATCACCTGGTACAGATTGAATATTTTTACCAGCCTCAAAATATACTCTAGACACACCAGTCCAAAGTAACCATGCCAATCAGCATTTCATACAGTGCTAAGCATCACAGGTCTTATGGCCCAGGGACACCGCCCCATTCAAACTTGCACACCAGGTCTTACCGCCTCGAGCCTTTGTTCATCTATCACATGTTTGAGCTTTTCCCATTCAAGCTCTTTAGCCTACCTTCACTTACTTAGCACTATAGCTGACAACTACTGATTATCTTAACTTTGTTCTAGACCTTTCTAATAGTTCCTATTCCTATATCAAAATTTCCAACTACACCGCTTTTCAACACAATAGCATTCACAAACATGTTATCGCTACCCAAAACCATTATGTTGTCTCATTTTCAAATTTCACACATTGAAAAATTTCCGTGGTCTCAGTACATTTCGCAATCTGCACTATACCAAAAAGTATTAGTGCTACTATATTTTCAAATTTAACTGCTGCCAACACAAATTCATGAAAACACATTCACTGCCGAATCAATTTCAAATTTTTTTACTACCAGCACATATCTTTGAGGAGTATAATTCATTTTACAAAATTTTTAACAGTTGAGAGCTCACGCCACCACTTCAACCACTTGGTACAGCGAGCACCCTATCCCAATCCCCAAATCCGACCTCTGCATAAGCAGTACCGTCAAACAATGTGGGAGAACCTCCGTCCCTCCCATAAGAGACCCAGTGTCCACCACTGTGGAGAACCCAGTCCACGACTGCTGCTCCCAGGGCCTAACCCCCTGCACGTATGGTGTCTGTACTGGCACATAAAGTAGCGACCCTATCAACCCGTACCTCGGTGCAACCATAGAAAATCTGGCCCTACACGCCCCTACAAGGCGAAATATTTTTCAGATTGGGTACATTCACTACTGGTGCGAGTCTCAAAACATATCCCCTCAAAAAATTTTACTGCTGGCCAACGATTTGAAAATATTTTAAACACAGCTGGCAAGATCCAGCAAACCGTGTATATCTACAACAGCTTCTGACCTTTTCCAGTTCTGTACTACCTCTACCACAATATAGTTGAAAACTCAATTTCAAATTTTGGGTTCTATCAAAAACCCCTTTTATGAGACAACATGTTTTACAAACCGACCATTCAAACTGGTCTCAAATTCATTTGAAAACATTTCTTTCGAAAACTATCTTTCGAAAATTCACAAATTTGAAAATTCAAGTCCAACAATTTTCAAATACAGCAGGTGCATTGGCAAGTTCAAAATTCAATTTTTAAACTAGGAACCAGATAATTGTTCTTAGAAGGTCATCACTGCTAAATGTATTTTAGCCTCTGTCCTTGGCTACTCAAGCAATCCATAGAACACTTAGTCTATTTCATCTCATCTTTTCAGCCATTTTCAGAATATTATCCCTATCCATCGGGCTTTGCAACCCCTTCGGCATTATCCGAAATCCATCATCCATTAACTATGGGCTCCAGCCAGTCTATGAACATATCCGTTTCACAGGACTTAGGGCTTCTTTCATAATCAATCTAACGACCTATGAGCACACCAATCCCAAAGGTCCTACTGCCCACCATGTATCCTTATCATAGATATATCACATCATAATCATACCCAATGGTAATCCACACAGCATTAGAGCACCCCATGATAATACATTGCATCATATAAACCTCATCTGCGGTTATTCTGTATCTATAGACTTCACGAATCAAATTTGACAATCTAAGGACATACCAGTCTGATAGGTTTCTTTACCCACCATACATTCTCAACATGAATGTACTAATCTTTTCCTACCTAGTATTCTACTATACCTTAGGGAATCCATTAGCCACCAATATCTCTATGGTTATCTGTCCCAACCATGGGACCATAACCTGTGGCCACTGAGGTGCTAGCTATCATACGGTTCCATCAAGAAACTAATTCTCAATCATACACTCTAAGGGAATATTCTATAATCAAGATCTTTCCCCTAAGCTAGATCAGCAACTAACAACCTCGAAATACCGCATTACATATAGGTACCATATTATAGTACCTCAATTTATTCAAATCAATCTGTACTATACTCTAGTACTACAATTCATTCAGGTCAATTCAAACGCCTAAAGTATCACTCAACTATTATCTATTCTTAGGTCACAATTTGGTTGGTAGCAACCTCTAGATGCCTATCCAACATTTAGGTTCATCAACCTAATTCTTAAACTTCATCTATACCCAATAAACATGCTAGAATTATCAATATTCATAGCTTACAACATTTAGGTACTATCCTCAAATATCCCCAAAGCAACAACCACCAAGTTTTCGATTCGATTCCTAGAACCTCAATCATACCCATTGGCACACTAGGATAGTGATTCACAATTTCTAGTTTAATCCTCGAAACATACGAAAAATATTCTCACAATCTCAACAATATTCACGAGGTTCTAATTCTACCATTTCATCTAGGGTCATTCAATATATGGACTTTTGATATCAGTCCAGCTCCAGGCATAATTACCATTTCACTTTCCCTATCAGGTAATCACCCATATCTTAGGGAATCTTTTAGCTATAGTCATATCTACAATCTCATGGCATCCCGAAGAACTACCATATTTAATTTCTTAAACTACTCAGACTTTAAATCAAGAGATTTCAAATTCAGGGGTCACCCACCCCAAGGTTACTCTCATCCGAGCACTCTTAACATCAAAATCTCAATAGGGTCTAGGGATCCAAATCGTATCCCAATTCAACTTCAAACACCCTAGAGTTAGCAACAGAATTCCTATTCTGAACTAAATCATCTGTCTATGTAATCAAATATCAATATACTATTCTGATAGTGCTAGAACTGTAGCTCTGATACCATTAAATGTAACACCCCACTGATTTATCGAAATTTATCAGAGTTGTAGTGCACAACTTATTGAGCATAATCGTTCCAACATAGTCCCATTGCAACTAATCGGTTATCAGGATCCTCCACATAAAAGTCACAAGGTTCAGGACCCTCTGACTTTCAAACAATACAACTCCCTTTAGTGCTTTGCTGCATAGGAGGAGGTGAATGTGCCACGAGAACAATAGTCTCATTACGTGAGCTTATAATCATCATCATTTCCTCCTTCATCTGGCTCATCTAAGCTTGAAACTTTGTAGTCAATGAAGCTTCTCGCTCCCCTACTCGCACCACTGCTTCCTCACTCACTTTGGCCACAATATGTTTCATCTCTTCCCAGGTAACCATACTTTTTTTATGGCGTTTGGATGATCCAAAGTATTTCCGTAAGCCTACCCATCCTCCAATTCCCCTTACACGCCCCGCATGATCTGGTTTTCTAGTCGCAACGATCAGAATATCATTCCTCCCATTTGACAAAAATGATCCCTCTGCTTCTTTCATTTTTAAGTTCGTCCTGTATGATACAGATAATGAGAAGCTTAGTAAAGAAACATGTTTAGTAACTAAAAAATAACAATAACGATACTTAAAATTTTTTCAATAGCTATACGAGTTTTTTCACCCGTATAAGCCCTGCTTCTCTTTCAGCGATAATACAACCATAAGTCTTCGTGACGTATTGGAGAAGGCGGATCACATATTGTAGAAGGATTGAATTCAGCTTCTTGTTCCAATGTCTTTCACTTGGTCGACATAAACTCTTTTTCAGTCTTTTCACAAACACCACGAGGCATTCTCTGAGAGCAATCATTCTTTCTACCTGTCTCTTGTGCTTGTTTCGCTTTTTTTTTTTTTTTCTGTGGAATCAGAATTCAAAACAACTATTAATTATGAATTCCAAACCATCTCACTAACAAAAATTAGAGAACTTCTACTTGATATGAACCTCAAACACTAGTCAAATTCACTTCATCAAGTTACAAGACTTGAATAGAACAATAGCGAACTTTTACTGTATTACTCCATCTACAGTCATATTCACATAAGAACTAAGACATGCTCCTCTGATACAGGACAAAGGATGGAAATGTATACTTATATTAACACACCAAACCATCTAACTAACAGGATTAGATGAATACAATAACATTCACATATCCGCACAGATTATTAAGCAAACAAAAAAGCGCAAAAAAAACTAAATATAAATTCACCAAAACTTCTAGAGTAGTCCGCATCTGAACAAATTGTTGCCAAGTGTGTTCATCAAGAAATGTATACTTGTGGCAAGGATTAGGGCAAGGCTCACCAACTGGAACCTCAACATGAATATAATTGTTAGATAGCTAGGTCTTAAACTTCCTTCAGCGATTAGCACAATACAACAATGTCTTATTTTTCAACTTCTAACTGTTAGGAACATTGTATGTCAGCCAAATAGAGTCCCAAATAAGATCCTTTACTTTTGCCTTGTCGATATTTTTCTACTCATCTATCAAGATGCTAGGCTTGTTGCGTGTTAGCAGGCCAACATAACTCGTATATGTGCTTTTATTAGGGTCGAAAGGATTCAAATTTTCACCAAATTGAATCTTGAGCTTTTCCTCGGCAATCTGACTTTGGGAAAGCTCTTTCAATTGTGTGCCTCTTCTACCACGACATAAAGGCCAGTTACAAGGCTCACTCTAAGATGAATAGGGTTCGCTTCGACTCACACCAGTAACTAGCGTTCCTCGAACATGACTAGAATCATTTTTTTTCGTTCATTTTCGAGACAAGAAGAGAGGTTGAGAGAGGTGATGTGAGAGAGGAATGCCTAAGCGAATGAGAGAGTAACAGAGGTTGATGGTGGTGGGCGAGGAAGAGAGGTTCAGAGGGAGCAACTACAGGTTTTGACACGAAGAAGAGAATATATTTGACGCTGTAATTTTATAGATTTTTATATTTATATTTTTCTTTATATTTTGTACCGGATACAATTTAAGTCCGATCGTATGAGATTTCTCTAAAAAATAATTGATATTTCATTTTTTTTTAAAAAATGTTTAAGACTGGTTGTTTTGGAAACTGGTCTGAATAATATATTTAAGACCTATGAATAAAGGATCCGATCTAAGAAGTTCTTGATATTTACAAAACTGTCACTGGTCATACTTTTAAGACCAGAGCTTCAATACTCCGGTCTAAATGAGGCAGTCTTAAAGCCATTTTTTATACTAGTGTGGTAAGCTTTAAACTGGTATCTAATTTGAGGAAAATAGATTAGTATATTAGAAGTTATGAATTTTTGAAGTTAGGTACTGAATCTGGAACGTTTTATGGACCAGTGAGGATCCATTGGACATAGATCCAATTTTTCAATTTTTTGGATCCCGTAGAATTCTTCTTCTTTTTTTTTTACCGTTCCGAGTGGTACAAGATGCCGCTGTGTCGGGATATCTTATCCATCTCTCTAGGAAAATAGATATCACCAGAAAATTGATTGATAATTCTAGAACAGTGTATGTGAATTTGGAAGTGGAAGGCATTTTTTTTTCCTAAAACTAGACGTAAGAAGAGACATGAAATTTTGAACCATCTAATTTGGATACTTATATAAAATGATATGAATTTTCAAAGTTGATTGAAAATTTTGCCAACTTTTAACTCTTGTGCGAAAATAAGAAAGTAATGACATTTATAGTAATTCGGGACAAGTATGGGCCCAAAGATATGGAGCATGTCCTAGAGGTTAATATAGCCGCATAGGATATTCATTTGTCATTACTCTAATAGTGTAATCATATGCCTAGGGTCATGAGTTGACAAAGAAAAGGGAATTAAAGGATCCCGAGCAAATTTAGTGTTTGGAAGATAAGGTACAAGAGGAGGACACAGGCCGCATGTAGTAAAACTTTACTGACTTGCATTTACTTGATAAGTATGCTTATGTGTTGATGTGTATGATTGCTTTGATGAATTGTATGGAGCATATGTGAAGATTGAAGCTCTATTTATGTTTATACTTTGGCCATATGTATGTTGCCCATAATATTGAGCATGCAAGTATGTCATTATGCTAGCATGAATTCATTAAGCAAGCATGTCATGCATTAAGCTTGTATCTTGTTTTCTTAGTTAACAAAGTTTGCTACTAAGATTCCGTCGAATCTCACCCTCCCCAACCAACTACACAGGTATGTGAGGGAACAAATGAAAGTGCATGAAGTTGCATAAGAGAGAATGAGCACAGAATTGAGCGAAGAGACACTCTGATAGTAATGAAAACCACCCTTAAGAATATTGACGCTTTCATACGAGTAATATAGGACCAGGTGTGACAATAAATTTTTTTCTTCCAGAAAAATAAATTAAAGATATTCGTTTAGATAGTTGTAAATAAGAAAAAAAAAAATTGTATAGTTAAATCCCATATAGTTAATAATCTTCAGTTATTTGCAATTAAGAAACTCATGTTTCCTATATAAATTGATAATTACAACTCATTTTTAACAAATTAAATTTATCATAACAATAGTATTGATTTTGGTTCCACGGGGGTTACGGAGAATGTAATGCGGTAGCGAATGTGGTGACAGGAATAAGGTATTTCTTGTCCTCTATTTCAGCTTCCCTTTCATTAATAATGAAAGAGAAAAGGACGAATAAAAATAATATTGCTATACTATTATAGTTAATATCTATATACTGTTATAGGCAACAAGATTGATTTAAGATTTTGAAGTTCAAATAATATTTTTTTTTCTAAATAAAATCAAAGCAATATTATGAAAGAAAACAAAAACTGTCACTTACAATCCTCGAGTATTTTTTTTAAGGCGACAACGATCCTCGAATTTTAAATATTATTAAGTACTTGTGCTCAATGCCTTAGAAGCACTCATATATACGAAACAAATTATAAATATATATTGTCCGAGTATATATATAGCCTTATAAATTACCAGGCGAGGATTTTTTATTTTTTTTTTCAAGTGTGTGTCCCCTCTAAAATCCAATACAATTAACTATCCGAGTTCTTTAAACTGTGACTATCAAGTTATCAAGTAAATTTTATATCTATCGTCAAATATATTTCATGGTCTAAATTGAACCCCCCGCCCCAAAAAAAAAAAAATCATTCTTTTCACATTGATTAAAACCCACTATTTCGTTAGCACGAAATTATTTGATTGATGACTTGTTTAGTACTTCAACTGTTTATACTTATGTGATAAATTTACCTACCTTATAAACTACTTAATTCTATGAGATAACTTCTCTCCATGTCGAAATTCCTTATATGGTACAACTTAAAGTCGTCCAAAGATATTAATACATTGGGACTTAGCTTAAGTCCTAAAAGATTCATATATTAAAAATAATGTATTAGATTTTTTTTTTTCTGAAAATAAATTACAAATATTAGTTTATACAATAATATTTCAGTTAAAAATTGTGCATTTAAATCTCATATTGTGAAAGCATATTGACTTATTTAAAGCTACATGGTATAATTGGGAATTAATGTTGGCTAATATATAAAGTTGTATGCACGTATAAAAACAGCATTGACGAACAATATAGAGTTGATCTAATGAGAAGATCTCTCTGGGTCTCGAGTTCGAATACTAAAAGAGACACTTGTGTTAGGAGAGGCAACCACCAATCCCGAACCAGATACCGGTGATAATATAGGAAAAATGAAAACCAGCTTCTACGTTAATATTTTACTACCATTTATCATTAGAACAGTATCACCTTTTAATGTTTCATTTTCACTTATTTCTTTCTTGACTCTAAATGATTTCAATTTCAACACAATCCAAGTAATTAAGAACGTTTTAATAAGCCTTAATAGATATATTGGTTAAAATATTAGACTGAGAAAATCAACTTCGAATCATCGGTCAAACATATATAACATAACAGTAGCTTTTTATTTAGGCTGAGACAACTTCTACATGTGGAAGTTGTTTTGATTCATGGTACAACAAAGTTGGCAATGAATCACGCACAGACACATCACCTTTAGTATTAATATTACTACCTCCGATGCTTGATATAAAATCTCGTTAGAACGAAATCTTATATTAAGGACCAACAGTGGTATTATACACTCTGGAGATATATATATAGCCAGGATGCAGAGATGTTTATTCTGCAGATTCACAGTTCAGACCACCATTGATATATCAGAGGCGACAACCTCATCCCTGGTTTCATTGTGGAACACGACTACCAATGGTTGTACTTCGTCTTCTGTGACAACCAAACGGTGGTTGCCATGGCTATCATTCTTGACACCAACATGTCCACACTTACCATGTTCATAAAAGAAGACAAGCTTATATTGAGAGTAAGTAGAATTAAAGGGCTTAATAAAGAAACAACCAGAAAGAGGTTCTTCGATCATGACCATCACCGCTTCTCCAAACTCTGGTTCATGTGTGACCACCCACAGGGGATTCTCATTCCACGGTGGTGGCAAATTTAAAAATGATATCCACAAAGGAGAGTAGGTAGTAATGTTTTGCGTGGCACATGGAGATATAATATTTGTAGTCCAGCCAGCTTCGGACGAGTTCACGACGACCGCGAGTGACAACCCGCCTTCACCGTTAATGTAGGCATATGCAATTTCTCCTGTAGGATCTGTTGTGGATAAGGAGTAATTGCCACCATTTTTTAGGGGGTGACCCTCTGAGTCAAGCACTATCTCTGCCGTGGTGATGGCAAAGAGAGCAGCGGAGAAGAAGAAGAAAAATTCAAGGAGTGCATTAGTCTTCATTTTGTGCTAGGTTTAGCTGTCTGGGCTTTGGATGACTTTAGGGTTGGCTTTGATTGTGAGGAATTGAGGAGTAGGAGCATCTATTTATAGAGCTAATCCTGATGAAATGTGTCATGAGTCCATATCGGATATTTTTATAAGTGAAATTAGCTATGGTACCTCCTCTCTCTAATGGCCCCACTTCCTGAATATTTTTTTCTTTTTTTATTTTAATTATTATATTCTGTATAAAATGAGTGAAGTTTTGATTGGGTATGAGATTATTCAAGTCTATATTATTTTACGATTTCTTTAAAAATCATAATTGCAAGATTTTACAGTATTTTTTCTTTTTCTTTTTTGTGTGCTAATATTAAGGGTTTCCTCTTTCAAGGGTTGGAGCACAAAAGGTTCTTTACCTCTCCTAATAAGTGTGTTTCCCAGAATTTAAATTTGTATTCTTCTCCTTACTGTTCGAGGTCGCTTACCATTCCAACTAATAACTTGTTGGTTAATTTTAGAGTATTTCAAAGTAGGAGCATCTATTTATGCACGTTTTGTTTTATTTCGTTTTGTCTTGTCTTAAGCGTCCTTTCAACACACTATATTCAATCCTTAAAATAAGATCTTGTTTAGAATGTAATGTGCAAAGATTTTATATTAAGAACAAGAGGGTAGTACTATATTTCACACTCTGGAGAATATATTATATCGATTCACACGTACCATTGATATATCAGAGGCGACGATATCCAACGGAGAACGTTTTAAAAGACCCAGTACAAACAATCGTTTTGACAGGTATTTGTGAGTGTCGGTATGTAAGATTAAACACTTGAAATATATAATATTTAACAAGAAAAAGGATGCCACATTCTTCAACCTAGCTAGCTAACACGCATGGTGAAATTATTTTTCCTTTCTTTTATCTTAAAATAATATCCAGGTTTTGAACTTTGAATAAACCACTGGTTAAGCTAGCACTCTGTGTTGGTTGGTAGTGAAAATATATATTCAGGGGTAAAAAGATCAATTCGACACAATCTTACTTTATGAAAAATAATGTTGTAGATATTAGCTCATTTCTGAAACAAATATAAACACCTAGCATTTATATATGCATAAGGGTCAACTAATGACGGTTGGATATAGAAACAAAATTTTAAAAATTACATGGGAGGTTTGTGTAACATGCATTTTAATTTTAAGGAATGCTTATATAGGTATTTAAAATATATGGGAGTTTATGTAATTTAGGTAAAATAGAGGGTAGTTGATGTATTTTACTCTAAAAGAAACCAAGGGTTAAGTGATCAATTCAAGGGTAGAAAGGTCATTTCAATCTAATCTTACTTTATGAAATATACTGTTGTAGAGATTAGTTCATTTCTAAAAGAGAGATGAACCGTCCATATATATTAATTTTAGTTTCAATCAAGAGCTTCTAGCTAGGCAGGCCTAATGCTATATATATTGTGCATGAGTTAATTATTGTTGTGGCTTGCGCTTATCCATTCTCTATATTAAAATATAATATATACTCGTAATATACACAATATCTCTGCTGCTTGAATATTTTTATATTACTCGTCACCTCCCGTTATTATCGATAGGATGGGAAAAGACATACTTATGCTTTAGTATATGTTCAAGGAAAAGTAGTAATTTTTTTTTTTTTTTGGAATTAATAAGACAAGAGTTACCTCTTAGGTTGTGTGACACCCGTCCTAAATACGCTTATTTTTGTCAGAGTTTAAGCATACAGGCATCGAATTAGTTTGGACGACTTAATTTCAGAATGAAACTTCCATAAAAACAACTTAGTTTGAAAATACAAGATAAATTTCTAGCGAGCGATAACTATCCCATAGTGAAATATTAATACAGTAATCCAAAAGTAGACAAACGATAAACGTAATAGTGTATTCCAAACTACTTATTCCATCATAATAGTCCTTTCTGCTGTAAACCTTACAGCTGCCTCTTTCCTCTGGATCCCGATCCGCTACCTGTCTCTTTCATGCGATTTGGGGTTCAAATGAATGAACCCCAGGAGTAATAGTTAATCTCATATGCAGGTATGAAATGTAAACAATAGTACAACATATGTATAAGCAAAGAATAATTCATAGTAAACAAGTCGCACCGTAACCGCAGTTAACGGCCAAGGACCTCAGCCCTTTAGGACACGCAGCCCTATGAGACACGCAACCTCAAAATCCATAGCTAGAAAATAAACATATAAATCATATAGCAAACATGATCAGTCATACATGAATACATACATACGTGATAACAAGATAACAATTACCCACCTCAAACTTGAATCCTTACTTCGTCCGAAGGTGTCGGGATCAGTAGAGGTGTCAAGGTATGCCTGGGTCAGTATTTGGGTTCCTCATGTACATTTGAACCTTCTTCTTCTTCGACTTTCCTTCTCGTTCTTGGACACTTTCTAACGCTCTCAACGTATGTTTCACACTCTCAGCGTTTTTCTCCTCATTCCAAGCCTCTCTCAATTTCTCTCAGCTGCCTTCTCCAGTTCGCTGGCCGAAATGGTTAATGCAGAGAAAGTGAGGAAATGTCGTGAGGTAGCGTGATATTAAAGAGAGAAGCATGAGTGTGTCCAACCGAAAATGAAGGAGTGAAGAAATAACATGTGTTGTCTCCTTTTCCTTTGGTATTATGCACGCTGACGGAAAGGAAGGTGAGGGAGAAAGAATGGAACATGTTGTACAATGAAATGAAAAGAGTAGGAAGGAGGGTGTGTTGTCGCTGAATGAGTAGGGAAATTCCCAGCTAAAAATACATAGGTAGTATGCATATGAGCGTCGAATATGAACGTCGATGCATGCGAACGAGTATGTAGCGAGATTGAAGAGAAAGGAGAGGTGAGATGTTATGTTATGTTGTGGGGCCCACTCCTAAATAATCCCATTTACTCATTAAGTTGCAAACATTAAATAAATGTTAGAAATAAATTCTTAAATCCATATAGAATATTTCTCTCCCAATTAGCTCCTTCAGACTATAAAATATTGACATTAAAAATTCCTAAGCCAATATTTAGTCTCTTGATGATTGGAAAAATAAGCCTTAAATTCCAGTAGTTACTCATATATTCAGACCAAATTTTCATAATGTATACGTGAATAGTATCGTATACATGAATAGTGCCATATACATGAATAGTGCCGTATACATGAATAGTGACATCACGTATTTTTTTAAAAGAACGCTTTCATGAACGCACGAAATGAAATATTTAAGGCGGTTATTCCAAATTTCAAAAATTCACAAAACTTTCACGAAAGAGCTATTGGTACTAGGAAGCTTTTTAGCACAATAACTACCCAAGTCACTGATTTTTTGTTGGTTAAGGCCACTTACAAGAAAACTCTTCACAAATTTATGTTGTGAATGATAGGAAAAAACTTTATAGCCTATAACTCCGCAAGTATACGGGCCGTATCAAATAATAAAGTGATAAGAAAAGTATCGTTCCAACGAGGACTTAGTATCACAAACTTCAATCAAGCATTAATTTCACAATTTCATTTAAGTTGAGCAAACCAGATTGAATTTAATTAAGACAAAAGAAAAGAAAATTAACATAAAAATAAGAAAACTACCACAATAATCAAATGAGCAACCCAAAGTCACTAATCCCTTAGTAGCTTCATAAACCTTGTTTTCACTAATTTAATTAGCTTTAATATCAATTTTGTTAATTTCGAGTATAAATAGCTATAAGTGTCTGTCGGTCCACTTACAACCCTCTCCTGAGTATAACTTGTTATGTCTAACATAGTTACTCAAGAGGCAACAAAATTCGAACACACTCTTCAACAATTATATGGGGCCATTAGGTATATGTCTATCCTAATCGCAAATTAAATCGTAATCTAATCCCATATTACTTAATCTCAGAGCCTAATTAAAATCCCCTTCGTCAAAGTAAATTCTAATGCTCAAAATCATATTCAACGATGGCCAATCACTAAATAGATAAAACTAACCAAGATTAAGTAACCAAAATTAATATCAAATTTAACTAAATAATGAAAACAAAATCCAATTCACCCACAAGTTCATAGGTCCTCTAGGTTGCAAAACCAAGTAACCACACATGGTTAAAACCAAATCCATAACAAAAGGATGAAACTCATATTGAAAGAATAAAGGAAAGAGATGAAAGAAAGTTTCTTCGTTGCCTCCACAGTCCTTCCGTCCTTCCGTGGAGATGATGAAGAGAATCAAAACGCTCAGTCGCTACTCCTCTGCTTCTTCGTTCCTCCTTCTTTTGCGTCTATCGATCTGCTCCTCCATTCTCCTTCTTCTTCCTCTCTTCATATATATAACCTAAATATAACTTAGGCCGTGGGTCACTGATTCTCCTTTTCTTATTAAAAAGATATCTTATATCTTGCAATCTACTCCACCAGATTACACAATTGATTTTGTTTCTATTTTTCTTGCGGGGGACCACCGAGTTTGACTGATTGCGTATCCTCTTAATTGCTTTTTCTACTTCTTTCCAAATCAGCTAATATTTCCTGCAAAATATAATAGGAAATAAGTAGATTTTATATCAAAATATCTTTTTATCCTATAATGATAGTAAAATATATAAAAAATAATTAAATAGGTATATAATATCAATAAATCCAACTAATTCTCATAAAATATACACCTATTTAATCATAAAATATATACGTATCAGTGAACCTTACCCTTTTTCATCAAGAAGGTTTAGGACGATACCACAAAGGAGAACCGATGGTGAAAGATTAAAACTGCAGCTACTAAACCCTCAAATTAGTGAGTTTCTCTTCATTGGAGGACGCAAAAGACGATGGCTTGACACAAATCATAATGATGAAGCCATAGTGGGAGTTGAGGAAGGAAATGAGGACAATCTAGGGTTCATCTGCTTCTGCAAATCTCCATCTCCACACTCCATTATTCAAAAAAAACATTTTAAAAAAACAACTTAGAAATATGACTTGGAAAAACGTGTTGGCAAAAAAAGTGACTTGGAATAAAAAATGATGTGGATGCTATGTGAACATATTATCTCAGCATAATTAGTCAACTAATGGTGGCTCGTTTGAGTCTTTTAAGGTGGGACAACATTGCTGTGATTTTGCAATTACCAGGTCATATTGCCCTCTCAAAAACTCTTTAATGCCCTTAGTGTTTTTATGAAAACTTCCTAAGAAAAAATGCACTTTAAAAAAAAGGTGATATGGATAGAACGTGGGCATGTCATCTCAGCATAGCTTGTTTAAATCCATTAGGGTAGGGTGACATTAGTATGATTTTGCAACTTCAATGATGACATTGCTATGAATTTTTTTTGGAGTATTTAGCGCTCTTAGGCGAAAACTTTTAGGCAAAAGTACCCTTTATGTCAATTTCATGTGATGCCGATTCTTCCCGAAGGAAATGAAATGCCAAGGAGAGTGGGGCTGATTTTACTAATCCATGTGGGATTAATTAGTTTATTAAGGGACAGTTTATTAGGTGAATAAAGAACGCAAGCCGTAGTAAATATGGTGGACGGACTAACCCATTTCTTGTCGGTCGTTGTTAACGTGTCCCTCTCGTTATTTTCTTTGGCCAACCTTTTATTCTTGAATTAAATGGATGCAAAACTACAAAACAAAATAAAACGTGTTATCCATCGGATGATAAAAGACCTATTAGATGCTTTGATATATATATATATATATATATATATATATATATATATATATATATATATATATATATATATATATATATGTTAAGACCCCATTTTTCAAAAGCGGAAAAATTTATTTTCATCAGAGTAGAGCATCGGAGCAAGTGAGTAACTGATAATACATTATCTGTGGCGTATCCGTTTGTTTAAATTAGCAATACATTTATCCGAATATAACCGTACATATTCCAAAATAAAAATCTCCGGTCGGTCCTCATGCGTGCTGCTTACTCTTGTATTCGGTCCTTGGTCCTCCAGACTCTGAAGCTATGGTAAGAGCTGAGGTCTAATGCCCATCAGACTTCAGATAACGGTTAACCTCATGCTCAAGTAAGATAATATATGGCAAATAGATATTCATAACATTACAGCATACCATACATACATAGCACACAGCAAATGTAAGGCTATAACAACACAATAGTACATAGCACACAGCACATGTAAAGTCATCCACGTTTGCACTAACCAGTGTCACGACAATCCCTCATGTCCTCAGTGCTAGGAAAACAATCTCACGGTATTATCAAGACTATAACCCGTATAAAGCTGAATGTATATACAATGACCTCAGACAGAGTCCTAGCCACGGTGCATGCATGTCTCAAGACAAAGTCTTGTTCATGACTCTATGAAATACTCTATCACATATAAGTATACAAGAAACATCAGGGTTAGAGTTACAGTACGCGTCCGTACCTAAGTCCATAGAGCTTAGTGGTATGTTTGTCCGTTCGGTACAACTCCTGTTTTTTCCGGATATCCTATATTAGTATCACCACATTATTCACTTGAAAATAATATCTTAAGAGATATTTTAGCCAATTTTGACCTTTTTACCCCTAGTGGACTTGATATTCCAATTTTACCCTTTCATTTCCTAAAAACGTTATTTCAGCATTTATGGGCAGATTTTTCGGTAACTTTGAAAAATCATTATTAATTCCAAAAAAAGCGAAACAAGGTGCTTCCAAAGCCAAAATGATCCTTGATAAGTATATTTTCTAGGAAAAATAACAGTTTTAACTCGAAAGTTTCATACTTTCCAACCTCTGTCCAGAATTTTCCCAGAAAATGTGACCCAACTTCAAGAATTTCTTTCTCCTTCCACATAACTTAAAACACCAACTATTTTATATATTTAAAAATACCTGGAAGTCTACTTTGTTCATGAAAAATTTCATGATTTTAGGACTTCATTTAATACATAAAATAACAACTTTAATAACACTGTCTCCAGAAAACTTCCAACCGTAAATTTTTCCAGAATTTCGCTACTTTCATCTTTCACTTCCATAAATTTTTGCTTCATCATATTTTCCATAAAATTTTCAAAATAAATCCATATTTAACCATAAAAACATGAAATCAAAAATATATGAAAAGATTAAAGATCAAAGCACTACTTATCTATGAACTTACCACTAGAACTTCAAGAACTCACCAAAAAATTTGCTCCAACTCCTTCAAGATCCTTCACACACTCACTACTCTCTCTACTCAGCTTACTCTTGCTTGTGTTGGTGTGAAGAATGAAGAAGCTCAAGGTGCCTATTTATAGGAAAACTCCAAGGACCACAACCATTGGATCAACTTCCTAAATCAATGGCTCATAGAGCTTTGATCCTTTTTCCTCTTTCCTTCCTTCAGACCGTCCCCCCTCTCCTTTATCCTCTTCCATTTTCATCAATGCCTTATCTCCAAGTACCATTATCCTCTTCCATTTTGTCCCCCAAATTATCCCATGTGATCTATTTAAATAATATAAAATAACACTTCTTCTTCTTCTTCAAGTCACAAAATATCCTCTTCCAATCTTTATGAAAATCCTATCCCAAGTACATTATCCTCTTCCATTTACTTTATGCCAATATCCCATGTGTCGAAGGTTTATATTAAACAATTCCTTCCCCTTTTTGCACAAGAAATTTCGTCCCCCCTCTTCCCTCTTTAATTTATGTTTCATTTGTCAAAAATATCTCATGTGCCAAGCCTCCCATTGGTCCCCTAATAATCTCATGGATTTAGATTAATTATAGGATTAATTGGGAACCATTAGATTTAACTTTATTAGGTTTAATCTTGGCCATTGGATCCATGTTGAAATTGTTGACTTTTGGGGCTAATTTGATTAAGCCTAATTACCTTCTTAATCATGTGCTTAGTAGTTCCCCTAATGCATCTTTAGTTGGTTAACTAGGTTTACTTGTTAATGGTAGTTTATTAGTGTCTTCATCAATCAAGCTTTATATTCTTTAATCTTACTTAATTCCATTAACTTTTATCAAGTTGAAGGCATTATCACATAATCCTAATTAGTATTTCTAATGTAGTGCTTAACATATTTATTAAGTCTAATTGTTATTGTGTGATTGGCTATCAAATCAATTATGAAAATTACCTAAATTATTTTAATGAATGTAAACTTAATTGTCCACTAATTGTTTGTTAATTTCCTTTAATTGGATTAGGTATTTCCATAATATTTTATGGCTCTTCCTGACTAAATATAATCTATGTTGTAACATAGAATTTATAAGGTATTTTATGATCCCTAAATGAAAATTAGAAACTTAATTTTGACTTATTAAAATTCAAGGAAAAATTGCCCAAGAATTATAATAAATAAATTCCATAATTTAAATACAACATACTCTCCTATTTTTATTATGTATTATTTATCAAAATATTGTATTTATGATAAATAGAAATTTTAGGGTATTACAATAAATAAATAATATATATATATATATATATAAAACCCTTTTCTTGTCAGTTGTTAACGTGTCCGTCTTGTTATTTCTTTGGCCAACCTTTTATTATTGAATTAAATGAATGCGAAACGATGAAACAAAATAAAACGTGTCATCCATCTGATTAATATATCATTTAATCAGATTTCTATCAAACTAACTTTTTTTTTTTTGAAAACATATAACAATCAGTATTAGGGTTAAAAAAGTTTCTCGGCCCGCACTAGCTAATCACTGACTTAATATTGACCGTTTGGAAATGACAATATTATTGCATGAATTTTGAAATATTACATATACTACATTAGTCCATGATTTTCTAAGGATACCTTAGCGCTTCCAAGTAAGGTTATCAAACTCACGAGTTTAAGTAAACTCGTGGCAATGACGTAAATTCGTATTGTGAACTCGAATCGTAAACTTTAAGAGTTTAGTTTCACTATTAAACATGTATTAATAGTGTATAATAAATAATTAAAATATGAAAAAGACAACAATTTGATTTAAATATATTTTAAATCAAAATAATTGAAATTAAATCCATCAATATTCAAAATTTACCATATTTAACAAAGAAATTTTTATAAAACTCACCTATAAAGTTGTTGAGCATGATCAAACAAAAAAAGTTAACACAAGTTTAATGGTGAATTAATATGATTTGTAAGTTTGAAACGTAAAAAAAGTAAATTCGGTGTATAAACTCGTAAGTTTAACCAATTTTACAACGGTCATAACTCTACGAGTGACTCAACTTGATTTGATAAACTAAAAACGTAAAAATAGTAAACTCGGAGAGTTAACTCGCAAATTTGACAACAATACTTCCAAGAATAATTTTGTAACATAGATCCATTCACTTTAATTCTTAATATTTAGTTTGTATTCCCCTTCTTTGCTTTCAATATCTGACATTAGCATTGATCATTAACTTGTATTTGGATTCCTTTTTTGTAAGAACAAATTAATTAAAAAGACTTTTATTACAATGATGTATTTTGTAAATTATTAAATTAGGATTAAATAAAGTCAAGTAGTACACTGTAATTTATATTTAAATAGTAATTATGTACTACATAACTCATCAATATCCTCTATCACTTTATTATCCCATATAGAAAGGAATCTTCAATTTATCAAGGGTTAAGGAGCAATTTTACACATAAGCTTTTTTCCCAGGAGCGCCCAGCACCACGTGCTTTTTTCTGGAGCAAAAGTACACACGTGGTTACGTTTTAGGAGCGCCCAGCACCACGGCAGTTAGTTGACCGTTACAACCGTTAACTTGGATAGAACGCCGACGTGGCGTGACGTGGCGCTTATTTGACCGATATTACCGACATGGACGCTAACGTGGATGCTGACGTGGACGCTAATGGTAGGAAAAAAAGAAAATTACCATTTTGCCCCTTAGTTTTAAATGAAAATTACCTTTTTGCCCTTGGTTTAAATGAAAATTACCCTTTTGCCCTTAGTTTTAAATAATAATAAAAACTAAAAATACCCGTCCACCACCGGCCGGCCGACCACCACCGCCGGCCGGCTGCGCGGCCACCACCACGGCGGCGGCGGCCGGCAGTGGTCGGCCGCCGGTGGTGGGGTGGCCGGTGGTGGGGCCCACCAATGAGGGGTATTTTTATTTTTTTTAAAAAAAAAAACTTAGGGCAAAAGGGTAATTTTTATTTAAAACTAAGGGCAAAAGTGTAATTTTACCCGAGTTACTGTTCATTTCATCCAACTTAACAGCTTGACTAACGGTCAACTAATCGCCATGGTCTTTGGCGCTCCCAAAACGTAACCACGCGTGTATTTTCGCTCCGTAAAAGCACGGTCTTGGCGCTCCTTTAGGAAAGTTCATGTGTAAAATTGCTCCTTAACCCATTTATCAATATTGGATTTTATCGAAGACGTCAAGATCCAGCTGGAGATCATTGATTCGGATAATTTTTTAAATTAATATGCTTTTCAATTATAAATTAATGTGATAGAGATGTAATTTTCTTGAATGAAAGGTAGAAATTTGGCTTACACGTGGTAATGCATCTGTGGCTTATGTGGAAATGATTGAAAAAAAGAAGCATCCTAGTACAATTATTGATCTATCGATAGAGGCATCCCACTAGGGCCTACCACGTGGTACATGTGGCTTATGCGGAAAATGTTGTAAAAAGAGGCATCCCACTACAATTATTGATCCATCCGATAAAACTGATACATATATACACTTTTTAGAAATACAAATAATATATATGAATATTTAATATTTTATTTTGGAGTAAACATAAGGTTCTGAAACTCGGATCGGTCACTAAACCGGTGAGGATATTGGGTCAAGGGCCAATAGGTCAGACTGGAGTCAGACCGATATTAATTAAAATAAGTAAAAATATTCAATAAAAATATTTTGTGGTCAAAATATAAAATATAAGAGTATCTGATGTCTTCATAGACAACTATGTAAATGTGGGAGAATGTTAATATTATATTAATTCTTTTATAAAAAAAAGATTTAATAGTTCAGTGAGCCACGTGATTTACAGCTTTGAATTACCAATTCAATTAAAGATATCTCTCTCTCCTTCAATACACTTCAGACACCTCCTCACCTTTAGTACTTTTCACTAATATAGTAATATTATCAATATATCAACTCTCTCTCTCTCACCTTCAACTTTTCACTGATATTAATTGATTGATGCCAATCGTCCGACTTTTGCCAATTCCTTCTGTAATACTTCTGCTAGCCTACTATAGGTATCATTAATATATTAGACTATTATTATAGGTTCAGGTGGATGCTTTTTCAAACTATAGGCGGTTTAGCTGTATCCTCTCCAACATCCCTCCGTCGGTTTTATGAAGCTCTTCACCCTCTCCAATGTCAGTATTCAAAAGCTACTCATCTCTTTCTCCTTCCTTCTTCCCTCTGTGAACGTTGCACTCCACCGGATCTCTTATCTCTCCCTTCCCTTTTCTGACCTTCCTTTTTCACTGTGTTTCCTTGCCTCCATAGATCTTTGCCCTTTCGTGTGACTCGCCATGGCTCTCAAGATTCCTGTCGTCGTTCATTCTTCTTCTTCTCCAGTTTCTGTCATCATCCTTCTTCTTCTTCCATCGTTTGCTTCATTACTCCGACCAAACTTTCCTTGATTCCTGAGTCCCCCAACTCGGTGACCCATTTCAACTCGGTCGGTTTGGGCCAATTTGACTGAGTAGACTCGGAGTCATCGAGTCAGCCCGTTTCTCCCTTAAACCTGACCGGCTTTCCGGCCGGTTTTCGGTCTGAACCGGCCGGTCCGGTCCGGGTTCACAAACCATGAGTAAAAATGACAATATAACCTAACAACGTGATATGTGCATATGTTAAAATAGTGGGTGTCCATGACAAAAAAGAAACGATGTTATGTTATATTCAATGGCCGTTGGCATTTTTGAAAACCATGGTTTTCTAGAAAATATTTTTTTAAATCTTTTCAGAAGTTATTTTCCAAAAAGTATTCTCTAAAATTAATTTTTCTACTTTTTCTGAAAAATTTATTTTCTAAAATTAATCCAAACTCAATCTAAATATATATCGCTCACAGGGATTTGAACACAGGTTTGTCACTTTACGCTGGATTCAATCCTATTTAGTGGGGCCCAATTTTTAATAATTGTGATAATGCACGTTTTGTTTTGTACTGTTTGGTTTTATCTTTCACATAAGTACTATAGAAACGCTTTTTTTTTTTTTTGATAAAATATAGAAACGCTTTTTTTTGCTTTGAGTGCTTTGAGTTACATCAATGTGTTATTTGTCATAGCGGCCCATGGACTCCCGGCCCAATTACTATCAGTCCCCTTGATGGACAATAAGATTACAAATAATTTTTTATTTTGCTTCTAGTAGTTGAAGGAAATTAATCCTTACCTTTCTCAATGCAAGATCAACTTTTCATTTTTGTTTCCGAAAAATTTACAAAAGAAAACTAATTTCATCTCATTATTTTAATAATATTTAACACATGTTTTAGCCATGAGCAGTAATTGTCAAACACTCTTTTTAGTCTGCACCAACCTTTCCCTCCAAGACTCTTATGAATTTGACACAGCTTTAAAAAGATTACCCTCCTAATTGCACCCAAAAGACACCTAAGCGGATTGAATCAGATGCCTTAGATCAAACTAAAAGAATGGCATGGGAATGCCAAAGCAAGTGCACCAATAAAAAGAAAACGAAATAAGAAAAAAGATCCTCCAACTTGTTTTATGATCAAAAACCTATTTACAAGTCTAATTAGTAATTTACCCTTCAAGATAAGCATCCACTATATCACAAGAAGTATTATAAAAGTTGGCATAGTTTGAAACATCATGTGTGTCAGAAAACTTGAAAAGTATATGATGATGTCATCATTATGTTTTGTCCTAAGGTGAAGCATTATGAGTGTTTTGCAACTTCCTTGTCATGATTTTGTCTTAATGAGAAGTGTTGTGTCTTGTGTTATATTTGTCTTGATTTGTCATAAGGCTCTTGAAACTTGTTTTGTCTTTATGTAAAGTGTCATGAGTTGTTGGTTTTGATTAGTTTTGATGATGTCTTATATAGATGTCATTCTAAAGAGCAAAAATATTATATATTACATTTATCTTCTACTTTGACTAATTCTTATATTTAATGTAGATGCAAATTTTAATAATGGAGAATGATCTGTTGGAATATTTAATTCTGTATTCAATATTCCGTTATTTCTATTTATGGCCCACATTATTGCCGGTTTTGTAACCGTCCATTAATACCGTAACGGCCTAATTAATACGCAATAAGTGCGTATTGAATTCGTTTCCTTTTTAGCTCGCGATGGTCGAGGGGAAACGAACGGTGAAATTTCTGTGCTGGTCCCCAGAACTCGCTCGACTTTGAGGAAAGCACACCATCTGCAGTTTCAGAGAAGGATCAGAAGGGCTGAGACTCGGAGTCTGTACCTGCTTGCTGGCGTGGATTCGTTCCTGTTTGGAGACTCGGAGTTTGTCCTGTTTGCTTCTGGAGACAAATCAATGGCGGGAGGTATTTGTGATCTCTTACTTCAGTTTTCCGCATTGATCTATATGTTAATCTGTGTTTAACATGTTTAGATCGTTAAAGTATTCTAACATTTGGTATCAGAGCATCAGTTAATTTGCCTCGCCTTGATTTTCTCTCGAATTGGTTTTCATGAGAAAGAAGAGAAGTTTTTAACTGGATTTTCCGAAATAATTTTCCTAGCCTTTATTCTCTAAAATCAATATATTTGCTAATTGATTTTTCGATCTGTGATTTTTCCTTTTGATTTGGGATCTGGGCCTCCTAAATATATGGTTATGATTTGGATTTTGTTTGATTATTCATGAACACTGCTGTCGGAAATTGAAGTTTTTTGATATGATCTTCGATTTCGATGAGTGATTATATTGAGCATATTGTTCTGGATCATTATTAATTTTTGGTGATTATTTTTCCGTCACTATATACCGTCCTTCGAACTTCTCGATCGCCTGAGACGCCGTGAAATATGGACGACAACAGCATCAGGATCGCCGGAAAATGGATCTAGAGCACTATGTTTCCGGCAGCTGTGTTTCAGGTCACGTTGGCGTCTTAGATCATGGCAGCAGCAGATCCTTCCTAGTCGCATTCGGATTTGGCGACTGGAGGTGCTGGTAAAGAGATCTGGAGTCGCCGGAAAAGACGATCTGCATCTGCAGATCGGGCGATGAAACTGGGTCACTGGAACAGGGTCATAGGGATCCGGTTTTGAGGAGGAAGAAGCGAAAAAAAAAAAAATCCAGAAACGGTCCAACAGGTTTCAAACAAAGGACCCATGCGTGTTGAGTGCGCCAGTTGTGCCATGGAAAATATAAACTATTAATAAATTTTGATGATTTATTATTTAGTTACAAAATTTCATAAACTGCCAAAAGTGGGTTTTTTGAATTTAAGACGTGTGGGACCGTGGAAAAACATGAAAGTTGACGTTTTGCCATCTGCAAAATAAATCATTATTAAGTTTAAATGATTTATTAATGTCAAATGTGGACATTTGTTATATTTAAAACATTTCCTATTTGGAAATGACAAAATTGTTCTTCGAACCTAAGATCTGTGGGTGCGTGGTTACGCACACATATATGGCAGGAGATGAATCATTATTGGTTTAAATGATTTATTAATTGATAAGCAAAATTTTCAGAATGTCAAAAGTGATATTCAAGGCAATGCCCTTCCAGATTAATATCTTAATTTGGAATCTTAAACCACTGGGCCAATTGTTCAAATGTGGAGAGCAATTATTCTGGGCATTTAAATCTTTTATTTCCTTCTAGGAAAATTTCTTAATGGGGAATATATTTTCTTGGCAATCTGTTTGAAGCCAAATTTGAGTTGAATTATGCCAAAATTAATTCTTTAAACAATATTTGGATACATAAAACAGTGGGAGGATTTTTGTTTTAATTTGATTATTTAGTTAATCAATTAATCCCTCCATCTGCAAAATGAATCATTATTACGTTTAAATGATTTATTAATATCAAATGGCATTTGAATATTTTTTGGGTGGGGCCAACCACATTGGACTCCATAATGTGTATGCTTTAATGGTTGGCATTTTCGTCAGACCAAAAATTTCAGAGTTGCAAAATCATTATTTCTATCATTCATTAAGCATCTGATTTAATTGTTTAAATTAAGAAAAGTTAATTTTGGCAACTTTTACAATTGTTCGAGTTATTTAATTGTCTAAATATTTCAGAAAATTAACTTTAGACAATTAAATATCTTTTCAAATTGTTGAAGCCAACTTTGAGTTGAATTTTGTCAAAATTAATTCTTTAAACAATATTTGGATACATAAAACAGTGGGAGGATTTTTCCTTTCAATTTGATTATAATCCCTCCATTAAGATGTGCATATATATTGGATTTATTGCACAAAATAGTGGGAGAATTTGTCACAGATGATTATTTAATCACATTTATTTGATTAGATTGATCAATTAAATTCTCATTAAAGATTTGTGCATATTTGGAATCTAAATGCACAAGATTAATTTTGGTGATTAATATTGGTAACATTAATTTCATCAAAGTGGGAGGATTTTATTTAGTCACTTATGTTGATTAAATTAATTAATCAAAATTCCTATAGATATCATATGTACAATTAATATACACAATGGTACGATGTCCTTGTGATGAGTATGTAGAATCAAGGAGTAGCCAAAACATCCTCACTAGGCACATACACTCTATTTTGTTCTAATGAACAAAATTCATCACACAATGATTTAAAGACATCCATTGTAGTTGAATATGTGGTTATAATTAATCTTTGCCCACAGGTAGATAATTATGATCATAGTTTTTAATTAGGGTGGAATGGAATGGCATTATATTTTCTAAGTAGCCCACAGGCATTAGGGGATATAACTGCATTCTAGTTTCATCAATTTGAGATAAATTCATGCTATGCTAATGTCTTTACCCACAGGTAGACTTTAGTGATACGAATTTTTTAACTATATGATTAATTAATATCAAATTATATTCTTAATGTACCCGCAAGAATTAAGAATAAGGAAATAATTTGATATTTTTATCATAAAGTTATATGTATGGATCTAATTGAATTATAACTTTAGCCCACAGGCAAGTTGTATGTCAGTAGATTTATATTTTTAAAGCATGATTTACATTGGTAAAACATGATATGGTTTATTAGTCTTAAATTTTTGTTATAAGCATGTATGTTCAATATTACACAGTCATACAACCTATGAATTTTCTCTGATATGAAATGTGACATTCCCGAATTGAGGGGTGATAACTATAAAGTATCATTATTTGGGGTGGATGGACATTGGTTATGCTATTAGAAAAGATGAACCACTTTCTATCACTGAGACCAACACTCCAGATGAGATTGATCTGTATGAAAGGTGGGAGAGATCTAATCACCTCTCAGCTATGTTCATAAAGACCTCAATCTCTGTTGGCATTCATGGTTCTGTCAAACTACATAACAAGATTAGGCCACTTCTGACATTGCGGCTCAACTAAAATCATTAGAGGTTGATATGTCGATTCCTTTTACGTACACTATATTACGAACACTCTTCCACGACCATATAGACCCTTTAGGATATCCTACAACACACATAAGAACAAATGGTCAATTAATGAACTTTTGACCATGTGTGCTCGAGGAGGCGAGGAAGGTGAAAACACAAATGGGAGAATTTCTTGAATATGACTTGATTAGTGGGAGCGATCAATTCAGAAACCTTGTTTCTGAAAAACATTTTCAAATAATCGACCTTCCATTTCGAAATGCAGATTGGTTGTTAACAATGTTCATTCAGTTTAATTGAATATTGTACAACCATCATTCAAGATACACAACTCTGTGAGATTGACCCCAGAAGATCGAGTTGTTGATGAGGAACAATAAGAAATTGTTGAGTAACTAGTTGAACAACAAGTTCCTCAAGAAGATAATGCAACAACATTAGGGAGATCTCTTGGAACAAGAAGATCGGGATAACAAGTGAATATATTGTGGAATCGACTATAATGTAGAAGCTGAAAATGATCTGGAACGTTTCACAAGCCATGAACGCAGAGAGTCAAGATCATGGTATGATGCTATGAATGATGCGACGAATTCTAAGGCATCTAACAAAGTCTAGAATCGACTACAAGGAGACATTCTCTCTTGTATCTACGAAAGATTCTCTTCGCATCATTCTAGCATTGGTTGCACATTTTGTCTATGAGCTGCAACAAATGGATGTGAAATCGACCTTTCTCAATAGAGAACTAGAGGAAGAGGTTTACATGAAACAACCAGAAGGATTTTCCTCTAGAGATGGTGAGCATTTGGTGTGCAAGCTCAAGAAATCCATATATGGATTGAAACAAGCTTCCCGTCAATGGTATTTAAAGTTTCATGATGTTATCTCTTCATTTGGTTTTGTAGAGAACATTATGGATGAATGTATATACCGAGAAAGTTAGTGGGAGCAAGATTTGTTTTCTTATTCTATATGTGGATGATATTTTGCTTGCAACCAATGATAGTGATTTACTATATGAGGTGAAACAATTCCTTTACGAAAACTTCGACATAAAGGATATGGGAGTTGTATCTTACGCCACTGGTATTAAGATACATAGAGACAGACATTAAGTATTCTAGGTTTGTCTCAAGACACCTATATCAACAAAGTTTTGGAAAGATTTTGGATGAGATATTGTTCACCAGTGCCGAAAGAATGACTTTGAGCGGGAACAAATGAAAAACAAATCCTTATGCTTCAACAAAAGTAGCCTTATGTATGCTCATGTCGACGAGACGACATTGCATTTCTTGTTGGAATCTTTGGGAGATATCAGAGTAATCCAGGTATGGACCACTGGAAAGCTGCAAAGAAAGTATTGAGATACCTTCAAGGGTCTTAAGATTACACGCTTAAATACAAACGAACTCATATGGAAGAGACTGGTTACTCCGCTTGGACTATCTTGATGCATACTTAAGAAAATATACTTCAAGATATATACTTATGCTAGTCGGTGGAGTTATTTCATCGAGTAGTAAGAAAGTCTTTAATTACTACTTCCATAATGGAAGCTGAGTTCATATCTTTTTGAGACGACCTCACATGGTGTGAATGAAGAGTTTCATTTATGAGCTTAGAATTATGGATCCAATTTCTAAGCCATTAAAATTATATTGTGACAATTCAGTTGATGTTTTTGTGGCTAAGAATAATAAAGGTGATAGTCGAATCAAGCATATCGACATTAAGTGTCTAGCCATAAAAGACCGTGTTAAAAATAAAACAGTGGTTATTGAACACATGAGCACCGAATTGATGATTGATGATCCTTTAACTAAAGGCATGCCTACATTGAAATTTCGGGATCATGCAGAAAGAATGGGACTTGGTTCCCTTATGTGATTTTCGTTGTAAGAACGATGTTATTTATGAAACTCTATTTGTGATGTTTTTCTCATTTCAGTTGCGCATACATTTATTTGTTTAAATTTGAGGAACATCATTGAGTTTGGACCAAGAATAAACGTAGGGTTTATTCATTAAGTTACTTGGGCATGGGAAACATAATGCACTGTGATACATGGAAGATATTACTCGCTTTAAGAGGACCTATCGCTATGATCCATGCATTTTGTTTCTCAGAGGTATATACTGAAGTATGTGGACCAAGTGGGAGAATGTTGGAATATTTAATTCTGTATTCAATATTCCGTTATTTCTATTTATGGCCCACATTATTGCTAGTTTTGTAACCGTCCATTAATACCGTAACGACCTAATTAATACGCAATAAGTGCGTATTGAATTCATTTCCTTTTTTAGCTCTGCGATGGTCAGAGGGGAAACGAACGGTGAAATTTCTGTCTGGTCCCCTGAACCTGCTCTGACCTTGAGGAAAGCACACCATCTGCAGTTTCAGAGAGAAGGATCGGAAGAGGCCGAGACTCGGAGTCTGTACACCTTGCTTTGGCGTGGATTCGTTCTGTTTGGAGACTCGGAGTTTGTCCTGTTTGCTTCTGGAGACAAATCAATGGCGGGAGGTATTTGTGATCTCTTACTTCAGTTTTCCGCTTTGATCTATATGTTAATCTGTGTTTAACATGTTTAGATCGTTAAAGTATTCTAACATGATCAAGAAATGAGACTAAAGAAAGAAGAAACTGCACTATATATTGATATATGTGATGCTGGAAATTGTAACACCTCAAATCCATCACCTGAAAACTTGGCCAAAATATTTGAAATATCTCCCACTAGGATAATCATTAACCAAATCATTCAAAAAATATAACCGTTTAAAATAGAAATCATAATACAAAACCCAAAATATGTCTCCAAAATATTTCAGAGTTTAATACAAAGCGGAAGTCTTAGGGTCTTGGCAAATAGAAATAACATAACATAAACTACAGGAGTACAAAGAGCCTTCAAAGCTCACTCCATAGGTGCCTTCCTTGCTCCTTACTAGGATATCCACTGAAAAATGTTAATATGGGATGAGATTTCCACATCTCAGTAACTACTGAATATTCTACCGTACACAAGCAAATCATATATGACTAAAAACAAGAGATAAATACATTTATTTTTGTATATAACTATATATATTCCAAAAGTTCTCATAAAAAGATTTTACAAAAACGTTTATCATTTAATCAACTTAAACCATTCAATAATATAACATGCGAGATGCAACCACCCTTATATCCTCTTAGTCCTTATACTGTTATTGGAGCCATAGGCTAACACATAGTCCAACGAAACATATTCATGTGATGAATTGTTCCAAGCTCACCAAAACTTAAGATATACTCGGCCAAAAGTATAGAGCTTAAGTATGGACTATGGCTCCCTCCTTATCGAGATAAAGGAGGTGTCACATGTCCCACAACTCCAATGTAATCCGGCCGGAGGAAAACATGAAAGAAGGGGCCTGAAAAGTACCAATCCACCGTGCACCGAGTGGTGGCATAAAATCATAACATATCAGATTCCTCCAAACTCCATCCCATCACAAATACAACCGCCATGATAAATGCACTCATTCAAAAATAATGCATTACGCTTCCATTAATATCAAATAAAACCATTGAAATTCATGATCAATAAATAGTATCACTGTATGTATTCGTGAATAGTAATTTACCATTCGTAAATAGTAAACAGTAAACAGTAAACAGTAAATAGTAAACAGTAAATAGTAAATAGTAAATAGTAAATAGTGAATAGTAAATTGGTATGTATAATACGTGCATTTAGTGCCATGTACAAATACAATCTAAAATTTCCATAGCAGAATCTTAAAACCTTACAACCCATAAAATATTGTATCATATATATCGATCTAAAATAAATAGTATAAGCATAAAAATATAATCATACATAATTCACAAGTATAAGGAAAAATATCCGAGTTACACATTACTTGCTAACTCTCAAATAATCACCAAAGAGCAACTACCGGTATCCCCAAATAATTACCACCTTACTCTCCTTCTCTCTTTCCTTCCTTTCTCTCTCTCTCCTTTCTTTCTCTCTCCTCTCTTTCCTTTCTCTTTTCTTCCTCTTACTGCGTTTCACGGGGTGCGTTGTGTGTGTATTTATAGTTGAGAAAAATGGGTCCTTAACCGTGATTTACACCTCTCGGGTCATTCTACGTAATTTTCCCGTGCCAAATTTTCAAACTTCACGTGAAAGGTCAGTCGGGAGGTTTTGAAAATATTTGTCAGTGGGTCCCACATGTTTTGTTTTGTTTCTAATTGTTTTTCTTCCCCGTGACCTTCTTTCGTTGCTTCTGCCTACTTTTATATAATAATATATATAATATAATTATATAATATAATAATATATTATTCCACCGTCCCTACTCCCTTACTATATATATATAATGATATAATTTAATATAATAATATATTGTAATTTTAATTAAATATAAAAATTTATTTATTTATTTATTTTAGAAAAATAAATTTTTATTTTATACCTCTAAATCTCCTTTAGTCCGTAAAATACTTAATAAATCATCCTAAAACACTCAATTCTTGTTAGAAAAGCTGGGATATTACATTTCTCCCCCGTTAAATAAATTTCGTCCTCGAAATTTAATATACATAAGAATTCTACTTACCTAATTAAATAAGTGAGGATAGGTTTGTCGCATGCTCTCCTCAGTTTCCCAAGTAGCATCTCCTGGAGCCATTCCTTTCCATACCACCTTCACAAGCTTAATGGTCTTGTTTCTCAATTGCTTTTCCCTTTCATCTACAATTCGCTCCGGCTCAGCTTTATATGTCATGTTATCATTGAGTTCTACCTCCTCTGCTTCAATAACATGAGAAGGATCTGGTCGGTACTTCTTCAGTTGCGATACGTGAAAAACATCATGCAGATTTGCAAGTTGTGGGGGTAACGCAATTCTATAAGCTACTGACCCTATTTTCTTTAAAATCTCATAGGGACCCATATAACGAGGTGAAAGCTTCTTCGCTCGAATCGCTCTACCAATGCCAGTCATTGGTGTGACTTTTAGAAATACATGTTCACCCTCTTTGAAATGCAACGGTCGCCTTCTCCTATCAGCATAACTTTTCTGTCTACTTTGAGCGGTGAGAAGTTTCTGCTGGATCACCTTAATCTTTTGAGTTGTTTCGTCCACCAACTCTGGACCTAGTAAACTTCGTTCACTCAGTTCTGTCCAACAAATAGGAGATCTACATTTCCTTCCATACAAAGCCTCATAAGGTGCCATCTCAATGCTAGAGTGATAACTGTTGTTATATGCAAACTCTGCCAAATGAAGATGATTGTCCCAACTTCCTCCCAGTTCGATTGCACATGCTCGCAACATGTCTTCCGAGTTTGTATTGTCCTCTCGGTCGTCCGTCGATCGAGGATGGTAAGCGGTACTAAACCTTAGTCAAGTTCCCATAGCATCTTGCAATGCTTTCCAAAAATGTGAAGTAAATCGCGCATCACGATCAGATACGATGCTGTTCGGTATCCCATGTAATCTGACAATCTCTTTCATGTAGATTTTCGCTAGTTTCTCAAGAGAATATTCTGTCGCTATGGCTAGAAAATGGGCCGACTTAGTCAATCTATCAACAATTACCCAGATAGCGTTATGTCAGACGCAGTTAGAGGAAGTCCGTGATGAAATCCATTGAGATACTATCCCATTTCCATTCAGGATTTCCAGATTTTGTAATAGTCCGGGGGTTTTCGATGTTCAATTTTGACTTTCTGACAAGTCAAACAACGAGTAACAAACTCAGTCACGTCTTTCTTCATGCCGCGCCACCACCAATTCCGCTTCAAATCATGATACATCTTGGTTGCTCCGGGGTGAATAGTATATTTGCTTCGATGAGCTTCCTCTAGCACGAGCCTTCTTATTTCTCCATCGTCAGCTAGACACACTCTTCCCTTATACCTCATTATCCCATCTTCCCCAATCTCAAACTCGACTCTCTTCCTTCTTCAATTTCTTCCCTAACACTTAATGATACTCATCTTCAAGCTGGGCGAATTTAATTTCTTTCCACGTCGTACTTTCAATAGTTAATGCTTCCATGGTAGCAACTTGTCGACAATACATCAATAGATGTACTCGTACATCTTCTAACAATTTGTGTTCCCGATCATCATCTGGGCTGCATGGATCGTCTTTCTGCTTAAGGCATCGGCTACAACGTTTGCCTTTCCTGGATGATACTTCAATTCATAGTCGTAGTCCTTGAGAAATTCCATCCATCTTCTTTGCCGCATGTTGAGCTCCTTTTGGTCAAACAGGTACTTCAGGCTCTTATGATCACTAAAAACCTCAAATCGTGATCCATAGAGATGGTGCCTCCAAATCTTTAGAGCAAACACCACTGCTGCCAATTCTAAGTCGTGAGTAGGATAGTTCTCTTCATGTGGCCTCAACTGTCGGGAAGCATAAGCCACTACTCTTCCATTCTGCATTAGTACACACCCAAGACCTTTCTTGGAAGCATCAGTGTACAAGGTAAAGGTCTGAGTAGGATCTGGAATTGTAAGTCTGGTGCCGTAGTCAACTTAGTCTTCAAATTTTGAAAAGCCGCTTCACACTTCTCGTCCCACACAAAGGTTGACCTTTCCTAGTTAACTTTGTTAAGGGCATAGCTAACTGTGAAAAGCCCTTAATAAATCTCCTATAATAGCCAGCCAATCCTAGAAAACTTCTGATCTCGGTCACAGACTTTGGCTGTTCCCATTGAAGAACTGCATCAATTTTGGTAGGGTCTACCGCAACACCTTCAGCTGATACGACATGGCCAAGGAATTTTACTTCCTTTAACCAAAATTCGCACTTAGACAGCTTCGCATAAAGCTTGTGTTCCTTCAACACTTGTAACACAATTCTGAGATGCTCTTTATGCTCTTTTTCATCCTTAGAGTAGATAAGGATGTCATCAATGAAGACCACTACAAATTTATCTAAATATGGCACGAAAATTCTATTCATGTAATCCATGAATACAGTGGAGCGTTTGTTAGCCCAAATGGCATAACAAGAAATTCATAATGGCCATATCTAGTTCGAATGCGATCTTCGGGATATCTTCGCTTTGACCCTTAGCGGTGGTAGCCTCGATCTAAGATCAATCTTGGAGAATATGGATGCTCCATTCAACTGATCAAGTAGATCATCGATCCTGGGTAAAGGATATTTGTTCTTTATAGTCACTTTATTCAACTGGCGATAGTCGATGCATAGTCTCAGGCTCCCATCTTTCTTCTTCACAAAGAGCACAGGCGATCCCCACGGAGATACACTAGGTCTGATGAAGCCCTTTTCCATCAATTCTTCGATCTGCTTCTTCAACTCTGCTAATTCTGATGGAGACATTCGGTACGGAGCTTTAGAGATAGGTCCCGTTCCAGGTACGAGATCGATAGAAAATTCTACTTCTCTCTCGATGCCTTCTATCCCTTCCTCCACTTCTGCTAGAATGGAGAAAAACACCATGTACGCGGGACAATCCCTATGAATAGACTTTTCAACTTGTACCGCAGACAATTGCGGTTTATTATGGCTCATAGAGTTATCTGCAAGAGATATAATCTTTCTCTTACAGTCAAGGATGACATCATTTGCTGACAACCAATCCATTCCTATTATCACGTCAATACCCTTCAGGGGTAGACAAACAAGATCTATGTTTGAGGTCCTACTATCAAACTCAATTGTACAATTTAAGCAAGCCCTAGAAGTTTTCACTGAAGCTCCTGCCGGTGTAGAAATAATCATGCAAAAAGGCATTTCGCATATGCTTAAATTCAATCGAGGCACACAATCATACGATATAAAAGAGTGTGTAGCACCCGAATCAAATAAAGCTTCAACTTCAAGGCCTTGGATTTTGAGGGTACCTTTAATCAGATTTGGTGAAGCACTTGCCTCTGGTGTGATAGTGCGAACACCTTGCACGAACTGCAGTTCTAGCATCATTGGCCCTCGAGGCTCTTCCTCACGTAACACGGAGATGTGTCAGGGCTTTCCGCAATTGAAACATGTCACACAATGTCCTTGGTGTATCTTTCCACACTGCACACTTCGATTATTTGCGGTGCTAGCCACGGGAGCTGTGGATCCCCTATAAGAGTTTTGTCCTCCACTAAATTGACTCCCTTGGGGTCTCTTGAAATGGCTCCTCTGGGGTCTACTAAAATGACTCCTTGGAGGTCCATTGAAATTACCCCTTGGTGGTCCACCGGAAAGATTTCTTGATGGTTGACTAAATCGCGTATTCACACCACTGAAATTATGACTGTGCTTCTTAGTGATTCCCCCCATAGGTCTCATAGGAGGTGCAGATCTGGCTTGAAGTCCTTTCATCTTCTCAGCTTCTTCTTCTCGTTTGCTTCTGGCTATCGTGCGTAATTTGTCACATATCTCTTCAAAGTTCTTTGCTCCATCCGAGAAATGGTGCCAAAGCCGTCTTTAAATCTGGTCTAGCTTTTTCCACTAGCCGAGCACACATCCATTTTGGGTTGTTTTGCGAATATTTGCAAAATTTAGACAACTCGAAAAGCGAGTGATAAATTCATCCTCGTGCAATCCCTCTTGCCTGAATGTGAGGAATTCAGTTTCTTTCTCTATTCTGATTGAAGGGGAAAAATAATAATTCTCGAACTTTTCTTTAAATTCTTCCCATGTCATCTCTTCATCAGCATTCTTGGTGCTTTCCCACCATTGTTGGGCCGCTTTCTCCATCAACTGTTCTGCAACTTGTACCTTTTGTTGTGAGCTGATTTTGATAACTTTAAATATCTTTTCGAGACGCTTCAGCCATTCTAGTGCTTCGATTGGGTCTAGCTTCCCCTCGAACATTGGAGGAGTAAACTTCCGGACTTTTTCCCAAACCTCAGTAATAGGCGGAGGGTTATACTGAGTATGGGAACTGCTACTACCTCTTGATTCTGTGCCAGTACGACTCCCACCCCCTGATTGATGGTCAGAAGGAATGACTTCCCTGGCCGTAGGCTTCTTCTTCTCCCCACGTTGACCTCTTCTTTCTGCTAATTCATCCTCGTGCCTATTCACTTTCTCTCTTACCTCCAAGATTGCATCGCGTAATTCTGCTAGAAGGGCATTGTTATCCTGAGGAGGGGGAACATTTTGATGCGAAGAGGGACCATTTTGTCGTGAAGCAGGGGTTGTATTAGTCCTTCGAGTTCTCCCCATTTTCTTCTCCTATGATCTACACTATAAGGATGCTAAGTAAGGGTTAAGTGGCTAAAAAAATTCTAAATCTAATCAAAGAGAAGGGCACATGTTATGATATTTAATTTGCCACGACCTCTAAAAAGTTTAAAGAAGTCATTTTAGAAAATAGACAAAATTTGTCATGGAATGTTTAGCTCTGATACCAAAAATGTAACACCTCAAATCCATCACCTGAAAACTTGGCCAAAATATTTGAAATATCTCCCACTAGGATAATCATTAACCAAATCATTCAAAAAATATAACCGTTTAAAATAGAAATCATAATACAAAACCCAAAATATGTCTCCAAAATATTTCAGAGTTTAATACAAAGCGAAAGTCTTAGGGTCTTGGCAAATAGAAATAACATAACATAAACTACAGGAGTACAAAGAGCCTTCAAAGCTCACTCCATAGGTGCCTTCCCTTGCTCCTTACTAGGATATTCACCATAGTCCAACAGAAACATATTCATGTGACTGAATTGTTCCAAGCTCACCAAAACTTAAGATATACTCGGCCAAAAGTATAGAGCTTAAGTATGGACTATGGCTCCCTCCTTATCAGAATAAAGGAGGTGTCACATGTCCCACAACTCTAATGTAATCCCTACGGAGGAAAACATGAAAGAAGGGGCCTGAAAAGTACCAATCCACTGTGCACGAGTGGTGGCATAAAATCATAACATATCGATTCCTCCAAACTCCATCCCATCACAAATACAACCGCCATGATAAATGCACTCATTCAAAAATAATGCATTACGCTTCCATTAATATCAAATAAAACCATTGAAATTCATGATCAATAAATAGTATCACTGTATGTATTCGTGAATAGTAATTTACCATTCGTAAATAGTAAACAGTAAATAGTAAACAGTAAACAGTAAATAGTAAACAGTAAATAGTAAATAGTAAATAGTAAACAGTAAACAGTAAATTGGTATGTATAATACGTGCATTTAGTGCCATGTACAAATACAATCTAAAATTTCCATAGCAGAATCTTAAAACCTTACAACCCATAAAATATTGTATCATATATATCGATCTAAAATAAATAGTATAAGCATAAAAATATAATCATACATAATTCACAAGTATAAGGAAAAATATCCAGAGTTACCTGTTACTTGCTAACTCTCAAATAATCACCAAAGAGCAACTACCGGTATCCCCAAATAATTACCACCTTACTCTCCTTCTCTCTCTCTCCTTTCTTTCTCTCTCTCTCCTTTCTTTCTCTCTCCTCTCTTTCCTTTCTCTTTTCTTCCTCTTCTGCGTTTCACAGGGGTGCGTTGTGTGTGTATTTATAGTTGAGAAAAATGGGTCCTTAACCGTGATTTACACCTCTCGGGTCATTCTACGTAATTTTCCCGTGCCAAATTTTCAAACTTCACGTGAAAGGTGTCGGGAGGTTTTGAAAATATTTGTCGATGGGCCCCACATGTTTTGTTTTGTTTCTAATTGTTTTTCTTCCCGTGACCTTCTTTCGTTGCTTCGCCTACTTTTATATAATAATATATATAATATAATTATATAATATAATAATATATTATTCCACCGTCCCTACTCCTTACTATATATATATAATGATATAATTTAATATAATAATATATTGTAATTTTAATTAAATATAAAAATTTATTTATTTATTTATTTTAGAAAAATAAATTTTTATTTTATACCTCTAAATCTCCTTTAGTCCGTAAAATACTTAATAAATCATCCTAAAACACTCAATTACTGTTAGAAAAACTGGGATATTACAGAAATCTCTATGGAGAATAATCAAGATTGAAGAAAGAAGCTCTTGCACAATATAATGAGAATATCATAAAGCAAGAAGTTATCAAATGATTTTGGGAGATAATCTAGAAGGAGAAAAGAAATTGAAGAAGGAAGAACTTGCAATGCAATGGAATATCTTTATTCAAGTTCTTATATTGATGCTAGAAGTCTCCAAAATCATATGGAAGTCTGGAACGTATCAATTCGAGTTAAAACCATCAAAAATCGGTTCCAGGATCAGCAAACTCGAGCCCATAACTAGCAAACTCGAGCCTGTAATGTCCTCAGCAACTCTGACGCCTCTGGACAAGGCAAACTCGAGCTTAGAACTTAAACCTCAGGTTTGGAACTCCAAACTCGAGCCTATAAGTTGGCAAACTCGAGCTTGCAGCGGTCTTCAGCATTCCAGCCTCTGTTCAGTGTTTCACTTGGGCGACATCTGGTAATTCGATGATATCTCCTAAACCACAGATCGAATTGAGGTGAAACCAGTGGCATATGAAACTAGACTCCCAAGGAGTCATTTTTATATATAATTCAAGCCAAAATGAGTTAAGCTGAAGGAGATATGAATTTATGAAGTTGACAGTGAAATCCACGTCACACAAATGACCAACCTTCAATGTTTTGAGTGTATCTCACAAACGGAGAATCCAATTGAGCTGAAATCGGTGGCATTGGAAAGTAGACTCAAAGGGCTTTCCAATCGATAGTTGAACCAACCAAAAAAGAGTTCAGACCAGGGAGATATGGCCCTCGAAAGTAGACTGTATTTTCAGGATGTTGGAAGTTTGCTATCAAGTGAAGCAAACTCGAGCCTATTAGTTGGCAGACTCGAGTTCGCGGGTTACAGAGAGCTACCAGGTCGCGAAAATCATCCAAACTCGAGCCTATAAGTTACACCCTCGAGTTTAGCTCAGTCAGAGAGGAATTTAGCCTTCAACAACAAGAGGGAACTCGAGCCTACTTAAGCAAACTCGAGTTCACGTCCCAGATGCAGAAAATCAGCAGTTCGAAAGTCTCGTTTCTCATCAAAGAACATCCACATGATTACCCAAATGACTTATACTTCTTCTTAACATTATTTATATCATTTGTGTACATGTTTCAGATTATTAAAGCTTGAGAGAACATCAATCTTGACAGAAATCAAGATCTAGAAGATGAACTTGCTGCAGATTTTCAGAAATGAGAAAGAGGACTGAATCCAACGAGAAACTTGAAGAAACGAAGTTGTCTACTCAATTGTAATGCTTCTCCAAAGGATTCAATCATTCAGATGATGAAATACTCCAACGGACATAAGCCAAACAGATTCAACATTCGAATTTAATGTTCATGACAGGTCACTATTCTAATATTCATTAAAAAACGAAGCAAAATGGGCAACTTGCTAGAAAGGTGGATAATTATCTTCAAACGGACAGAAAGCACCTGAATATCAGGGATCCATTCTTAAAGAAACAACATTCAAATATTTAAGTCAGAATTGTTCCCAACAGCTAGAATTTCGAATGGATTCAAATCAGAATGGATATGCAACGGTAATGTTCATAACGGTAATATTTTTCAACAGACAAATGCTTCAAACGAATTGAATTCAGTTGTCTATAAATAGAAGACAGATTGAAGACAGAAGAGGCAGAGAAATAAGCTTACACCTTCAACATGCTATTACTCTGATCTGCTTATCATTTACTCTCTGATTTTCAATGTCTATATATCATAGAGAGTGAAATGTTTTGTATTGTACTTCAGTGTTTATCCATACACTTCTAAGAGAGAAGATTCATTTGTAAACATCCTATCATTCTATCTGAGAGTTACTCAAGATTGGGTGATCTTGAGAGGGAAACACATTGTGTTGATTACAGCTTGTAAGGGGAGTGAATCCTAGTGAGAGGATTACTTCGAGTGCAGAGTGTGTAATCAAACGGGTGTATTGATTACAGTTTGTAAGGGGGAGTAAGTCCTAGTGAGAGGATTACTTCAAGTACAGAACGTGTAATCAAGTTGAAAGAAGATAGTGGATTGAAATTCTCAAGTGGAGCTTGGGGACTGGACGTAGGTCAAGGATTGGGCCGAACCAGTATAAATCACCGTTTGCATATTTTCTTCCCTTATCTCTTACATTCCCAGCATATATGTTTGAATGATTGTTTATCACTTTATAAATTATTGTTGACATTCAAACTACTTTCAATAAGTTGCAGAAAGTTTCTTAAAGTTCTAAGTTTTTAATCAAACACCCAATTCACCCCCCCTCTTGGGTGATAGCCAAGTCTTTCATTTGGTATCAGAGCCTGGCTCTTGTTTAAAGGACTTAACGGTCTCAAGAGTTATCAAATGGCTAATTTTGGGTGCTGCTCGTTTTTGAAAGGTTATGACTTTACCATTCCACCACTTTTCAAAGATATTGATTTTTGGTTTTGGAAAGCTAGAATGACTAGTTTTATCAAAGCAACTGATTTTGATATGTGGAAAGTTTTTACAAACGTTTTTGACTTCACTCCAAGAAAGGATTGGACAAAACAGATATGAAAATGTTTTCATTGAACATTAGAGCAATGAACATATTATACGTGTCTTTAACGGAAAAGATTTTGAGAAAATCAAATGTTGCTCTAGTGCTAAAGAAATTTGGGATACTCTTGATTCTATTTATACTTCTAACAATTGTGTTGAAGTTGAAAGTGTTGACAGTTCATCTAAGACTATATGCTGTACATCTATGACTGATGAACAACTGGAGAATGAAGAAGGAGAAATCATTGAATCCAGCAAACACTTCCATGAGTGTCTTCTTGTAAATTGTTTTTGTAACTTTTGTGCCTATCAAACCCACGTAAGATACCCTTTGTGAGTCTATATAAATAAGGGGTTGTAAGATTTCAAAGTTGGAGGACTACCAGACAAGTTTGTATAAAAGTTTGGTAATAATGGTTCAGTGTGTTTTCTCATCATGAGTTCATTATAAAATATCTCTATTCTTTTGAAAACTTGAAGTAATATCTTATTTTTGTTTCTAGAGATTCAAACATGCTCTGCACTAGCATTTTTTGAGGATTTTGTGGATAAGAAAGAATTTGACCATGATCTGTTAGAATTATAAGTTCAGTATATTTTCCCACCATGAGTTCCCTCTAAAATAACTCCGTTCTCCTGAAAAATCTAAGTAATATCTTTTGCTTTTAGATATTCAAACATGCTCTACACTTGCCTCCCTTTAAGGATTTTGTGCATAAGAAATAATATGACCATGATCTGTTAGAATTATAAAGGGTTAAAAGATTGGTTTTAGTGGTTAGGGATTGAAGTCCTAACACGACCAAGTATAATGAAATTTTAATGAATGTATCTGAAATGTTAAAAAAACAAGAAAACAAAGTAAATTTGCTTCCAAAGAAATACTGAAGGACCGTAAATTTACTCCGAAGTCCGAACACCGCAACCAGAATTCTCTTGCTTAGCATCTCTTTGCTGCAAACGCCATTCGAGTAACCTCTGAGCGTGTCGTTCCCAATCTCCGGCGCCCTTTAGGGTTTTACGCTCTGTCTCTCCCGTGTTAAACTTGGTTGTTTAACATGAAAGCCCTGATTTTTGCAGACTGATGGATGGAAATGAGAAATTGACTGATTAGAAAGTTGACACTTTGCCAACTGTTCTATACATACCCAACTTCATCACAGGTAATGAAGAGAATTTTCTTCTCATTAATGTACAGCTTCCTATTCTTATGCTCACTCTTCTTCTGATTCTCCTTTCAAGCTTTACGTTTTCTTCAATTCTTTTTGTTTTGTTTTGTTCTTTCCAGATATATGGAGCTCCTCGGTCAAAGTGGAGGTCACTGAAGAATAGAAGGCTTCCGAATTGGGGTGTGCTTACTTTAGTATTCTGCTATATTTTTCCCTTCAAATGTGCAAGTATGGATTCAGGAATGACCATGTATAGGCTAGGGTGTAGGATAAACGCTATAGTACCTAAATCTGGATCTGCACAAACAAATTAGACCCATTTTCGCTCCTAGTTGTCTTTTCCCAGATGTATCAATAGCTTATCTGATTTATCATATTGTTAATCAACTAAAGGAATTAGACTGAAAATATTATGGAGAGAGATAAAGAATCATATGTATTATTTATGGAAGAGCAACATTCTCGTATAATGATTGTAACTGACTTGGGCTTGGAACTTGTGAGAGACTCATCTCTCTATAGAGAAATCCAAGTTAACCGAAAAGGGATCAATATCCTTTCACAAGACTTTTATTTATAGAGCCTAATTAAGTGATTAAGCCAATACTTCATTTGTATAATGGACTTTTCAGCGTTATGAACACGATCACGAAGTTAATGCGGCTGAGGGATGAAAAGTATTACTCCCTCCTGTCTTTAATATAAGTTATATTTTGGATGTTGTTCTTGGTCCTAAATATAATACATGTATTTTTTTATTTATTAATATTTTCCTAATTTAGCCTTCAAAATTAATCATGTTAAGAGAGATGGAGGGAATTAATTAAAGAAGATGATTAATGTGTTTTAGAAAATACATGTTATAATAACTAACTCAATTAACTTCCTTAATATAATAAAATTAATTAGATAAATATGTCTTATCTTAATGAACAGAGGGAGTTCCGGATTTGTATGAAGGCTAGATTGAGTGTGTCATTTAAGGAGAACAATTTCATTTGTAATTGGTTGGTAGTTTTGGATGCTCGGCTCGATTTAGACATATTACCCTCCCTGGTTTCAAGATTAATTTGATTACATTTGCATATTATACATTATTTTTTTGAATTTTGGATGTGATTCAATTGTGGTATTTTGCTACAAGAGTAGCGATTTTTGTCCAGATTTGCTTTCTTTTTCACAATTAAAAACCACGTGGTAAGTGAAAGGTCTCTTTGGTCCTTAATCTAATTGTGGAGTTGATATTAACATTAAATATAATGTAAGACAAATTTTTCATATTTGTCAATATTTTCTAAAATTACCCATATATTATTGATACTAATTAAATCAACAATAACCAAGTAAGAAATAGACAAGAGGAATTAAGAAAGATTATTAGGGTGCTTTAGAGAAAACATACTCCTTCTTGTCCTTAATGTAAAATATATTTACCTAATTTGATTAGATTAATTAAGTTAATTAATATAATATGTACAATATTTTTAAAAACACCCTAGTCTTCTTCCTGAATTCTCTCATTCTCTCTCCTCCTTCATTATTATATTGTTAAGGGAGCATCAATAAGGATGAATCAGGAAAATATTGACAAATAAGAAAATTAGATCTTATATTTATAACTAAGATCAACTCCCTAAATATGTCATATATTAAGGACCCAGGGGAGTATCATATTAATTAACTTAACTAACTTTTTTAATTCAATTAAATTAGGTAAATAAGTCTTACATTAAGGATCAAGATAAGTATATTGGTGGCTATGTTAATTCTATGGTATTGAGATGATTTTATGTCGCCATTATAATTGAATTCCAAAATCTCAAGAAAGGCTAGGAAAACATAAACACTACGTGTAGGAGTTGCTAATAACTTATACTCTCTTTCCACCAGAAGTCACTTATCCAACCAATTCCTAATTAATTGGAATATTTCACTCAAGAGAATAAGACATAGGTTGCACATTCTTTAAACCTAGTTTAATATATATATATAGACACACACACTCTCCCGGCACTACTACAAATAGCATCTATAACATCCATTTATTTGGTCTTTTAACGTCTAAAACCGTAGGGACGCCTATCTAGGAGGCGTAGAAAGCGGAAAGTTACAACATCTAAATTTCTTTTGGATGCCATAAGTATTTTTTTCTTAAAAAAACGAAAATAGACCGGTAAAGACGGATTCCAGTCTTGCACACCGAAGACAACGACGGATTTAGAGATCGAGAAAGGCGGATCTCACCCACAAAGTCGCAGATCCCACCCACAAAATAGAAAAGATCACAACAACATATCGCAAAACAGATTCCAGAAACAAATCACAAAAACGCAAAACAGTACCTTCAAAATTAAACAAATCGCAAAATAGATCGCATAAACAACATCTTCAAAACAAATCGCAAAAACGCAAACTCCCAGCCACGTCGTCGGAGTTGAAATTGAAGCAGCGTCCTCGACATCCTCGCATTGCCATCGTTCAGAATCATCAAAGCACCTGGATGCGTGTCGTTGTCGCTGAGGACCAGAGTCGACGACGTTGCAGAACCCTTGAGTTTGGTCGAATTGTTGTTGCTGAATGAGGGAGGCAACGGCGTGTTGAGAGAGTGAACGACGGAGAGAGGCAGATCGAGTTGAAATGAGGACGCTGACGAGGACAAGGACGACGAGGAAGGAAGGACGACGCAAGAGGGGTGAGGCGGAGGAAGGGCGATGACGGAGGAGGGGAGCATTGGAAGGGAGAGAAGAAGATAAGTCTTTCCAATTGAAATGAAATGAAATGAGGCAAGTCAGACAAGTCAGACAAGAGGCGTGCAGATGAGAGAGGCGTGTAGATCGAGGCGCATGAAGGAGTCCCTTTTGGCGTCTAAGTATATAATTTAGACGCCAAAAATGATGTTTTTGGCGTCTAAATTTATATCTAGACACCAAAAGTGATGCTTTTTGGCGCCATCCTTTTCATTTGTCGCATTTTTTCTTTTTTTGAATCACTTTCAGCGTCCAAGTTTTGAATTTAGACGCTAAAAGTGATGCTTTTGGCGTCTAAGTTTTTATTTAGATGCCAAAAGCATTCAGAATTTAGATGCTAAAAGTCAACTTTTTTCATATATAATTACAAAAATGCCACCGTCTTTATTTTTTACTTCTTTTTTTTTCAAAAAAAAGGATCCATTTTATGACTTGGTCCACAACTTTTCATATTAAAAACCCTTTTTTGTAGTAGTGCGGTTCATAAAATAAGTTGTTTCTAGAATAATGACTTGGTCCACAAAATATAAATAATTTAGAGAGCAATTAATGCTTATTTGTCAATTTTATCCTAGTAATTAATGTTCAAATAAGCTCCTTATATTTTTCTCTTTCCTTTAATACCTCATTTAATATGGGTAAAGTTGGAAATCTCTTTCACTTTAGGATGAATTTAATGACATGACTCCCTTTAGCCCTTATCATAAGAAACAAATAAACTCCAATAATCAGTTGAATATATATAAAATATATAACAATCTTTTATATTCAGGCTGAGACAACTTCTACATGTAGAAGTTGTATTTTATTACATGGTACAACAAAGCTGGCAGGGAATTAATTAAACACACACAAACACATTATTTTTATCATTAACGTTATTATTTTGACTTCCGGAATATATGTATAGATGTCTAGGATTTCACACCACGATTCATATGACAGCGGCGACGTCCTCCATGGTTATATTTTTCAAACCTGAATTTCAATGGCCGGAGATCAAGTCCATAATTAGGACCTACATAGCCTTATAAATTAGGAAGCGAGAAATTTTTAGTATCTGTATATCCTTCGACGCGTTGTACAAAACACCTTTCTTGTGACTTAGATCTTTGGAATCTGTATACCTTCGACGCATTGCACAAAACACCTTTCTTGCGACTTTTTCTTTTGTTTTTTGTTTTTAATATAAAATATGATGTTGTGAATTCTGACCCTCTTTAGCCTCTCTTCTTTTTAATTCTGACGTTGTACACACACACGACAAGACACTATAACAAGTTCTAGAATATCCCTATTCCCTAAGCAATACTAGTAGCAGTATATAAAATGAGTTGGCCGCCTGCTTATTAAAGAAAACAAGAACCAACTCTCCCCGCAATGTGTGGGTGCAACAATTTGCTAATTTGAAAGTACATCCTCACCTTCCACTTATATAGATTATTAAGAAATTGAATAAAACATAAAGGAACATAAAAGACAAGAATTGGATTTCAAATTTACCAACAAATAGTAGAAGTTGTCTCATTATCCAAAAACACAATATGAACCACAAACACATCAGTAGTTATACTCTTATATGTTTAGCATCTTGAAATTAAATAATCCTAAGTATATTAACTTTGCTTCAAATTGAATGATTTTGAAGTCATTTGAATATTATTAAAATATTCACATTTCATTTAAATCTCTACATTATTAAACAACATCTATCCTCAACCAACCCCGCAACTTGCCTCCAACCTGACTAATTAACTTTGTCAACTAATTCATGAATAGATGTCAATCAAGATGTTACATTCAGAATGAGTAAATTAACAAAAGTGAACTATTCCCTCTGGTATTGGTCCTTATTATAAGGCATCAACTAGCAAATTTATTTGATTCTTTTTATAAGGCACTTGCTTGTTCCCAAGGAGCATTAATTATTCTTTTCCATGTATGCCCCTAATAAATAAGGGTAGTGGATGAGAGTAATAATTAGTACTCCCTCTGGTCCTTATATAAGGCACCAACTAACAAGTTTATTTGGTCCTTTTTATAAGGCACTTGCTTATTCCCAATGAGCATTAATTATTTGTTTCCATGTCTGCCCATAATTAATGAGGGTAGTGGGTGAAAGTAATAATTAATATAATATTAAGTTTTAATGCAATTAGTAGGACTAATATGGGAAGTTACTTAAATTGTAGGGAAACTTTATTGACTTTAACTGTTTTTATTGGTTTGTGAGATTTGTTAGTTGGTGCCTTATAATAAGGACCAGAGGGAGTATGATATTAGAGTTTAGTGCAATTAGTAGGGGTAATATTGGATGTTACTTAAATTGTAGGCTAACTTTATTGACTTTAACTGTTTTTATTGATTTGTGAGAATTGTTAGTTGATGACTTATAATAAGGACAAGAGGAAGTAATTAACTAATTAGGTAATTGTCCCTTATATTAATTACGTATGGAAGGAGTAGTTGATTTTTTAAAATTTTCTGATCTTTCTAGCTATAAAAATCCTTTATTAAATACCCCGTCTCAAAATCATCTAAAGCACTCTTTTCCAATAGCAATTTAGGAAAACATCTTATAAATGAAAATATTAAGGACTGGTTTGTGTTCCTATTTTCAAAACAATTTTTTGATTTTAAAAATAAAAAAATTACTTAGTAATTAATATTCAGTCAAGTGTTTTTAGAAAAATATCTTTTTAAAAAAAAAATAAAAAAAACAACAACTTTTATTTGTTTCTTTTTGTTTGTAAAACTGGACAATAAGTGTAGAGTCTTATCTTTCTTCTGTACTTGACGGCTTGAGCTTTTGTCTCTCAAACTCAAACTTGTTGTATTGCAGTCTTAGTATGCATGTGGTCACCACTCTCTAGTTTGCTCGGTACTCATCGAAGTTGATTTTTAGAACAATTATTTCAAACAATTTTTTTATATTTTTTTTTGTTTTCAAATGTTAGTATTTGTCACATCCCAAATTTTGGATCTAGAAGTTGAAGAATAAGTCAGAATTAAGTAGACTATTAAGCCTAATTGAGCCAAATGTATTAAGCATAACATGAGAACAAACTTAAGATACTTTTTGGGATCTAGAAAAATTACGAAGAGGTTTAGTTCCCCAAAAGTAGCCTAAATAATTTTAAAGCTAATTTATGGAAATTTAGTACTACCTAGTCTCTCCAGAATTCAAAGAAAAATAGTTAGAGGTTGTCATTTGGCCTGAAAATTTTAGGGAAATTATTTCAAAAGTTAAAGGAGCTAATAGAGGCCAAACAGTTTTATAAAGTGTCTCAGAATAATTCCTGAAATATATTTGGTAATTTTAGTATGGGTAAGGCAGGGGTGAAATGGTAAATTCACTACTCCAAACCAAAGAAAATGAATTAGGCCACCACTTAGTCCAAACTATGAAGTCCATCACGTGCTGGGACAGACCAAGAAGATTGGGGTCAGATTTAAGTAATTTGATCTAATCCAATTAGAATATTTAGAGCTTATGGAATAAGCCTTAACTAAAGAGATAATTAAAAATAATACCTCACCCTCTCATGTAACCCATTAGCCGCTCCTCTCCCTCATTTGCAACCAGAAAAAAGATAATCAAAGTGAGAAAGGGAGCTTGAAGTAAATAGGAACCAGAGGACGGTCGAGGGATAACCCATTAAATGAAAGGAGAGTTAGGATCATGGGGAAAGATTTATTATGCAATAGTTATGTACCAAAGTTTAGGCATTAAGCTGTCCTACATGAATTATAATAGGATTTGGAAAGGAGGAAGCAAAAGCAAGGAATTCAAGAACAAGCAAATGAGTAACTGAAAAAGGAGAATCTTTGAGAGGTAGTAAAATTTAAACTAATGAAAAGCTTCGGGAGGTAGTAAAACTTACTCTTATATAGTTTGTATTTGATTGATTGCATGTTTAATTGCCATTTATGCCTCAGAACATGTTATACTTGAGTATATGTCATGGTCATGTGTATTTGCTTGTAAGGTGTTGTTCTTACTTTGTTATTTACATGCTTAGTTAATTACCATTGCACATTATATATTATATATTGAGTTGATGTTTTTCTCCTGAGATTCTCTCGAATCTCACCCTTTCCTCCAATGTACCAACATTAGGTGCAAGTACTCCTAAAGGAGAAAGCAAGCTAGTGGAGGAAGCTTGAAGGAGAAGGCTCTTGAGAAGCTTGTTTTGATTACTTTGTAATTAAAGGCGATTTTATTTAATGGCTATTGTTTGAATTTATTTAATATTTTTATAAGTTAATTATATATTTTGATATGTATATGTCCTCCATAAGGAGAAGCGTTAGAGTTAAGCAAAGATCAAGGTAAGTGCTATATTAAAGTATAGCTAAGAATGCCAAAAAGTAGGTAATGTAGCAAGTTGTTGTTTTATTGATGAGCCACGCTTTTGGGAAAGATATTTGACAGGGAAAACATTTTACCTAGGTTATGAAGTTTGGTAGTGTTATAGTACACATCCATACCTTTAATATGAGTCTTATTTCATAATTTTTGGATGTATATATAAAAAGATATAAATTTTCAAAGATGACCCAGAAATCTGTTATATGCTTCTAAAATTTCCCCTATCCAGATTTGATAAATGGGTTTTTTTCTTGACCAAATGGAACAAAAAAGAACATATTCTTATTTTTCTACCAAAGATATTTCCAAGAGATAAAAATAGAGCTTTGAACCATTAATGTTGAAGTTATATTGAATAAGTTATGAATTTTCAAAGTGGCAGGAAATTTCATTCTAACATAGTGAGTACCTTAGGTTCTATGTAAAGAAGATTTGTATTTTTAGTCATTTCAAGGGTATTATTTGGATCTGTAATACCCCGAAATTTGAATTAGGGAATTTAAGGGCCAAAGTGCCAAAATGACGAAAATGCCCCTAAGGGACATAAATGACTTAGAAAAATTATGGAAATTCTAATGTTAAGACAAAAGTTTGAAGATAAAGGAGTGTCTTAATTAAGAAAATTATCAACAAGTGATAATAAAGTAATTAAGTAATATTGAGCTAATTACTTAAGCTTTGAGCAAAGAAAATTATGAAATAATTATGTAAAGCTCAAAAATTAGTGGAAAATGGTTGAAAATTAGTAAAAGTATGTTTACTAATTAATTGGAAATTTTGGAGAAAAATAGTTGAGTTTAGGTATTTTTGAGCCTAAATACAAGTTTGGACCAATAGGAAAATTATAAAATAATTATAAAATAATTATTTTATATTAAATAAAATATAAAACGAAAATATATAAAATATAATAAAAAAAATGGATCAGATGTTGACCGAAATTGTGGAAGCAAAATGAAGATGAGAATATCTAGATATTATATCAACTTGTAATATTTTAATATTTTAATTAATTAAAGTAAAATTTGATGAATAGTAAATTAAAAATTAGGAAACGGATCCTATCTGGAGATCTAGGAATGAGAATTCCAAAGTCAAGGTAAAATATTGATCGGTGAGTTTTTACCTTTAAGTGACCTCTTCCTAAGTTAATTAGAAGTAGTTTGTGCATTTTCCTAATAAAACAAAATAGGGAAAAATGCATATAGGCATATTTTTGAAATGAAGAAAATAAATTCTAACTCAATATCTAGGAATGAGTTTGAATTTATATGGACATATTTGGAATCAGTGAATTATTTCCAAGAGATTGGTGATTTCAGAAATGCGTTCTGAAACCGGACGAGTTCGGACACGTTTTCGAGAAACTTCAATGGACAGTTGGAACCCTGTCTAAAGTCAAAATTCAAGTTTAAATAGATATTATTGATGAGGAAGAGAAGGTCTTCAAAGTTGTAAATCCATAATTTTGAGATTTTTTAAATTACGCGAATCGGATGCCGATCGGAAATCCACCCGCATCGGGCATAAAGTAAGGTGATCACCATTTTTGGACCACTCCCTTGCTGCCACATCAGCTGCTGCATGTCGACCAAGAGAGGGAAAGGAGAGAGAAAACTTGTTCAAGAAGTTTTCTAAAATGAAAAGGGAAAATTACAACTTTGGACCCAAAATTTGAGAAGGGAAAATTACACCTTAGGACCCACTTTTTGCCTATATAAAGGCATGAGTTCCTCTTCATTTTCTCACCCCATTCTCAAGTGCAAAACCGATTCTTGAGAGAGAAAGAAGAGAGAGGAGCTCTGGAGAAGTTCTGCAGAAGTCTTCAACGGGTAAGTCCTTCGGTCTTTGGTATTTAGTTCAATAGTTAGTAAGGCTAGAGTAGTCTTTATTTTTATGATTTGGGTATCATATGGGAGGGCTATTTTAGTCTTTATTTTCAAGAATCATAAATGCGTCGAAGTTCTGGCGAAATTTTGGGAAGAAAATAGCCTATGTAGCGGAAGCGTGGCGAAATTCCGCCAAGTAGGGTTATAGGGGCAAAATGGTAATTTTTACCTAAAATGCCGATTATAATGTCAAATTACTAATGGAAGTGACATTATTCTCATAGGATATCTGAAACGTTGATTCTGCTGCCGTTCTGTTGCCGACGTGCTGCATTGTTTCACGATTTTCCGTAAAAGTACGATTTTAAGTAAACGTGCTAGAAATACCGTAATCCGTCAACGAAGGTACGTTCGCGTACTGGTAACCTTAACTCTGATGTTTATTGTATGCATATGTGTATATTGTCTGTCATGCCAATTGTGCTGTCATGCACATTACTCAGATTGTACTATTGTCTGTACTCAGATTGTACTATTGTCTGTACTCTGACTGTATTATTGTCTGTACATCCGACTGTACTATTGTCTCGTACATCCGACTGTACTATTGTGCGTACTCCGATTGTACTATTGTCTATCATCCGATTGTATTTGTTATTGTTATACATATCTCATTATGTATATCCTATGTCGACCATAGTAAATGTTGCCAAAGTCTATGAATGTGCATTGTACATATATGATGTATGTAATCATGAGGTTAACCGTTACACAGGGTTCGATGCATGGACCTCGGCTCTTAACTTAGCTTCAGGGTCGGGTGGACCGAGAGCCGAGGAGAGGGGCAAGCAGCACGCCTAGGAGTCCCAGTGAAGACTCCTTTCTGTCATTTCTTTTGAAATACTTCTGTATCGCTGTTTAAACAGCAAGACATGCTACCATGGGTATTTTAATATACATATCAGTTACTCAATCGCTCCGGTGCACTACTCTGATCATTTTGAAATGATATTTAAAAAAAAAATTTATACTGCTTTAGAAAAGTCGGGTTGTTACATTTGGTATCAGAGCAGTTGTCCTGGCATAGATCTAACTATGTTATATACAAACCATTGGTGCCGAAGGCAAGGCTAGCCTATATGGGTAAGCCAATCAGTCGCCGTGAACTCGGTGAGGCTCCCATGATAGACACTTACCTGGCCAATTGGTTTGAGTAACGGAGTTAGGCTCTACGCCTTTTTAAAGAGCATATTTTGAAAATGAGTACTGATATAGCCCTGAGTCAGTGTACCACCTTGTTTCGGTATACCAGTTTGAACCGGTATACCATCCTGAATCGATGTACCACTTTCGGTGGATACATCACTCTAACGCAGAACTTATATCTGAAGCTGGGTCACGCCGGATGAAACTCCAAGAATAGTAGAGATACGTACATGCGGATTTGACTCATGTAGAACTTCCGATACGTATTTCCGTGCCCACTTCTACGTAGAGCGAACCAACGAGAATCTGACGACGGAAATGTTGCGTGTGTCTATTTGCGATGTGAATACTACGTACGGTGGAGTTTATATGTGTGAGTACGATAAAGGCTGGGAGTAGTGTGAATACTTGAGTGATAAAAGCTGGGAGCAATGTAAATACTAAGTGTGATAGAGTCTAGAGACTGTTGTGATAAAGTCTACGTTATGCGGAATATCTTCCTCGTATCTAACGTTTCCCTTAATAAAGGAAAAAGAACGCGACATGGCGAATGTAAGAGGAGCCGGAGCTCCCAGAGGCCGAGGTAGAGGCCAAGGTAGAGGCCGAGGTAGGGGACGAGGTAGACAACCTCAAGTAAGAGCGATACTTGAACTCGAGCACAACCAAGTTCCGGCGCCAAGGGGACATGTATGATATCTTGTGTTGTCATGGTGTATGGGCGCCATGGAGACATTTTGGTATTTGTGGTGTTGACCGCGGTGTATGGGCGCCTCGGGAGACACTATATATCAAAGTACAATATGACAAGATCTTTATGGTCAAACCAAAGCGAATTCTCGATCACCAGGAGGAGCAGCTGACAAATAAAGCGAAGATCTGACGCGTATAGTCCGAGATCGGGATAGTACAAAGTTTAGTGGGTAGAATACAAATTTCGAGGACGAAATTTTGTTTAACGGGGAGAAATGTAATACCCGAAATTTGAATTAGGGAATTTAAGGGCCAAAGTGCCAAAATGACGAAAATGCCCCTAAGGGACATAAATGACTTAGAAAAATTATGGAAATTCTAATGTTAAGACAAAAGTTTGAAGATAAAGGAGTGTCTTAATTAAGAAAATTATCAACAAGTGATAATAAAGTAATTAAGTAATATTGAGCTAATTACTTAAGCCTGAGCAAAGAAAATTATGAAATAATTATGTAAAGCTCAAAAATTAGTGGAAAATGGTTGAAAATTAGTAAAAGTATGTTTACTAATTAATTGGAAATTTTGGAGAAAAATAGTTGAGTTTAGGTATTTTTGAGCCTAAATACAAGTTTGGACCAATAGGAAAATTATAAAATAATTATTTTATATTAAATAAAATATAAAACGAAAATATATAAAATATAATAAAAAAAATGGATCAGATGTTGACCGAAATTGTGGAAGCAAAATGAAGATGAGAATATCTAGATATTATATCAACTTGTAATATTTTAATATTTTAATTAATTAAAGTAAAATTTGATGAATAGTAAATTAAAAATTAGGAAACGGATCCTATCTGGAGATCTAGGAATGAGAATTCCAAAGTCAAGGTAAAATATTGATCAGTGAGTTTTTACCTTTAAGTGACCTCTTCCGGAAGTTAATTAGAAGTAGTTTGTGCATTTTCCTAATAAAACAAATTTTTGGAAATGAAGAAAATAAATTCTAACTCAATATCTAGGAATGAGTTTGAATTTATATGGACATATTTGGAATCAGTGAATTATTTCCAAGAGATTGGTGATTTCAGAAATGCGTTCTGAAACCGGACGAGTTCGGACACGTTTTTCGAGAAACTTCAGTTGGACAGTTGGAACCCTGTCTAAAGTCAAAATTCAAGTTTAAATAGATATTATTGATGAGGAAGAGAAGGTCTTCAAAGTTGTAAATCCATAATTTTGAGATTTTTCGAAATTACGCGAATCGGGTGCCGATCGGGAAATCCACCTGAGCCAGGGCATAAAGTAAGGTGATCACCATTTTGGACCACTCCCTTGCTGCCACATCAGCTGCTGCATGTCGACCAAGAGAGGGAAAGGAGAGAGAAAACTTGTTCAAGAAGTTTTCTAAAATGAAAAGGGAAAATTACAACTTTGGACCCAAAATTTGAGAAGGAAAATTACACCTTAGGACCCACTTTTTGCCTATATAAAGGCATGAGTTCCTCTTCATTTTCTCACCCCATTCTCAAGTGCAAAACCGATTCTTGAGAGAGAAAGAAGAGAGAGGAGCTCTGGAGAAGTTCTGCAGAAGTCTTCAACGGGTAAGTCCTTCGGTCTTTGGTATTTAGTTCAATAGTTAGTAAGGCTAGAGTAGTCTTTATTTTTATGATTTGGGTATCATATGGGAGGGCTATTTTAGTCTTTATTTTCAAGAATCATAAATGCGTCGAAGTTCTGGCGAAATTTTGGGAAGAAAATAGCCTATGTAGCGGAAGCGGCGGCGAAATTCCGCCAAGTAGGGTTATAGGGGCAAAATGGTAATTTTTACCTAAAATGCCGTTATAATGTCAAATTACTAATGGAAGTGACATTATTCTCATAGGATATCTGAAACGTTGATTCTGCTGCCAAGTTCTGTTGCCCGACGTGTCATTGTTTCACGATTTTCCGTAAAAGTACGATTTTCCGTAAACGTGCTAGAAATACCGTAATCCGTCAACGAAGGTACGTTCGCGTACTGGTAACCTTAACTCTGATGTTTATTGTATGCATATGTGTATATTGTCTGTCATGCCAATTGTCTGTCATGCCTGTACTCTGATTGTACTATTGTCTGTACTCCGATTGTACTATTGTCTGTACTTTGATTGTACTATTGTCTGTACATCCGATTGTACTATTGTCTGTACATCCGACTGTACTATTGTCTATCGTACTCCGATTGTACTATTGTCTATCATCCGATTTGTATTTGTTATTGTTATACATATACATTATGTATATCCTATGTCTGACCATAGTAAATGTTGCCAAGAGTCTATGAATGTCTGTTGTACATATATGATGTATGTAATCATGAGGTTAACCGTTACCTGGGGTTCGATGCATGGACCTCAGCTCTTAACTTAGCTTCAGGGTCGGGTGGACCGAGAGCCGAGGAGAGGGGCAAGCAGCACGCCTAGGAGTCCCAGCTGAAGACTCCTTTCTGTCATTTCTTTTGAAACACTTCTGTATCGCTGTTTAAACAGCAAGACATGCTACCATGGGTATTTTAATATATATATCAGTTACTCAATCGCTCCGGTGCACTACTCTGATCATTTTGAAATGATATTTGAAAAAAAAATTATACTGCTTTAGAAAAGTCGGGTTGTTACAGGATCACATGTGATTTTCAAATGACTAAACACCATTTCACATAAGTAACCCTAGAGTGAGTTGTTACAGTATTCAGAACAATCATCCAAACAATTTTTTATTTTATTTTTTCTTCTCAATATTTTTTAAAAAAGCAATTTTATAAAACTATTCACAAAACAAAAAAATTAAAACTTAATCAAGTCTAAAGAAGCTTCTAAGAAAAGTTATGTAAAAAGAAACAGAAGGAGTACTAATCAAGGAGATTTTGATAATCGATTGATTCAAATTAATGAATGAGGTCATTTGTCTTTTTCTTCATAATTTCCTGCAAATATCATGGAAAATGAGAGAAAAAACTGTACTCGATCCCTTTAGTCAAACAAATCAACGTCAACTTTTTATTCACGTAGAAGTTGTTTACACGGTACACCAAAACTGGGAATTAATTAATCACACACAAACACATTATCTTTTACACTCTGGAGATATATATGTAGGATTCGCACCGCCATTGATGTATCGGAGCCGACGTCACTGGTTTGTTTGACAAACTTGAATACCAATGACTCTACTACTTGTTTGTTTTCTGTGATGACAATCAAACGCCTGTTATGATGGCTATCACTCAATCAGTCTTAAAGCCAACATGTTCACACTTGTCTCTTTCAAACATACTAAAAAAAATAGTGAATTAATGATATAATTTTAAAATTCTGTCACAAATTCCACCATCACTAAATAATTAGGACGGAATCCTGTCACTAGCTAAACCGATAAATGATAGAAATTCTGTCACCAATTTGCTGTATTTTTATGATATATATAGAACCAGCTGCCAGTAAGAGGAGTGGTAAATTGCTTAGCATCTAATTAAAATTGGGATTTATTTAATTAAATTATATAAATATCTAATTACTTATAAGGGAAATTCCAAATAAAATCTAGCTAAAATAATTAAAACCAAAATCAGGCTTACAGCCTTACACCTGCCTTCAATCTTCTTTTCTAATTACCTAGGGTCTTTCTGGTCTTTTATTGACATTCAAAAATTCAAGTAGGCCACTTGATTATGAATTTTTTAGAAGTGTAAGTCTGAGTTTGAATATTAGTATTTTAACTAGAATTTTCCCTAAATTTTTAGAAATTAACTAATTTAATTATTTGGTATCCGTAAATTAAATAATTGTCCTTTATAATTAGGTATGGAAGGAATAGTTGACTTTTTAAAATTTTCTCATCTTTCAATAAATATCCTTTACTAAATACATCACTCTCTCTCATAATCATTTAAAAGCACTCCTTTCCAAGAGGATTTTAGGAAAACATCATTAAATGGAAACGTTAAAGTCTTCTAAGAAAAAGCCTTATAAAAATAAGGTTAAAATATATATTTTTCCTCATTTAAATTTGTATTAAGTTTCAGGTTATAGTCCTTAAATTTTATAAAATGTGCTTTTAGTTTCTTAATATTAATATGCTTAATTTTATTTAACAAAAAGTGCTGACTCACTAATTTAATATTGACAAAGTATGTTTAAATTTTATGTGATTTTCACAATTTACTATAAATATCATGGAAAATGAGCAAAAATTGTACTCCAATTTAGTCAAACATATCAGAGACACATAACATAATAATAGCTTTTTATTCAAGTAGAAGTTGTTTGCACGGTACAGCAAAGCTGGGAATTAACTAATTCATGACACACAAACACATTATTTTCATTATTAACATACTATTTTCCACACTCTGGATATATGTGTGAGTACATGTACACAGTACACATACATGTATATCCACACATATACATATAGATACACACATATATATTGCTAGCTAGCTAGGATGACTCACACCACCATTGATATATCAGAGGCGACGTCACGGGGTTGTCTGACAAACTTGAAAACCAGTGGTTGTACTTTTTTGTTTTCCGTGACAATCAAACGCCTGTTTTTACCGCTATCAGTCTTGACACCAACATGTCCACACTTATCTTTTTTAAAACAGAAGACAAGCTTGTAGTGTCTCTTAGCAGAGTCGTAGGCCTTGATATAGAACCAACCAGAGAGAGGCTTGGGAAATTCCTTAGCATCTCCGACCATCACAGCATCCCCAAACCCTAGGATCCTTGTGACGAGCCATTTTGGATTCTTAGTGCATGGGATCGGCACACGAACGAATGATATCGTCAAAGGAAAGTCAGTAGTAATAAAAAGCGTGCGTAATGGAGATGCAATTTTTGTTAACCAGCCATTGTTGTGCAGTAATTTTTGGACGACGGCGAGTGAGCACGAGTTATTACCTTTTTTAATGCTAGCACCTGCAATTACTTCACCTCCAATATCTGGTGGCACTAAGTAGTAATTGGCTCCATTGCGGAGTGTGACATTGTTTGCGTCGTACACAACCTCAGCTCTGGCGATGAAGGCGAAGAGACCGAAGAAGAAGAATAATGCAAGTAGTGTGCTGCTATCAGTCTTCATTGTTTGCTAGGTTTGGCTAACTATGGTTGATTTTGGGTGTGAGGTATTGAGGGTTAGCGGGAGCTTCTATTTATAGCTAGGTAGATAATTAACCCCATGAAGCAATAAGCTTGAAGACTTTGTACGTGAAAATGATATACATATTTTTTTAATGGTTTGGTTTGCGTGAAAAATATAATACGAGTATATAACAAGAATAAGGATGGCATATTCTTCAGACTCTTGCGTATGGCCGGTGAAAATGTTTTTTTTTTAATCAAAATCTTCTTATATTTGAAAGTTATGTTGGACTTCCACTAATATAGATTGAGTTAGGAAGAATCACATGAATAGAAAAACTCTCACAATGAGTATTTAATGTATACAAAAAAACAAAAACAAAAAAAAAACAGTGGATTAACAACATAATTTGATAATTCCGTTGTTAAATTGACTATCACTAATTAACCAATGATAGAATTCCGTTATTCCATTACTATCACTAAACTAATTTAGTGATGGAATTCTGTCACTCAATTCTCATGCTAATTCATTGTTTTTTTATAGTGTCGTAACCACATACACACACACACACACTACTAGTGGTTCGAACTAGAAACTAGTAATTGAGCTATCATGCAACTCCTTTCTAGTTGAACTGCATGCTTGTTGTTAGTGAAAATGTATATTCAACGAAAGGTCACTCTAATACAATCATTATAAAATATAATGTTGTATATATGAGTTCATTTACGAAACAGATATGAACTGTCCAAATTAATTTCGGTCAAAATCAAAAGGTTCTAGCTTGGCAAGCCTAATGCTATAATATATGTGAGTTGTTTGTTGCTTGTGATTATCCATTCTGGTTTTTTATACAACGGAAATAATTATATATGCACAATGTCTAGTGCTTGAATCATTTGGTACAAATTTTCGTGAGTACGATGTTTATAAATTACTTGTCACGTCTACTTCTTGCTTGATGCGAAAAAGACTTATGTGCTTATATATATAATCAATTTGCCAGTCCCTCTAGTTTTATTAGATTTCGAATTAGGTCCTCCTAATTTTCATTAAACTCGTGGCAAAAGTATGCAGTTTCCATCTTTTAAATTTATATAAAATATAAATTTGGTCTTAATTTTATATAGTGTTTTTTCAATTAACTGATTCTAAAATAATGTTTTATAAACAAAAAAGCATCGATATTAAACCTTTAAATATTAATAAAATATTTTCAAATGTAAGCACGATGAGTTTAGTTCTTTTATGACCAAAGTAATTTTTTTTAATAAAATTAGAGGACTAAAAATACATTTTGCGTATATAATATTGTACTCCCATTTTTGTTTAATTAATGATAAAACCCGTATATTCTACTGCATATTACTTCTCATGATATTGTTAATTCTTATCCTTTGTTGGGGAAAAAAACTAGCTCCTGAATGTGGTCTATTGATTAAAGTAATTTTAGTTGTCATATGTGGCGAGAACAGCGCATACGCAAGACAAATAAGATAATATTTAATAATGATGACTAACTAAAATAATTATAACAAGATTATTTATGATAGAGAATGGCATTGCATATATCTTATCATTTGCACAACTTAATGTATGATAGAGACATCTTAGGCTTCAAAAACGATTTAAGAAAGCATTGATTGTTGGATTAGTTCAAGAGACTTTTACAAAGCAATTGGCCAATGGATAAACTAATTGGACAAGGATTGTGAAAACGTCACAAATTTCGTCTAGGCTGAAAATGGAGCTACTGATCAAATTTTGGGCTTGGAGACTTCAATTTGAAGAGCTTGGACCTAGTGCAACATATGGGACTCATTGAGGCCAAGATAATCACATTTTTGGCTTTAAATTCTAATTATATTTTGTTTACTTCCTTTGTGTGAAAATTATCATTGGTTGCATATTTGACTTTTGGGTCCCTAGTTCAATGAATTAAATTTTAGTTTTTATTTTCTAGGTTGCATTTAATGCTTTTTAGGTCAGATTTTTCAATGTAAACCCCTCATTTTGTAAGAAGACTTGAGAATTGACTTTTGGAATGAAAAGTTGCATTTCTACACTTTGTATTTTGAGAATGGATTCTCTTTAGGTTCTTCATTGAACTAATAGATTTATCAAGACTTGATCAACTTTGTAGCATCTTTCAGCACTTTAGGTCCTTGTTCTTCCATGCTCAAGGGTTCATGTGGATCACCTGATCGATCTTTATCTACTTTACTTAGGGTGAGTCTATCTCAAATTGGTTGAGTTCATGGGATCTTTCCCTTATAGGTTCACACCGCCTTAATGTACTGATCAAATTTTGGGCTTCGAGACTTTAAATTGAAGAGCTTGAACCTAGTGCAACATATGGGAGGACTCATTTAGGCCAAGATCATCACATTTTGGACTTTAAATACTCATTATATTTTGTTTATTTCATTTGTGTGAAAATTATTATTGGTTGGCATATTTGACTTTTGGGTCTCTAGTTCAATGAATTAAATTTTAGTTTTTATTTTCTAGGTTGCATTTAATGCTTTTTAGGTCAGATTTTTCAATGTAAACCCCTCATTTTGTAAGAAGACTTGAGACTTGAGTTTTGTAATGAAAAGTTGAATTTCTTCACTTTGTATTTTGAGAGTGGATTCTCTTTAGGTTCTTCATTGAACTAACGGAGTTATCAAGGCTTGATAAGCCTGGCATCTTTCAGCACTTCAGGTCTTTGTTCTTCCATGCTCAAGGGTTCATGTGGATCACCTAATCTTTATTTACTTTACATAGGGTGAGTCTATCTCAAATTGGTTGAGTTAATGGGATCTTTCCCTTATGGGTTCTTACCGACTTAGAAATGAAGTGCCAACTACCATGGTAAAAACTTAAACTAGTAGTAGAGCCGCATCCCAATTCCTTTAATCTAGACCAGGTACAGGCCCCTCAATCCCCGCAAACTTTAGGTGTCACCTGGCCGAACCTGATCCATACTCCACAAACACGAGACGTATGATCCCTCCCTTTTAAAGAAGGTTTGACCTCGAACCTATTTTTGACGGAAGTGAGATTTTAACTCATGTAGGCTACGATATCAAACCTTAAGAATGAAGTTCTAATCATCGTGATAAAAACTGAAGCTAGTAGTAGAGGCCCACTCCAATTCCTTTACAGATCAGATACAGCCCTCAAGTGTCCGCCGACTCAGGGAATGCCGAGGCGGGGAAAGTTATTGGAAGCCACGACTGACGGTGGCTCGTGGGCTGCTGCCACAGCATTGGCACTTGTTCAACTCTGGAGGCCAAGCTGTGGGTGTTAATGGATGGTTTAGAGCTGGCATGGTCGAAAGACTAGCTGCAATGAGAACAGGATGGCGCTAATGCAAACAGAGAGAGAAAGACATATAAGAACTGAGGAAATATGGAAATCTTAAAATGGTTCTTCGAAATGAGTTAATTTTTATAAAGTTCTTAAGAGCTAGTTGTAACATCCTTAAATTTTAAGGTTTAGAGTTAATTGTAGTTTAAGTTTTACTTAGTCAAAGGATTAGAATAAATTAATAATTTAAAATGAAGAATCAAGTTCAAAAAAAAAAAAAAAATTAAAATACGTCCTTAAAATAATTCTTCTAAATATATGATTGTGTGAGTGAATATACCTTATTATAGGAATTAAAAATATAAAGGAAAAAAAAATGCTGTCTGATATTATTATTATTTTTAAAAAAAAAAAAAAAATAATATTATTATATTAAAACCCTAACCCTAATACCTCTCCTATATAAACACCTAATGTCCTTGAGCCTGTACGCCGCGCCTCATCTGCTCACTCTCAGGTTTACTCTTTCTCCATTTACTGTTCATATTCATTTCCCTGTGTCCCATCGGTCTGATTCATGTCTTTCAATTTTTCATCTATTATTTCTTGTTCCTATTCGTGCTCTCTCTCTCTTCCTCCACTACAATAAAAAGAAAACAAAGAGAAAGGTCTTGTCTTTGCCTTTTACACTCCACTATCTTGTCTTTGTCATGTTTTTTTGTCAAACTCATAATCCCTTTCTCCATTGATACGTGTGCATATGTATATGTTTTCTTTTATTATTCACACCAACTCCCATTTCTTCTTGTTGACCCAAAGAAAAAAAAAATATATTTATATATATACCATTTCATCTTCACCGTAGAGACTAGAGAGTGTGTGGGTATTCTTTTTCCTCTTATTTATTTATACCTTCATGACCCACATTAAGTTTACTTCATAGTTGTTTGTCTTCAATGCTTCACAACCCCCAATTTGTTTCCTTCATTGATCTTTCCTGACAGTTGCATATTTTACTCTCTCATATGGTACTTTATTTGTAATTCTTCAACCAGCTCCCTCATCCTTTTATTCATTTCACTGTCAGTTTATTTAATACTAAGCATGTCTCTATTTTTTTCGATTTGTCATATGAGAGCAATTAAAATGTTCTCTAATCTTTTCCAGTCAAACTAATTTAGCCTCTTGTGTGACTTCTTTTATTTTCAAGGGATCAGATTAATATCCACGTAATACTATGTTTGTTTTCACACATTTAGATCTAATGCATTTATATAAAGATTTTTTTTTATTTATAAAGATTTATAATAATTAGGAGTGATTCAGCGGTAATTTATGAGCATATATTTATAGGATATAATTTTTGTTTTAGGATAGATTTAGGCTTTATTATAAGTTTTGAGAAATATATTAATAGATATCTATATTTCTAAATTTGTAGACTCTCATTGAGAGCTTTGGAGTGACACTTGTGTGTGATTACCTGTACATTAGGGAGTAACAGGTAACTCTGAATATTCTTCCTTACACTTGTAAATTGTGTGTGATTGTGAGTAACTATCTTTTATTTAAAATTAAAGGACTGAATCATATGTATATGTGTATGTATTGTAAATTGATATTTTATATGAATTGAAGCATGATTTATTATTACTTGAACATATTTGTCATGGCGGTGTATTTGTGATGGGCGGAGTAAGGAGGGATTTGTATGTTGAGATCTTTTACCACGTGGTATGTCATCACTCGTGCACAGTGGATGACACTTGTCGAGGCCCCTTCTTCCATGTTTTCCTTTGGCGGGATTGCATTGGAGTTGTGGGACATGTGACACCTCCTTAGTTGTATTGTTTTAAGGAGGGGAGCCATAGTCCGGCTTAAGCTCTATACCTTTGGCCGGGTGTATCTTAAGTTTTGGTGAGCTTGGGACAATCCAGTCAAATGGATGAGTTCCTATTGGACTATGTGTTAGCCTATGGCTCCGGTCGGTTGAGGATGGACGGTGATATAAGGGAGGCTGCATACGCATATTGTATAATAATGCGTCTCACATTGACATCATGATAATGTATGTTGTATGAAATTACGGTATATACAAATATATATGTACTCAGCTCCTACTTTTGTCATATGTGACTTACTTGTGTACGGTAGAAACTTTCAGTAGTTCTTGAGATGTCAATCTCACCCTATATTAAAAATTTTCAGGTGATTGTTCAAGTAGGGAGCGAGGGGAAGAACCTATGGAGTGAGCCTTGAAGGCTCGGTTGTGCTCCTAGAACTTATGTTATGTTATTCTATTTGCCATGACTATAAGACTTCCGCTTTGTATTTTATTATTAAATATTGTGGGAATTTATGTTGACTAAAAAAAATACATTTTGAATTGAATTAGTTATGTATTTTAATGATTTGGATGTCGGACATCCTTGTTAGAGATATTTCAAGTGTTTTGGCCAAGATTTTGGGTGTTGGATTTTAGGGTGTTACATTTTGGTATCAAAGCTAAACATTTCGTGGCTATTTTGTTGGTTTTCGAAATGTTTTCTTTAAACTTTTTAGAGATCATGGCAAATTAAATACCATAACATGAGCACTTCCCTTTATGTAGATTTAGAATTTGGTAGGTTACTTGTTTCTTACATAAGTGTCCTTTTGGTGTTCTTCAACAGGAGGGGAGGATGGGGAGGACTCGAAGGACTAATTCAAGCCCCGTTCCTCACCAAAATAGTCATCCTCCTCAAGATACCAATGCCCTCCTATTGGAGTTACGGGATGTAGTTCTGGATGTGAGAGCAAAAGTGAATAGGCATGAAGAAGAACTAGCAGCAGGAAGAGGCCAAGGTGATGGTCGTGATAAGGAGAAGAGCCCCATTAGTAAAGATACTCCCAATGATCGTCATTCTAGAGGTGGTAGCCGTGTATGCACCGAATCAGGAGGCGGTAGCAGCTCCCATTCTCAGAACCACACTCCCTCCATGGCTGAAGTTTGGGACAAATTCCGGAAGTTTTCTCCCCCAACATTCGAAGGGAAGCTAGATCCAGTTGAAGCACTAGAGTGGCTAAAGCGTTTGGAATAGATTTTTAAAGTTATTGAGATCAGCTCACAACAGAAGGTGCTAGTTGCCGAGCAACTAATGCAGAAAGCAGCTCAAGAATGGTGGGAGAGCACTAAAAGGAATGATGACACTGAATTAACTTGGGAGGAGTTTAAGGAAATGGTTGAGAAGTATTATTTCCCTTCTTCCCTCCGAGTAGAAAAGGAGACTGAATTCCTCACTTTCAGGCAAGAGGAGTTACACGAAGACGAATTCATTACACGCTTCCTAGAATTGTCCAAGTTTTGCAAATATTCGCAAAACAACTCAAAATGGATGTGTGTTCGGTTAATAGAAAAGCTAGACCGGATTTGAAGACGGCTTTGTCACCATTCATTAATGGCATTGATGATTTTGAAGAGTTGTGTGACAAATTACGCACCATAGCCGAAGCAAGCGAGAAGAAGAAGCTGAGAGAATGAAAGGATTCCAGTCCAGAGCTACACCTCCCATGAGACCCATAGGGGGGATTACTAAGAAGCACAATCATAGCTTCAGTGGTGGGAGGACGCAGTTCAGTCAGCCATCAAGAAATAATTCTGGTGGACCTCCAAGGAGTCATTTCAGCGGGCCTCAGAGGAGTCATTTCAGTGGGCCTCAGAGGAGTCATTTTAGTGGAGCTCAGAACTCTCATAGAGGATCCACAGCTCCTGTTGCTAGCACAGCTAACAACCAAAAGTGTGCTAAGTGTGGAAGAGTGCACCAGGGAAATTGTGCAGTGTTTCAAGTGTGGGAAGCCGAGGCCACATCTTCGATTCTGTGAGGAAGGCTCTCGAGGAGCCAATGATGCTAGAGCTCCGGTATCGGGCGAGTGTTTGCACTATCACATCACGAGGCGAGTACTTCACCAAACCTTATTAAAGGTATTATTAAACTCCAAAGCTTTGAAATTGAAGCTTTATTTGATTACAGTGCTACACATTCTTTTATATCTTATGCTTGTGTGCCTCGATTGAATTTATGCATATGTAAATTGCCTTTTGATATGATTGTGTCTACACCGGCGGGAGCTTCGGTGAGAACTTCTAATGCTTGCCAGAATTGTACAATTGAGTTTAGTGGTAAGACTTCAACTATAGACCTTGTTTGTTTACCCATGAAGGGTATTGATGTGATAGTGGGAATGGATTGGTTGTCGGCAAATGATGCCATCCTTGGTTGTAAGAGGAAGACCATTTCTCTCCCGGTTGACTCTACTAGTCCTAGTAAACCACAATTGTTATCTATAGCGCAAGTTGAAAAGTCTAATCATAAGGGTTGTCCTGCGTACATGGTGTTTTTCTCCATTGAAGCAGAAGTGGAAGGAGGGGTGGAAGACATTGAAGTGGTGAATGAATTTTCATGATGGAAAAGGGTTTCATCGGGCCCGGCGTATCCCCATGGGGATCGCTTTGTGCTTTGTGAAGAAGAAAGATGGAAGTCTTAGGCTATGCATTGATTATCGCCAATTAAATAAGGCAACCATAAAGAACAAATATCCTTTGCCTAGGATCGATGATCTACTTGATCGGTTGGCCGGAGCATCTGTATTCTCAAGATTGATTTGAGATCGAGTTACCACCGGTTGAGGGTCGAGTGAAGATGTCCCAAAAGCGCATTCGAGAACTAGATATGGGCACTATGAGTTTCTTGTTATGCCATTTGGGCTAACTAATGCTCAGTAGTATTTATGGATTACATGAACAGAATCTTCGGGCCTTATTTGGATAAGTTTGTAGTGGTCTTTATTGATGACATCCTTATCTATTCTAAGGATGAAGAAGAGCATAAAGAGCATCTCGAGTTGTGTTGCGGGTGTTGAGAGAACATAAGCTCTATGCGAAGTTGTCTAAGTGTGAATTTTGGTTAAAGGAAGTAAAATTCCTAGGCCATGTCGTATCAGCTGAAGGGGTGTCAGTTGACCCCAATAAGATTGATGCAGTGTTGAATTGGGAAAGGCCGCAGAGTGTAACAGAGATCAGGAGTTTTCTGGGATTGGCTGGCTATTACAGAAGATTTATTAAGGGCTTTTCACAAATAGCCATGCCCCTAACTAAGTTAACTCGAAAGGACCAACCGTACGTATGGAACGAGAAGTGTGAGGCGGCTTTTCAAGATTTGAAGACTAAGTTGACTACGGCACCGGTACTTGTAATTCCGGATCCTACTCGAATTTCACTTTGTACACGATGCTTCCAAGAAGGGTCTTGGGTGTGTACTAATGCAAAATGGTAGGGCGATTTGCTTATGCTTCTAGACAGTTGAGGCCACATGAAGGGAACTATCCTACTCATGACTTGGAGTTGGCAGCAGTAGTATTTGCCTTGAAGATTTGGAGACACCATCTCTATGGTTCACAATTCGAGGTTTTTAGTGACCATAAGAGTCTAAAGTATCTGTTTGACCAAAAAGAGCTTAACATGCGGCAAAGGAGGTGGATGGAGTTTCTCAAGGATTACGACTACGAGTTAAAGTATCATCCAGGAAAGGCAAATGTTGTAGCGGATGCCTTAAGCAGAAAGTCAATCCATGCAGCCCAGTTGATGGTCAGGGAACATAGATTGCTTGAAGATGTGCAGAGTACATCTATTGATGTAATGTCGGGACTAGTTGCTACCATGGAAGCATTAACCATTGAAAGTAAAACTTGGAAAGAAATTAAATTCACTCAGCTTGAGGATGAGTATTTATTGAGTGTCAGAGAAGATATTGAAGATGGAAAAGAGTCAGAATTCGAGATTGGGGAAGACGGGATATTAAGGTATAAAGGAAGAGTGTGTTTATCTAATGATGGAGAGATAAGAAAGCTCATGCTTGAGGAAGCTCATAGGAGTAAATACACTATTCACCCTTATCATGATCTCAAACGGAATTGGTGGTGGCGAGGCATGAAGAAAGATGTGACTGAGTTTGTTGCTCGTTGTTTGACTTGCCAGAAAGTAAAAATTGAACATCAGAAGCCTCCAGGATTGTTACAGAATTTGGAGATCCCAGAATGGAAATGGGATAGCATCTCTATGGACTTCATCATGGGACTTCCTCCAACTGCGTCTGGACATAATGCCATTTGGGTGATTGTTGATAGATTGACTAAGTCAGCTCATTTCCTGGCTATCGCAGCGGAGTACTCTCTTGAGAGACTAGCGAAAATCTATATGAAGGAGATCGTTAGATTGCATGGGGTACCGAAGAGCATTATATCGATCGTGATGCACGATTTACTTCACATTTTGGAGAACATTGCGGGATGCTATGGGGACTCGTTTGCGATTTAGTACCGCTTACCATCCCCAAACCGATGGGCGGGCCGAGAGGACTATACGGACTGGAAGACATGTTGCGAGCATGCGCAATTGAGCTAGCGGAAGTTGGGACAGTCACCTTCCTTTGGCAGAGTTTGCATATAACAACAGTTATCACTCAAGCATCGAGATGGCACCTTATGAGGCATTGTATGGAAGGAAGTGTAGATCTCCTGTTTGTTGGACAGAGTTGAATGAACGAAGTTTACTAGGTCCGGATTTGGTGGATGAAACTACTCAGAAGATTAAGATAATTCAACAGAAACTTCTCACCGCCCAAAGCAGACAGAAGAGTTATGCCGATAGAAGAAGGCGACCGTTGGTGTTCAAGGAAGGCGAACATGTATTTCTCAGAGTCACACCGATGACGGGCATTAGTAGAGCGATTCGAGCAAAGAAGCTTTCACCTCGTTTCATGGGTCCCTATGAGATTTTAGAGAAGGTGGGATCAGTTGCTTACAGAATTGCATTACCCCCACAGCTTGCGAACCTTCATGATGTCTTCCATGTATCGCAATTGAAGAAGTACCAACCAGACCCTTCCCATGTTATTGAAGTGGAGGAGATAGAACTTAGAGATAATATGACATACAAAGCCGAACCGGAGCGGATTGTTGATGCTATGGATAAGAAGTTAAGGAATAAGAACATCAGACTCGTAAAGGTTGTTTGGAGAGGAATGACGCTGGTGATGCCACGTGGGAGGCGAGAGGAAAAGATGAGGCGGAGTACCCTTACTTGTTTGACTAGGTATGTCTTTTAGCCTGTAAGTCGAATTTTGGGGACAAAATTCTTTTAGGAGGGGAGAATTGTAACATCCTTAAATTTTAAGGTTTAGAGTTAATTGTAGTTTAAGTTTTACTTAGTCAAAGGATTAGAATAAATTAATAATTTAAAATGAAGAATCAAGTTCAAAAAAAAAAAAAAACAATTAAAATACGTCCTTAAAATAATTCTTCTAAATATATGATTGTGTGAGTGAATATACCTTATTATAGGAATTAAAAATATAAAGGAAAAAAAAATGCTGTCAGATATTATTATTTTTTTTTTTTAAAAATATAATATTATTATATTAAAACCCTAACCCTAATACCTCTCCTATATAAACACCTAATGTCCTTGAGCCTGTACGCCGCGCCTCATCTGCTCACTCTCAGGTTTACTCTTTCTCCATTTACTGTTCATATTCATGTGATAAGGATGGACATTTGGCCAAACTAGCTATGAAATGAATGCCTAAATCATTGTGCATGCAAAAGGATTTCAAATTTCAAAAGAGATTCAAGACAAGTTCTAGAGATGAAATCACAATAGGTGTACTCCCTCTTAGAAAGATGAAAATTAAGGCTCAAATTCCTCACAAGTTCTTTGACATCCTAAAGTAAAGTACCCAAACCAAATCTTTACCTCTTTACTACATTCAAAGAACATGGAATCAATTCCTAATCAAATTCACTCCTCTTCATCTTCAAATCAAACCAATTGCAATAATGCTCACAAATACTATTCACACTTCCATGATATATATTTTAAAAAATTGAGGACAAAGCAAGTTAAAATCAAGGATACCCTCACCCCCACACATAAATGTCACATTGTCCTCAATGTGAACAAGTAACCAAAAGTCATGAAAGTGAAGAGCAACCATATCTAAGTGCAAGGGTAACACCAATTTCAGAGATTTCAAATTTCCACCAATGAACAGCTCAAGTGCTAACAGTCACTTAATGATCATCACAAACATATTCACATGCACATCCAACTAAGACCAGCACTCATTTCCACGCAATATATCATCAACAATCAAATAGAACAAATCAAAGAAAAGTAGAAGAACACTCCCCTATTCTTCCGTGACTTGCGCTTTCAATCCTTGCTACCAAACTGGAACACATCATCAAGGGCTTTCAACTGTCCTACAAAATCAAACAAAGCATCAAGTAATACCTTGGGTTGCCTCCCAAGAAGCGCTAAGTTTAAAGTCTTCAGCTAGACTCTTCATGCTGGTCACTCCTCATAGGCATTTAGGCGAAAGTCATCTAACTCATTGAGTTGAAGTCGCCTCTTCTTCCTCACACTTTAGGATCAAATTTTAGCTTTTTGATAGCCCAATAAGCTCCATGCTCCAATTCCATTGGTAAGTGACGTGCTTTCCCAAAATAAGCATATTTGAGATGAGAAGGTGATGGCTTTAACTCTAGAACTGAAGGAACTTCAATAGAAGGCTTCAATGGAGTACTTGAGGCATCAAACAGCTCAAGTGGTTCAATAGTCCTTGCTTTAGAATGAGGAAATGAGTCAAAATGAAAGAGCTCTTCAACAACATCTTCATCAAACTTCTCAAAGCTCTTCTCACCAATCGAGAATGCCTCTAAAGGGTCTTTGATCTTGGAAGCACATGATTCTTGAGGAATAACTGCATCTAATGTATCTACAAACGAACATTGAGCAGAATCATCATGAGACTTTGAGGCTTTTTGCATGTTGAATATCACTTGCTCATTATCGACCCTCAAAGTGACATCACCCTTCTCTACATCAAAGAGAGTCCTTGCAGTGGCTAAGAATGGACGCCCAAGGATGAGAGGAATTTTCCAATCAACTTCACAATCAAGCACTAAAAATCCACAGGGAAGATAAACTTGTCAACTTTTACTAGGACATCTTCAATGATTCCTCTTGGTTTAGAAATGCTTCGATCGGCCAAGAGCAAAGATACCGTAGTAGGTCTTGGCTCTCCCAAGCCCAGTTGGTTGAAAACACCGAGAGGCATCAAGTTAATACTTGCTCCCAAATCACAAAGAGCTTTACCATTAAAATTTGTCCCAATGTTGCAAGGGATGTAGAAGCTTCCTGGATCTTTAAGCTTAGCCAGGTAACTTCCTTTGAATGATCGCACTACACTCTTCGAGATAATGCCACAGTCTCAAATTCATTAAATCGCCGCTTCTTAGACAAAACATCTTTAAGGAACTTAGCATATTTAGGCATGCTCTCCAAAGTTTCAGCAAAAGGAATGTTCACATGGAGTTGTTTGAACATATTCACAAACTTTTTGAACCGAGCATCTTCCTCTTTCTTCTTGAATCTTTGGGGAAAAGGTAGCGGTGGCATAAAAGTAGTAGTGGTTGACTTTTTCTTTTTCTCATCATTCATCTCTTGCTCTACCTTCTTGTCTTTGCCAACATCATGCAAATTTTCTTCAATTTGCCTTCTCTTCTTAGTGACATCTTCTTCTTTCTTCTTGAATCTTTGAGGAAAAGGTAGTGGTGGCATAAAAGTAGGAGTGGTTGGCTTTCTCTTTTCAGTTTCATCTTCCTCCCCTACACTTTCTCCATCAACATCAACAATCAACTGATCTTGCTTTGGTTGAGGAGTACTTGAGCTAGGCACATCCGGTAGTACTTTTCCACTTCTCAAGTTAATGGCATTGCATTCCTCTTTTCCAACTCGTTTTGGATTAGGAATGGTGTCACTAGGAAGATTGCTTCTTGACATAACATTCACTTGTGATGCTAATTGCCCCATTTGCACTTCAAGATTTTTAATAGCAGTTTCATGGAGAGAAAAAGTAGTCTTAGTTTCAACCCTTGAAGATTCCACCTCAGACAAGATTCGAGCTAGCATTTTGTCAGTTTTAGACTCCTCTTCCTTAATAGGCTGCCTTGATTGCATTTGAAAACCGGGTGGATTAGGCTTAGTGCCAGATGTAGACCCATGTGCTTGATTCAAACTATTACCTTGACTCCAAGAAAAATTTGGGTGAGTTCGCCAAGCACTATTGTAGGTTTGTGAATAAGGGTTTCCTTGAGGATTTTGGAACTTGCCCATGTAGTTGATGATTCAGTAGCCATGTAAAGAGGACAATAATTAGGCATATGGACATCATGGCATTGATCACATACAATTGGTGTGGCATGAACAGAATGCACACCTTGAGAAGTGCTCTTTAGCACTTGAGACTCTAGCACATCAAAACGCTTATTCAAAGCGGTTAAGAGAGTTGCAATTTGTGAGGAAGAGTCTTCTTTTGCATTAGGCACAGCTTGGTTAGTCCTCCTATCATTGCCTTGAGTATTGTTTGCGGACAACTGATCCAACAATCGAATCACCTCATTCACGGGAACATTCCGGTATCCTCCATTGGTCATAGAATCAACCATTGCTTTAGATGAAGGATTAAGTCGAGTACAAAAATTTGAACCACAACCCATTTGTCCACCCCATGATTAGGGCACTGCTTCATTAACATCTTGTATCTCTCCCAAGCGGCATAAAGATGCTCATCAGGATGTTGTTTAAAGCTTAGAAATTCATCCCTAGCTTCCACAGATTTGTCATCAAAAAAGAATCGAGCTCTAAACTTAGCCTCAAGATCGGCCCAAGAAGTGATAGACCCTTCCGGAAGATTGTTGAACCAATCTCTAGCCTTGCCTTGCAGAGAAAGAGGGAATAACCGTAGCTTCAAAACATCTTGGGGACTCCATTTTGCTTGAAAGAATCACACACTTCCAAGAAGTACAACAAGTGCTTGTTGGCATCTTCATTGTAAAGACCATGGAACATCCCATGCATTTGAAGCAATGTTATCATAACCGGCTTGATCTCAAAGGTACGTGCTTGCATTTCCGGCATCCGAATGCAAGATTGAGGACCTTGCATATTCCGACTAGCAAAATCATTGACAGTAGCTCTATCATATTCATCGTCTACAAAAACTTGTTCGCCTCGCAAGTGTACGAGTTTCGCAAGTAATAAAGTGATAAATAAAGTATCGTTCCCACGAGGATTTGTTTAACAAATTGGTCAAGCAAGAGGCTTAGTGAATTTCATCAAGTTGAGCTAAAACAAAGTTTTTGAGTTGGAATAAGAATTTTAAAAGACTATTTCTAAAACTTAAAATTGATAAAGGCAATTGATTCTTTAACTTTAAGGATAATTGAGCCTAGGGCTCTTTTTCCCCTTTTTGCATTTCATAAAACTTGGTTAATTTCCTCTCTAGTAGCATTTCAATACATATATGTGTTAGTCTAAGGTTCTAAAACACTTGACCCGCTCTCTCAAGTCAAAATCAAGTTTCTCTTCTCATTAAAATGCACAATCTCTTGCTACAATTAATGAGAATCAATATTTAAGCAACAACCCTAATGTGACAATGCAAGGTTAGTAAATATATCTCTATTTTACCAACAAACTATCCATTCATCAAGTAAACTTCAAGACAAGCATGATTTCAATCAAATTCTACACCTAGATTAGCTTTCTCAAGTCAAAACCTAAGTGAATAAATCATCTAAATGGAGGCCAATCATTTAGAAGCATTAAGCCAAGGTTAAAATCAACACATACATATATTAATCTACCACAAGAGAGGAATATTCAAGTATTAATCCATACAAAGGGTCAAAAGAACCCTAGGATAAAAGAGAAATTAGCCAAGCATGGCTTTAACAAAATCCATCTCAGCAAATAGGAATTCAGAGTTCAAAGTCATACTGAAAAGGAAATAAATTGGAATCAAAACAAGAGAGCAAAATCAACAAAATCCATCTTAGCTCTTTTCCAATTTTTCTTCTCATTGCGTTCTCTCGGTCCGTTTCTTTTTTTCTGTTTTTTTCGTTTCTTTTCTTTCGGCTCTCTGTTTTCTTCTTCCGATTTTCTTCCCTCCCCAGCGCCTTCGGCTCCGTTCGGTTCCTTCCTCTTTATCTCCAATTCATTCCAGCGGCGCTGTTCCTTTCTTTTTCTCCGTCTCCGCTCTCCATTTTTCGTTCTTTTCCTTTCCTCTCCTTCTATATTGTCCAGCGCCTCCTCTTCTCCTTTTTCTTCTATTCATTCCATTCGGTCCATCCGTTTTCATCCCCAAAATTCCCTTTTTCTTTCTGACCTAAAGCCCAACAAAAAAAATTCCAATATTCAATTGCCAAGCAACCAATCCATTCAAACTCTGCTGGTCCTGATCCGAAAAGCAAGGAATCTTATATATTATATCATGATAATAAAACTAAATTTATTTAAAACTTCTAATTATCATTATTTATTTCCTAAACTCACAAACTTTCATTTTAAATTGAAATCCCACAAATAATGCATCCAGATTGATATCTCTTAAAATCTCAATAAAATCTCTTCAATTTAGTATTAATGACTTCCTAAATATATCAAAATATGTCTCAAATCTATTAAAAATAGGAAGTCATCACACCCCCACACTTGCATCAAATCTTGTCCTCAAGATTTTAAATTCTAAAACAATCAAATTCAAGAAAATCATGGAAGCAAGATTTTTTAAAACAACTACAAAATTGAAGTCAATTCAAACTTTCAAGAAACAAACTTTCTCAAAAATCTTTTCCACCTTCCAAAAATGCAAGTAGCAAGACAATTAATTTGGCAAAGATAAATCACAATAGAATGTCCCTCACAAGTCAAGTGTTTACACTCATCTCTCAAGATATGGGCTTGTGTTTCACTCCATTCCACCTATTGCAACTTATCTACCATAAGCTTGTTTATCATCTCAATCTCCACTTTATACATTATCCAATTGCACACTCAAATCAAAAGGACTTTCTCAAGGTTGTAATGATCAAGGTAGGATAATGAAATGAAAATGATCAAATGGAATGGGAAAATACTTTAATTAGTGCCAAGTAATTTAATGAGATTCATGATGAAGAATGAAGGAATACCCACTAAGAGGAAACAAACTTACTAACACTATACATAAACAACTATTTTTTTTTCAATAATCTTTTTATTTCTTTCTTGGATCTCTATTTTTTTTTTTATATTGCTTTGTTTCTATCTATCTACTTTTTTTCTTTTCTTTTCTTCTCTTTTTTTCTTCTCTTTTTTTTTTCTTTTTGTTTTTAACTATATACACATACTTTCTAACTCCTTCATTCTTTTAAATTGATTCACTTAGCACTTACTAAAGTAATAAAAATGAATGGGAAGAAAAAGATATAAAAATTGCATATCTCAAACAAAGGGCTATTTATTCTATGCAATTTTTTTTCTTCTTTAAATAAAATAAAATAAAAATAAAGGCTCAAATGGGGTAAACAAAGGATTTTCTTGTGATAAGGATGGACATTTGGCCAAACTAGCTATGAAATGAATGCCTAAATCATTGTGCATGCAAAAGGATTTCAAATTTCAAAAGAGATTCAAGACAAGTTCTAGAGATGAAATCACAATAGGTGTACTCCCTCTTAGAAAGATGAAAATTAAGGCTCAAATTCCTCACAAGTTCTTTGACATCCTAAAGTAAAGTACCCAAACCAAATCTTTACCTCTTTACTACATTCAAAGAACATGGAATCAATTCCTAATCAAATTCACTCCTCTTCATGTTCAAATCAAACCAATTGCAATAATGCTCACAAATACTATTCACACTTCCATGATATATATTTTAAAAAATTGAGGACAAAGCAAGTTAAAATCAAGGATACCCTCACCCCCACACTTAAATGTCACATTGTCCTCAATGTGAACAAGTAACAAAAAGTCATGAAAGTGAAGAGCAACCATATCTAAGTGCAAGGGTAACACCAATTTCAGAGATTTCAAATTTCCACCAATGAACAGCTCAAGTGCTAACAGTCACTTAATGATCATCACAAACATATTCACATGCACATCCAACTAAGACCAGCACTCATTTCCACGCAATATATCATCAACAATCAAATAGAACAAATCAAAGAAAAGTAGAAGAACACTCCCCTATTCTTCCGTGACTTGCGCTTTCAATCCTTGCTACCAAACTGGAACACATCATCAAGGGCTTTCAACTGTCCTACAAAATCAAACAAAGCATCAAGTAATACCTTGGGTTGCCTCCCAAGAAGCGCTAAGTTTAAAGTCTTCAGCGGACTCTTCATGATGGTCACTCCTCATAGGCATTTAGGCGAAAGTCATCTAACTCATTGAGTTGAAGTCGCCTCTTCTTCCTCACGACTTTAGGATCAAATTTTAGCTTTTGATAGCCCAATAAGCTCCATGCTCCAATTCCATTGGTAAGTGACGTGCTTTCCCAAAATAAGCATATTTGAGATGAGAAGGTGATGGCTTTAACTCTAGAACCGAAGGAACTTCAATAGAAGGCTTCAATGGAGTACTTGAGGCATCAAACAGCTCAAGTGGTTCAATAGTCCTTGCTTTAGAATGAAGAAATGAGTCAAAATGAAAGAGTTCTTCAACAACATCTTCATCAAACTTCTCAAAGCTCTTCTCACCAATCGAGAATGCCTCTAAAGGGTCTTTGATCTTGGAAGCACATGATTCTTGAGGAATAACTGCATCTAATGTATCTACAAACGAACATTGAGCGTAATCATCATGAAACTTTGAGGCTTTTTGCATGTTGAATATCACTTGCTCATTATCGACCCTCAAAGTGACCTCACCCTTCTCTACATCAATGAGAGTCCTTGCAGTGGCTAAGAATGGACGCCCAAGGATGAGAGGAATTTTCCAATCAACTTCACAATCAAGCACTAAAAAATCCACAGGGAAGATAAACTTGTCAACTTTTACTAGGACATCTTCAATGATTCCTCTTGGTTTAGAAATGCTTCGATCGGCCAAGAGCAAAGATACCGTAGTAGGTCTTGGCTCTCCCAAGCCCAGTTGGTTGAAAACAGCCAGCATAAAAGTAGTAGTGGTTGACTTTTTCTTTTTCTCATCATTCATCTCTTGCTCTACCTTCTTGTCTTTGCCAACATCATGCAAATTTTCTTCAATTTGCCTTCTCTTCTTAGTGACATCTTCTTCTTTCTTCTTGAATCTTTGAGGAAAAGGTAGTGGTGGCATAAAAGTAGGAGTGGTTGGCTTTCTCTTTTCAGTTTCATCTTCCTCCCCTACACTTTCTCCATCAACATCAACAATCAACTGATCTTGCTTTGGTTGAGGAGTACTTGAGCTAGGCACATCCGGTAGTACTTTTCCACTTCTCAAGTTAATGGCATTGCATTCCTCTTTTCCAACTCGTTTTGGATTAGGAATGGTGTCACTAGGAAGATTGCTTCTTGACATAACATTCACTTGTGATGCTAATTGCCCCATTTGCACTTCAAGATTTTTAATAGCAGTTTCATGGAGAGAAAAAGTAGCCTTAGTTTCAACCCTTGAAGATTCCACCTCAGACAAGATTCGAGCTAGCATTTTGTCAGTTTTAGACTCCTCTTCCTTAATAGGCTGCCTTGATTGCATTTGAAAACCGGGTGGATTAGGCTTAGTGCCAGATGTAGACCCATGTGCTTGATTCAAACTATTACCTTGACTCCAAGAAAAATTTGGGTGAGTTCGCCAAGCACTATTGTAGGTTTGTGAATAAGGGTTTCCTTGAGGATTTTGGAACTTGCCCATGTAGTTGACAGATTCAGTAGCCATGTAAAGAGGACAATAATTAGGCATATGGACATCATGGCATTGATCACATACAATTGGTGTGGCATGAACAGAATGCACACCTTGAGAAGTGCTCTTTAGCACTTGAGACTCTAGCACATCAAAACGCTTATTCAAAGCGGTTAAGAGAGTTGCAATTTGTGAGGAAGAGTCTTCTTTTGCATTAGGCACAGCTTGGTTAGTCCTCCTATCATTGCCTTGAGTATTGTTTGCAGACAACTGATCCAACAATCGAATCACCTCATTCACAGGAACATTCCGGTATCCTCCATTGGTCATAGAATCAACCATTGCTTTAGATGAAGGATTAAGTCGAGTACAAAAATTTGAACCACAACCCATTTGTCCACCCCATGATTAGGGCATTGCTTCATTAACATCTTGTATCTCTCCCAAGCGGCATAAAGATGCTCATCGGGATGTTGTTTAAAGCTTAGAAATTCATCCCTAGCTTCCACATTTGTCATCGAAAAGAATCGAGCTCTAAACTTAGCCTCAAGATCGGCCCAAGAAGTGATAGACCCTTCCGAAGATTGTTGAACCAATCTCTAGCCTTGCCTTGCAGAGAAAGAGGGAATAACCGTAGCTTCAAAACATCTTGGGAACTCCATTTTGCTTGAAAGAATCACACACTTCCAAGAAGTACAACAAGTGCTTGTTGGCATCTTCATTGTAAAGACCATGGAACATCCCATGCATTTGAAGCAATGTTATCATAACCGGCTTGATCTCAAAGGTACGTGCTTGCATTTCCGGCATCCGAATGCAAGATTGAGGACCTTGCATATTCCGACTAGCAAAATCATTGACGGTAGCTCTATCATATTCATCGTCTGCCATGGTTTCAGATGCGGATTCAGTCTCTTCTTCAATGAGAGGTACTCCGTCAAGTTCCACTACCAATTCGTCCGGATGCAAGTTTTGCATATACTGAAATGGTACCTACAAGAGAAACAAGCAAGAGCGAGTATCAAACTAAAACAAAAATCAATAAAGGAAAAGAAAGAAAAATTGTAAACCTAACTAAAAGCTCAAGCAAAGTTTACTAACACAAGCCCAAGGTTGACCAAAGGATTTGTTTACACAAATCCCCGGCAACGGCGCCAAAAACTTGTTCGCCTCGCAAGTGTACGAGTTTCGCAAGTAATAAAGTGATAAATAAAGTATCGTTCCCACGAGGATTTGTTTAACAAATTGGTCAAGCAAGAGGCTTAGTGAATTTCATCAAGTTGAGCTAAAACAAAGTTTTTGAGTTGGAATAAGAATTTTAAAAGACTATTTCTAAAACTTAAAATTGATAAAGGCAATTGATTCTTTAACTTTAAGGATAATTGAGCCTAGGGCTCTTTTTCCCCTTTTTGCATTTCATAAAACTTGGTTAATTTCCTCTCTAGTAGCATTTCAATACATATATGTGTTAGTCTAAGGTTCTAAAACACTTGACCCGCTCTCTCAAGTCAAAATCAAGTTTCTCTTCTCATTAAAATGCACAATCTCTTGCTACAATTAATAAGAATCAATATTTAAGCAACAACCCTAATGTGAAAATGCAAGGTTAGTAAATATATCTCTATTTTACCAACAAACTATCCATTCATCAAGTAAACTTCAAGACAAGCATGATTTCAATCAAATTCTACACCTAGATTAGCTTTCTCAAGTCAAAACCTAAGTGAATAAATCATCTAAATGGAGGCCAATCATTTAGAAGCATTAAGCCAAGGTTAAAATCAACACATACATATATTAATCTACCACAAGAGAGGAATATTCAAGTATTAATCCATACAAAGGGTCAAAAGAACCCTAGGATAAAAGAGAAATTAGCCAAGCATGGCTTTAACAAAATCCATCTCAGCAAATAGGAATTCAGAGTTCAAAGTCATACTGAAAAGGAAATAAATTGGAATCAAAACAAGAGAGCAAAATCAACAAAATCCATCTTAGCTCTTTTCCAATTTTTCTTCTCCGCTGTGCGTTCTCTGGTCCGTTTCTTTTTTTCTGTTTTTTTTTTCGTTTCTTTTCTTTCGGCTCTCTGTTTTCTTCTTCCGATTTTCTTCCCTCCCCAGCGCCTTCGGCTCCGTTCGGTTCCTTCCTCTTTATCTCCAATTCATTCCAGCGGCGCTGTTCCTTTCTTTTTCTCCGTCTCCGCTCTCCATTTTTCGTTCTTTTCCTTTCCTCTCCTTCTATATTGTCCAGCGCCTCCTCTTCTCCTTTTTCTTCTATTCATTCCATTCGGTCCATCCGTTTTCATCCCCAAAATTCACTTTTTCTTTCTGACCTAAAGCCCAACAAAAAACGCTGAGTTCTGCCCAAAACAAAGAGAATATAAAAAAAACGCACAGTTTTCGTAAAGGGCCCTCTCTGTCAATATCTATGATTTTGGGCCTTTTCTGACAGCATGTTTGGGCCCTCTCTGTCAATATCTCTGATTTTGGGCCCTTTTCTGATATTAATTCTGATCCAATTCCAATATTCAATTGCCAAGCAACCAATCCATTCAAACTCTGCTGGTCCTGATCCGAAAAGCAAGGAATCTTATATATTATATCATGATAATAAAACTAAATTTATTTAAAACTTCTAATTATCATTATTTATTTCCTAAACTCACAAACTTTCATTTTAAATTGAAATCCCACAAATAATGCATCCAGATTGATATCTCTTAAAATCTCAATAAAATCTCTTCAATTTAGTATTAATGACTTCCTAAATATATCAAAATATGTCTCAAATCTATTAAAAATAGGAAGTCATCACCTGTGTCCCATCGGTCTGATTCATGTCTTTCAATTTTTCATCTATTATTTCTTGTTCCTATTCGTGCTCTCTCTCTCTTCCTCCACTACAATAAAAAGAAAACAAAAGAGAAAGGTCTTGTCTTTGCCTTTTACACTCCACTATACTGTGCTGTCATGTTTTTTTGTCAAACTCATAATCCCTTTCTCCATTGATACGTGTGCATATGTATATGTTTTCTTTTATTATTCACACCAACTCCCATTTCTTCTTGTTGACCCAAAGAAAAAAAAATATATTTATATATATACCATTTCATCTTCACCGTAGAGACTAGAGAGTGTGTGGGTATTCTTTTTCCTCTTATTTATTTATACCTTCATGACCCACATTAAGTTTACTTCATAGTTGTTTGTCTTCAATGCTTCACAACCCCCAATTTGTTTCCTTCATTGATCTTTCCTGACAGTTGCATATTTTACTCTCTCATATGGTACTTTATTTGTAATTCTTCAACCAGCTCCCTCATCCTTTTATTCATTTCACTGTCAGTTTATTTAATACTAAGCATGTCTCTATTTTTTTCGATTTGTCATATGAGAGCAATTAAAATGTTCTCTAATCTTTTCCAGTCAAACTAATTTAGCCTCTTGTGTGACTTCTTTTATTTTCAAGGGATCAGATTAATATCCACGTAATACTATGTTTGTTTTCACACATTTAGATCTAATGCATTTATATAAAGATTTTTTTTTATTTATAAAGATTTATAATAATTAGGAGTGATTCAGCGGTAATTTATGAGCATATATTTATAGGATATAATTTTTGTTTTAGGATAGATTTAGGCTTTATTATAAGTTTTGAGAAATATATTAATAGATATCTATATTTCTAAATTTGTAGACTCTCATTGAGAGCTTTGGAGTGACACTTGTGTGTGATTACCTGTACATTAGGGAGTAACAGATAACTCTGAATATTCTTCCTTACACTTGTAAATTGTGTGTGATTGTGAGTAACTATCTTTTATTTAAAATTAAAGGACTGAATCATATGTATATGTGTATGTATTGTAAATTGATATTTTATATGAATTGAAGCATGATTTATTATTACTGAACATATTTGTCATGGCGGCTGTATTTGTGATGGGCGGAGTAAGGAGGGATTTGTATGTTGAGATCTTTTACCACGTGGTATGTCATCACTCTGTGCACAGTGGATGACACTTGTCAGGGCCCCTTCTTCCATGTTTTCCTTTGGCCGGGATTGCATTGGAGTTGTGGGACATGTGACACCTCCTTAGTTGTATTGTTTTAAGGAGGGGAGCCATAGTCCAGGCTTAAGCTCTATACCTTTGGCCGGGTGTATCTTAAGTTTTGGTGAGCTTGGGACAATCCAGTCAAATGGATGAGTTCCTATTGGACTATGTGTTAGCCTATGGCTCCAGTCAGCGGTTGAGGATGGACGGTGATATAAGGGAGGCTGCATACTGCATATTGTATAATAATGCGTCTCACATTGACATCATGATAATGTATGTTGTATGAAATTACGGTATATACAAATATATATGTACTCAGCTCCTACTTTTGTCATATGTGACTTACTTGTGTACGGTAGAAACTTTCAGTAGTTACTGAGATGTCAATCTCACCCTATATTAAAAATTTTCAGGTGATTGTTCAAGTAGGGAGCGAGGGGAAGAACCTATGGAGTGAGCCTTGAAGGCTCGGTTGTGCTCCTAGAACTTATGTTATGTTATTCTATTTGCCATGACTATAAGACTTCCGCTTTGTATTTTATTATTAAATATTGTGGGAATTTATGTTGACTAAAAAAAAAAATACATTTTGAATTGAATTAGTTATGTATTTTAATGATTTGGATGTCGGACATCCTTGTTAGAGATATTTCAAGTGTTTTGGCCAAGATTTTGGGTGTTGGATTTTAGGGTGTTACACTAGTGTCATCTCAAAATTTGAGCTACAAAGTTTACGAAGTAGCCTAAAATAAGCATGTCACTCTAAGCCTATTTGAAAAGAAGTCTCATGAATGCCCTCAAAGAATAAAATGATAGTAACACTCGGCCCTTCCTGGATAAAGGCTATTGCATAATTAAAGGTGAGTCAAAGGCCAAATAAAAGGGTTCACATGAGGTGTTTTTCTCTTATGTGCTTCTTAGGTGCTTTTCTCTCTAATTAGAGGGATTAGACATTTTTTTTAAATTTTTTTTTTTATATATTCTATTTATTTAGATTAGATTATATGCTGGATTCTGAATTTTTTTTTGTACCCAATATATCAAATTAATTAATTTTTATTCTGCATTCAAAAATATTTTCCTCTAACCCCAATATCCTAGAAATTAATTAATTTGAGATACTGAGTGCAAAAAAAATTTCAAGATGCAGCATATAATCTAATCTAAATAAATAGAATATATAAAAAATTTTAAAAAAAAAATGTCTAATCCCTTTAATTAGAGAGAAAAGCACCTAAGAAACACATAAGAGAAAAGCACCTAATGTGAATTCCAAATAAAACAGTAGACTCACCAAGGTAACATTGTATATTTACCGTCCCGTATTTGAGAAAAAACGTAATTTCTGAAAATGACGGATGCATAAGGGCAATTTGAAAAATTACTCCTGAGATTTCAAGAAAAATTACAGGAGGACCAAGCATTGCCAAAGCTATTATATTAGGTGTATTTGTGTAAGACCAGCGTCATTCATGTTCCGCAATGACCTGCTATGCACATATTTTACCATTTATCATTTTCACTTCTTTCTTTCTAAACACAATCCAACTGAGAACGTTTTAACATTTAGGAAATCAAAGTCAAGAGTTGCACATAACATATATAACAAGAGGTTTTTATTCAGAGGCTGGAACAACTTGTACAAGTGATGTAGTAGTTGTCCCCATGCATGGTATTTAACAAAACAGGGAATTGATCACACACAAACAAATTATTATTATTATTATTATTATTATTATTATTAATATTATTCTGACACTCCATGTGGGATTAGTTTATGAAGGGAAAGTTTTAGGATATAAAAGAATATTAATTTATCTTAATATAGTATTATTATTTTTGGTGTCACAAAGCGAATAGATAATGTGAGCCGTAGTGGATATGATGAAAGGATCAACCCATTTCTTCCCACGTCTCGTAATATTAATATCATTAAATTGTGCCTTAGGTCTCATGTAATACCCTATTGTATACCGATATTTATCAGAGTATTTACACGTAGTCTATACGCAGTAGTGTGGCAGAACAGAAATAGTATAATATACTGATAAATTAACAATTTGATTACATACATGAAATTCCCATAGGGCCTATACACATTACAGGCAGTAAAACTATTACACTGTCTTCCTTTGGTTCTTCGTTGTTTCCTCTATTGGTTCGTCTTCAAACAATCCTTCCCTTTGAAGTGTTATGTGTTGTAAATATTGTATATGGGTGTGTCAAAGAAAGAGTCTTTCCAATATTAATTGTGGAAAATATTGTGGAATATTTTTAAATGAAGAGATGTGAATGAAGAGATGCGTTTTGAGAAGTCTTGTTCTTATAAACTAAGGGATTTGTGTTCGTTCATGAATCAACATGGTTCATGAATTAAACAGATAGTTATGACTTTCTGAAGAGGTGTAATGTTCAAGAGTCACCACTTCAAGGCATTGAATCATCATTTATAAATACCCCAATTGTGACACCATTTAAGAAGAGAGAATTAGAAAACATCGGTAATCTCTTGCTGAGTTACTTTACCTTCCGCCAGTTCTGCCGCCTTGATTTAATCAAGAAGGGTCTTTTTAATCCTGGGGAGTACCGCTTCTTCTTTACCGGTGGTTGCGGAATAACTCTATAGGACAGTGTTCTCGAACACGACTCAGATCATCCTCTTTTTATTCTTTCAGATTGCCCATGATGCCTACAATCTATAGAGTTAAGTCTTGCTGATCTTTGGAGCGCATCAGGGGTGTTATGAAATTCATTTGGTTGGTTACAAAAGAAATGAGGGGTAAATCAATAGAAATATCCTATCAGCAATAAGACAATGATTATAAAGTGGAAACTGCAAACGATTTCCATTTTCCATCTACAAAGAAAGGGTCCAGATTTGCCGCCGTGTATGACTATGTATGACAGAGTGATTATTCAGGAGTCTGTTTCAAGCAAATTAAAACATATGTTTTCATGCCCTGAGATGGTAGTTTGGCAAGGCAATGAGTTATACAGAAGGGCCGAGTTATACAGAAGGGCCGAGTTATACAGAAGGGCGTGAAGGCATACGTCTGTTCGTAACAACAAATTCTCCGATGAGGAAGAAAGAGTCATATTTCTTCATCGTGATCAAACGGCGACAATAAGGTGCGCGTGATTGATTGGAATATTATATAAATATATATAATATTTGTGGGCATATATTAAAAATTTAATAATGCGGTTATTATCTTTTAATATTTGACGTGCTGAATTTTCAGTATGAATGTGTCCATAGAAATCAATATTTTATTTAATTATTGATTACTTGCACGGTGAATTTATTTCCATTGAAGTTTTGAATATCTTTAGTTAATAATACATCAGTTTTGATTGATAAGGTAGTTAATAAATCTCCTACTATGTCTCCTTATTTTATTGAGGATTTGATGAATATTAAATTGATAAGGGAAGATAATGTATATCTTATGCCCTTGGATTCATCAGGAGATTTTATTGTTTTATTGATAAATATCTTGAATTAAATTAGTCATCATATGGAAATTAAATTTTGATGATAATGAGATCATTGTTGGGTTCATGTTTGTTATTTTGTTATTTGGTTTCTAATTGCAGAAATTAAATATAGATAACGTAATCATAGTATAGATTCCTAAATTTTAGGATGTTATATATTTGAAAAATTCTAATTTAATTAATTAGAATGAGAGGGGAATTTAGACTTTATTATTAATGGAGATACTAATTTATTTGATAATTTATAATCTCCTATAATCTCTCCTATAATATTGTGAATATTTTTTATTAATATGGTTGAATAAAAGTGGAAATCTGTGGTGTTTAACGTGATAAGAGTTTAAACAAATTTATATGATGATATTTGTGAATATCTTAGCCACTATTTAATTTACTGTAAAGGTTTTTACCATGATCAATTAATTGAAATAATTGATTGCATGAAGTGTGATTTATTTGGATAAACAGCCAAATGTTTATGTAGTTTTATAAAGTGTGAATCTTTATAAATATACTATTGGGATTCTAATTTAATTAGAATTTTATTGATTATAAAATATTTGAAAATGTGGGGGTATCTAAGATATGGGGTACCTTAAAATTATAATTTTGTTATTTGCTATTGAAAGCAAATTTTGTGAATAATAAATATGTTGTTATTTGAAACGAGCATATGACAGTGGTTATGAAATTTTAATCAATTATCTAGTGTAGAGATAAATGTGCTTTAATTTTCATTATATTATTAATTTCTCTTGGTATAAGCATGCATGATATCGTGAAATTTTTAATTTAATGTGGATGACTTGCATGGTCAAAAATATCATGTTATGTGCTTGAAAGCATGAGAGAATTAAATGTGATTTTGGGTGTTAAACATCATAAAAGAATATTGATGACAAATAAGAAATGTTTCTAAATTTTGGTTTTGAGAACCATTATGTGAATATTCTTTATGATACTACTTGAGATGATTCTAAAGCTCAATCAATGCATGCACAAATTGATGAGAATTTGTAGCACTGATAAATGTTAATCTCATGACATGGAAAATGATATGTGGAGATTGAGCATATGTAAACTCTCATGAAGAGAAAGAAATAGTTAAGGGATGATTCGATATATAATATTGGCATCATGTAGTGGATTCCCGTTGTATTGATGTATGCACACGGATGTTAACAAAGATCCAGTCTCATGTAGTGAATTCTCGTTGTATTGATGTATGTACACGGATGTTAACTAATATCTAGTCTATGTGTGGAAATCCACTGGTTATCATTGACCTTTAGTGGTGACAAAATTAAAGTATTATGTGAATCAGAGTTAATTACTCTGAAAATGGATGGAATGCTGAGAATGTTGAAAATCTCTTAGCAAATATTTTGACAAAAAGCTGACGCTTAGAGTCGACGATATGTGATTGCCAAATGGCAATAGCCATTGAAAACAAAACAATGATGCAAATTAAAAATCATTTGAGATATAATGTGACAAGCTAGCTTAAGAATTGTGATGAATTATCTCAATTGATTTGGTGAGGTCAATAATAGACCTATCGGCCGTTAACAAAACCCTGCAGGATGATATAAATTGGTCGAGGGGAATGGGACTAAAAGCCAACTCGTAATTGACAGCGATGGCAACCCAACCTTTGTGATTGGTGATCCCATGAAGAAGGTTCAATGGGTAAGAACAAGTCGTTCGTCTATTCTGACTAGCACGAAAAATTATTTGTCCCTTCCTATGACAATTGGAGAGTGCTAGAATGCATGTTTTTGAGGTTGAACAAAGCTCTTAATGATTTCATAGTCTTACAAGACGGTGTGCTCAATGCAAGTACACTTACATGAAATCACCTCTACGAATGTGGAGTGTGGCCGCTCCTATGAGATCATGGCGAAATCTCTAGAGCATTCGTTATGCACTGTGCACGCGCATGGCCGTCATAACGCGCAAAACCGTTGATTAACAAGTGGAAATGTTAGGATATAATCTGACCCTTAATGCCTCTAATACACACCAAGATTTGTTAGTTCATAGAAGCATGCTTCACTGACATCTCTGTGTATTATGTGTTATTGGTCTAGGTCCTGTTCATAGTTCTACGGACCACCGATACAATGGTTATATCCATGGTGTAACTTAGCTAATGGTGTTTTCTTTGACACATGTGGGGGATTGTTGTAAATATTGTATATGGGTGTGTCAAAGAAAGAGTCTTTCCAATATTAATTGTGGAAAATATTGTGGAATATTTTTAAATAAAGAGATGTGAATGAAGATATGCGTTTTGAGAAGTCATGTTCTTATAAACTAAGGGATTTGTGTTCGTTCATGAATCAACATGGTTCATGAATTAAACAGATAGTTATGACTTTCTGAAGAGGTGTAATGTTCAAGAGTCACCACTTCAAGGCATTGATTCATCATTTATAAATACCCCAATTGTGACACCATTTAAGAAGAGAGAATTAGAAAACATTGGTAATCTCTTGCTGAGTTACTTTACCTTCCGCCAGTTCTGCCGCTTTGATTTAATCAAGAAGGGTCTGTTTAATCCTGGAGAGAACCGCTTCTTCTTTACCGGTGGTTGCGGAATAACTCTATAGGACAGTGTTCTCGAACACGACTCAGATCATCCTCTTTTTATTCTTTCAGATTGCCCATGATGCCTACATTATGCAGCACTTCTCTCTAGTGCTCACCTTCCTATTGGTTGGTAGTGGAGGGTGAGATTCTAGGGAATCTCAGTAGCAGACAATCACTACTAGAAAACAGCTGATTAGTGATGGAATTTTTTCTGTCGCAAATTGAGGGGTATTTGCGACAGAATTGGAATTCCGTCGCAAAACCCCACCCTCCATTTTCTCTCTATCCTTCCGTTTCGTGTTACTCTTTCGCAGTTTTAGCCTTTTCAGTTTCGAACATTCGCTCCAACATCGCTGACAACCTTTTCTCCTCCTTCCCTTTCTCTCTATCTCTTGCCTTCTTGCTCACTTGCTCTCTTCAAGGTTATATCTTTTATTTCGTTTGTTTCTGATCTTACTAACCTCTGTTTCGCCTTGCTTGTTCTCGTTTTCGCAACTCTGAGCTGGCTTGCTTTGATGAATGAGCTTGGTCTTCCTTTGCTTCATATTGCCCGTGTTTATAACTTGTCACTTGGTTTTTACTCTATTTGCGTGCTGAGAAACTGAGGAGAAAATGAATGTTGTAAATGTTTCGCTCCTTTCGCTGCTTACTGTGCATGTGCTTAGATACTTGCTGGACGGCTAGTTACTTAGCTACTCGCTATCCGTTTGTTTTCCCTTGTCGGTTGTCTTCCTAGGTTTCCTTAGGCAAATTATACGATATTCAAAGTTTATCCTGTGCTGATCCAAATCTTGGTCATTCTGTTTTTTTTTTTTTGGGACAAATTTTTGAAAATACCTAAAAGACTTAACTTATATTGTTCTGTTTTTGCAATGCTGCTTGAAATTGGAAGTTGTTAGGCGCAGGCTTTGAGCCTATTCAACCAACTAGTCAAAAGGTTGATGAGGAAGAAACCGACTTCTTGAAGCATATCAACGATTGTGAGTGATAAACCAATGAAAAATAATAGATAAGTCATTCATTAGAGCTTATAGATAAATATGGATAAGGCAACTTGTAAAAGGAAATTCAAGTTAGAGAAATTTTATCAAGATCTACAGTAAATCTGACAAGGTCTGGAACTAGTGTTGATGCCCCACCCCCGGAGCAATGCACACTTTTAATTCTTAAAGACGAGCTTGTGGTGTCAAGTTAGAACCAACATCTGTGATGACTACATATGATTTTATATTTTTAACTCACTATAAACATAACTTATTGTGCCTATTAAATATTTCAGATTGACTAGATTATATTTGGTTTTCTTATGCACTCTGATTATCTTTGGACGTAGATATGCCTGTGATTTACTTTTATTGAAACAGTGGGGCCGTTCTATATTTGCCATGTTCAAACTTTGTTGAAGCCTTACAGTTTTAGATACGTATGAATATTTTACTGGCGAAAAAAATGCTGCATGCATAATAATATACATATATAAATGCATTTAATTTATTAATGCATCTTTATTCTGAGTTCTGACTGGGGAAAAAGAGTAAATTGGTGTGCTGTTAAATTCTAGGATGCAAAAGAGAACATGAGATGGATCCAGAAGAATACTTACAGAAGTGCTCCAATATGAAATGCCAAAGGGTAAGGGTTTGGGCATTTTTGTTAATGTCTTTATTCTCAAAGCATGCAGAACTTCTACTTTATATTGTAGGCACAAATGTTTGACATTCTTCTCCCAATTGCAACGGTGAAATAACTATCTGCATTTTGCCATTTTCTGCCTATTGTTGACAGCACTGGATTACTGAAAATCAAGAGATCACGTGAACTAAAAATTGTAGTTAGTTCAATTCAATCAATGCTTGACAAACTCTTAAATATCCTGCCATCTAGAGTTCATTTATACAAAATGCTGAGCTTTTGAGCTTTGCAGTGTAATGTTCTTATAATGTAGGCTTATCAAGGCAAATGATTGTAATTGTTGCTTAACTGTATCAGAATTTATTTATTTTTTCAATTTATTAGAAAATAACACTCGAGCCTAAAAGTCTGTGCCACATGCTGATTCATATATGACCTTTAAAAAAAAAAAAAAAACTATTATGCTTGAATTTGTGTGTACACATGAGCCTAATATCTTGAGTACTCTGTTATTTCCTCTCTCACAAGCCATAACAATCTTTTGATATATGTAAGATTCATGATTTATGATATCCCTGTTGTATACTTTAATTTGCTAGGTTCAAGTAGATGGATCATTTGTTCCTGCTATTCAAGATGAGAAGAATGTAGGCAAATGCTGTGATGTCAAAAATCTTTCCTGTGGATTTTATTCTGTACGGTTTTATAAGAAAATTGAAATGAAGGAAATAAAATTAAAAGTCTAGGTTTCTATGATTAGAAAAGATAGTTGAAGACAAATATTAAGAAAGTTAACTTTTTATGATCTGAATTCAATTAGGAAATATGAATGCTCTAAGGCTTGGCAAATTATTTTATCCATTAAAAGAATTATTTGTCTTAAATAATCACATGGATTTGCCCCATATATATTACAATAATATTTTTATATTTCGTAATTTTGTATATTTGGATTTGCCCCATAAATATTTTTATATTTGTCTTAAATTATTTTGTTATTTCGTAATTTTTTATATTTTGTATGAAATTTTTATATATTTTTTGAATTTTGTACTTTTTAAAAAAAATTAAATTCGCAAAATTCCTGAAATTTGCGACGGAATTGAATTCCATCGCAAATTCCTGAAATTTGCGACAGAATTCAATTCTGTCGCAAATTTTGAAATTTTGTGATGGAATTCTTGTTTTCCGTCGCAATTGCGAAACAACTTTTTACGACGGATAAATTCCGTCGTAAACGATTTTTGCGATGGAAAAAGCTTTTATTCCGTCGCAAAAAATTCTTTCAACAAGCTTGCCATAAGTTATTTACGTTTACTCACTTTTTTAAAAAATCCTTTTGGTGATAAAAATTAAAAGACCAATTTTATTCCATTAAAAGAAAAAAAGTTCATTCCGAGATATTTTACTCAATATAATTCCCCACTTGGATCGAATTAATTAACAACTCTTATCTTATGTCAATTAACTTTTGCTGTTTTTTTATATTTAATTGAGAAATTCATTTTCAGTTAGTCCTACAGGAATGTGTGTGTGTGAGAGGAGAACTGTCTAGCTGGGATAAAAGAATTAATATCTGAACTCTTTATTGAAATATTAGTTTGGTTTAATTTAATTTATATAAATTTATTCCTTCTATTGCGGAATGATGTCCAAATTAATCCCAATCCGTCTTTCTTCTATTCAATCCGAATCTGTTATATATAGGTAAAGATTCATTACCTTTTTATGGGTTTGTGGTTGATCAATTGGCACTCAATTAGCCTCGAGAAATAAAAATTCAGTTTGGGCGGGCATAAAAAGGTTTAACAGCAACTGGTAATTCGGATCCGGATTGTCTCAGTATCTCTTGCCTCAGTATCCCTCAGTATCTTTCTATCTGAGCCGTCCAAAAGTTTATCTAAGGGTCCAGAATCATTAATGTCAAAAAACCGCATGTGGTGCCAGTACCGCATGCGGTAAATATAAAAATTTTAAAACTCTCTCTCTAGCCGTCAGATTCATTTTTGAACGGTCCAGATTAGGATACTGAGGGAAAAGGAGGGAATGATACTGAGATAATCCTTTTCCCTGGTAATTCCGGTACTCATATAGCGCATTCTTTAGTGCCTCTGCCTTTAATTGGTCCCACAAAAAAAAAAATTGATAAAACTCAATAGAAGATTTTATTTGTAAAATAATAGTACCTCTCATCCTTAATGTAAGAGTCAGTTGACTTTTTTTGAGAGATTAATGAAATGAAATATATTATTTAATCATATCATATATTATGTATAATTAAATTAATGACTGGTGGGAATATATTATTGAGATAAGGAAAAGCGATAGAAAGTTGGGCAATGAAGAACAAAATAAAATAAAAATAATTGTTAACTGCCTGAATTTCATAGCGTAATAATTTGATGATAAAGCCAAGCGTATCCCTTCTGCAAGGAAGCATTATCTGCGGCAACAACAAGAACAATAAGTCTTATCATATTAAGTGAGGTCGGTTATATAGATCATATAACGCCATTGTTCTCTATCAACACTCAAATCCTTAGATAAGTTGTTAACCAAAAGATTCATTTGAATGAAAGCATTATCTGCAAATTTAATGAAATTCGTCTCCAGATAATGTTCAGTTATTATTATTTAATTTATTTCACTTTTTAAAAAATTATAGGGCTCTATACGATATTGCAAGAAAGGGATTTGGTAATGATAATGTAAAGATGTTGAAGACATCAAAAGTCTAAAGTTTAGTCGAATTTGTAGACTCGTTAATTGTAAAGATAGAGAAGATAACATAATGATATGGAAGTCAATGACATGGGAATCATATTTTGTTCTCTGAAAATGTCAAACTACAATTTCTTGCTTCAGAGGACTAATAGATGTTTCGTGGCTTTTTTCCCAATGTGCCCCTAATTAAATAACTATTTACCAAAATGCCCCTGTTTTGAAACTATTTCTCAATATACCCCTGTCAGAAAACTATTTCCCAATGTGCCCCTGTGTTAGTCGACTAAATCCATGGTTTAGTCGACTAAATCGCGGGGCCAAATTTTTTTTTGCAGCCCCCGACATTTAGTCGACTAAAACTTAAGTTTTAGTCGATTAAACCATTTAGTCGACTAAAAACCCATTTAGTCGACTAAATCATTAAAAAAAAAAGGGCCATAACTTCTGGCTCGGGAGTCTGAATCAAGCGATTCTTTTTTTGATTCCACCTAACTTTTTGAGATCTATGCACTGATATAAAAATTATCTTCAGATTTAATGAAGAAAGGAGGAAAAACAAGTGATTCTTTATTGCGCAGAAAATACAAACAATTCATTAAATATAATCAAGTGATTCTTTATATATATATATATAAAATATAGTTTTCTTTTATTTGATATTTTCTTTTTTAGTAGATCATATAATATCTCCGGTACAATAAAGATAAGATAGAAGGGGAAATGATGGTACCAATCCTAGGGTTTTGTGAGGAAATTAATTATATTTAATGGAGAGATATTTATTGTAAAATTAATTAATAATTATTTCTAATATTATTATCTAATAATAATTAATTGATCTTATTTTAGATTTTAATATCTTTATTTTTCTACCATGTATTTGGTAAACTTTGAATTTCAACGTAACAATTAATCTGGATTTTCAAAATACAATATATTCAAAATTGAGATTTTCTCTCCATTAATAATATGGATTTTAAAAGAAAAGACAAATAGGAAAAATATCGACACTAAATTTGTGGGGCTTGATTTTAGGGGAATAACAAAGTGTTTGGAAATTATGCATGAGATCATATGTTATGATAGCACGGTAGTCAATCTAGCTAAAATCTAGGATCATAGCTAATATCTAGGATCACTAATATCACTAACCAATGATTCGGTAAAACAAATTAAAATGCTAACAATACTAACAATTCATTAAATATAGCAAATTGGGAAAAAAGCCCATGATATATATTTAATGAATTGTTAATTTTGTTGAAGTTAATAACCCCAGCTTTTTCTCTACGTGGTTCATGTCGCTGATTTCCGTACGTTGCTGATTCCACGATAAGAAGGATTAAGTTATTTATTTTTTAATTGTTTATTGTGTTGAGTGTGCTGATTTTCTACCAAATACATGGTAGAAAAATAAAGAATATATAATTAAAATCTAAAATAAGATCAATTAATTATTATTAGATAATAATATTAGAAATAATGATTAATTAATTATATATAATAATAATAAAGAAAACTATATATATATATATATATATATATATATATATATATATATATATATATATATATATATATATATATATATAATTAAAGAATCACTTGTTTTTCCTCCTTTCTTCATTAAATCTGAAGATAATTTTTATCGTGGAATTAGCACCGTACGGAAATCAGCGACATGAACCACGTAGAGAAAAAGTTGGGGTTATTAACTTCAACAAAACTAACAATTCATTAAATATATATCATGGGCTTTTTTCCCAATTTGCTATATTTAATGAATTGTTAGTATTGTTAGCATTTTAATTTGTTTTACCGAATCTGTTTGTTAGTGATATTAGTGATCCTAGATATTAGCTATGATCCTAGATTTTAGCTAGATTGACTACCGTGTTATCATAACATATGATCTCATGCATAATTTCCAAACACTGTTATTCCCCCTAAAATCAAGCCCCACAAATTTAGTGTTGATATTTTTCCTATTTGTCTTTTCTTTTAAAATCCATATTATTAATGGAGAGAAAATCTCAATTTTGAATATATTGTATTTTGAAAATCCAGTATTAATTGTTACGTTGAAATTCAAAGTTTACCAAATACATGGTAGAAAAATAAAGATATTAAAATCTAAAATAAGATCAATTAATTATTATTAGATAATAATATTAGAAATAATGATTAATTAATTTTACAATAAATATCTCTCCATTAAATATAATTAATTTCCTCACAAAACCCTAGGATTGGTACCATCATTTCCCCTTTTATCTTATCTTTATTGTACCGGAGATATTATATGATCTACTAAAAAAGAAAATATCAAATAAAAGAAAACTATATTTTATATATATATATATAAAGAATCACTTGATTATATTTAATGAATTGTTTGTATTTTCTGCGCAAGAAAGAATCACTTTTTTTTCCTTATTTCTTCATTAAATCTGAAGATAATTTTTATATCAGTGCATAGATCTCAAAAAGTTAGGTGGAATCAAAAAAAGAATCGCTTGATTCAGACTCCCGAGCCAGAAGTTATGGCCTTCTGAAGTTTGAACTTTTTTTTTAATGATTTAGTCGACTAAATGGGTTTTTTAGTCGACTAAATGGGTTTAGTCGACTAAAACTTAAGTTTTAGTCGACTAGATGTCGGGGACTGCAAAAAAAAATTTGGCCCCGCGATTTAGTCCACTAAACCATGGATTTAGTCGACTAACACAGGGGCACATTGAGAAATAGTTTTCTGACAGGGGTATATTGGGAAATAGTTTCGAAACAGGGGCATTTTGATAAATAGTTATTTAATTAGGGGCATATTGGGAAAAAAGCCGATGTTTCGTGCCTCTGGAAAGAAAAATGTCAATGGTTGGCCTGGTCAACCTGTATATATAATATGGAATGTATCATTTAACTTTAGAGCAATAAAACAATTAAATTAGTTATCAGGAATATAAACCAGATCAAAGTAGGTGCAGGTTCGTCGGCGGACCGATTTGACTAGTCGATCGTTAAACAGTGTAACACCCCTATTTTCATGAACAATGTACAGAGCACATATTAATGAAATATTGAGAGGGTTTTGGCTACGATTTAACTGTCTATTTTTCATGAAATCTTATAATAGCCAAATGACATGTTAAATTGTAGAGATCTTGTGACAATGTGAAAGTCACTATAATTGTGACTTAATTTTCTAATTAAAAGCAAGGACAATAAAGGATTGATTTAAATTAAAAAGGCAATACACAAAGTCAATTTTTGCTAGGACCTTTTGTAACATAATTGCAAGGAAAAAAAAGCATAGTCTTGTCCCAATTGGACAAGGAATTTCGCCCAACTGTAAGGGAACATCCGAACATGAGAGTAAGAATATTTCCAATGCAAAAAGAATAATTAGAAGTCAAGGGAATAACATGACAATTGAACTTAGGCTTAAGATTGAAGCCAAGCAAGATTACATCATCAAGATGATGTAATCGAACTTAATGTGCAAGAGTTAATGAAGCAAGCAAAAGTCAAATCTTCCCTCTCAAGAGACATGGGACGCACAGCCAAGAGGGAAAGAGGGGAAACCAACTGCAAAATCACATGTTTAAATACAAAGTCAAGGCCATTAAACCTAAGAGGACAAATGGCAACTTGGGGAAATAAATTGGACTTTTGAGTAAGCAAAGGACAAGAGTAGTTCAAGTTAATTAAGAGCCATGAAAAGTCAAATTTCTTCTCCTCCAAGCCTTAAAAATTTCGAATCAGCCATAAGGAAAAAGGGAAGAGAAAAAGCTGATTTAAATCAATGAAAAAGCCAAATTAAGAAGTCAAAGGCTTAGGGAAAAGTAGCCAATGAGAAGAGACCAAAAAAGGACTAAATAGAGGCTTCGATGTGAAGTAAAATGAGACAAAAATTGACCCCTTCTCAGCCCAAAAACCGTCAGCCATAAGGACAAGGGGAGATGAAGCATTAACTAGTCATACATTAATGATACGAAGTGAAAGGTCAAGAGCCTTGAGTTTGAAGCTAAATAACTTGTACTAGGAATTAAATTCAAACTTGAACCAAAAGACACATGAAGGACACATGAAATAAATCAATAATCTGCCAAGGGAGGACATATTTCGAACAGCCCTAGGCAGCCAAGGAAAAATCAAGTAAACTTGGAGAAAAAGCAAGGAACACAGGTCAAAAAGCCAAGGCAAGCTATGAACCAATGGTTAATAGTTTGCACCAACATTTTACACGGCTAATATTGATTACTTAAGGACTCTTACACCCTTATTTTCTGCTGCCTCATTCGTCCCCTAATAAGTGAGAGAGAGTAAAAAGAGAGCTTGTTCATTAGGAAGAAGAAGGCATCCTAAGTGAAGAGCAAGGTAAGTATGCTCAAGTTAGGCCTTCTATCTTCTTCTACCTTCTTGAATGTCCATGAAGTTCTTATGAATAACCTTGGTATGGTTCTTTGATGCTCAAGGCCCACCCTATTCAGTGGCACAAAGAAGAAGTCAAGAGCAAACAAGTCAGTTCAGACTTTTTGGCCTCTGGAAGTATTTTTAATGACAAATAGACATGTCAATGGTTAAATGGCCACTGGAATCATACCAAAATGATTTTTTTAGAATTAATTATGAATTTTTGAAGTTAATGCATATTTTCCATGGTTCTGAAACCCGAACGGGACCAGTCAGTTCGGACCAGAAACCGTTGAACCGGACGTGAAACTGGTCCGGTTTGTTATAGGAACTGGGGTCGCCCCTTGACCCAGATCTGACCCGACCGACTCGAGGTAACCCGTACAGAATCGGTGTGAACCATCGAGCACACCCAGAAAGAAGGAAAGGTTGGTTTTAAAGAACCGGCCGGCTTAGAGTTGGAGTCGAGTTAACGACGAGGAAGAAAGGAGAAAACTAAAAAAACAAGTGGGGAAGAAAGGAGACCACGTAAGAAGAAAGAAGTGGCGAAGGAGGAAGAAAAGAATGGAAAATCTAAAGAGACGAGGAAGATGGAGATGAGAAAAGATGAAAGAAAAAAAATAAACGGAAAAAGAAAGAGTGGTGACCTGAAGAGTGAAGAATCACCGGCGACAAGAAAGAGAAGAGCTTAGAATGTCAAAAGCTTGAACCTCTAAAATCAATGTTTTCCTGGTTACATTTAAAATGTTGATTGATGCAATAAATTACATGAGAGTCATTATCCAAAGGATAAAATAAAAAGTTTCCTTGAGATAGGATAGCTCTGCACCTTGAAAAGATGAATGTGTATGTTGCAATATAATGTCGCATCGGTTGTGTACAAAAGAAAAAATAAAAAGATTTCTTTTTTCTTGTAAAAACATTTTTATTATTAATATGTTTTTTTTTTCCTTTTTTCTTCAATGTAACAGCGTCACATTCAAATTATTTTAAATAATTAAAAAAATTTCACATTGCTAGTAAGAAAATGATAGAAAAATATCACTTGAATTTCAAAATCTTGTTGACAACAATAGTAATGGGATTAACAAGATCAGTATAACAATTAACAACTGTTTTGTTGGAAAATCACCTATTTGGGTTGGAGACTTAACTACCCCGGTTTAGCTCCGGTTTGATTCCGGTCTGACCCACTGACCCTTGACCCAGTACCCTAACCGGTTTAGTGACCGATCCGGATTTAATAACCTTGATATTTTCTGGAATTTCTGGAAAATGGGCGAATTTCATGAAATTAAGAGGAGAGTTTGCATAAGTGAAATAAGGTATATTTTCTTTATTTAGGGGCAACACATGTCCGGAGTAATTTTCAACCACCGAGAAAATTTATAAATTTTGGAGAAGTGCCAGGTAGTAACTCTTTACTCGCATACTCTATGTTACTTTGTATGTTTGTGGTGCCACGATTGACGAACATGTCTCGTGAGGGGGACATGCGTTTGGGCTGTAGCGCCTAGTGGACTGTGTGTCCTTGGGTCGCTACTGTAGGGCCTAGTGGACTATGTGTCCTTGGGTCGCTATTGAGCCAATGATGCATTCAATGTAGTAGGGTTTGAGGCCCGAGCGGCTGTTGTTTTCCAAGCGCTATGGAACCGGGGTCTATGTCTATAGGCTAGCCGGCATTGTTGTGTGTTATGAATGCATGTGGTATGTTTACCATTGTGGTTGTGATTTTTCCTAATTGTGGATTGCATACATGCACTGCATACATATTGTATATGAGTTTAACAGTTACTCTGGGGTTCAATCTTGAACTCCAGACCGTGCTAGAGATACAGGTGTTTCTATTTGAGTTGACTTGGAGAAAAGAGGTGAGGGCATAGAGCTTGGGATGGAAGAAATAGGGGATGCCCTTTCGCTTTTTGTATTTTATATTTTGGATGATTGTATATTTTTACTTACTGCCCGGTACTTACTTTGGATTATTGTACCTTAACCCTACAGGGACTATTTACTTTCTCATTATCGTACTTTTATATTACCTGTATTACGCATTCGTCCAAACCGATCTATGCTCTGTTGCATAACACTCTGATGTATGTAAAAATGGAATAATTAACTAAGGGAAAGGTACTAAGTAAAAAGGATCCCTCTAACCCACCACCCAAAAGGGTGAGGCCGGTAGGGGTGTAACAAACAGAATATGGACGGCTTGGAAATGTTTGGATTCGAAGTTACCCATTTGAGATTTGCAAGTTGGTAGATATTCATCGGGCCCTTAATATAAGAAGAGTTGATGTTGGTTCTACATTTAAGAGATAGTTTTCTTTGACAATTTTTTCCTAATTTATCCCTAATGTTCCTTCAACAATAATCAATGAAGTAATGAAATGAGGAAGATGGAATCAAGGAAGATGACTAGGGTGTTTTAGAAAATATATGTCATATTAACTAACTTAATTTATTTATTTAATCTAATCAAATTAGGTGAATATGTTTTATATTAAGGACCAGAGGGAATATGTTGAATAATATAAAGGGAGAATGACTTTTGGGTCTTAACCAAGGAAAATAATATATGAAAAGTCTCCATTGGCAAGTGAATAAGGGGTTTAACAAGTGAATCAATTACCATTAACAACTTATGAGACTTATAAATGAATTATTTCATTTCGTTGAAACCTATATTTCATTCTCCCTGATATTAAATGCATGGATCCATTAAGGTGGGTTTTTTGGCTCGACAATCAAAGGGGAGGGGAGGGATTTGGTTCCCACCTATTTGCGTTGGTAAAATTTCCTCCCCTCCTCTCCTATATCCCCACTTTTATTTGAATTGTCACTTTCAAAAAATTATTACTATCTATTTTTTTTTAAAAAAAAAATTTAAAACAAAAATAATTTTTAATTCTAATTTCATTCTCATTAACTTCAAGTCAAAGACAACATTAATTATTAAAGTAAATTAAGAGTGCATTAAATAAATAATTACATTTCCTTGGAAAAATTCCTTTAAAATACAGGTAAATTATTCATATTTTATAGGGTTAAGATGCATAAATGCACATGAGCTTTTATCCAAGGTGCACCTAGTACCATATGCTTTTTGGAGGTGTAAAAAAGCACATGAGCTTGCAAAATTAGAGCAAAAATGCCCATGCCGTTAAAAGAGGTTAACCTCTGTTAGTGGGGCCCACATTATTCAAAAATAAAAATGTCTACAATTTTTAAATCCCTCTTCCGCCCTTTACGTTACCCTTCCAACCCTCCACCTTCTATATCTCCCTCCAGCCTCCTCGTCGCCACAATGGAGAGCGTGGGAAGATAAGGCTCGCCAAAGATGGGGAAATGAATGATGAAGTGCAAAGACACTGAAGCGGAATGATCATAAGGGAGTCGTGGATCACGTACGGACAAGCATTTAGAGAAAGGACTTGTTGGATTTGTCTTTTCAAGATGGGAATGAGAAATCGCCGGTTTCTGCTAGATTCGGCCACCACCGGAAAGCTGTCAAAGCCAGTCCTGATGTTACCTCCCCACCCCCTATTTTAATCTTATTTTAGATTTTTTTGTTCAATTTGAAGTTTGAAATTAAAGGGGAAAAAAGAATATGAAAAGGAAGGGTGAATTGATGTGTGATCCCAAGAGGGAAGGCGGTGGCACTAGGAGTGATGAAGGCGAAGCAGCATGACACTCTAGAGAGCACGTGGCTAATGGATGGGCGTGTGTTCGCCTCGCAAGTGTACGAGTTTCGCAAGTAATAAAGTGATAAGTAAAGTATCGTTCCCACGAGGATTTGTTTAACAAATTGGTCAAGCAAGAGGTTTAGTGAATTTCATCAAGTTGAGCTAAAACAAAGTTTTAAGTTGGATTGAGAATTTTTAAAGACTATTTCTAAAACTTAAAATTGATAAAGGCAAATGACTCTTTGACTTCAAGGATAATTGAGCCTAGGGCTCTTTTTCCCCTTTTGCATTTCATAAAACTTGGTTAATTTCCTCTCTAGTAGCATTTCAATACATATATGTGTTAGTCTAAGGTTCTAAAACACTTGACCCGCTCTCTCAAGTCAAAATCAAGTTTCTCTTCTCATTAAAATGCACAATCTCTTGCTACAATTAATTAGAATCAATATTTAAGCAACAACCCTAATGTGACAATGCAAGGTTAGTAAATATATCTCTATTTTACCAACAAACCATCCATTTATCAAGTAAACTTCAAGACAAGCATGATTTCAATCAAGTTCTACACCTAGAGTAGCTCTCTCAAGTCATAACCTAAGTGAATAAATCATCTAAATGGAGGCCAATCACTTAGAAGCATTAAGCCAAGGTTGAAATCAACACACACACACACACACACACACATATATATATATATACCAAAAGAGAGGAATATTCAAGTATTAATCCATACAAAGGGTCAAAAGAACCCTAGAATGAAAGATTTAGCTACTCATATTCAAATACAAAGAGAGTCTAAGCAAAGATACTGAATACATGAAGAATATAAGAGTAGAAGAGGAGAAAGGAGGAAGAACCAAGGTGAAATCCCCAAAAATCTCTTCTAGGTTGAGCACCCAAGCCTCCAAAGCTCCAAGATCTCTCTCCCAAGCTCTCTCATTGTGTGCCCACTTGTTCCCTTGTGCAAAAAGTGTGTTTTTCGGCCCTTCCCTTTAGGTTAAATAGGGTTTTTATGTTTCTAATGTGAAAAATGCGCAGCTGTACTTTAACACTTTTTCACGACTGGCTGCGGCCAGTGGCCCACTTTCCGCGGCCATTGCTGGCTGCGGCCAGTGGCCCACTTTCCGCGGCCAGTTTGTCCACTTGCTGCGGCCAGTTTGTCAACTTGCTGCGGCCAGTTGTACAGGTTCCTTCTAACTTTGTATTACTTCACTTCCTTTATTTCTTCCCTTGTTTCTTGGTTATTATTGAGCTTCAAAACTTGACTCCATCCTCCTACAAAAGAGAAAGGAATTATCAATTCTTACTTGAATTACAAACTCTACAAGATATAACAAGAATTTCTTTGATTTTCCTTGATACTTTGATATGCACATTTTCTTCTATACACTTCATTTTCTATGCCTACTTAAAGCCCAAAATAGGTAAAAGAGACAGAAAATGTGTTGGAATGTTGTCAATTTCTAAGAGTTAACACACCCCCAAACTTAAATATTTGCTTGTCCTCAAGCAAAAACATATATCTTCACAAAATTTCTTTAGTATTTGCCATGGATGCATGAGTAAATTTGTCCTCATCTACTGCTCAAAGAGTTATATAAAACAGGAAACCAAGTAAACATGCACAAATGAACACTTCATAGATTTAAAACATGCTTTTCAAGAATTTCTAAATGTGAGTGTGTGAATGGAGTTGACATGTACTCTTTTTGCACTTGCTAAAGTTAAAAGCAACAATTCAAGTCATATAACTATATTCAAACCATCAATTCCATCATTCTCTAATTTCTTCCTCTTTTCTTCTAATTCACTTCACTTGACTTAAAAATCAAAGGGACTTTTCAGCTTGTAATGGGGCTAGGGGTTAAGGTTCTCAAAAGAAAAGGTAAAAGATAATCAACAAATACCTCAAGATAGATCATAACCACTCAAGGGGTTTCTTCCTTTTCTCATTAGACATACTCCCCCAAACTTAAGACAAATTGATCTTTTCCATATCAAGCCTTCTTGGACAACTACTTTTTTTTTATGCACAATTTTTTTGTCATTTTTTTTTTCCTTTTTTTTTTTGGGCTTGATTTCTATACATTGTGAACCCTTTTACTTTCTACCTTCCTTTTTCTGATCATTTGAATTTCACACATCACCAAATTCCACATCTCAATCAATTATCATCTATCTCAAAGCAAGGGAATCATGGTTTTTCATACTGGCTAAGGTAGGTAGATGTTAGGTCTTTCAAAAAGAATCTTTAATTGGTTTTCAATTAGGCTCAAAATAAGGGTTCAAAAGGAATAGAATCAATTAGGTAGGCTTGAAAGGCTCAATCGCATTTTATGAAGTGCCCAAATCCTTTCTTTAAGTCTTATGAAACAAATCAAAAGCTTTGAAGAATTCCAAAGATTATTTTGAAACTAACAGTTTGAAACAAAAGGCATATAACCTAATTTGCCACAAAGCCCTTCAACAAGAACATCCAGAATACAATTAACTCCAATAAGTGCTTCCTAGTTTAAAAATTCCTGAATAACATGATTTATCACTACAAAAGATCCATCAATGCACATTAAACAAAATTTCCTATCGAACATAGAAGATTGAGCAGTGATTTACATCATCAGATTCATTCAAGCAACTTTGACAAATACAATTCATTTTAACCTTCTTCACAAACAAAAATTTAAGCATGAGAGATTTCAAACATTCCAACAATTTTCTTTTAGAAACTATTCAAAATTTTCACTGTGCACTCATCAAAGTTTCAAAAAATTCAGAATTGCAAAGAAACTTTCACCCCCAAACTTAAAATTGACAATGTCGTCATTGTCAACTAAAAGGATGGGAAAGTAAGGAAGTAGCATATGTACCTGATGCAGCTCATACCCACAACATTTACAAACTAACAATTAGGCCCTCAACATACTAGCCACAACATTTTCAAAATGGCTTCCATTACTAGCTATCAGTAGCTAGGATATTGACAATTAGAACAAGCAAGTCAAAGAAAATTATATGAATTACTCAAATTAGCCATCAATAGCTAGGAAAGACATATTCACATGCTAACAAGAATGTCATATAGCAGTGGCTATCAATAACCATCAAGAACCATAATCAGATATCCCCATCAAAAACTATCAACAGCATAATCCAACACAGAGGAAGGCACCGACTGTTAATCATTGGACACAGGATGCATGCACATCAACAACAAGAAGATTGGCACAATAAAACATACATCCATCAGCAAAAATTGTAGCACAATCTAAGCATGAGCCCAATAGTTAACGTTCACAAAAATGAATTTATTTAACCTATCCTAAAAAGAAAAGAAAAAGATCCCCCAAACTTAGAATCATGCTAATACCAAGCAGCCACTCAACATTTCAAGCCTACACCTACTCCTCACTGCCCTAGAAAACCATTTACTTTCTCAAACTGAAATTGCAAACATTGTAGAGGCAGCTGATCAATCCATTTCATTGTGGTAGACCAAAGAAACCATTATAGTTCAAGAGAGCAAGTCAAGGGCAAGAGAAAAGCAAAAGGTCAACGGGAAAACAAAAGTTTTTAGATGACCAACAACTTTTCCCATATCAAAATCAAATGAGCCAAACAGAAATTGGTTTCAACCAATGCAATCATCAGTAATTGCATAAAACCAAATAATCACAGAGATTTTTAAAACCCATTGTTATCTTGTTGAATAAAAATTTGGTCTTCCACAATGAAATAATTTTAGTACAAGCAAAAGGTGCAAAACAAAGTGACCAAGAACTAGTTCACAACTTTGCAAAGGCTGGCCAAATCAATCAACTATATAAGTAGTTCTGAATTCTAGTGGATTGGGGTCCAAGCTGGGTTTTCACAAATAATAAACACATTGCCATTTGAAGGCATGTTTTCATGGTTCAAAACTCAATTGCAACCTTTTCCAGTTAGAATCCACAACCCAAGAAAAATTCAGAGCATCCTTGTTTAGAAACAGTTAACCGTGCTTAACCAATCAAGTATGTTATGAACAATATCAAAAACACACCCAAAATGAACCAGCAATCACAAAACCCATTTTCACCCACAATTATCAGTCAGACAACATACTACGCCTCAAACCACCATTCAAATTCAAGCCTAAGTGCCAACATGTTGCATAACAATTCAGAGCATTTTGTATAAAGACAAATTCCAAAAGCAACCTTGTACAAAGTAAAACTCATGCAGCTACTCCAAGACTTAGTTCCCCAAACAATAGTTCACCACTACACATAATCATGTGATAGTATGCAACTCTACAAGTTATTCTGAAATCTTTTGGAATTGGATCAGAACTGGTCCTTTTCAAAAATGAATTTCGATTTTTCCATTTAAAATCAGCAACCAAAAGATTCAGAGCAATTCGTAGATTTACAATTTACAGCGCTCAATCCCACAATTATGCTGAAAACAAGATCAAAGAGGCACCCAAAATGACTAATTGACTCCAAGACAGAATGTAACAAGCAACCATCAATAGTTGCCACATGCTAATCCTCAAATCAATACTCATCAGTTTTAGTCTCAGCTAGCATGCTTAAATTCAGAATCAAAATCACAGTCCCATCACAATGCAACCCTACTCATGTTTTCCTTATGAAATTACCCAAAACCAGAATAACTCAAGGGAAAAGAGACAAATTATACCTCTGGGATAAAGAACAAGAGCATAACAGATACAGAGGGGATACAAAGCTGCAGAGATAGTGGTTGAAGCCGTGACTTTGGGAATAGCAACGTCAGTTCGTCCAGATCCGTGCTCCTCTCTTCCTTTCCAGAACCACCCCTGCTCGGGAAGAACTGACTGACGGTGAGAGTGAGGTTGGACTTTGGAACGGACTTGCCACCGTCGACGGTGAAGGATGAATGGAGAGGAGTGACGATTTGAGAGTGAGCAGAGAAGGAAGGGGCGAAAAAGTGGAGTGGAGCTATGGCGAGAGGAAGACAGATCTAGTTCGTGGCTTGCAAGCTACAGAACGTGATACAGAGACAAAGAGGAGAGACGGAGATGACAGGGTTGGTTTGGCCAACGGTGAACAGAGGGAAAAGTGACGGTGAGTTACGGAGAGCTAGGGTTCGTGAAATGGGAGCTCGCGACGAGGTGAAAGGCGATGGATGCTATGTGGTGGTTGATTAGGGAATCGACCATGGTGGAGGATGAAGAATGGAGGTTTGTGTGACAGAGGAAGAGAGGGAGGCTGTGAACTTGAAACGAGAAGGAAGAGGGGAGCCGACGGTGGAATGACGGTGGTGGTGGAAGGCTGACGGTGAACGGAGGGATGAAGATGACGGACTGACGGGGGGAGTATGTCGTGAGTTGGGGTTGGAGAGCTGAGGTTTAGATTTAGGGATTTGGGATTATGTGCGGCCGACTGAGATGATGGAAGTGAGGATGTAAGGAAGAAATTAGGGTTTGATGGAGATGGAGGGAAATTACATTTGGGATTAGGGTTTTGAAATTGAGAATGAATGTGGTCTCAGTAGTGAGCTAAATTCATTGGGTAAAATGGGAATTAATTAAACAATGAAGGGCAAAGTGGGAAGATTTTTTTTTCTTTTTCTTTTTTCTTGTTTTTTTTTTAAAAAATAAAATATTTTTTTGAACACTGGCCACAGCCAGTTGCATCAATTTCCGCGGAAAGTGAACACAGAAAGCACTTTCCGTGGCCAGTTGCAACACTTTTCGTGGAAAGTGAACACAGAGAGCAACTTTGAACCACTTGCCACAGCAAGTTGCGAAACACAAGAAACATTCCCAAATACCATAAGAATCACCCAATAAGCTTTATACTAATCATTATCAACCAAATTACTCAGGATCAAGCATTTTAGACCATCCAAGACCATAAGGCACACATATTCACAAGGAATACAACAACACATCAAATTTGAGCACTCAAGTAATGGTTACAAGTGGATTTCACATAGAGTATCAACCAAATAATCACAATAGCCACAATATTACTCAAAATTGACTAGTCATCAAAATTTCACCCTAGAATCACATATGTATGAGCTTAAAGTCAAATGAACTTCCCTTTTTAGCATTCCCCTTGGCACTCATGAGTTCTTCCTCCTTCATTGATATTCCTCTCAACTACAACAGTCCATTTCTAAGTTGGGTGCCTTTTCTTCCTACAAAACAAAAAATCAAACATAAACCTACTAAAGAAAATAAAGACACACACACACACAAATTGAAAAGATTGAGTTTAGAACTTGGGTTGCCTCCCAAGAAGCGCTTAATTTATAGTCTTTAGCTTGAATCTTCATGTTGGTCACTCCTCATTAACCAAGTAGATAGTGGACACAAGCCTATCCACATCTCCACCCCAATAATGCTTCAATCGTTGACCATTAGCCTTGAATCTTTCACCTTTTTCATTTTCCAGCTCCACATCATCAAATTTAGATGCTTGAACCACCGTGAATGGACCAGACCATTGAGATTTTAGCTTTCTCGGGAAAAAAACTCAACTTGGCATTATAAAGGAGCACTTTTTGACCAGGTTCAAAACTCTTGGGTACAATTTTGCTATCATGATCCCGCTTGGTATTCTTCGTATATCTCCTTGCATTCTCATAGGAATTTTGGCGAAATTCATCTAACTCATTGAGTTGAAGTCGCCTCTTCTTCCTCACAGCTTTAGGATCCAAAATTTAGCTTTTTGATAGCCCAATAGGCTCCATGCTCCAATTCCATCGGTAAGTGGTGTGCTTTCCTAAAATAAGCATACTTGAGATGCGAAGGTAATGGCTTCAACTTTAGAACCGGAGGAACTTCAATAGAAGGCTTTAATGGAGTACTTGAGGCATCAGACAGCTCAAGTGGTTCAATAGTCATCGGTCTAGAATGAGGAAATGAGTCAAAACGATAGAGCTCTTCAACAACATCTTCATCAAACTTCTCAAAGCTCTTCTCACCAATCGAGAATGCCTCTAAAGGGTCTTTGATCATGGAAGCATATGATTCTTGAGGAATAATTGCATCTAATGTATCTACAAACGAACATTGAGCAGAATCATCATGAAACTTTGAAGCTTTTTGCATGTTGAATATCACTTGCTCATTATCGACCCTCAAAGTGACCTCACCCTTCTCTACATCAATGAGAGTCCTTGTAGTGGCTAAGAATGAACGCCCAAGGATAAGAGGAATTTTCCAATCAACTTCACAATCAAGCACTACAAAATCCACGGGGAAGATAAACTTGTCAACTTTTACTAGGACATCTTCAATGATTCCTCTCGGTTGAGAAATGCTACGATCGACCAAGAGCAAAGAGATCGTAGTAGGTCTTGGCTCTCCCAAGCCTAATTGGTTGAAAACAGCTAGAGGCATCAAGTTAATGCTTGCACCCAAATCACAAAGAGCTTTACCATTAAAATTTGTCCCAATGTTGCAAGGGATGTAGAAGCTTCCTGGATCTTTAAGCTTAGATGGTAACTTCCTTTGAATGACTGCACTACACTCTTCAGATAATGCCACAGTCCCAAATTCATTGAATTGTCGCTTCTTAGACAAACATCTTTAAGGAAATTAGCATATTTAGGCATGCTCTCCAAAGCTTCGGCAAAAGGAATGTTCACATGGAGTTGTTTGAACATGTTCACAAACTTTTTGAACTGAACATCTTCCTCCTTCTTCTTGAATCTTTGAGGAAAAGGTAGTGGTGGCATAAAAGTAGAGGTGGTGGGCTTTTTCTTTTTCTCATCATTCATCTCTTGCTCCACCTTCTTGTCTTTGCCAACATCATGTAAATTTTCTTCAATTTGCTTTCTCTTCTTAGTGACATCTTCTTCCATTGCACTTTCTTCATTAATATTAACAATCACTTGATCATCTTGCTTTGGTTGAGAAGTACTTGAGCTAGGCACATTCGGTAGTACTTTGCCGCTTCTCAAGTTAATGGCATGACATTCGGTAGAATATTTTATTAGTCCCATAATTATAGGGATTAACTAAACCTAAAGAAAGATTATAGGAGATTATTGTTAGGATGTTAGTTTTTCAAATTTCAAATCTAGATCACTATTTTGTCTATAAATGTAATCGTGCTCTCATTATACAACAATTATTCTCATCGATAATCTTCAAATGCTCAACCCATTTGTCTATATGAAGATGCTATATATTAAGACGTCTAAATAAAATCGTTATAAGGCGTCGTGGCATCTCAATAAAGTTCGTGACGCCTTATATATTCCGCTAGAAATTTTTTTGGCGTCGAGACGTCCTTTTAAAAAAGGACGTTAAATTTAGGACGTTAATTAGCTTTTTTGTAGTAGTGCATAAGAATCGAGCTCTAAACTTAGCTTCAAGATGCCCAAGAATTAAAATATGAAGCAGGTATATATAAAAAAATCATATAAGACGTCCTGAAATAAAATCAGGACGCCTTATAAGGCGTAAAATCAGGACGCCTTAACTAAGGCATCCTGAATAAAGTTCAGGACGCCTTATATGATTTTTTTTTTACTTCCCCCGTCGAGACGTCCTTTTAAAAAAGGACGTTAATTGCCTCTAATTTAGGACGTTAATTAGCTTTTTTGTAGTAGTGCATCAGATAAGAATCGAGCTCTAAACTTAGCTTCAAGATCGGCCCAAGAATTGATAGACCCTTCCAGAAGATTGTTGAACCAATCTCTAGCCTTGCCTTGTAGAGAAAGAGGGAATAATCGTAGCTTCAAAACATCTTGGGGAACTCCATTTTGCTTGAAAGAATCACACACTTCCAAGAAGTACATCAAGTGCTTGATGGCATCTTCATTGTAAAGACCATGGAACATCCCATGCATTTGAAGCATTGTTATCATAACCGGCTTGATCTCAAAGGTACGTGCTTGCATTTCCGGCATCCGAATGCAAGATTGAGGACCTTGCATATTCCGACTAGCAAAATCATTGACGGTAGCTCTATCATATTCATCGTCCGCCATGGTTTCGAATACAGATTCGGTCTCTTCTTCAATGAGAGGCACCGCGTCAAGTACCACTACCAATCCGTCCGGATGCAAGTTTTGCATATCTTGAAATGGTACCTACAAGAGAAACAAGCAAGAGCGAGTATCAAACTAAAACAAAAATCAATAAAGGAAAAAGAAAGAAAAATTGTAAACCTAACTAAAAGCTCAAGCAAAGTTTACTAACACAAGCCCAATGTTGACCAAAGGATTTGTTTGCACAAATCCCCGGCAACGGCGCCAAAAACTTGTTCGCCTCGCAAGTGTACAAGTTTCGCAAGTAATAAAGTGATAAGTAAAGTATCGTTCCCACGAGGATTTGTTTAACAAATTGGTCAAGCAAGAGGCTTAGTGAATTTCATCAAGTTGAGCTAAAACAAAGTTTTGAGTTGGAATGAGAATTTTTAAAGACTATTTCTAAAACTTAAAATTGATAAAGGCAAATGACTCTTTGACTTCAAGGATAATTGAGCCTAGGGCTCTTTTTCCCCTTTTGCATTTCAAAAAACTTGGTTAATTTCCTCTCTAGTAGCATTTCAATACATATACGTGTTAGTCTAAGGTTCTTAAACACTTGACCCGCTCTCTCAAGTCAAAATCAAATTTCTCTTCTCATTAAAATGCACAATCTCTTGCTACAATTAATTAGAATCAATATTTAAGCAACAACCCTAATGTGACAATGCAAGGTTAGTAAATATATCTCTATTTTACCAACAAACCATCCATTTATCAAGTAAACTTCAAGACAAGCATGATTTCAATCAAGTTATACACCTAGAGTAGCTCTCTCAAGTCATAACCTAAGTGAATAAATCATCTAAATGGAGGCCAATCACTTAGAAGCATTAAGCCAAGGTTGAAATCAACACACATATATATATATAGATATATCTACCAAAAGAGAGGAATATTCAAGTATTAATCCATACAAAGGGTCAAAAGAACCCTAGAATGAAAGATTTAGCTACTCATATTCAAATACAAAGAGAGTCTAAGCAAAGATACTGAATACATGAAGAATGTAAGAGTAGAAGAGGAGAAAAGAGGAAGAGCCAAGGTGAAATCCCCAAAAATCTCTTCTAGGTTGAGCATCCAAGCCTCCAAAGCTCCAAGATCTCTCTCCCAAGCTCTCTCCTTGTGTGCCCACTTGTTCCCTTGTGCAAAAAGTGTGTTTTTCGGCCCTTCCCTTTAGGTTAAATAGGGTTTTTATGTTTCTAATGTGAAAAACGCGCAGTGTACTTTCTGCACTTTTCACGATCGGGCTGCGGCCGATGGCCCACTTTCCGCGGCCGGTCTTGGTTGCGGCCGATGGCCCACTTTCCGCGGTCATTGCCGGCTGCGCCGAGAGCCCACTTTCCGCGGCCGATCTTGGTTGCGCCGGTTTGTCCACTTGCTGCAGCCGGTTTGTCAACTTCTGCGGCCGGTTGTACAGTTCCTTCTAACTTTGTATTACTTCACTTCCTTTATTTCTTCCCTTGTTTCTTGGTTCTTATAGAGCTTCAAAACTTGACTCCATCCTCCTACAAAAGAGAAAGGAATTATCAATTCTCACTTGAATTACAAACTCTACAAGATATAACAAGAATTTCTTTGATTTTCCTTGATACTTTGATATGCACATTTTCTTCTATACACTTCATTTTCTATGCCTACTTAATGCCCAAAATAGGTAAAAGAGACAGAAAATGTGCTGGAATGTTGTCAATTTCTAAGAGTTAACAGCGTGCCATCTCGTTAACGAGGCACCTGAAGAATAGGACTCGCAGATGCGTCGGGATTCTTCGCTGATGGACTAGAATGGCACACATGCGGTGAATAAATCAGAGACATTCAACGGACGAAGTAAAACCTAGGGTGAGAGCGCGTCACTGAGTTCGGGTATGGGGAGGCTGAAGAAAGAAGGTTGGGAGGGAGAGGGTGTTTTTCTGAGGTGAGGGGCATTTTGGTATTTTCATAATGTATTTAACGTCTGTTAAGGCAATTTAATTGTGATGGTATTTTTGCTCTGGTTTTACAAGCTCATGTGCATTCTTGCACCTTCGAAAAGCATATGGTACTGGGTGCACATTAGGTAAAAGATTATGTGCATTTTTGCACCTTAACCCTATTTTAAATTGGGTCATTAAATTCAATAAATTCTAAATCAGGTCATATGTCTTAAAATAGGATTACAAATGTAGATAATTTTAGGGGAAATTAAAATAAAGGACCTAGAGCAGATAATATTTATTATGAAGGACTATAAAAATTTAATTACTTAGAAGGATCGAACAATATAATATAAATTTAAAAATAGAATGTGGAAGAGAATATAGGAGGGAATGCAGAAGATTTTGTTAGGGACATTTTAGTATTTTTAATTTTATATTCTATATTTGGTCCTTCTAAATAATGACAATTTTTATGTTCCTTCTCATAAGTATCTTTTCCACTCGGTCCTTTATTCTAATTTTTCCATAATTTTACCTTACTACCCTAATTTTATTCCATCTCAGTTTCCTCATTCCTCAACCGCCTTACTCTTCTTCTTCTTCTTCATTATCATCAGCATCTTTCATACTTCTTATTGAAGCTCACCTTTATGAACCCTAAACGTATTTTCCACTCCAAGAAGGACCGTTTCCCCATGTCCAGATCCAGAAGGGGTTGATCGGAACGGGGATGGGTCTCAGTTAAGCTAGTTCTTACCAAGATGTGGTTGCTTTTAATGGAGGAGGAGGTGGGGGTTTCGTGTGGCGGATTAAAGCTCCGTTCTTGCAGCGTGGGTCAAAATGCACAGTTTTATTTGTAAAACAAAATCTGGCCCTTCAGTTTTAGTCTGAATAATCACTAGCATGTGATTGATCTATCTTGCCCTTCCTTTGCTGCAACGTTGACCAAGATTAAAGATGATGACTGACACGTAGGTGGACACATAGGATTATTTTTTTAACTGAGTTTGAATAAAATGAGGGTCTTATGGTAAAATTATCAAATTCTAAAATCCTATTTTAAGACATATGATCTGATTTAGAATTTGTTGAATTTAATGTCTCAATTTATAATTTGAATAATTCAACACGAAGGGAGTAACCCCGAAATAATTGCTTCTCACATCACGCACTGATATTTTTAAATTTTGTTGTACTGAGACAACAACAAGAGCAAAAGGAGAAGGATGGAAGCTTGTGTTTTGCTGGCCATAGTGAAATTGAACAACGCAATTCTATATTGGCTATTATATTAAGGAGCGGAGGGAGTAACTCATCACCCAAAAAATGAGGGAAATCATTAGTGCAGGAAAAAAATTGGTCATTTTCTCAGAAGCATCTTAGAATAATATTAAAGTATAATAATGCAAGTCTCACATATGAAATTAATGGACCATATATGGCTAGGGTCATCAACGTCAAATTCTCCTTTTTCTGTGTTTTTTTCCCCACAATATGATGATGGGTGAGGAGTGAGGAGTGAGGACTCATAACTATGGGCTGAGAAGGACTAAAGGAGAAAAACTTAACTATGGCCACATTAAGGCACGTCAATATTTTAATTCCACAAGGTAAAAGGAGTATTATCTTGAAATTCTAGTTCTCAGTAACTTAACCACGTACAAAAGAACTTATGAATGACGCTGTAGACAGATTCCATATAGCAGCAACTAGCTAGGGGACCAAAATCTTCTATCCTGATATTCCAATGATCCCCTCTAATATGTCTGGCCGTTTCTTTTATTTTCCTCTACTTTGTAAGATTATTCGTATCTCAAAAGAACAATATCACGTACTTAATATAAAGTTTTTTTATTTCTTTATTAATGATGATATAACCTTACTAGAATAAGGCTTTCATCACTTAATCATGGAAGGCACTAGCCTTCTACAGCTTATATCCATACACTAGCCTCCCAGGCAGATTACATCATGGCAACTAGTGGCTCACGTACAACATTAAAAGCTGCAGGGGGAGTACATGTGATATTATCGCTATACCTAGAGATATTATCATAGTAATAGTTCCATAACATAACCCCACCAAACTTGGAAGAGGTTTCCACTTTTGGAAGAATCTCTCTGTTGAGCACATCGATGGGGACATAACCACCTCCGCTATAATTTGCAGCGGGAGACGCCGGGAGGCCGACATAGAACTTGGTGGCGGTGAAGGTGGTGGTCCACTCGTTCCATGAACTTATAAGTTTCTGAGTATCTCCATCATCGGTGTACTCGCAGGGAGGGTTGTTGTAGAACTGGACCCAAATGTAGTCAAACAGGCCAGTGGTAATGGCTGTGTTTAGGTAGTAATCAGGGATATAACATTGTGGCGTTGCTGATAAGTGAAACTTCTTTTGTTGTTTATATGAAGAAAGCTCTTCAAGAAGGACATCCCAGTACAACTTTGTACCAGCGGCGATGTCAAAATCAATGCCATCTAATTTCACGTCTCCCAAGAGACCTGGGCTTTGGCCACTGAGATAGTAGGTCCAGAGGTAGTCTGCAACCTCCTTGGCGTCTTGAGGTGAAGAAAGGTTATATGTACCAGCGCCTCCTCCGATAGAGAGGAAGATTTTGACGCCCAGGCTTTGGCAATGGGCTATTTGGGAGTCATATCCAGTGCAATCATTTCCATTACAATGTCCGGCAAGGTTTATGGCCGGAGTTTTTCCGTTGCCAAAAGCAGTGAGGAATGCTATGTTGATAATCTCGTACTTTTTGGTATCGCATGCTGCTTTCAACTCTCCTTCATCCACATACTGGCCCCAGTAGGTGACAATTGGGCAGCCTAGGGAAGAGTTGAAGTGAAAGAGCAGCAACAAGGGCAAAAGGAGCTGTAGAGCTAAGGTTTTTGTAAGGGAAGCCATGAAAGTAGGTTGATAGAAGCAAAAGGAAAGGCTTTCTTGTTTATAGCAGGAGCAACAGATCAACAGCCAATTTATAATGGGCTAGCAAGGGTTAGGGTCATTAACGTCAAATACCTGCCTTTTATGTATGATTTGACAAGGAATTAAATGAATTATATTAAAGTTTGGAATTATGTATATATAAAAAAAAGTTTTGGAGTTATCTAGAATTCACCTTAATATATGGTTTAAAATTGGGAGAATTTCACTTACGGCCGAGTTGCTTATATTTATTATAACAAGTTCTCTCATCACATATGACAATGTGTCATATTTATAAACCTACATTTTTTTTTGATAATACCTCTCCGAATAACTGAGTGTCCTAAGATTCGAACTTGTGTTCTCCTCCTTATTATGTGTACCTCAACTAACAACTTGTTGATGCATCCATGTAAATTATAATAACTAACCGGTCAAATTATACATTTGTTCATTTATCTTTACATCAAAATTCAAATTTTCCTTATGTTTAAAAGGTGTATTTTAAGTCCTTTAACTTAAAGACTATTTACCTCACTAACGAAAAGTACCGGCCGACTCAACGAATTTAAAACGATTATCACTCACTAATTAAATGCTGACAATATATCTAGTTTGAATTCAAGGATAAGCCAATGAAAATTTTGATATTAAGGAAGGATTAAAAGATTCAATTACCAATATTGAATATTGTTGACTTCAAGTTTTTTAGTTGGCCTCCGGCTACTTGTTGAATTCAATTATGAATTCCACCGACATCCTCCTCCTCCTCCTCCTCCTCTCCGCAATGCTTCCATCCAAAACTCCGTTCCGACTCTTACCAACCAAAGCTTCTTCTCCATATAGGATGTGCCTTTTGCCCTTTGCAACCTCCTTCATCTTCTCCGTTGCTCCCTGTAAGGACTTTCACACTGCTCATGGCTTCGCTTTTGTGCTCTCACCAGTAACTGTAATGGGCACCTCTAGGGAAACAACAGGAAACTATATGGGTCTTTTCAATTGCACCAAGGATGGTGATTCTTCCACTCATATCTATTTTTCATATTGAATTCAATATTTTATAATGAAGAATTTAATAATATTAATGATAATCACATAGGTTTGATTTGTTTTCCATTTAATTGCTAAGTGGGCATTTTATATTCGCTATAAATATATGATTTTTCTCTGTTATTTTTTTTTTCCCTTCCTATTAATGTTTATGATCAACACTCTACTAGTTAAGTGATGTGGATTTTGGGTGCATCATATATGTTTATTTTTTAGTTAAGCGCAAGTATCCTCTTGAGATAATATTGTTTGAGGCACTAGTGTTGGATGCTAGACTTGTGATATGTTTCTATTTCTTCTGGTTTTTATTATAAAACTCCTTTTAAAAGGAATAAATTATCCTCATTATAAGCAGCTAGATAATATATTAATTATATTTTCTTAAATTGTCCCAATTTAAAAATCTCATTAATTCGTTTTTTTTTTTGTCAACAGAAAAATCTCATTAATTCCACCTTCAATAACTTCTTACATATGATTCATTAATCTCATTCTCCCAAGATCCGTATTAACAATACTTTTAATATTATTTTCAAGGAGTGTTGGCACTAGGCGACAACATGCATGGACATCCCCACATATGATGATAAAGATTCTTAGAACTTATCACCAAGTCATGAACACATTTCCAAATCTCAATAGAAATCTAATAAGATTCCATTGTCACATCATCACAAGTTCCATGTGTGAAAAATGTTGTGCCTACTTTATTAAAGTTCTGTCTACTTTATAGCCACTGTCATTGACAATAGGGGTGAACAGGTAGGTAATTTCACAATTCTGATCTATATCACTAAGGTGGGATTTTTTAAATAGTAAATCATATATGACTTTTTTATATTTTTTATATTCCTTCGACCATATTGCTATTTTTCCAAAATATTTTCCATAAAACCCAATCTAAATCATTCAAATATTAATCTTATAGTTTGAAAAGAAAGAGGAAGAAAGATTTGTGGGAAGAGAAAAGGTGGGTTCCCATCCCCTCTAGTGAACTATGGTTTACATTTAAGGGATTTCCCCTACTAGTCTTTTGAGATTAGGCTCTTACTTTAGATTTACGCTCATAACATTTATTGTTACGAGTCTCACATCAATAAACTTCACAAGAAACGTAGGGTTATAAATTCAAGAGGCTCTCCTTTTTTTTTTATAGTTGTTTTTTCTAACATGATTTATGGTATACGAGGTAAGTTTGTGAGATGAATTTTGTCTCAACTTATGTTAACGTGCTTTTCTAACATGAACTTAAATGGGTCCTATATTTGTGTGGATGCAATATGCTTATAAATGATTAATGGGAAAATATCAATGAGGTCCCAAGGAAAAGAAAAAATATCAAAAAAGTTTCAACCCCAAATCCCCTATCAAAAAAGTCTCTGGGGATTTTTTTTATATTAATTACGGAATTCCAATATCAAAAAAGTTTTGTTGTCAAAAGGGTTTTTCATATTGTTGAGATAACTTTTCATGTTGTTAAAATTGTCCTATGAAAATATTGTTGTCAAAATGACTTTTCCTGTTACGAAAATTTTTCTAGGTTTTTAAAATTCTACAAGCTGAAGGAAAAACTAGAAAAAAATTTGCCAATAGAAAAAGCTATTTTGATAACAATATTTTCATAGGGAAATTTTAACAATAGGAAAAACTATTTTAATAATATGAAAAGTTATTTTGACAACGAGACTTTTTTAATAATAGAATTTCATAATTAATATAAAAAAGTAAGAAATTTGGGGTGGGACTTTTTTAATATTTTTTCTCTTTTTTAGTACTCACTGATATTTTCATGATTGATTTGTTAGTAGGATTTTAGTCACGTGAAAAATGTCAGCCGAGTAAGACTGCCACCTCCCTACTACATAAAGTGACAATAATATATGCAAGGTTAAATGATTCTACTTCCTTTAACGCGCACGCAGTACGTACTGTCTTATTAAGCACAATGCGACCACTTTATTGATGAGCGATCCCCATTGATTTGTCATGGACAAGAGCTTCTTTCCATGTCCCTCCAACACTAATTTAGGCTTTATTTGAGAGTTCTTTTTTTTTTTTGATACAATTGAGTAGCCTGGGAAATTATCCCTTATCACATTCAAGAATCCTAGCTAAAGCCAAATCAGGAATCGAAATAACTTGCAAACCAGGCATAGCCGCTAGGCTCAACTTAGCGAGGTGGTCCGCGACAATGTTAGTCTGACGGCAGATAAGGCGAATCTCGACGGTCCAAGCACGCTCTACAACTGCTTTGATTTCATCGATCAAACATCGGTCTTCATGAGTTTCACTTGCTGGACTTTTTATTAATTCAACAAAGATCGATGAGTCAATCTCCAGGATTACCTTTCTGAACCCTCTGTCCCATGCAAGCTTCAAGCCATGGAGGCAACCCCATAACTCCGCCGTTAGACTATCTCCTTCTTCTCCTTTAAACAGGAAGTCATCAAAATTCACTGTGCTCATTCCTCAGAATACCTCCACTGGCCACCCCCGGCTTTGACAGTGAAAAGGCGCCATCTGAGTTGATCTTCACCCACCCTTCTGGTGGAGCTTGCCAAGAGAACCCCATAGACCTCTGTTTCTTCTTCTGACCATCTCTTAACCACATACTATCTCGGGCTTTATTCAAGCAGCTTCTGATGGCCCCGACACTAGCAATCACTGCGTAGTTCGGCACCTGCTTGCCTTCAAAGACGAAAGAATTCCTGCGTTTCCAGAGCCACCAACAGGTAATGGTGAATACTTGTTTCCACTCCTCTGTATGCATTGGACCACCGCTACAGTTTAAATTCCACCGAATCCAGCTATCAAAATCTAAGGATCTGAACTTGTGCCATAGGTGAGAAGGAACCCCTTGCCTCCATAGCGCACAAGAGACAGGACAGTCTCTAAGGACATGAAGGAGATTCTCCATGCCCGAATTGCAAACCGGGCATCTCCCATCTTCACTTAATCCTCGCTTGCACCTAGATACGTTGGTTAAGAGGCGATTATGAAGAACAAGCCACATGAAAATTTTACATCTCTCAGGTGCTTTAATCTTCCAAATAATACCCCAAAGCTTATCCGGGTGAATCTCTGTAGGACGCAAGCTGTCATAGGCTGATTTCACAGTAAATTCCCCACTCTTAGTCCACCTCCACCGCAACCGGCCGTTAGGCATTTCTTCTATCCCTTCTTCCACCTTATTCCATGTACGTTTAATCCCACTCCACAAGTTGGATCCCGGCTTGCCCCTTTCAATCTTTGGAAGAATATCTGAGCCACAGTTGTACTTGCTCCTAACAACTTTTACCCAAAAATCCTCTCTTCTGGTTGCTAGCTGCCAACCAATCTTCATCAGGAAAGCCTGGTTGTAATACCCAGATTGCCGGAGTCCTAGTCCACCACTAGCTTTAGGTTTGCGGGCGGCATCCCGGAGACTAGTGGTATCCGCTTTGATCCTCGGTACTCCCCATAAAAGCATCATTACTTTGATCTAGACTCTCGCAAGTGCTAGCCGGGAGCAAAGAAGTTTGCATAATATACCTTGGAATGGCCGTGGTTACAGACGAGATGAGAGTGGTCCTACCTGCCAAGGATAGAGACCGTGCCTTCCATGCTGACAGCCTTGTTTTCACCTTATCTACTACATAGTGAAATGATTCCTTAGTGACACGTTTATGATGGAGAGGAACACCCAAGTACTTCCCCAAATCACTTGTGATAGAGAAGCCTAGGGAATCACATAATTCCTTTTTCCTGACATGGTTCACATTCTTTGAAAAGCATACTCTAGTTTTCTGTTGGTTTATTTTCAACCCAGAACTATCACAGAATGATTTAAGACATTTATTGATCACATCGACTTGATCCATTGAAGCTTCTGCAAACAAAATTATATCATCTGCAAAAAATAGATGAGAAATGGGCGGCCCAGTTCTTGATAGTTGGATTGGTCTCCAATGCTTTGCCTGAATTTCGATTGGATAATATGGGCTAATTTCTCCATACATATAACAAACAAGTAAGGTGATAGAGGATCCCTTGACGGACCCCCTAGATGTTTGAAAATATCTGCTTTATCTCCATTCCACAATAGCTGCATAGAAGAGCTAGAAACACACTTGTTTAATTACCTTAATAAGCCGGCTAGGAGATTTAATTCTTGGAGACAGTTGAATAAAAAATTCCAGTTGACTCTGTCATAAGCTTTTTCCAAGTCAATTTTGATTGCTAAGACTCCCTTCTTTTTTGTCATGGATCTCATGGAATGGATTACCTCTTGCGCCACAATTATGTTGTCGCTGCTATGTCGCCCCGGGACAAAACTGCACTGGTTGGGTGCAATTACCTGAGGTAGGATGGGCTTGAGTCTATTCACCAGGATTTTTGTGAGAGATTTGTAAATAACATTACAGAGACTTATCGGCCTTAGATCCCCCATGGTCTTCGGATTCTCTTTCTTCGGAATTAGGACCATCAGAGTGCCATTAATCTCCTTAATCACCTGCGGGTTAGCGAATAAGTACTTCACATAAGACACAACAGAAGCGCCTACCGTACTCCATTGATTCTGATAAAATAGAGCATTTAACCCGTCAGGGCCCGGGGATTTTAGAGCGCCCATACTGAAAATAGCATCCTTAACTTCAATATCTGAAATTTCTCTATTACACCGTCGAATGGTGCCATCCTCCACACAAGGGTAAGACATGTTGCAACTAATGTTTGGCCGGACGGGGAAATCATCTGAGAGTAGATTAGAGAAAAATTCAGAAGCCATAGTTTTAATCAAAGAAATATCATAAACCCATGTACCCTCACCATCTTTTATGGCCTCAATACGTTGGGACTTTCTCCGGCTATTTGCACGTGCATGAAAATAGCGAGTATTTCGATCTCCAAGCACCGACCACTCCGCTCTAGCTTTCGAGCCCGATAAGAGACTCTTGAAGAAGAACATCCTCTAGTTCCTTCCATAGTTCAAACTGGAGAGTCTCGTACTTTGGCTGCATCCCAACCCGGGCTACCACCCTGTTAATGCCATCTAGCCTTCGCATGATCAATTTCTTCCTCCCCTCTGTATGCCTGAAGACTTCCTTATTCCACTTAGAACATGCCGTGGTAAATTGGTCAGAGTTTTGAACCCAGGCCATGTGAGGGGACCATGACTGGCGAACAAATTCATCAAATTGGTCGTGAAGCACCCAAGCAGCAATAAATCGGAATGGTCGGTTTACTGGGACTTTGTTCACATCCTTATCAAGGCATAAAAGTAATGGTCTGTGGTCTGATTTGAAGAAGGGAAGATGAGCAACCGAGGAATTAGGGAACGAGTTAGACCACTGTTCATTTGCCAACATTCTATCTAACCGTGCTTCGGACGTACCCCGTTTCCACGTAAACTCTGGACCAGCAAAGCCAACATCCCTCATATCATGCTCCTCAACCCATCTAACAAAGTCTCGATCAACAGAGGACCGGAACGTAGCAGATGATCGTCTTTCACAAAGCAATAAAGTGCCATTGAAGTCACCACCAATCAGCCAGGGGCCCTGTATCAATGGAGCGAGGCGTGAAAGATTGTCCCAGAGAACCCGACGTGAAGCACATGCAGGACTAGCATAAACCACTGTGAGCGTCCAAGAACATCCTGTTAATCCGGTGACCTGTAAATGAATGAACTGGTGATGTCGTTCAATCAGAGAGATGGATGTGATACTATGCTCCCAGAAACACCAAATACCACCACTGTACCCCTCACCATCGATTAGCTCCATATTAGAAAAACCCAGTTGCTGCGCTCGTCCTTGGGAAACCTCCCTAGAACATCTAGTTTCCAACACTGCAAGAAAGTCTAGCCGGTAATGTGATTTAAGGTCACGCAGAAGAGACGGGAAACTTTTAGAACCGGTACCTCTAGAATTCCATATCAGAAAATTCATTGGGAAACAGAGTTTGAGTTTTGGGGTGTGGCAACCTCCCCCCGGGTTTTATCCTGATCACACATTAATTCATCCATTGGTTGTTTATTCAAATCAACGGGCTGCATATGTGTATTATCCTTTACCATATCCAAAGTGTTCCCTGTTTGCGTCAATGAAACTACACCTCCAGACTTCTCGGTTGCCAATTCTCCCAAAGGAATATCCATTCCATTGGCTGCCTTGGGTCCCACACATGTTGGAGAATTAATTACATTAATTGCTTTATGCTGGTCCTCCAAATTCTGCAGCACGGTGTAGTAGTTAGAATTCAAGCGCGAAGTTCCATGATTCAATGATGATTTGCGGATATTACGGCTTGAAGGAGGTAAGTTTTCTTTCCCTTTCCCTTGATTTTTCCTCTTTGATCCCACCGGGACCCACTCGGGTTTTACAAATCCATTAGACAAAACCAAATCGCTTTTAATCTCCTTTGAAACGGTTTCTTTTTCCTTCTTCATACTCGGTGTTTTTTCTTTTTTCAAACTCTTCATCTGGGAATCATGGAGATCATCATGAGATCGTTGCGTAACGGTTGGAGACTTATCCTCATTAATACCTTTCCTTAAGTTGCTCAGAATTAAATGGCCACGAAAGTCTCGACGTAAAACTTGGAGTTTCCCAAAAGGACTCCCATCATTTGCTTCACCGTCGGTAGATTCAGTTCCACCTCCTCTCGGTCACCGTGTTTATCCTATGCTTCGATTCACGCCAGCCCCTACATCCTTTTCTTTCACGAGATGAACCTCTTCATGAACCTCTCCATCACCTCCAGCATCTATGCCTGTTTCCATCGGCTTATCCCCTTCCTCTCCCCTCACATTTCCTGTAGATTCTGGTTCAGAACCTTGAGAGCTCCCTTGAGTTTTGGTCAATGGACATTCATTCTTTTGGTGCCCATATTTACCGCAGGTAAAACAAACATGATGGAGCCCCTCATATATGATGGGACGCTCCTCACCAAACACCATGTACGTAGGTAAGAGCGGCTTCTTCAAATCAATCTCTACACAAATACGCGCAAACCCGCCCTTGTCATAGATTGAGGTGGATCGATCAACTTTTATCATTTTACCTATCATGTTTCCAAGCCGGCGTAGGGACTCTACATTGTAAAACTCAAACGGGACATCTGGCAATCTCACCCAAGCCGCGATATTACATTGCAAGTCTGCCTTCCAGGGGTTAAAATTTGGCCGCCACCGTTGAACAATCAAATAGTGATCCTCTATCATCCATGGTCCCTCTGAAAGGCATACTCCGGTCTTCTTTGTTTGAAAAAGAAACTATATAATATCCATTGCTCAACGGAATAAGTTTCAATGCATCCCTTGGTCTCCACATACGGTTTATACGATCACGAATCACATATGTGGGGAAACTTGCACCCAGCACTTTAATGATCAATGAGTTCATCCATGGTAAGCACCAAGCCGAGTACTCCTCTGCAGTGAAAGACTGACTTCCAGGCTTTCCTTCTGTCCTTCTCGACGTCTGGTCTTCTTCCTCCTCTGATTCCTCCTGAACGCTCTGGGGCTCTTCCTTATTCATCTTATGGAAATATTCCTTCCACCCCCACATGATATCATCCTCCTCTGAGTGTTTAACCAGGAACCCGGCACATCCCGGTGAGAGAAGCTTGTCCCGGTAGGACAACTTGGAAGCGTTATTCCTCAGATTTAGAGTAGCCCCCTCAGAACTCCCTTCCCCGCTCCTTCTTTCCTTAGCCATTTTACCAAAAGCAAACCCTTGTTCATCACCACCCAGAGCACCCTGGAAAGGTTTTTTGTTCCCAACACCATCTCCGTCCCCTCCTCCCGATCCCTCCTTTCCGCCGGTCTCCGTTCGAGTCCCTCTCCCTTTCTCTCTTTCTCGGTCGCTCATTTTTTAATCCTTTTTATTTGAGAGTTCTATTTTAGAGGGAAAGGAAAGAGAAATGAGGGTTTTGGTAGTCTCTTCCATTATTTGCAAGTTTTAAAAATAAGAGGGAAGGAAATCAATAATTTTTACAACTCCCCAAAAACCCTCTTTCTTTTAAGAAATAAAGTTTCCCCAATATAAAGGGTTTTAAAGGGAAAATAGTTAATTATTTTTTTACACTTGTTCAAATAAAACACTCTCGTTATTTCTGATTTCTCTTTTCTTTTCTATCGTTGGAATGCACACGATAGAAATAATTTTTAGAGAGAAAATATTTTTTTAGGGGGAAAATATTTTTTGAATATAAAAATTACATAAATAATTTTTTTAGAAAATTTAAATTTAAATTTATTTGTAAAGTATAATAATTATATTAATTTTTAACGAAAAGGACAAAATGGTAAAAATAACTCATTAATCCTCCATTTTCCTCCCTTACTATTTTTTTAACTTCCAAATAAGGAGAGGAAATATCTTTCATTCCCCTCCCCTCCCCTCTCCTTACATCCCCTTCCTTCCCCTCCCCTCCAAACTCCCAAACAAAACCTTAGGGTTTCCAATAAACTAGTGTTTATAAGTTTTTCGAATAAATTGGAATATTTAGATTACTCTTTCGGTATCTTATTATCTTTAAAATTTTAAATTAGGATTTAGATTGTAATTTGAATTTAAACTATTATTTATTATTTTTAATTTCTATAAACAAAGTTAGAGTTCTTAATTAAGGGCCAAACTTGAGTATTGAATACTCCCTCTAGTCCTAATTATATGAACACTTTTGTAGTGAAATTTACATTACAAAAGTATTGTTATAATTAGGACTGGAGGTAATATTAAATTTCCTATTTCTCGGCCTCCTCCTCTTTCTCCCTTCTCTCTCCTCCCCGTTTCCCAACTTGTTTCACATCACTATATCCTTGTTTGGAATGGCTTTTAGGTCATTAAAACTAGATTTTTGAACTCAAAAAATTAAGGGAAAATTACGCACAGGTCCTAAGGACGAAAAAAAATTACAAAAAAGTTCATTGAAATCACAAAATTACATAGAAGTCCCAAGGGACTTTTTTTATATTATTTGTATTAACAACAGGAAATGCATATATTTACAACAATATTTAAACACCTGAAATTTAACAACAGAAAAAGCCATATTTACAACAGGAAATGCCAATATTTACAACAACATTTAAACACCTGGATTTTGAACGTAGAGATGTCATTTACAACAGGAAAAAATGCTAGATTTACAACAGGAAGTGTTGTATTTACAACAAAATTTAAAACCTGACCATTTACAATAGGAAATGCATATATTTACAACATGAAATGCATGTATTTACAACAACATTTAAACACCTGAATTTTGAACGTAGAAATGTCATTTACAACAGAAAAATACTATATTTACAACAAGAAGTGCTGTATTTACAACAAAATTTAAAATATGACCATTTACAATAGGAAATACATGTATTTACAACAACATTTAAAAACCTGGATTTTAATTCCATACAAATAATATCAAAAAAGTCCCTTGGGACTTCTGTGTAATTTTATGATTTCAATAGACTTTTTTGTAATTTTTTTCGGTCCTTGGGACCTACGCGTAATTTTCCCAAAAATTAATTGAGGCTCAGAATGAGGTTAGACATAGCTTCGGGGACAAATAACTTTTTAGCCAATAACTAGTTTTGGGAGCTTTTGATTTTTGCCTTTTGGTTTTTCTTTTATATTTCAAATTTCTGAAACCAACCTTTTAATATATCATTTAATCAGTCAAACTAACCTCTTTTTTTTTTTTTTTTTTTAAGAACACATATAACAATCAGTATTAGGGTTAAAAAAGTTTCTCGACCCGGACTAATAACTGAGATATGAAGTGTATTTTACTTGGTGCTAGTGTTTTATTAAATTCAGGATTTCTATTTTTATAAATATATATGATGAAACATAATGCTTTAGGAAACCATGAGACCGTTTGAAAATGACAATATTATTGCATGAATTTTGAAATATTACATATACTACATTAGTGCATGATTTTTTAAGGATACCTTAGCTCTTCCAATAATTATTTCGTAACAGCAAAGATCGATTTGCTTTAATTCTTAATTTTTAATTTATGTGGAAATGATTGAAAAATGAAGCATCCCAGAACAATTATTGTTCTATCGATAAAACTAGCTCGTACATATGAGCCCTTTTTATTTTTATTTTTTATAAACACATGTATCAGTTTACTAAAGGTAATTATTTTCGAAGCACTAACTAACACTAAATATAGACACTCTTCTAAGTAGAAATTCAAATATTGATTTCAATGAACTTCACAAAAAACATAGGTTTATAAATCTAGGAGGCTTTTTTTCTCTTAAGCTAAGCTTCTTCTCTTTAGCTACTTTTTTTTTTTTAAAAAATTGGGTCCTTCCTTTTATATTTGTGTTGATCGCAATATGCTTATAAATGATTGATTTGGTGTAGAGTTTTAGTCACGTGAAAAATGTCAGCCGGATAAGAATGCCACCTATCTACGTACCCCATAAAGTGACAATAATCCGTACTAGGTTAAATGATACTTCCTCCTTTAACATACAAGCCCCTCTCGAAGTGCCAAGAAGTGTTTTGATTCCTACAAGATTTTCCTTTTCATCTTCTTATACATTTTATAACTATTAGATTAACATTTGAATTGTTTAAATTTGATCTTTTATAAAATTAGTATCAAAATGTTAAATTAGAAAAAATAATTAATTAAATTCAAGTTGCTAAATTTTGATATGAATAATTCAAGAATACATTAAAAAATAAACAAAAAATATTTTGTATAAAACCAAATCTGGACCATTCAAATATTTATATTATAATTGGAAACAGAGGAGGAGGGAAGATGATGAGAAGAAAAAAAATGAGAAGTTCCTCTTACTACAACCGAAGTGTAGTTTACAAGTTTAAGAGATTATTCCTTCTAATAGAATAGCATTTTAGAATTAAGCTCGCCCTTAGTACTTGTGCTCATAAAAGACGTATGATTTATAAGTTCAAGAATAATAGTTGGCTAGTCTTTTAAGATGGCTTTTTTTTTTTTCTAATTTGTCCCTTATTAAATAACTATTTACCAAAATACCCATGTCTGGAAACTATTTCCCAATGTGCCACTGTCAGGAAACTATTTCTCAATGTGCCCCTGTTTAGTCGACTAAAACCATGGTTTAGTCGACTAAAACGTGGGAATTTTTTTTTTTTTTTGAAGACCCCGCGATTTAGTAGACTAAAAATCTCATTTAGTCGACTAAATCATTTAAAAAAAAAAGTTAAAACTTTGGAAGGCCATAACTTTTGGCTCAGAAGTCCGAATCACTTGATTTAGTCGACTAAATAGGTTTTTTAGTCGATTAAATCGCGGGGTCTTCAAAAAAAAAAATTTGCCTGCGTTTTAGTCGACTAAACCATGGTTTTAGTTGACTAAACAAGGGACACATTGAGAAATAGTTTTCTGACAGTGGCATATTGAGAAATAGTTTCCAGACAGGGGCATTTTGATAAATAGTTATTTAATAAGGGATAAATTAGAAAAAAAAAAAAAACCTTTTAAGATCATGTTCATCGTTTGGACTCTGGTTCGGCTGGACATGAAAGCCACCTACACCCATAAAGTGACAATAATCCGTACAAGGTTAAATGATTCTTCCTACTTTAACGCGTAGTACTTTCTTACTGTGTAACAGGTGACCGGCCACTTTAATGATGCCCGATCCTTGTTGATTTGTGTCATCATCAAGAGCTTCTTACCATGTTCCTTAGCTTTTTTTTTGCTCAACCATGTTCCTTAGCTTGGAACAAATAAAATATTAAAATGTCACCTTTCTCCCTTCTCTCTATCCCCCTTTCCCAACCTGTTTCACATCACTATGTCCTTGTTTGGGATGGCTTTTTAGTAATTAAAATTAGATTTTTTAACTCAAAAAATTAATTGAGGCTCAAAATGACGTTAGACATGGTTTTGGGGACGAATAACTTTTTTGCCAATAACTAGTTTTTGGAGCTTTTAATTTTTACCTTTTGGTTTTTCTTTATATTTGAAATTTATGAAACCAACATTTTAATGGTTTTTATCAAACTAATTTATGAATTTTGAAATATTACATATACTACATTATTCCATGATTTTTTTCTGGCAAAAAAATTAGTCCATGATTTTTTAAGGATACCTTAGCTCTTCCAAGAATAATTTTGAAACAAAGATCGATTTACTTTAATTCTTAATTTTTTATTTTTGTGGAAATGATTGAAAAAAGAAGCATCCCAGAACAATTATTGTTCTATCGGTAAAACTAGCTGGTACATATGAGCCCTATATATATATATATATATATATATGGGAAAAGTATTTCTCCAGTCACTAGAGATAGAGTTATCTCCTGTGATCCCAAAACTACGTCGTTTTGAATTAATGAAGGGTGTGTTAGTAATTTTGGGTGAATTAATGAAGGGTGTTTCGGTAAAATTTATATGATTAAAAAATAAACAAAATTACAGAAACACCCTTCATTAATCCAAAACGACGTAGTTTTGGAGTCATTGGAGATAACTCTATCTCCAGTGAGTGACTGGAGAAATCATTTACCTATATATATATATATATATATATATAGACATTTTTCCAAGTATAAATTCGAATCTCTTGATTTGCTATATTGTTAAGGGCTAACCCAATTCGCTAAAATGCCCATTGGTAGGGCCCAGTTTTAAATATATATGATAATGGACGTTTTGTTTTGTACCGTTTGGGTTTTTTATCTTCACATTCAGTACTCTGCAGAAACAGTCCGTCACATGCATGCATTTATATGTGTGTGAGAAAGAGAGAGATATACATGAATGTTTTGTTAATATAATGTATTTTGTCTTTTACATGGCTGTCCCTTTCACTATTAAATGATATGAATACAAAAATGTGCCATTATCCTTTTTGTTATTATTATTATCAGCACAGTGATTTCAATATTTTTTTTTTTGTCAACAGTTCAATCTGTTTCCCAATCACTTTCTAGTTTAGGTTCTTCCTTTAGATTTATGCTCATAATATTTATTTTTACGAGTCTCACATCAATGAACTTCACAAGAAACGTAGGTTCATAAATTTAAGACGCTTTTTCTCTTTAGCTAATTTTTTAAAATTGGGTCCTTCCTTTATATTTGTGTTGATGACAATATGCTTATAAATGATTGATTTGTTGTAGGGTTTTAGTCACGTGAAAAATGTCAGCCGGATAAGAAGGCCACCTAGCTCCCCATAAAGTGACAATAATACGTACAAGGTTAAATGATTCTTCCTCCTTTAACGCGGACTACTTTCTTATTGTGTGACATGTGACCGCTTTATCGATTATCCTTGTTGATTTATGTCATCATCAATAGCTTCTTACGTACCTTGTTTCTTTGCTTGCATGGACAAAATAAGATATTCACTTATATGTAGAATATAATGATACAAAGAAAACATATTTGAGAAGTAGGGGGGAATTAGGCACAGTAGGCCTTCTGAAGCTTCAAGAAGTGTTTTGAGTCCCACATCAAGTAATCTCACAAAGTGAGGGGAGCTGGAACCGCTCACATTTCCCTTCTCATCTTCTTCTCGTTTTAAAACTATTAGATTAACATTTGAATTGTTAAAATTTGATCTTTTATAGAATAAGTATCAAAATCTTAAATTAGAGAAAATAATTAAATTCAAGTTGCTAAACTTTGATATGAATAATTCACGAATACACTAAAAAATGACTTTCTAAGCTAAGACTAAGGAATGCTTTGGCTGAGGCCGAAAACTCCTTCATATTTTTTTGTTTTTCATGGTATATTGATTTTCTAAGGCCCCGTTTGGTTTACGGAACTCGCGCGAGTTCCAGGGAACATAACACAGTTCCCACCCCCAAAACCGTTTGGCGTCACAGGTTCCGGTGTGACTGAGTTCCAGCCTTGCCCAATCTTCCCACAAACGTGGGAAATTGAGATCCCTTAAAAAATGACAGGATCTTGAAAACGTTCCCGGGAAACTGAATTATGAGACAAAAAAGCCCCTCTGAAATTATAAAACCACATGCTTCTCGCCTTCTTTCCCAGATTCAGCATCACCATTCTTCTTTTCTTTCTTCGGCCACCACAATCGACGCTGCCTTGTAGGCATGAGGGATCGAGCAGTTTTTTGTGTTTCCTCTTCCTTCTAGTCGCATCTGTGTGCGTGATTGTGGCATGGGTTTTGGCTAATTTTGTTTTTCTTCTTCATCATTTCTGCTAGATGTTGTAGGTATGTGGATCTGCGTTTTCCTTCCCCTATTTCGTTGTTGTGTGTGATTCAGGAGCATTTTTCGTTTACTTTTGCTCCTCGGCTCAATAGATGTGGGTGGGTGTGGAGGTAGATGGCTTTTCTAGTGTAACTTGTTGTCGGCGCTTTGAGACTCTGCAACAGGGGAGACTCATGGAGCAAGGTTCTTGTAGAAATTTGAGAGATTGTGTACATGTTTATTTTTCACTTACCTCCTTAATTTTACTGTACTGGTTGACATTTTCTGTTGTGAGTTCGAACTTGACTGTTTGGTTCGAACTTGATTGTTTGGTTCGAACTTGAATGTGTTATTTTGCAACTTTAGTGTGTAACTGGTTTTGTAGGCTATTTTCGCATATCTTATGTTTGTTTCATGGTCCAGATCCCTTCGAGGTCTCCAAAAATTTTCTTTCTCCATCAAGACGCGATTTGGTTTGCCTTTGTTTCTGTACAATTCACAAAACAAAACAAAAAATATGTTTTATGCCTTTTTTTTGGGGGGGCATTGTGGGAATTTTACCTAATCTTCCTACTTAACCAACACCCAATTCTTCTTACCAAACAGTTTATCTTCCCTCAACTTACTTAAATTCCCATGTCTACCAAACAGCTCAACTTTTTAAAGTTCCCTCTCAATCTTCCCTTCCCTTCCTTTAAGTTCCTTTCCCTTCTTTAAGTTCATTTCTCTCCTTAAATGTTCCCTGAACCAAACGGGCCCTAAGCTCCTTTCCAACTTCTTAGCCATTGATTTGTGCTTTAAATGGCTCCACATATGACTCAAATGATAACCTATCAATACAAGAAAGTCTATTAAGTTAATGTTGATGAAATATACTAAAATATTCACACTTAACCCACTACAAAAAAAACGACAATTAGTAGTGGTTAAAATGACCTATTTGTAACGGTTTTAGGCGCAACTAGTGACATTTGTAGCGGTTAGACAAACCGCAACAAAATCCACTGTGGCAAGCTGATTTGTAGCGGTTGAAAAAAACTGATACTACATACATATAAACCGCTACTATATACATTGCGGTTATGATAAACCGCTACAAAATATTGAAAAATTGAAAAAAAAATGGCGCCCAAATTTTGTAACGGTTGTAAAACCGTTACAAATATTTAATCCGAATTTAAATTAAAATTTGTAGCGGTTGTTGTAGCGGTTTTACAACCGTTACAAAATATTGAAAAATTGAAAAAAAAAAATATCGTCATTTGTGTCCATTGTTACAATATTATATTGAATATTTTTATTATTTAAGTGACAAATTAAATGATAATAGTTAATATTTAAAAAACTGATTAACTTAAGTTAGATAAGTATAAATATTATGTAGGTATAATATTGAGAATATGTAGATAATAAGGATTTATTGTGTTGTCTCTGAGCAAAAAAATTATGTTGTGCATTAGATGATATTTGATTATATAAAGAAAGTTGATGATGATAGAAGGAATATTGAGGAAATATACTTAAAGTTCTGGATAAGGAAAAAAAAAAATAGTATCAGTATTATAAGAAGTAAAAAATAAAACATTGAAATCAAAGATTTTAGAAGGAGTGGGAAGAAATGAGAGAAAACAAGAGAGAAGTGAGTGGGAAGAAATGAATGAGTGTGTGAGATGAGGTGTGGTGGGGATATTTATAGGGATATACGTAACATTTGTAGCGGTTGATGTGACGGATTCTGTAGCGATTTAATGTTTTGTAGCGGTTGATGTGACGGATTCTGTAGCGGTTTAATGTTGCTACAAAAATTCATTAGTATTTTAAAAAATATATATAACTTTCAAATTTTGTAGCGGTTACACTAACAACCGCTACAAATGAATGAACGTTGGCGGGATTTGAAATATTCAAATTTCAATGTTACACACTTTGTAGCGGTTGATGTAACAGTTTTTGGAGCGGTTCACATTTGTAGCGGTTTTTTTTTTTTTTGCGTTTTGTAGCGGTTTCAAAACCTCTACAAAAATTCATTTGTATTTAAAAAAAAATCAAAATATCACATTTTGTAGCGGTTATACTAACAACCGCTACAAATATGAACATATTTTTTTAAAAAAATAAACTTGGCGGGATTCGAAATATTCAAATTTCAATATTACGAACTTTGTAGCGGTTGATGTAACAGTTTTTGTAGCGGTTCACATTTGTAGCGGTTTTTCTTTTTTTTGTAACGGTTTCAAAACCGCTAGTAATGGCGTGCCATAAGGCGCCAAACTGGCGCCATATTTGTGACGGTTTTTATAAATAAACCGCTACAAAATAACCGCTACAAATTTGATGCCAACTTCGCGCCATATTTTGTAGCGGTTAGTTTATGATAACCGCTACAAATGTTGTTACGAACCAGCGCGCCACTTGGCGCGAGTCATACCGCTACAAATTTGTAGCGGTTTCGGTATAAACCGCTACAAATTCACATATTTGTAGCGGTTTATTTTGACCGCTACAAATTAACCGCCACAAAGTGACACTTTTTTTGTAGTGACCAAAGAATTCTATCCTTTTATTCCTTATATCAACTAGGCACATTTCATTATGCATTCACCAAAAAGTGTGAGAAATTAAAGGTAAATGTGCCGAAATGACATGAATTTAATGAGGTTAACAATAATCCTATAACTATGTCCTATTTCTTGGCCTCCTCCTCTTTCTCCCTTCTCTCCCCTCCTCCCTTCCCAACCTGTTTCACATCACATCACTATGTACTACATAACTCATCAATATCTCTATCACTTTATTATCCCATATAAGGAATTTTCAATATATCAATATTGAATTTATTGAAGACATCAAGATCGAGCTGGATGGACATCGTTGATTCGGATGATTCTTTTAATTAATATGTTTCTTTTTATACTATTAGATGTAATCATATTCGAAGTACTAATAGATACTAAATATAGACACTTCTCCCACTAAAAATATTTGCCAATGCCCATTGCTATAATTTTGGTTGTTTTTTCTTTCATTCACATTCGGTAATGCAGACACAGTCCACCACATTACCGCGTGCACACACACACACATATGAACGTTTTGTTAATAGGAGTATAATGTATTTTTGTCTTTCACATGGCTGTCCCTTTCACTATTAAAAGATATGAATACAAAAAATGTGCATTATTATTATTATTGTTATCATCAGCAGCAGCAGCAGCGTGAGTCCAACATTTTTCCCAATTACTTTCTTGTAAAACGAATCATAACCTTGTAAATTGTCACAGATACATTCTTAAGGACTAATAAATAATTAAATAATCTAAATTTTATAAGAAAAACAATCTAATACTTTTAATCTAAAATGCCTCTAGTATTCTTTAAATAAGTACTATATATTTCACCATTAATGGCTCTCTAAGTATAATTTCAAAACAAAGATCAATTCATTTAAATTCTTAAATTTTAATTTATACTCCCCTTCTTTGCTTTCAATAATCTGACTTTAACCGTGACTATTGGGATTATTTAAAAGTGAAATATGGATACCCTATGGACACCATTATATTTGAAATAATGGAGAAGAAAAGAGGAATAGTAGTTTTATTAAATTTTGGGGTCAGTTAATAATTAAATTAATTTGGTGATGGACATGTGGATGAATATGTTAGAAGACAATTTTGGGACCCTCTTCTAGGGGTGATTTTGGCTAGCAAGAAGAGAGGAATAGAGGATTAATATTATATGTACATGTGTAAGATAAATGAGAATAAGAGGTGAATTTTTATGTGTGGTCAAGGTTGCTCCAAGTAGTTAAAGGAGAAAGATACATGCAATTGTCAAGTTGGTGACATTAACAAGGAATAAGCCATGCAATTTCATCTTATATCCTAGGAAGACACTTGTCATGCTAGGAAAAATTATGCAGTTAGATGACAAGGGACTTTGTGTATATAATTGAGCTTGGAAAAGTTGAACCAAGTCTTCATGAAGAAGTCATGTATTTCGACCAACTAAAGGGATTCCATAAAGATTAAAATTTGTCTTATGTAATAAGCTAAAAAGACAATCAATGAACCATGAGATGCCACATCATGTGGTAGGTAAAAAAATGTGAGGTGAAAGTGGCCAACAAGGCAAGTAAAAAGAAGAGGTAAATAGATGACATGTGGTAGGTAACAATTGTGGAAGGAGAAAAGGCCAACAAAGCAAGGTAAGAGGGAAGTAAAGATGGACGATTTCATCCTTCCTCTAGCCACAGATTTCGGCCCACATAAGGAGAGATATGTAGACCCCAAATTTACCACACATGCAAGGTAAAATTGGAAGCCCCAAGTGTAATACCCTAAAATCTGACTTAGGGTAAAAATCATAAAATGAGTAATTAATACCTATTAAAAATAGGTGAATATGAGGTCTTGAGCACCTTGTATTGAGTTTACCTTGTTGTCAGGGTAATTTCTCTTGAAATTAGATAAATTGCAATTAGGTCCCTAAAATGTTGAAAATTGCATATAGGTCCCTAAAGTACATTATGGGTTATAAATACCCTGTGAAAGCTATAAAAGAGGCAAGTAAAAATCTATCTAAAATAGGGAAAGATATTGTCCCTAATTTAGGTAATTTATTAAGTTACAAACTTGGAGAAATTGTAGAAGAATCCTCAAAAAGTAAGGAAATGACCGAAATACCCCTGTAGATACTAAGATAATGCAGGAGACATGAAAATAAAGATGTCAATACAAAAGTTATGAGGTAATGGGGCATGCTAATTAAGAAAATTATCAACTGTTGATAAGGAAGTAATTAGGTAATTATTGGCTAATTACTTAAGCATAAGCAAGGGAAATTCATAAATAATTATGTAAAACCCTAAAATTAGTGGTTTTTGTTTTAAAATTAGTAAAAACATGTTTACTAAATAATTGGAAATTTTGGAGAAAAATAGTTGATTTTAGGTATTTTTAAGCCTAAATTCAAGAATGGACCAATTAGGGATTTTTGTGGAATTTTTGGAAAAATTAAATAAATAAATAAATAATTAATTAATTAAATAAAAATAAATATATATATTATGTTATAATAAGGGGCAGCCGAATTACACAAGAAAATGGGATAAGAATAAGCTTAAAAATATCATGATATTTTGCACAAGTTGCATTAGTTTATTATATAATTAATTAAAGTGAAAAATGATGAATAGTAATTTAAAAATTAGGAAACGGATCCTATCTAGAGATCTAGGAATGGGATTTCCAAAGTCATGGAAAAATAATGATCGGTGGAATTTTGTCTTCCGTTATACTCTTAGGAGAAAATTCTGAAGTCGTTAGTGCATTTCCTAATAAAACAAAATAGGGAAAAATGCATATAGGTATATTTTTGGATATAAGGAAAATAAATTCTAACTCAACATCTAGGCATGAGTTTGAATTTATTTTGACATATTTGGAATCGGTGAATTTTTCTCGAAGAAGTTGATAATTTCGAAATGCGTTACGAAACCAGACGCGACCGGACACGTTTTCGAGAAACTTCGGTGAACACGGAATGCCCTGTATGGAACCAAAATTTAGGTTAACTTGGACATTTCTAGTAAGTGAGAACTTGTCTTCAAAGTTGTAAATCCAGAATTTTGAGATTTCTCCGAAATTACGCGAATCGGTACCGATCGGGAAATTGACCTGGATGAGGACACGTGTCATCATCCAATTGGCTCATCTTTGGCTTGGAGAGGGCAGCACGTTTTGGTGTGTTGTATGGCCAAGAATCACTCTTCAAAATATTAAAGGAAAATTACAACTTTGGACCCAAAATTTGAGAAGGAAAATTACACTTTAGGACCCAAAATTTGCCTATAAAAGGCAAGAGCTCTCTTCATTTTTCTCACCCCATTCTCAAGTGAAAACCGAAATCCTTGAGTGAGAAAGAAGAGAGAAGCTCTGCCGAAGTCTTCAACGGGTAAGTCTTTCGGTCTTTAGTTTTTAGTCTTTAGTTCAATAGTTAGTAAGGCTAGAGTAGTCTTTATTTTTATGATTTGGGTATCATATGGGAGGGCTATTTTAGTCTTTATTTTCAAGAATCATAAATGCGTCGAAGTTCGCGAAATTTTGGGAAGAAAATAGCCTATGTAGCGAAGCGTTGGCGAAATTCCGCCAAGTAGGGGTATAGGGGCAAAATGGTAATTTTTACCTAAAATGCCAGTTATAATGCCAAATCACTAATGAAAGTGATATTACTCCTATAGGACGTCAGAAATCCTAATCTGCTGCCGTTATGCTGCCGAAGTGTCGCTGTTGGACGTTTCACAGTTTTCCGTAAAAAGTACGATTTCCGACGGAAGTGCCGTCTACCGTCAACGAAGGTACGTCCGCGTACTGTAACATTAACTCTTATGTTTATGGTATGCATATATGTGCTATGTGTATTGTTATGGTATGTTTATTGGATACAAATATGTTAGAACAGGTTTGGTGCCGAAGGCAAGGCTAGTCTATGTGGGTGTGCCATAAGTCGCCGTATAAGTCGGTGAGCCCCCATGGTAGACACTTACCTGGCCATTCTGTTCGGTTTACGGAGGTATGTACGTTCGCGTACTGTAACACTAACTCTGATGGATATAGTATGCTGTATATGGTATGTATGTGATGTGTGTATGGTGTGTATATGTGGGGTGTTGTTGGGATGCATATTATGTTAAAAGATAACTGTATGCATGCTGGGAGCGATATATCTGTAAGGCTGGGAGCGATACATTTATAATGCTTTGGGAGCGATACATACGTAATGCTTTGGGAGCGATACATTTCTAATGCCGGGAGCGATACATCCGTAATCTTGGGAGCGATATATCGTATCTTTGGGAGCGATACATGTGCATTGGTTGGGTGTGGTTTACATGTTGTTGTTTGGTAACCCATATGTGTGTATGTATACATGAGGTTAACCGTTACCTGAGATCCGGTGCGGATCTCAGCCCTTAATATAGCGTCAGGTTCGAGAGGACCAAGGACCGAGGATGGAGGCAAGCAGCCTGCGTAGAAGACCTGACTGAAGACTTCATTTCGTTGTTCCGACAGGAGTCTTCCTTTTGATGTTGTCTTTTACTTCTGAAAACTCTCGGTTATTGAACCGCCTTTGTAATCAGCCAGATACACTACCGTTGGCTTTTTGAATCTATATATCAGTTACTCTTCCGCTCAAATGCTCTACTCTGATGATTTTGAAATGAGGTTTGACAAAAAAAAAAAAAAAAAATTTATACTGCTTGTGAAAAGTCGGGTTGTTACATTTGGTATCAGAGCAGTAGTCCTGGCATGGATCTGACTAAGTTATTACGGACAGTTTGGTGCCGAAGGCAAGGCTAGTTTACGTGGGTATGCCAATCAGTCGCCGTGAACTCGGTGAGGCCCCCCCTTGACTGGACGTTAATTCTATTCTAGCACGAGCTCATACGCGGAGCCGGGTCACGCCGGATGAAACTCGAGACCAATAAAGATAGTACATGCGAAGATTTGACTCATGTAGAGGAACTCCGATACGAAACTCGTACCCGCTTCCGAGTAGACCAAATCAATGAAATTCGATCAAGGGGAGATTTTATGAGTGTATTCGTTTGTAGTAAGTGCGGTAAAAGCTGGGAGCAATGTGAATACTAAAGTGATAGAGTCTATATGCGGTATAGATACTGATGCAATAGAATCTGCGATAGGATAATTGCTTTCTTTATATAACTAACGTTTTCCCTAATAAAGGAAAAAGCACGAGACATGGCAAATTTGAGAGGAGCCGGAGCTCCCGTGAGGCCGAGGTAGGGGCCGAGGCGGAGGACGAGGTAGACGACCTCGGGTAAATCCGGTACTGCACCAACCGGAGCGGAATGAGATGCAGGAGATGAGGAGAACCTTGCAAGAACAGCGGGCTCTCATAGATACACTTACGGAAAGACAGAATCGACAAGACCAAGAAGCCGAGAGACAACCGGAAAGACGACGTAACGAGGAAGAGCATAATGATGAAGAAGAAGAAGAAAATGAGCAAAGTGACGAGTACGATGAGGAAGCTGAGGAATATGATAGGTCCTAGTCACCTCCACGACAAGGGAGAGCTGTGCAGACCACACAACATTGGGTCACACAGTTTTGCAAGCTCAAGCCACCTACTTTTCAGGGAAGAACGAATTGGCGGAGGATTGGATGATGAGCTTAGACAAGATATTTGAAGTGATGGAATGCCCTGAGGACCTGGAAAGCTCACCGGCAATTTATAAGCTGGAAGGGGACGCACATAGATGGTGGAAGAGTGTTTCCACAACCCTTCAAGGCACTCGTTACTCGGGAAACATTCTTGGAACAGCTTCAACGAGCGTATTTTCCTCCCTGGTGCAGGTGATTAAGGAGGAAGAATTTCGCAGTCCAAAGCAGGAAATGAAGAATCATTCGACGACTACTTCGCTCGTTTCACCAACTCGTCTCGTTATTCTTCATATCCGAAAAGCCACGTGAATGAAAGCCGGAAGGCAAACCGATTAGTGACTGGACCGAAATATGATATAAGGCGAGGCTAGTATCGCAACAATTTCCAAAAATGGCTCAAGCGGTAGAATCTTGCCGGATGACCGAGCGCAACCTCGAAGGAGTTACGTAAGTCACGGAATCACAATGGTAGCCGTGCCGATCAAAGCGAGGGTAGCCGTGGAAATTCCTCACGAAAGAGAGAAGCACCATGGGATGACTCTCAAAGAGAAAGCAAGAGGCCATTTCAATTTGAGCGGAACAACTCAAGAATGATGGAGTCCCGACCATGTCCCAATGCGGGAAGTACCATCCCGGTGAGTGTTTTAACAAAAGGGTTTGTTTCGGATGTCGGAAGCCGGGACACATTATTACAAATTGTCCCGAGAAAGGTACGGAGAAACGAGTTTGCTACGATGTCGAAACCGGGACACATTGCCCCGAACTCGCCCCGAGAAAGCCGTAGGATTCAAGCCACGTAACCCGGCCGAATGTACGCTAAACCGATACCATGGACAGAGAACTTCCTGGAGAGAGTCCAAGGTACTATCTCTCTTAGTAAGGAATTTTTCTCTCGTACGTTAACTATGTGTTAGTTATTCAACTAAATCGTATGATACGTGAACCATCTTCGTGACGTATTCCGCGTTTCCTCGTTATTTTTCTACCGTAATCATGTCATTGAGTAGGAGGTATCTTATGTTGTCATGGTGTATGGGAACCATGGAAACATTTAAAGTATCTTGTGTTGCCATGGTGTAGTCCAAGGAAACATTTTGGTATTTGTGGTATTGACCGCGGTGTGTGGGAACCGCAGAAAACATCATATATCAAGGTACGAAATGACAAGATCTTGATAGTCAAACCAAACCGAATTCTCGATCACCAGGAGGAGCAGCAGGAAAAGAGGCAAGTAAAAATCTATCTAAAATAGGGAAAGATATTGTCCCTAATTTAGGTAATTTATTAAGTTACAAACTTGGAGAAATTGTAGAAGAATCCTCAAAAAGTAAGGAAATGACCAAATACCCCTGTAGATACTAAGATAATGCAGGAGACATGAAAATAAAGATGTCAATACAAAAGTTATGAGGTAATGGGGCATGCTAATTAAGAAAATTATCAACTGTTGATAAGGAAGTAATTAGGTAATTATTGGCTAATTACTTAAGCATAAGCAAGGGAAATTCATAAATAATTATGTAAAACCCTAAAATTAGTGGTTTTTGTTTTAAAATTAGTAAAAACATGTTTACTAAATAATTGGAAATTTTGGAGAAAAATAGTTGATTTTAGGTATTTTTAAGCCTAAATTCAAGAATGGACCAATTAGGGATTTTTGTGGAATTTTGGAAAAATTAAATAAATAAATAATTAATTAATTAATTAAATAAAAAATAAATATATATATTATGTTATAATAAGGGGCAGCCGAATTACACAAGAAAATGGGATAAGAATAAGCTTAAAAATATCATGATATTTTGCACAAGTTGCATTAGTTTATTATATAATTAATTAAAGTGAAAAATGATGAATAGTAATTTAAAAATTAGGAAACGGATCCTATCTAGAGATCTAGGAATGGGATTTCCAAAGTCATGGAAAAATAATGATCAGTGGAATTTTGTCTTCCGTTATACTCTTCCGGGAGAAAATTCTGAAGTCGTTGGTGCATTTCCTAATAAAACAAAATAGGGAAAAATGCATATAGGTATATTTTTGGATATAAGGAAAATAAATTCTAACTCAACATCTAGGCATGAGTTTGAATTTATTTTGACATATTTGGAATCAGTGAATTTTTCTGAAGAAGTTGATGATTTCAGAAATGCGTTCTGAAACCGGACGCGATCGGACACGTTTTCGAGAAACTTCTACCGAACACGGAATGCCCTGTATGGAACCAAAATTTAGGTTAACTTGGACATTTCTAGTAAGTGAGAACTTGTCTTCAAAGTTGTAAATCCAGAATTTTGAGATTTCTCCGAAATTACGCGAATCCGGTACCGATCGGGAAATTGACCTGGATGAGGACACGTGTCATCATCCAATTGGCTCATCTTTGGCTTGGAGAGGGGGCAGCACGTTTTGGTGTGTTGTATGGCCAAGAATCACTCTTCAAAATATTAAAGGGAAAATTACAACTTTGGACCCAAAATTTGAGAAGGGAAAATTACACTTTAGGACCCAAAATTTGCCTATAAAAAGGCAAGAGCTCTCTTCATTTTTCTCACCCCATTCTCAAGTGAAAACCGAAATCCTTGAGTGAGAAAGAAGAGAGAGAAGCTCTGGGAAGTTCTCGCAAGTCTTCAACGGTAAGTCTTTCTGTCTTTAGTTTTTAGTCTTTAGTTCAATAGTTAGTAAGGCTAGAGTAGTCTTTATTTTTATGATTTGGGTATCATATGGGAGGGCTATTTTAGTCTTTATTTTCAAGAATCATAAATGCGTCGAAGTTCGCGAAATTTTGGGAAGAAAATAGCCTATGTAGCGAAGCGTTACCGCGAAATTCCGCCAAGTAGGGTATAGGGGCAAAATGGTAATTTTTACCTAAAATGCCGCTTATAATGCCAAATCACTAATGAAAGTGATATTACTCCTATAGGACGCCGAAATCCTAATCTGCCGCCGTTACGCCGAAGTGCCGCTATTGGACGTTTTCACGTTTTTCCAGAAAAGTACGATTTCCGACGGAAGTGCCGTCTACCGTCAACGAAGGTACGTCCGCATCGTAACATTAACTCTTATGTTTATGGTATGCATATATGTGCTATGTGTATTGTTATGGTATGTTTATTGGATACAAATATGTTAGAACAGCTTTGGTGCCGAAGGCAAGGCTAGTCTATGTGGGTGTGCCATAAGTCGCCGTATAAGTCGGTGAGGCCCCCATGGTAGACACTTACCCGCCATTCTGTTCGGTTTACGGAGGTATGTACGTTCGCGTCTTTGTAACACTAACTCTGATGGATATAGTATGTTGTGTATGGTATGTATGTGATGTGTGTATGGTGTGTATATGTGGGGTGTTGTTGGGATGCATATTATGTTAAAAGATAACTGTATGCATGCTGGGAGCGATATATCTGTAAGGCTGGGAGCGATACATTTATAATGCTGGGAGCGATACATCTGTAATGCTGGGAGCGATACATTTCTAATGCTTGGGAGCGATACATCCGTAATGCCGGGAGCGATATATCCGTATGCCGGGAGCGATACATGTGCATTGGTTGGGTGTGGTTTACATGTTGTTGTTTGGTAACCCATATGTGTGTATGTATACATGAGGTTAACTGCTACTCGAGATCCGGTGCGGATCTCAGCCCTTAATATAGCGTCAGGTTCGAGAGGACCAAGGACCGAGGATGGAGGCAAGCAGCCTGCGTAGAAGACCTGACTGAAGACTTCATTTCGTTGTTCAACAGAGTCTTCCTTTGATGTTGTCTTTTACTTCGAAAACTCTCGGTTATTGAACCGCCTTTGTAATCAGCCGATACACTACCGTTGGCTTTTTGAATCTATATATCAGTTACTCTTCCGCTCAAATGCTCTACTCTGATGATTTTGAAATGAGGTTTGACAAAAAAAAAAAAATTTATACTGCTTGTGAAAAGTCGGGTTGTTACATTTGGTATCGTGAGCAGAGTAGTCCTGGCATGGATCTGACTAAGTTATTACGGACAGTTTGGTGCCGAAGGCAAGGCTAGTTTACGTGGGTATGCCAATCAGTCGCCGTGAACTCGGTGAGGCCCCCATGGTAAACACTTACCTGGCCATTCTGTTCGGTTAACGGAGTTAGGTTCTAAGCCTTTTCAAAAATTTAGAGCATATTTTGAAAATAAGTACTGATATAGGCCTGAGTCGGTGTACCATTTTACCTCGGTGTACCAGTCCCGCATTCGAGACCAATAAAGATAGTACATGCAGTATTTGACTCATGTAGAGGAACTCCTGATACGAAATCCCGTACCCGCTTCTGAGTAGACCAAATCAATGAAATTCTGATCAAGGGGGAGATTTTGCGGGAGTGTATTCGTTTGTAGTAAGTGCGGTAAAAGCTGGGAGCAATGTGAATACTAAAGTGATAGAGTCTATATGCGGTATAGATACGGATGCGGTAGAATCTGCGATAGGAAAATTGCTTTCTTTATATAACTAACGTTTCCCTAATAAAGGAAAAAGCACGAGACATGGCAAATTTGAGAGGAGCCGGAGCTCCAGAGGCCGAGGTAGGGGCCGAGGTGGAGGACGAGGTAGACGACCTCGGGTAAATCCGGTACCAGACCAACCGGAGCAGAATGAGATGCAGGAGATGAGGAGAACCTTGCAAGAACAGCGGGCTCTCATAGATACACTTCTGGAAAGACAGAATCGACAAGACCAAGAAGCTGAGAGACAACTGGAAAGACGACAGAATGAGGAAGAGCATAATGATGAAGAAGAAGAAGAAAATGAGCAAAGTGACGAGTACGATGAGGAAGCTGAGGAATATGATAGGTCCTAGTCACCTCCACGACAAGGGAGAGCTGTGCAGACCACACAACATTGGGTCACACAGTTTTGCAAGCTCAAGCCACCTACTTTTCAGGGGAAGAACGAATTGGCGGAGGATTGGATGATGAGCTTAGACAAGATATTTGAAGTGATGGAATGCCCGGAGGACCGGAAAGCTCAGCTGGCAATTTATAAGCTGGAAAGGGACGCACATAGATGGTGGAAGAGTGTTTCCACAACCCTTCAAGGCACTGTTACCTGGGAAACATTCTTAAGTCCAGCAGGGAAATGAAGAATCATTCGACGACTACTTCGCTCGTTTCACCAACCTGTCTCGTTATTCTTCATATCTGAAAAGCCACGTGAATGAAAGCTGGAAGGCAAACCGATTAGTGACTGGACTGAAATATGATATAAGGGCGAGGCTAGTATCGCAACAATTTCCAAAAATGGCTCAAGCGGTAGAATCTTGCCGATGACCGAGCGCAACTCGAAGGAGTTACGTAAGTCACGGAATCACAATGGTAGCCGTGCCGATCAAAGCGAGGGTAGCCGTGGAAATTCCTCACGAAAGAGAGAAGCACCATGGGATGACTCTCAAAGAGAAAGCAAGAGGCCATTTCAGTTTGAGCGTAACAACTCAAGAATGATGGAGTCCCGACCATGTCCCGAATGCGGAAGTACCATCCCGGTGAGTGTTTTAACAAAAGGGTTTGTTTCGGATGTCCAAGCCGGACACATTATTACAAATTGTCCCGAGAAAGGTACGGAGAAACGAGTTTGCTATGCATGTCGAAACCAGACACATTGCCCCGAACCGCCCGAGAAAGTCAGAGGATTCAAGCCACGTAACCCGGCCGAATGTACGCGCTAACCGATACCATGGACAGAGAACTTCCGGAGAGAGTCCAAGGTACTATCTCTCTTAGTAAGGAATTTTTCTCTGTACGTTAACTATGTGTTAGTTATTCAACTAAATCGTATGATATGTGAACCATCTTCGTGACGTATTCCGCGTTTCCTCGTTATTTTTCTACCGTAATCATGTCATTGAGTAGGAGGTATCTTATGTTGTCATGGTGTATGGGAACCATGGAAACATTTAAAGTATCTTGTGTTGCCATGGTGTAGTCCAAGGAAACATTTTGGTATTTGTGGTATTGACCGCGGTGTGTGGAACCATGAAAACATCATATATCAAGGTACGAAATGACAAGATCTTGATAGTCAAACCAAACCGAATTCTCGATCACCAGGAGGAGCAGCAGGCAGACAAAGTAAGGATCCGACGCGTGGAGTACAAAGTCCGAGTAGAACGAAGTTTAGATAGTATAGTGCAAATTTCGAGGACGAAATTTTGTTTAACGGGGGGAGAAATGTAATACCCTAAAATCTGACTTAGGGTAAAAATCATAAAATGAGTAATTAATACCTATTAAAAATAGGTGAATATGAGGTCTTGAGCACCTTGTATTGAGTTTACCTTGTTGTCGTGGTAATTTCTCTTGAAATTAGATAAATTGCAATTAGGTCCCTAAAATGTTGAAAATTGCATATAGGTCCCTAAAGTACATTATGGGTTATAAATACCCTGTGAAAGCTATAAAAGAGGCAAGTAAAAATCTATCTAAAATAGGGAAAGATATTGTCCCTAATTTAGGTAATTTATTAAGTTACAAACTTGGAGAAATTGTAGAAGAATCCTCAAAAAGTAAGGAAATGACCGAAATACCCCGTAGATACTAAGATAATGCAGAGACATGAAAATAAAGATGTCAATACAAAAGTTATGAGGTAATGGGGCATGCTAATTAAGAAAATTATCAACTGTTGATAAGGAAGTAATTAGGTAATTATTGGCTAATTACTTAAGCATAAGCAAGGGAAATTCATAAATAATTATGTAAAACCCTAAAATTAGTGGTTTTTGTTTTAAAATTAGTAAAAACATGTTTACTAAATAATTGGAAATTTTGGAGAAAAATAGTTGATTTTAGGTATTTTTAAGCCTAAATTCAAGAATGGACCAATTAGGGATTTTTGTGGAATTTTTGGAAAAATTAAATAAATAAATAAATAATTAATTAATTAAATAAAAAATAAATATATATATTATGTTATAATAAGGGGCAGCCGAATTACACAAGAAAATGGGATAAGAATAAGCTTAAAAATATCATGATATTTTGCACAAGTTGCATTAGTTTATTATATAATTAATTAAAGTGAAAATGATGAATAGTAATTTAAAAATTAGGAAACGGATCCTATCTAGAGATCTAGGAATGGGATTTCCAAAGTCATGGAAAAATAATGATCAGTGGAATTTTGTCTTCCGTTATACTCTTCCTGAGAAAATTAAAGTCGTTGGTGCATTTCCTAATAAAACAAAATAGGGAAAAATGCATATAGGTATATTTTTGATATAAGGAAAATAAATTCTAACTCAACATCTAGGCATGAGTTTGAATTTATTTTGACATATTTGGAATCAGTGAATTTTTCGAAGAAGTTGATAATTTCGAAATGCGTTCAAACCCGACGCGACCGACACGTTTTTCGAGAAACTTCTACCGAACACGGAATGCCCTGTATGGAACCAAAATTTAGGTTAACTTGGACATTTCTAGTAAGTGAGAACTTGTCTTCAAAGTTGTAAATCCAGAATTTTGAGATTTCTCCGAAATTACGCGAATCGGTACCGACGGAAATTGGACTGGATGAGGACACGTGTCATCATCCAATTGGCTCATCTTTGGCTTGGAGAGGGCAGCACGTTTTGGTGTGTTGTATGGCCAAGAATCACTCTTCAAAATATTAAAGGGAAAATTACAACTTTGGACCCAAAATTTGAGAAGGGAAAATTACACTTTAGGACCCAAAATTTGCCTATAAAAAGGCAAGAGCTCTCTTCATTTTTCTCACCCCATTCTCAAGTGAAAACCGAAATCCTTGAGTGAGAAAGAAGAGAGAGAAGCTCTGGGGGAAGTTCTGCCGAAGTCTTCAACGGTAAGTCTTTCTGCCTTTAGTTTTTAGTCTTTAGTTCAATAGTTAGTAAGGCTAGAGTAGTCTTTATTTTTATGATTTGGGTATCATATGGGAGGGCTATTTTAGTCTTTATTTTCAAGAATCATAAATGCGTCGAAGTTCGCGAAATTTTGGGAAGAAAATAGCCTATGTAGCGGAAGCGCCGGCGAAATTCCGCCAAGTAGGGGTATAGGGGCAAAATGGTAATTTTTACCTAAAATGCCGCTTATAATGCCAAATCACTAATGAAAGTGATATTACTCCTATAGGACGCCGAAATCCTAATCTGCTGCCGTTACGCCGCCGAAGTGCCGCTATTGGACGTTTTCACGTTTTTCCGTAGAAAGTACGATTTCCGACTAAGTGCCGTCTACCGTCAACGAAGGTACGTCCGCGTATCGTAACATTAACTCTTATGTTTATGGTATGCATATATGTGCTATGTGTATTGTTATGGTATGTTTATTGGATACAAATATGTTAGAACAGCTTTGGTGCCGAAGGCAAGGCTAGTCTATGTGGGTGTGCCATAAGTCGCCGTATAAGTCGGTGAGGCCCCATGGTAGACACTTACCCGCCATTCTGTTCGGTTTACGGAGGTATGTACGTTCGCGTACTGTAACACTAACTCTGATGGATATAGTATGCTGTATATGGTATGTATGTGATGTGTGTATGGTGTGTATATGTGGGGTGTTGTTGGGATGCATATTATGTTAAAAGATAACTGTATGCATGCTGGGAGCGATATATCTGTAAGGCTGGGAGCGATACATTTATAATGCTGGGAGCGATACATCTGTAATGCTGGGAGCGATACATTTCTAATGCTGGGAGCGATACATCTGTAATGCTGGGAGCGATATATCTGTATGCTGGGAGCGATACATGTGCATTGGTTGGGTGTGGTTTACATGTTGTTGTTTGGTAACCCATATGTGTGTATGTATACATGAGGTTAACTGCTACTCGAGATCCGGTGCGGATCTCACTCTTAATATAGCGTCAGTTCGAGAGACCAAGGACCGAGGATGGAGGCAAGCGACTGCGTAGAAGACCCGATCGAAGACTTCATTTCGTTGTTCGACAGAGTCTTCCTTTTGATGTTGTCTTTTACTTCGAAAACTCTCTGCTATTGAACCGCCTTTGTAATCAGCCAGATACACTACCGTTGGCTTTTTGAATCTATATATCAGTTACTCTTCCGCTCAAATGCTCTACTCTGATGATTTTGAAATGAGGTTTGACAAAAAAAAAAAAAAATTATACTGCTTGTGAAAAGTCGGGTTGTTACACCAAGGTAGGCCAAGTTCGGCCAACAGGAGATAGAAGGAAGGAAGTTGGAAATCAAAACATAAGACAAACTAAAAGGGCTCTAAGATAAGGGGTAAATTGGACAATTAACAAGAGGGCATTTGGGTCATTTACTAGCAATTATAAAATACCAATTCACCCTCTTACCACATGTAAATTTCGGTCAATGCTCCAAGAGGAAGAAGGAGGCCGAAAACTTAAGGAAAATAAGGAAGAAGGAAAGGAAATCTCAAGGAAACTAAGGTAAGGTATGATGACTTGAGTTTCTATTCCTCTTATTCAATGATTACCTTCAATGTTTATGAGCTTCCTATGGGAAAAAGCTAATGTTTATGGTGTTTTCTTGAGATGGCCGAAGGAGAGAAAGCGTAAAAGAGGAACAAAAATCTTCACAAGTGCAAGTAAGTGTTATCAATGGTCTTTTGGCACTTGTTATGTTATTATGTTGAATTAATCCTCTCTTATTTGGTAGATTTGAAGATTTTAACTTGAAGAGGAGATTCCTTACAAAGACTTGTCATGAAGATTTAAGATCATATTAAGCCTTAACATGAATGAAAAGGCTAAATCTCACATAAAATCATAAGGATTATAAAGATGGAATTTCCATTAACATAGTAATTTCAGTTGGACCCAAAGCACAAAGGATCAATAGGTTTTGACTGTTATGACCCTCCCAAAGTGTTAAGAATGGAAAATTGTGTAATATTAAGGTTGAACCATAATTGTTGGAAGCCTAATTATTGAATTAAGAAAGTTGCAAAACTGTCCGGTGAAAATCCAGTCAGAATAGTAAGCTTGTGACGAGTGTTTGACCAAACAAATGTGGTCAAATAATTATGAGATTTTCTAGAATTGTAGTGGATGTCATAAGCTTTATTTTGATGAGTAATTTGTCATTTTTAGAGTTTTGTAAAAAAAATTATAAATTTCTAAATTTGACCCTTAAATCTAGAACATGAATATGGACAACAAAGGTATTTTGGTGAAACTGAAATAGCACGAGTTTTTGTGAGTTATGGTGATATATTCATTTAAAAATAGATATATCAAGGGTCCTTTAGGTTTTGGAATCACTTGATTGCATGTGGATAATTAATTATGAATTTTCAAAGAATGGTGATAGATTTTGGAATTTTTGAAGAAAAAATTGAAAAAGAAAGTAAAAAATATAAAATAGTAATTTTGGCGTTTTTACAAATAATAAAGGATTTTTGTCCAAAAGAAGGATTAAATAGTATCATTTGCATTTTTGGAGAGTTTACATAAATAATGAATATTATTTAATATTTTAGGAACTATCACCCCTGGAGGTATTAAGGAGATTGGAATAAATTGTCAGGCAAAAAAAAATCAACCAAGTAGTAACTTTAATCTCATATCCTTTATATGTCTGTTTATGCATGTTTTACCATGATTATGGATCCGTGTCTGAGACATGCGTGAATTGCATTCAGTTGTTGTTTTCCTAGCGTTGTGGATCTGGAACTTGTTGTGTGCTATGTTGTCATCGATGTCTACATATATGATTGCTTGTTCCAGGATTAGCTGTGTGCTATTATGCAGTCAACGTTGTGTGCATTATTTGGCGGCTTGTGATATATGCTAAATGAGACAGGGCTGATGTGGATTCGTCCTGTAGGCACCATCGAGTAAGTCAAGTAAAGTTACTGGTAATGTCATAATGTTTTTCCTTTGGTTTGTATGCTAATAATTTCAACACAACATTGTATTCAGGTTTGAACCTTATAGATTGGTAGTAGACTTCATGGAAAAGCAATTGTTCCTTAATTACAATCACCTATGGGGCAATTGGTCAAAGATTCCTCTAGCTGTTCACGATGCTTGGTTCAATGACTTCTTGGTAAGTTATGTCCATTTTATTGTTATTAATTACTTCTTATCAAAATGCAAACTAATTAATTACTTGTATAATATAGAGGACTAATCGTTCATTTTTTATTTTCAGAACAACTTTAGGTGGTTGTCCACCCATCGACGAGATTTGGCAAAAGCTTATAATTACAAAGCAAGTAGGTGGTTGTCTGGTCGCTTTCATAAATTGAGAGAAAATAAAGGAAAGGTAGATTGGATTAATCCTGAGCTCGCTACACAACTCAAGTTAAAATGGTCTGACGATGAGAATTGGCAGCAGAAGTCTGCACAAAATAAGCTGAATAGGTCTCGATTGGATGGACCCTCATATATTGGGGGCTCCATTCCAATAAGTCAGCATCGGAGAAACATTGTAAGTATACATTGTTTTCTATTTTAGTATTCAATATTTTGTACTTTGAAGTAATTAATTAATGATCATCATTTGTATTTGCAGGAAGCTTCTGGGGACATGACTCCGAAAATGATTGATTGGCTTACCTTTGAGCGGACTCATTCCTAGGAATTTGCAGTTGGTGAGAGGCGCCAGATTAACACCAAGTCAAAACAATTAGCGGTGAGACATTTATTGTATTTATTATTTGTTTCAACAAGGAACATGTTTATTTCATTTTACATGCTACATTTGTGATGTATTTTTGTGCTTCTAGGAAAATTGGGAGAAGCTTTCACAAGAGAGAGACACGCAGATTGCGACAGACCCTACATCCTCCTCTCAGTTCGATAATGAGAACCTTTTCATTCAGGCTGCAGGAGGATTTGACAAGAAAGGCAGAGTGTTCGGGTTGGGTGCCTCTGCCAGCCGAGTAAAGGCTAGCAAGCGCTCATCCAATGATGTTGGAGGTGTTGCTGCAGGTAAATGTATTACTATTAAAACTAATTGTTCTACATTATCACTCCTTTGTCCATTTAAATCAAGTACAAAAAATAAACTTACTTTCTAGTGTTGTATTTTCAGATGAGCTTAAAAGGGTGAAACAAGAGCTAGAGGCTACAAGACAACAAGTGAATCAACAAACAGAGATGATGAATCAGCAAACAAAGATGATGAAGCATATGCAAGAACAACTCCAGTCTCTTTTGAAGGATAAGCAAGAAAACAAAGATAAGCGGTCGGTTCCTAGTGATGATGATGAGCTTGACCATATAACTACTATGTAGACATTATTTTTTATTTTTGTGGTGTTTAGTTTATTTTGTTTGCAACATTGTTTATATTTCGTTTTCTTTATATATAATTTTTTAGGATTGCTACCGCATATGTGTCTTCCTATACACTTTTTTTAATACATATTCAGTACTGTTTAATTCGTAATATTTTTTCATTGGTTGTTGAAGAAGAACCCTAATAATTATAATGTTTTTTTAAATAATAACAGAATTATTTCCTTTGTTTTTAATAACTACAATTTTCATTTTTTTTTGACAGATTATTTTATTTTTCTAAATTATGAATTTGTAACGGAACAAAAATCCATTGCAAATTGCAATGGAAAAATAATCCGTTGCAAATTGCAACGGAATATTACTCCATTGCAATTTGCAACGGAGTAATACTCCGTTGCAATTTGCAACGGATTATTTTTCCGTTGCAATTTGCAACGGATTTTCGTTCCATTGCAAATTGCAACGGATTTTCGTTCCATTGCAAATTGCGCAATTTGCAACTGATTATATTCTGTCGCAATTTGCAAAGGATAAATTTTCCGTCACAAATTGCAACGGAATTTGCAACAGATTTTTGTTCCGTAGCAAATTGCAACGGATGTTACAAAATCCGTTGCAAATATGTTTGCAACGCCTTTTTTGCTACGAAATTTTTTCGGTCACAAATTCCATTGCAAAACCAATTTGCAACGGGTTTTCTTTAATTTGCAACAGATTTTGTCCGTTGCTAAATACGTTTTTTCTTGTAGTGAACATCAACTAATATCATCAAGAGTTCTACTCTCAATCATTCCTTCTAAGGGAATATAATGAGATTTAAAATCATTATCTATTAGCTAGTAACCTTCAAATACCTCATACATACCAGTACTATACTCTAGTGCCTCAATGCATTCATTTCAATCAGACACCTAGAGAACAACTCATTATCAAATCAGATTATTAGGTTCATCAACCTAATTCTAAATCCTCGAACAAACCCAACAAATATGCTATGATCATTGTAATCCATAGCTTACAGCATTCATATATTATCCTTGAATAACCTCAAATCAAAGGAAGAGCGTTAAGCTCCGGGGAGTTAAAACTCCACAGATTGATGAGACAACACGAAATATGGGTTCTACTGTTGACTTCAAGACCTCTGATATGGAAATCAAGGTCTGAATTAAATTCCTAAAACGAAATTGAAAAGAAGAGTAACATAAGAATACGGAAGGAAGGCATTATTATAAGAAGAGACCAACCGTTGTATCAGGAAATGGAGCAGTAGAGATATACCCCAAGGAACACGGTTCTGGCTTCGAAAGTTGATATTTTTGGGGATAGATGACATGGCACAGAATGTAGACCCTATTGCTAATCCTAGGGCTTTTGATGATGATTTGAGATATGATTTAGATCCCCAAATCTTATCAGAGCTTTAAGGTTAAGCATGCTCAGACGAGAAAAATCTCGGGATGGGTGACCTCCTAGGAAGTATTATAGGAATATGATATTTCCTTGAATTAAGGCCATAATACTTTAAGGATAGACATATAGTGATCCGTAGAGATGCTATGAGGATGTTAGGATATGGTTGAGACTAGGCTTGAATCTGATCTAAGTTAAAACAATGCCTCGGTCAAAATGTGAATGAGGTGACATTTAGGTTCCAACATCTGAGAATAGGAACCCTATGAATATTGATCAATACTGGATAGTCAACATGTTCATTTAGGTATGATTAAGGTTACCCTAGATTCTGATAGGAACCTTCTGAATGTTGATTACTACTGAGTAGTCAGCAATGCTTGGGTATGATCGAGGATTAATGATTAACCTTGAGGTAATAGAATGATATTAGATTATACCCTGTGATATTGAGGATTGAGATGGAATTAGAACCTTGTGAATAGTGATGATATTACTCGAATATTTCAAGGATTAGACTAGGAAGATGAATCATGATCCTAGTTTTTGTTATGGGTATTGTTGAGGTAATATGATTCCATAGCCTAACTGATGTTGAGGTTTTAGGAGTTGATTGCGAATTTAACAACTATTGATTTGAGGTTATTCAAGGATAGTAGTAAGGCCTGATAACCAAGCACCCAAGAACGGACCAGTGAGTCCTATATGGTTGAATGTTACACCTGGATATGAGATGAACAAGAATGATAGAAAAGCATATTGTATGCTTAGTGAGCATACGTAAGAAAGAGTTAGGTAAAGTGCCTAGAACGATTCCTCGACGTACAAATGTTCAAATTTTGAGGACGAAATTTATTTTACTGGGGGAGAATTGTAATATTCCAAATTTTGGACCCTGAGAATTGAGAATAAGCCTATCAGAGTGAGCACAACAGAGCATTTAACCGGTTAACACCATAGGCTTTTGTGCCCTTCTGCACTATCACTTTAATTTCTATGGTCCTTGAGCTCTTGATCAAAATACTCATGCAACCAGGAGTGTAAAATATCTTAGAATATATCAAGAGGGCACTTAAAAACTCCCAAATCAAATGACCAAGGTGCCCTTACAAAATATTCTCTTAATTTGGCTTATTTTGCAAGTTTTGTTGACTTTTCTCTCTCCTCCTTGCTTGCGACTCCTCCCGAACCGGGCTTAGTCGTCTGCCTACTTTAGACTTATTATCAATTCTCAGGTCCAAAATTTGGGATATTACATCTTCCTCTAAATGATATCAATTTCAACACAATCCGACTAAGAAAGTTTTAATAAGCCTTAATAGATATATTGGTTAAAATATTAGACTCTGAGAAAATCAACTTCGAATCATCGATCAAACATATATAACATAACAATAGCTTTTTATTTAGGCTGAGACAACTTCTACATGTTGAATTGAAATTGTTTCATTTCTTTCTACAACAAAGCTGGGAATGAATCACGCACAAACACATCACCTTATTATTAATATTAATTACTACCTCCAATGCTTGATATAAAATCTCGTTCGAACAAAATCTTATATTAAAGACTGATGGTAGTATTATTTTGACACTCTGGACATATATATATATATATATAGGATGCCCAGAGATGTTTATTCTGCAGGATTCACAGTTCAGACCACCATTGATATATCAGAGGCGACAACCTCATCACTGGTTTCTTTGACGAACTTGAGTACCAATGGTTGTACTTTTTCGTCTTCTATGACAACCAAACAGTGGCTGCCATGGCTATCAGTCTTGACACCAACATGTCCACACTTACCATGTTCATAACAGAAGACAAGCTTATAGTGAAACTTAGCAGAATCATAGGGCTTAATAAAGAACGAACCAGAAAGAGGAACAGGAAATTCATTGGCATCTCCGACCATCACTGGTTCTCCAAACCCTAGGACCCTTGTGACCACCCACTGGGGATTCTTAGTGCATGTGCCTAATGGCAACTGAGCAAATGTTATCCTCAAAGGATAGTCGGTGGTAATGTGAAGCGTGAGATATGGAGATGCAATATTTGTTAGCCAGCCTTTCTTGTACGACAACTTCAGGACGACGGCGAGTGAGCACGAGCCATCACTTTTATCAATGCTGGCACCTTTAATTGACTGACCTCCTAAACCAGGTGGCAATAAGTAGTAATTGCCTCCATTTTTTAGGAGGTCAACGTCTGAGTCATACACTATCTCAGCCGTGGTGATGGCAAAGAGAGCGGCGGAGAAGAAGAAGAATGCAAGGAGTACATTAGTCTTCATTTTTTTCTAGGTTTGGCTGTCTGGGCTTCGGATGACTTTAGGGTTGACTTTGGTTGTGATAAATTGAGGAGTAGGAGCATCTATTTATAGAGCTAATCCTGAGGGAATGTGTCATGAGTCCCATATGTAAGATTTTTAAAAGTGACATGTGGTTTATAAGTCTGAGCTACTATACCTCCTCTCTCTAATGCCCCCACTTCCCGAGTATTTTTTCCTTTTTTCTAATTATTATATTCTACATAAAATGAGTGAAGTTTTGATTGGGCATGAGATTATTCAAGTCTAAATTATTTTATAATTTTTATAAAAATCATAATTGTACAATTGTACAATTTTACAGTATTTTTTTCTTTTAATTTTAGTTTTTTTTTTTTAATATGAAGGGTTTCCCTTTTTGAGGCTTTGGGTCCAAAGGATTTCAACCTCTCCTAATAAGTGCACTTCCCGAGATTTAAACTTATGTTTTCCTCCTTACTGGGGTGAAACCGCTTACCACCTCGACTAATAGCTTGTTGGTTAACTTTAGAGTATTTCAGAAGTAGGAGCATCTATTTATGCACGTTGTGTTTTGTTTCATTCTGTCTTGTCTTGAGAGTTCTTTCAACCACACACATCTGATCCTCTAATTAATGGATGTCACATGTAGCTGCAAAATAGTCTTTCCAGAGGTTTAAGGTTGATCGTGAACTTTGTGTGTCTAATTTAGATAAAAATAGATAAAATAGGAAATTAAACTAAATAAGAAAATTAGTTACATATATATGATAATTTCACTCATTTATAACACTATTGAGATTTGAAAAAAGAAGGTCAGAATTTTCGTTAGTATATATATTAGTTCTGAGCAGGTCATAAAAGAAGCTCTTCTATGATAAAGATAGTAGTGATTAATGGACTATACGTGTAGCAATGACTAATCTCTTATGACATGTTAAAATAGGAGAGTGATGAGTAAAATATTAAATCTGAATTACTTGATCAAATTACTGCATAATAGTTTTATAATACATTAAATTTGAATAATTCATGTTTTAATTTAAGGGTGAGATAAGGTTATGAGAAGAAGACGAGAAAACAGAGAGGATCCGCTTCTCTCTACTACTGTATTAGCCTATCTAAGTTGATAGTAAAGTCACTCCATTAATCAACATGAATGGGCCACTTGTTTTAAGGGAAAATTTTAAATAAGGACTACTATGGCAAATTAATTCCTATTAGAACCTAAGGAAATCTGAAATTTCACTGCAGTCTAGTAGGTCTGCAATGAAATTAATTTGTTAAGTAAAATGACAAAAATAACCCATTCAAAAATTAAAGGAGAAACAACCTGATTTGCAAGCGGCAAACACATCATGAATAAGTGCAATACTCCTATGAACAAGTGGAATAATCTTTTTAAATAATTTCAGGATGGTAGTTGGTGAAAAAGTGGAATTTCACTTGTGAATAGAGCTATTCACTTGCTTGTGATGTGATCACTACTTGCAAATAGAATTTGACTTAATGGTGTAATATCCTAAATGATATTTGTCCCCATCTAATTGGCTAATAGAGGATTATTATTGTGAAGTGGCATGAGAAGGCAATAGAAAATTCAGGAACATGTACACATGGCAAGTAGGAAGATTATTAACAAAAAGCGCATCTTTGCCTTTGAAAATGACATACACATGGCAAGATTAAAGTGATTATTAGCAAAATATCTTTGACTTGGAGAAAGTAGCTTTATTGATGATAATTATTATAAATTGACACTTGTGCATGAATCCAAGATGAATGAAAGAACATTAGATATTCCCATGGTTCTTGAAGGTGACGCATGGGTAGGAAAGGAAGAAGAGAACAAAGCTATTTTTCACAAAGTGGGAGGCAAGAATCATATAGAAAGTCCTAAAGAGACAAGTGTCCCAATATAAGATTATTTAGCTTCATGAGGAAAGACACTTATCTATTTATAATTGATATAAGTTGGAAACATAGTTATCTCCCAAAAGGCCTATAATTTCGAATTAAATAAGGCAAGAGGGAAGGAGATAAATTATCACATGATTATTAAGGATATATCTAGAATAAGTCCACATGTCCTCTTATTAATTAAAGATTTACTAGAAGGGACACTTGGGCACCCTCATCAACTACAAAATTAAAGAAATGGACACCTAAGAGGACACATGGAAGGTGGGTAATTATGGAAGGGACACCTAAGTGTCCATGTGGCAATATAATATTTGAAGAAGAAAAGTTGAGGACACATGTGCATGTTTAATTAATTGCATGGGACACCTAATCACCTTGTAACACCCCAAATTCCATACCTCTTGTTGTTTAAGAAAACATAGTTTTTAGAAAAATCAACAGAGTTTGAGGTGCTACATCAGAGTACTGCGGAAACGGAGAGCATGTACTAAAAATTGGACAATTGTGTAACTGAAATAAAATACCCCGACATATAATGATGCCTGGCGTATGCTGGTTAAATTGAAAATCCCGAAGGAATATTCATGTGATACAATATACAGAGCTTTGTATAATTACAACTTTTACATGGTAACTATACAATCTAGACCAAGCCTTAACTAGACTTGGGGCAATGAACCTAACTCGGTTAACCAAACAGAATGGCTAGGTACGTGTCTATCATGGGGGCCTCACCGAGTTCAGGGCGACTTATTGGCTGACCCACATAGACTAGCCCTGCCTTCGGCACCAAACTGTTTGTAGTAACCTTATTAGATCCATGCCTGACAATAGGCTCTGACAATCTTCTTTCGGCTCTTGTCTCGACCCTCGGTGCATTATTACGACTTTGCCCCTTGGTTCCTCTTTAAGGCTTCGTCTACCGGTGCCTTCTCTGATCCTTGATCCTTTCCTGTACTATTATTTAAGACTGAGGTCCAATGCCCATTGGACCTCAGGTAACGGTTAACCTCATGCTTAAATATGAAAGTATATGGATTACAGATATTCACAACATTGACAGAACATGAGCACACAACAGATGTATCGCACACAACAAGAGTATCCCAATAGCACATAAGCCCCTAGCAAATGTGTCGCACATAGAAAACGTATCTCAATAGCACATAAGCCCCTAGCAAATGTGTCGCACACAGCAAATGTATCCCAATAGCACATAAGCCCCTAGCAGATGTGTCGCACACAACAAACGTATCCCAATAGTACATAAGCCCCTAGCAGATGTATCGCACACAGCAAACGCATCCCAATAGTATATAAACACATAACAGATGTATCATACACAACAAACATAAAGTTATCATCTATCACATGTAAACATACAATAAGCATCAGAGTTAGTGTTACCGTAAGCGAACGTACCTTTCACCGTGTAATGGCCAAACGTTCGACCTTTTGAACCCGACTCTGGACTTCCCGGATATCCTAAAGGGTAGTACCATATCTATTAACTCATAAACAATATCCTAACATATATCTTTGTCATAAATGACTATTTTACCCCTGACTTCGCTAATCGACGAAATTTCGCCAGAGCTTCGCTACTTTGACTCTAATCTTCCAAAATTTTGCTATAACACTTCTTCCATCCATTTTTTCGAAATAAATACCATATTTAACCATAAAACATGATACCAAAAATATATTGGAAGATTAAAGATCAAAACAACATCTAAGCTTAGAACTTAATCTAGAACTACAAAACTAAAAACTAGAACTTACCTCTTGAAGAACTTCCTCCTTCTTGCTTCTCTCTAGCTCTCACTTCTCTCTATATCTTTGAAATGGTTTTGGTGTGAGATTTCAAAGGAATGGAAGGGCCTATTTATAGGAAATTGGTGTGGCACATTGGTAATTCTTTTGAACTTTCTCTACTCCAATCTCAACCGTTAGATCTAGGGTTTTTCTTCAACTTCCCTCCTCACCCTCCATCACTCCCAAACGTCCCTCTCACACTCTCTCTCACCTATCCTCTTCCATTCAAAATGAACCCTATCTCATTAGGATTTCCTCTTACCGATTAATTCCCTTGCTTTGTGTTCTAATTGTATGTGCTTATAAAATCACAAATACTTTTAGAGATAAAGTTTGAAGTTTATGTGGTCTCTTGAGAAGTATTTGGAATAACAATGATTATGGTCCAATTAGGGGTTTTTACTAGTCCTTTAGTCATTTTAGGATAAATCCAAAAGTTACGAAAATAACTTCGGAGATAACCTACATCAAGCTAAAAATATACTTCTTCATAAAAAGTCCTTATATTTGATCTATGATTAACACTTTTCAAGATACAATTTATTTTCTATCGGTTCTCATTTATCCCATTGGTTAAAATATCCTCTTTCAATCACTTGGCTCACACACACCCACACCTCACAATTCTACACTACACATTTACACACACACACACACTAATTCGTTTCCCCCTCCCCTTTTATTATCTTTTAATTTTGTTACTTTATCTTTAAATTAATCCTTTATTATATCAAAGAAGTACTCCCATTAGTTAATTAGGTTAGGGATTTTATGTATTTAATCTTATACACTTTTTAATCATGCCTAATTAACTAGTAATTATCTTTATGCTAACCTTGACCATTGGTCTCTAATTAGGGTCATACATCCCAAATTGTGCCTTTAAAACATGTTATTTAATTAATTATGAAAGTTATTGAAATTAATTTAATAAATGAAGATTTAATTATCTACTAATTGTTGGTAATTTTCTTTAATTTGATTAATTATTTTCTCACAACTTTTGGGTTTACTTTGGTCATTTATGCTCCATGCATTAATTTAAAAATCATAGGGTAACTTATGTTCCCTAAAATAAAATTGGGTTTTCGCCTCTTTAAATTCCAAGAGAATTTGCCCTAGAAAATAAAGTAAATAGACAACAAAATTTGAGACCCCATATTCACATATTTTAAAATAGGTATTATTTATCACAATATAATATTTAAGATAAATAATTATCCGAATATAATATGTCTAATATAACCATGCAAAACTTCATAATTTTTGAAGACGAATTTATACATAAAATAATACCCTTAATCTGATTGACTCCAGAAAAAACTGAAATATGGGAATTTTATCAATTTTCACAATATTGCTCCATTGATTCCAAAAATTATTTCTCAATGTGTTTTTACCCCCATTTTGCGTTTTAAAATCAATGGAGGCCTATAAACAATCATGGGAATTTATTTTACTGTAACATCCCATTTTCAAAAGCCGATAATTTTTTTTTCCATTAGAGTAGAACATCGGAGCAAGAGAGTAACTGATATATATTCAAAATAACCACTGTCGTATGTCTGGCTAGTTGCAGTAATAGTACATTGATTCGAATGTCTAAGGTAAACGTAACTACATAAACAAAAGAAGTCTTCAGCCGGGTCTTCTAAGCGTGCTACTTGCCTTTCTCTTCGGCTCTTGGTTCTCCCGATCTTGAAGCTATGTTAAGAGCTGAGGTCCAATGCATCCGGACCTCAGGTAACAGTTAACCTAATGTTTACATACACACATAGGTATTACAGATATTTACAACCTTAACAGTATATAAACACACAACAAATGTATCACACAAACAAGCGTATCTCATCAGTACATAAGCCCCTAGCAGATGTGTGGCCCTTAACTGTGTGGCCCTTAGCAAACGTATCCCAATAGCACATAAGCCCCCTGGCAGATGTGTGGCCCCTAGCAACGTATTCCAATAGCACATAAGTCCCCTGACAGATGTGTGACCCTTAGCAAGCGTAAACATATCAACAGTACATAAACATACCACAGAGCTATCAGCTACCACAACAAGTATATAATCCGCATACCACATATACGCATACAATAAACATCAGAGTTAGTGTTACAGTACGCGAACGTACCTTCGTTGACGAATACGATACGTCTGACGGTCGGTAAGTGATCACAGATATCCTATAAGGATAATATCGCATATATTAATCAAACAATATCCTAATAGATATTTTAGTCAGAATGACCATTTTACCCCTGACTTTGCTAACCGGCGAAATTTTACCAGAGCTTCGCTACTTTGACTCTAATCTTCCAAAATTTTGCCATATCTCTATCTCCATCATATTTTCAAAATAAATACCATATTTAACCCTAAAACATGATATCAAAATTATACTTGGAAGATTAAAGATCAAACTAACATTTATACTAAAACTACCGAATGAAATACTAGAACTTAAAACTAGGGACCGAAGAATTTACCCAGAGCTTTGCTACTTCTTTACAAGAGCTCCTCCTTCTCTCTAACCTCTCTCTATTTTCGAAATATGCAATAGGATTTGGTGTGAATTTTCAAGAGGAGTGAGGTGCTATTTATAGAGTTTAGGTGTGGCAATTTTGCAATTCTTTCAAACTTTCTCTTCCTTCAATATACACCATAGGATCTAGGGTTTGCTTGAAGGCTTAATCTCCTCCCTCCATCCCTTGTGCCGACCTCCCCGTCCCTTTTTCTCCAAAATGATGTCATCTCCCTTGCTTTATGGATTTAACCGATAAATCCTCCTCCTCAGTGTTCCAATCGCGTATCTTAAATAATCTCAAATACTTCTTGAGGTAACTTTGGAGGTCTATAATATCTCTTGAGAAATATTTGGATTAACTAAAATTATGGTCCCATTAAGGGTATTTTCCAGCCCCTTAGTCATTTTAGAAGAAACTCCGTCGGTTATGGAAATGACTTCGGATAACACCAACTTTGGGACAAAAATTCACTTGTCCATATTATGTCCTGATGTTTAATACTTAGTTCATAGATTTCAAGTTAGGATTTAATTTCTATCGGTTCTCATTTGTAACATCTCATTTTCAAAAGCAGTATATTTTTTTTTATCAAATATCATTTCAAAATCATCAGAGTAGAGCAACGGAGCAATTGAGTAACTGATATGTATATATAAAACGCCATAAGTCTAGCTAATTACAACAGCGGTACAGTAACCGAGTATTTCAAAAGTGATGTACAACAACAAAAGGAAGGCTTCCGCCGGAACATCAAAAGGGAAGTCTTCAGCCGGATCTTCTATGTGGACTGCTTGCCTCGGTCCTTGGTCCTCCCGACCCTGAAGCTATGTTAAGGGCTGAGGTCCAATGCATACGGGCCCCAGGTAACGGTTAACCTCATGTTTGTATAAACATATACAGACAACATGCACTCACAATATCAACAGCACATACAATCGCTCTATCACAACCAATGCAGACATATTGCCCCCAAAGATGCGTACATACGCCCTCAAAGATACAAATCATATTGCCCCCAAAGATACGACATATTGCCCCCAGCATTCAGACATATCTTCTAACCTCTATATGCACTCAACAGTATAACATCTCTACAGATACAACATACATACCACATATATGTATACCATAAACCTCAGCGTTAGTGTTACAGTACGCGAACGTACATTAACAGCACATAAACATACCACAGAGCTATAAGCGACCATAATAGGCATACAATAAACATCAGATTAGTGTTACAGTACGCGGACGTACCTTCGTTGACGGTAAACGGTACTTCTGTCGGAATACGGTACGAAGTTGATCAGAACGTAATCAGGGATATCCTATCAATATAACAACGCATTTATTAAGGATCTATCATTACGACGAACATTTTAATCATAAATGACCATTTTACCCCTGAGCCCCTAATCGGCGGAATTTCGCCAGCACTTCGTTACTTTGACTCTAATCTTCCAAAATTTTGCCATAACTCTTCCTCCAACATTATTTTCGAAATTAATACCTTAATTACCCCTAAAAAATGATATCTAATCGTACTTGGAAGATTAAAGATCAAACTAACATTTCTACTCTAACTACCGAAAGAACTATCGAAACTTAAGACTCGGTACTGAAGATATTACCCAGGGCTTCGCTGCAAATTTCCCCAGACTCCTCCTCCTCCTTGCTGCTCCAAATTTTCGAAATGAGCAAGAGCTCTTGGTGTGAGAATTTTATTTGAAGGTTGCATCTATTTATAGGCAAAATCTAGGTACTATTCATGCTTTATCAGATGGATTATTGACCGTCGGATCGCACTTCATTGAGATGGCACAATCTTGGCCATCCAACCCACCTCCTTACATCATCATTCAAGGCCATGATGTCATGCCAATGATGTCACCCCTTGTTTAACAAGTTTCCTACCGATAAGTTCCCTATTTGGTGTCCTAATCGCGTAATCTTACAAAATCTCAAAAATCCGAGAACATAGCCCTGAAGAGACTCGCTGAAGATTTTCGGATAATCGCCTTCGGTTACTGAAATCGCTTCAGGTAACGTCAATTTCTGGACAAAAATTCACTGATTCATAAAATGTCCAGATGTTTATCAATTCATCCCCAGATATTGAGTTATGATTTATTTTCCATAGTTTCTCCTTTCTACTATCTGTCCTTCTTCCTTTTCGTCTTATTCCCTAAGCATTTCGCCGGTTACGGAAATGACTTCGGAGACAGCCTACTCCGAGATAAAAATTCACTTGTTTATATTAAACTCTGACCTTAGAAACTTAGCTCATTGTTTTCAAGATAGGATTTAATTTCTATCGGTGGTCATTTATCCTATTTGCTTTTTCACAAAATATCACAACTTATATTAATATAATATTTCATAATATCTAGATATTACTTCATGCAATTCTTATCCATTTTGGACTCTAAAAATTCGGTCAACACCTGGTCCTTTTTTATTTATTTTCTGTTTTTAATTATTTAATTAATATTATACATATTTTAATTATATTATATAATTCACCAAATTTTCCTATTGGTTCATTTATAATTACATGGATTTAGGCTTTTAAAATTACTAGAATAATTCTAAACCTTTGATTTTACTTTTCAAGATTACATCTTAACCCTTAGTAATTATTTGATTTATCCCATTTGATTAACAAGTCTAATTAGTGCCCTAATCACATGATTAACAACTTTTTAGGATTAGGGATTTTCATGTACCTAATCTCAAATATTTTTCTTAATCTTTTCCAATTAATTAGCAAATATATTTTATGCTAATTTTAGCCATAAACCACTAATTAAAGGATTTTACATAATTATCTTTGAATTTTCCCTTAATCCAAGCTTAAGAATTAGCCAATAATTATTTAATTAATCATCTACTAATTGTTGAAAATTTTCTTATTTAGTATTAATCATGATCTCACAACTATTTTACTGATATTAGTATTTTATGCTTCACATAAAATATTAAAAATCATGGGGTCAATTATGGCCCCACAATACTTTTTGATTTTTGTCTCATTATTTTCCAAGGGAAATAATCCCAAAAATTATCTAAATTAGAGACAACATACTCTCTAATTTTTAACAATTATTTTGTTACCATTTACGATTTATCATTATATTTTAGGGCATTTTATGGCCCCCAAACTCACTTAGGGATTTTGACCCTTTATTTCCTCTAATTTCATTAGAAATTTCCCTAGAAAATAGAATAAGTATTCTACATGGTTTTGACACCACATATTCACCTATTTCCAATAGGTTTTATGTATTAAAATATAATATTCCAGATAAATAATTATCCGGGTATTACATCATTTATCCTATTTGCTTTTTCACAAAATATCTTTCAATCTTCTACCACTTGCATTGCATTCACACATATATATTCAATACTTTCTCTCTCTTTCTTTCTTCAAAATTTCGGCTGCCCCCTCTCTCTCTTCATTATTTTTCATTTGCTTTTTAATTCAATTATCTTATATTATTCAATAGTTAATTAAGGTAATTATCCCATTGGTTAATTAGTGTTCACATGGATTAAGCTTTATGGTTGACTCATGGCCTTAGGATTAACTTTATTAACTTTAATCCAAGCCTCTGATTCAACTTGACTTGTCAAAGTTAATCAATAAGTGTGATTAGTGTCTTAATCCCATCTTTTGTTGGTTAATTAGGCTTTTAGGGATTTCATGTATCTAATATTATACATTTCCTTAATCATTCCCAATTAATTAGCAATTATCGTTATGCTAATTTTAACCCTTTATTGGGCATTAATCACTAATTAGGGGTTGCATATAATTAACTTTGGATATTACCTTTATTCATGCTTAAACAATTAGCAATTAATTACTTATTTAATCACTTATTAATTGTTGACAATTTTCTTAATTTGGATTAATTATTTCCTCACAACTATTTTACTGACATTGGTAATTTATGCACAATGTATTATTTTAAAAATCATGGGGCAACTTATGGTCTCCAAAATAAGATTAAATTTTGCCTCATTATTTTCCAAGGGAAATATTCCCATAAATTACCTAAATTAGAGACAACATACTTTTCTATTTTTAATAAATATTTAATTGCCTCTTAAGATATATCATAATATTCTCAGAGTATTTTATGACCCATATATGCATTTAGGGAGTTTTGGCTCATTATTCATTTTAATTTCAAGAGAAATTACCCTAGAATCATAAGATAAATACCACAAGTTTTGAGACCATATATTCACCTATTCTTAATAGGTATTATTTACTAAAATGTGATACTTATCATAAGTGAGATTTTTAGGGTATTACATTTACCATTTTCTAGATTAAACTAACATTTTACTAAAAACTAAAGACTAAAGCTAAAAAACTAGAAACTCACCCTTGAAGTTCCTTCTCCTTCTTCTTATGAATATTGCCCAGCACTCTCCTATACTCTAAACTCACGCCTCTCACCTTCTCAAATAATGATCAGAGGAGTTTTTGGTGTGAGGAATATGTGAAGGTTGGATGGCTATTTATAGAGAAACCTTATGGCACACATGGTAATTAAATGGGATCAGTTTATTTTTACCCCAACCATTAGATTAAAAAAAAACACTTTTTGAAACTTCATCTCCCCCCCCCCCAAGCATTTTATGTGCCTTTTAATTAACTAATTGATTTGATTAATTCATTGAAAAGAAAAAGAAATCATTTTACCTGCTAGCCGACATCATCATTTTCTTTTAATCATTTAATCTGTTTTTAAATAGCCAAAAGCATTGCTCATTCAATTAAAAACTTCATCTGCATTATTTTTTGCTTAGAGCATCCGATATCCTAGGGTAGGCCATCTTTCAGGCACATCAATGGCCCCAGACTAATCCGGACCGAGACCGGGTGGCCCCTTTAGGGGGGAAGCCTCTACCACCCACGCATGCTGCATTCCCACGTCTCGAACTCAAGACCCGTGGTTAAGCTAGGACAACCCCTTACCAGTTGAACTTCATCTGCATTATTCATGTACCATGCGCCCCTTTTATTGACTTTTGGAGGTAGATGATTCAATCTTTAATTAGCATTGAAATCAAATGTTTTTATTTCCTTTAATCACAATCTTTAAATGTAGGATTGGTTCATTAGTTAAATAATGGTCATTAGTGATTTTATTAATCAAGCTTTATGCACTTTAATCTTTACTTATTTCCATTGTCTTTTATCAAGTTCAAGGCATTTACAAATAATCCTAATTAGCACAAGCTAACTTGTTGATGAGGCCCTTTTTGTCTTTAGCCTTGGGGTCCACAATCAAAAATAAACCAAGGATTGCGTATAGGCAAACCTAGGATCGTTCTCTCTCTCGAGGAGCCTTTTATTGAATCCTAAGTAATCTAAATGCCATGCAAATGCAATTAAAACAAGGGGGAAAATTGGTTTTGGATTTTCGAATTAATAAACTAAAGAGAAATACAATTTAATTAAAATCCTAACTAATATTTTTGGTATTTTCTTTATAAAATGGAATGGAGTATGAAAGTGCGTATGAATGCTCTTGGAAATGAATATTGACTATCATAGTTAAATTAAATATAGGAGTAAATTTTCACTAAGTCTAAATGAAAAAACCCCAAGATACCACTTGAGTCTAATATTCCCAATTAATAGTAGCTCCTACTACCGTAGCTAACTACTATCTCTTGAGATATTGTTTAAAACCACTTAGCGTGTGATTAGGATTAAATTAATGCAACTTGGTTCCTCTTCATATGAATGCGATAACACACCACTCAATTAATCCAATTCAATCATGTTATCTAACAATACCACCTAGACAACACAATATTATCGAATCAATAAGGAAATATATGTATATAAATCCAACAAACTACAAAATTCAATCCAATCACAATTGTCAAACCAACAAAGACAATAAACATTAATCTCAGTTCCAGAATTTATACACAATAATTCCTAAAACTAGGCAATCTAAATATATAAATCTGGACTAATAGAATGAACAAATTAACTCCCCTTTGAAGCTTTGAAACTCAAGATCACAGCCTCATCTCCAAGAAGCAAAATGATTAGCCACACATAAAGCTCCTTCCTGTCACCAAGGAACAGTAAAACGCAGCCATGAGAATTGAAGTTGGAGGTCGGATGGTTGCTCTGGAAAATGAAAGAGAGGAAGGAAGAAATCAGTGTCGAAGCTCTCTCCCTCCTCTGTTTCAGTTCTGCAACTCTGGGCAAGATGGTGGAGGAATGGTAGAAGGGAGGAAGTCGAAGAAGAAGGTCCGTCGGTTCTGCGTTCAGCTCCCTCCCGTCAAAAACTGGTTCTGATTTTCTTCTCCGTTTGGTCTCTCTCGGTGGAGGCTGGTCGCCGGTGGCAATGGTGAGGGGGATGGAAGCCGCCGGCGACCAAGAGGGAAGGAAGGTGAATGAGGAAGATCGAAGCAGAAGAAGCAGGTCCTGGTTCTCTTCGTTTTCAGCGGCCGCTACTCCCGTTCTCTCTGGTCTGTTCTCCCTTTTTCGTGCGGCTGCCTCTGGTTTTTAATTATCAATTCACCCCCTCAGCTTGCGTCTCGGGTCCTGAATGTTGGGTCAAAGCTGACCTAATTCAGCTTAATCAAAATGCAGTGTTTAATGCTGCAAGGACCTAACTGAAACTTTTGAAAAGTTTCTCAGAGGGACTAAACTGAAAATTTTATAACTTGAGTTCAACTTCCATTTTCAAATTTGATCCAATTTCTTCAACCACCTACAATAAAAATAATTAATCTAACATCAAATATTCTCATAAAAATCAATGATTAAGAGTAATTACAATTTATTTGACAATTATACCCTTTTTAGTCATAATTTAATGTATTTAATCTTAATCTTAATTTATCACAAGAAATGCATTTTAAGTCCAATAACTATAACAAAATGCATTAAGAGTCCCAATTTAATTATAAAAAATCATATAAAAATATGGTTCGATCACTTGTCAATTAGAATTTTCTAATCCACTTTAATTTACTTAAGTGTTTTCATGTTATTTTCTTGCCTCTATTAGTTAAATAAAAACCATGATTTAATATGATAATCATATCATATTTTATGTTCCATAAAACTGGCCTTTTGTTTATTCAATTCCAAGGGAAATTTGCCTAAAATTAAAATTAACAAGTTACACAAATTTGAGACACATACTCACCTTTATTTTATAGGTATTTATTTATCAAAATATAGTATTTATGATAAATAGAAATTTTAGGGTATTACATTTCGACACTTATTTACTAGTATTATATTATCCAAATTGTTACATGCTTTGCTGTTAAATCACTTTGATACATGTCTGTTTATCAATATAACTGTTAATAAGGAAAGGGTCACACTAGTCGCCACCTGTAAAGACAAGGCCGGTAGAGGTGTAACAAATGGTGCTCTAATGTGTTATTGTTAATAAATTAATTTGCTACAGTGGTCCTTATCTGAAATTTTTCCTTTGGGGTGTAATGGAAATTAATTTGCTACAGTGTCCTTATATGATAAAAAAAAAAAATATCTTCTACTTCCTTCCCTGCATCTGTTTTTCTAATTTTATTATTTTTATTAAATTAAATCAAATTGTATCAAAACTCCTTTTCTGACAAGATTTTATATATATATATATATCGTTTGTCATGTCACTTGACATAATGTTATATCAAGTCACTCCAAAACTATGTCGTTTTGGGGTTAGAAGAATTAATGAACTATCAAAACGACGTAGTTTTGGGGTCAGGGGAATTAGTAAAGGATGTTTTGATAAAATTCATATAATAAATACTAAAACAAAAATACAAAAGCACCCTTTATTAATTTCCTTAACTCCCAAAACGACGTATTTTTGAGCTCACTTGACATAATCTTATGTCAAGTGACATGAAAAACGATAAGCCCATATATATATATTGATGTGTACTGTATAAATGTGGACCAATTGTTTTCTGGACAAAAACGTGTGGGGACTGATTATTAAGACAAATACCGACAGGTTTTTTGTTTCGTTTTGAAGAGTGACTACTACCGATAATGGATTTAACGTCCGTTTTTTTAGCCTTTTAAAACAGGGGCATCTATCCCAGGGGCTAGTAAAGTTTAAAAAAGTAATAATTGACTAATTGAATATTATAAAAAAGTTTAAAAAATAGTGACACATAAATTGGGTCAATTGGGAGCATAACTCCCCAAAAGCGATAGATGGGGAAACTCTGAGCAAGTAAATTTCTAGTTAAAATTTCAGGTTAAAAAACAAAAAACAAATTGCAGGTTAGAACTTGAAACTCGTTCTTTTTGACATTCTTAGTATTTGTAATTTTTGTTTGCCAACATTCAAAATAATTATTGATTGAAAGCATCCGGTGCTTATATGGGACCAATCTTTTTGGACAAAAATATATGAGGACCGAAGATATTACAAATGCAGACACGCTCGTTTTGTTACCTATGAAACACGTGATCCTCTAATTGATGAATGGGAGAGATGACATTTACAAAAATATATTTAATAATATATCGGTTTAAAAATGAAGTTACAAATATATTTTATTTAAAAATTACAAATATGAAAATCTTAATTAAAAACAAGGAAATATTTTTGGCAGATATAATTGTGTATATATTTTAAAGGGGGAAAAAGATATTTTGATATATATCTATATTTTTTATTTCTTTATTAGATCTTTTAATTTTATTCGGTTATGTTAACTCTATAACTATGTTATCTTAGGACCATTATATTAGCCCTACAAGAGCTTTTACAAAACCATGCTAAAGGATTCGATAGAGAGAGAAAATATAGGTACCAAAATAAAAAATGAGAAAAAAACATAGATATTTGTGAGATAGCTTTTATTAATTATCATACATTAAGAGATGAGGATTTTTTTTTTTTTGCCAACAAGAAATATTATATTTCATTTAATAAAAACTAACAACAACAAAAAGTGACAAAACTAAAAACAACAAACCCTAATTCCCAATAACACTACAGCTACAAAACCTAACGGGGAACATGTGACTAGTCTTTTAAGATTAGGCTTTCAGTTTAAATCTATGCTCATAACATTTATTGTTACTAAACCTTACAAGAAACCTAGATTTATAAATTTAAGAGGCTGGTCTTCTTTATAGTTGGTTAGTCTTTTAAAATTGGGTTCTTCCTTTATATTTGTGTGGATGATAATATGCTTATAAATGATGGATTTGTTGTAGGGTTTTAGTCAAGTGAAAAATATCAGCCGGATAAGAATGCCACCTAGGCCTAGCTACCCCCATAAAGTGACAATAATATATGCAAGGTTAAATGATTCTACCTCTTATAATGTGACCACTTTGTTGATGAACGATCCTTGTTGATTTATGTCATCATCAAGAGCTTCTTTCCATGTCCCTTGCCGGGACCAACACTAATTTAGGGCATCTTTTGATTCAATCCTCTTCCTAATATTTCCTCTACAGGCATGGTATCAATATGATAATTTCAGTTTTTTTTTTTGGATTTTCCAGTCGTCATATAGGATAGATCAAGGTCTTAATGGCTTTATTGGTGTCCTTGTCCTGGCTTCCTTTAACTCTTTGCAAGAGGGTGTCTATGAGATGAGATAAAATCTATTTAGATTATTTAGGGTTTTCAATAAAATTAGTGTTTTTAAGTTTTTCGAACAAATTGGAATATCTAGATTACTCTCTCAGTATCTTATTATCTTTCAAATTAGGATTTAGATTGCAATTTGAATTTAAACTATTTTTTTTTAAACTCTACAAATAGAGCTAGGATTCTCAATTGAGGGCCATACTTGAGTATTGAATATTGAATTTCCCATTTCTCAACTTCCTCCTCATTCTCCCTTTTCTCCCCTCCCCCCTTCCCAACCTATTTCACATCACTATGTCCTTGTTTGGGATGTCTTTTTGTTCATTAAAACTAGATTTTTTTACTCAAAAAATTAATTGAGGCTCAGAATGATGTCAGACATGGTTTTGGGGACAAATAACTTTTTTGCCAATAACTAATTTTTGGAGCTTTTAATTTTTACCTGTTGGTTTTTCTTTATATTTTAAATTTATGAAACCAACTTTTTAATGGTTTCTGTAACATCCTGTTTCTAAAAGCAGTATAATTTTTTTCATCAAAACACCATTTCAAATCATCAGAGTAGAGCGACGGAGCGATTGAGTAACTGATATATATATATATATAACGCCGTAAGTCCTGGTCAGTTACAACAACAGACAAGAACCGAGTATTTCAAAAGATATATACAACAAAGAAAGGAAGGCTTCCACGAACAACAAAAGGAAGTCTTCAATGGGTCTTCTATGCGGGTGCTTGCCTCTATCCTCGGTCCTCGGTCCTTCCGACCCACGAAGCTATGTTAAGGGTTGAGGTCCATTGCAATCGGACCCCAGGTAACGGTTAACCTCATATTTACATATACAGTACATGGACTACAGTCAATCACAACATAACAGCATAATAGCATGCAACCCAATGCAAATGTACCGCTCCCCACGAATGCAGATGTACCACTCCCAGTGAATCAGGACATATCACTCCCAGTGAATACAGATATACCACTCCCAGTGCATGCATATGTTCAATCATCCTCTAACAGCATAACAACTCTACTCATACAATACACCTAACAATATACACGCATACCATAAATATCAGAGTTAGTGTTACAGTACATGAACGTACCTTCGTTGACGGTAAACGGTATTTCTGGTGGAATACGGTAAATTGACAGCGTTACGACAGCGGTACATGCTCACAGATATCCTATAAGGAAAATATCACATGTATCAATGTCTAACATCATAACAGGCATTTTAGGTACAAATTACCATTTTGCCCCTGACTCCCTAATCGGTGGAATTTTGCCAGCACTTCGTTATTTTGACTCTAATCTTCCAAAATTTCAACATAACTCCTACTCCAACATAATTTTTGAAATATATATCATATTCAACCTTAAAACATGATATCTAAACTAACTTGGAAGATTAAGGATCAAAACAACATTTCTACTATAACTACCGAATCGAAAACTAGAACTTAAGACTCGGTACCGAAAAATTACCCAGAGCTTCGCTGCTTCTTCCTCCGGACTCCTCCTTCTCTCCACCTTCTCTCTAAAACCGAAATGCTCTCTTGAATTGTGAGAAAAGAAGTGAAGATGGCATGGCTATTTATAGAAGAAAAGCGAGGGTAAAACGGTAATCTTCCAACTTCCTCTCCTTCAATTTAGACCATGGAATTTAGGGTTTTTGTGAGCTCAATTTCTCACCACACAACCCTCAAAACCGACCTCCCCTAGCATCATCCTTCAAAATGTGATGTCATCCAAGTGATGATATCTCTTGTGCTTTATGGGTTCATCCGATAAAGTTCCCGGTTCGGTGTCCTAATCGCGTAATCTTGAAGAGTCTCAGTAATCCGGCAACATAGCCTTGAAGGTCTATGCTTCCTCTTTGGAAATATCTTGGTTAACTAAATTTTTGATTCCATTTAGGGTCTTCCGTTGCCTGCCGAACATTTTCGGATAAACGTCTTCGGTTACGGAAGTCACTTCAGGTATTGTCCAACTCGGGACAAAATTACACTGAATCTTAATATGTCCAGATCTTAGAAACCTTGTTCATGGTTTTCTAGATAGGATTTAATTTCTATCGGTGGTCATTTATCCTATTTGTTTTTTACAAAATATCACAACTTTTCTACCACTTGTATTGCTTTCACACTTGGCATATTTTTCTCTTCTTTTTCTCTCTCTCATTTTCGTTTTTGATGGGCAATTTTTGACAAAATATTGTTGCTTCCCACTTTCCAAAATATCATATAAACCAAGTGCTTTCATTGGCTAGTTAAAATCTTGACTTTTCAACAACTTCTAAGCTAATTTTCTACTTCAAAATATCATGATCTTCTTCAACTTGGCCACTTGCCAACTTGCAAAAGCATTTACACATACATCTTTTCCCTTTTTCCTCTTCCTATTTTCGAAAACACAAGGCTTAATTTTGACAAAGATGTTGCTTTCCATGACCTCACCTTATCCTCTTCCATTACCTATAAGTCTTCACCATTAAATGCTTTCATGTGCTTTACTAAATCATGTGTGATTTGTTCAACATTCCAACTTTTCTTCCTCCTTCCATATTCGGCTAGCACTTCCCCAAAACAAGATGTTGACTTTTCAACTTTGTTTTATTTACTTAATCCATGCTTCAATTCATCTAATTAGATAATTATCCCATTGGCTAATCCTATGTTTAGCAACCTTTTAGGATTAGGGATTTCCACATACTTAATCCCACACATTTTACTTAATCTTTCTTGATTAATTAGCAAGTATATTTTATGCTAATTTAGCCACTAATCATTTGATTAAAGGGTTTTTACATAATTAGCTTGAATATTCTCTTGATTCTTACTTAAATAATTAGCCAATAATTATTTATTTAATCCCTCACTAATTGTTGATAATTTTCTTATTTAAGAATAATCATTTTCTCACAACTATTTGACTGACATTGGTATTTTATGCTCTATGTAAAATATTAAAATTCACGGGGTCAATTTTAGTTTCCAGAATACTTTTTAATTTTTCTTTCTTTTATTTCCAAAGGAAATAATTTAATAAATTGTTTAAATTAAGAACAATATTCTTTCTAATTTTTAATAATTATTTTACTGCCCTTTAGAATTTATCATAATATTTTTAGGATATTTTATGACCCTAAAATGCATTTTTAAGCCTTTTTGGCACTTAACTTCCTTTAATTCCCGCAGTATTTTCCTTAGAAAATAAGATGATTATGACTTAATATTTGAGCCCTCATATTCACCTATTCCTAATAGGTATAATTTCCTAAATTTATGATATTTATCATAAATATGATTTTTAGGGTTTTACAGTTTCCATCAATCTAATTGTTTTTTTAGAACACATATAACAATCAGTATTAGGGTAAAAAAGTTTCTCGGCCCGCACTAATTACGGAACGAGTTCCCCTACCTATCCTGGGATAGCTCGGGAGAGATCTTCAAGATCTAGACCCTCCAGATAGGATTTGGATAGTCCAAATAATTTTTTTTTTACTTAAAAAAAAAAGTTTATATTCCCCTTCTTTGCTTCAATATCTGACATTAACATTGATTAACGGTGTATTTGGATTCTGTTTTTGTAAGCTAAACGAACTTTTTGGAATATAGACTTTTTCCTTAATTGGTGATGTTTGGTTACTTTTTAGGTGATAATGCAAAATAGAAAATACACATGAAAAGTGTAACATGCCGTTTTCAAAAGCCGTATATATATTTTTTTCATCAGAGTAGAGCATCGGAGCATAAGAGTAACTGATATATATTCAAAATGCCAACTGGCTAACTGTAGTAACGGTACATTGATTCGAGTGTTTTCAAATGTAAAGAACAACAACAAAAAGTCTTCAGTCGGATCCCTAAGCTTGTTGCTTTCCTCTCTCCTCGGTCCTCCTGACCCTGAAGCTATGTTAAGAGCTGAGGTCCAATGCACCGGACTTCAGGTAACGGTTAACCTCATATTTACATATACAGTATATAAGCACAGCAAATGAATCACTCCTAACCAATGTAAATGTACCGCTCCCAGCGAATGCAAATGTACCGCTCCCAGCGAATCAAGATATACCGCTCCCAGCGAATACAGATGTACCGCTCCCAGCGCATGCATATGCTCAGTTATCCTCTAACACCCATACGCATTCAATAGACATACCACATATATACATACCATACACACATCACATATACGCATACCATAAATATCAGAGTTAGTGTTACAGTACGCAAACGTACCTTCGTTGACGGAATACGGTACAATTGTTGGTCAGAACGTACTCACAGGTATCCTATAAGGACAATAGTGTATTTTTTTACTAATCAATCATCATAACAGTCATTTTTCCCCTGACCCCCCTAATCGGCGAAATTTCGCCAGAACTTCGGTACTTTGACTCTAATCTTCCAAAATTTTGCCATAACTCTAACTCCAACATATTTTCAAAATAAATATCATATTTAATCTTAAAACATGATATCTAAACTAACTTGGAAGATTAAAGATCAAACTAGCATTCCTACTATAACTACTGAAAGAAACACTAGAACTTAAGACTTGGAACCGAACACTAGTGCAAAAAAGGGCTTTAAGACTGCCTCATTTGGAGCGGATAATCGACGCACCGGTCTTAAAGGTGTGACCGGTGACAGTTTTGTAAATAAAAAGAACTTCTTAAACAATGAAGGGCTATAAGACCGCCTCATTTAGAGCGGATAATCGAAGCACCGTCTTAATGGTGTGACCGGTGGCAGTTTTGTAAATAAAAAGAACTTCTTACACAATGAAGGACGCCTCATTAAGACCGGACTAAGTATCGACCGGTCCTAAATCTGTGACCGGTGGCATATTTGTAAATATAAAGAACTTCTTATTCGATCAATTTTTCATAGATCTTATCCGCACTGTTAAAATAACAACCGGTCTTAAAAATGTTAATAAAAAAATTGAAATATCAAATACTTTTATGGAGAAATCTCATCAAGGCGACTTATATTTTCTACACTCCAAAATAATACGGAAAAATATAAATATAAAGGTATTAAAGTTTTAAGACCGAACATATATAAAAGCCGGTCTTAAAACTTTGATTTTTAAGACCGAACTTAAAATTTGTCCAGTACTAAAGTTTAAATAAAAAGTAATAAATGTTAAGACCATAGTTACAGAATGACCGGTTTTAAAAGTTAGACTTTTAAGAACGGACAAAAATTTGGCCGTACTAAAGTTTGAATAAAAATTAATTAATTTTAAGACCGGACATATATAGAGATCGGTCTTAAAGGTTATCTTTTAAGACCGTATATGTGTATTTGTCCGGTCTTAAAAATGAAGCGCCAAACGTTAACTTCGCGCGGAAGCTTTTGTCACTCTCACTGGAAGAACCCCGTTCACGTTGCGAAACCCTTCCTGTTCCATTACCTCTCTTCCTCGCCCGCGCACTGTTAGCCTCTCGTACTCCCTCATTTTCTCGGGCATTCCTCTCTTCTGTCTTGAAAATGAACGGTGAAAACGATTCCACTCGTGTTCTTGAAACTCCGATACTTGGTTTGACCGGGAGGGTCGGACAAACGAACCCTCTTCATCTCACATTGAGCCTCCTCAGCGCCGTGCACGCCGTGGTAGAAGCGGCAATCGAATGATGGAAGTATCCCTTAGTCGAAATTCTGGGACGAAGCTCGAGATTCATTTTGATGAAAATTTGCAACCTTTCGGTCCTAATAAAAGCACATATACTAGTTTTGTCGGCGCTCTAGTACGCAGCAAGGTTAGCATTTTGACTGATGAGTGGAAAAATGTGGACCAAAAACAATAAAGGATCCTATGTGGGACACTATCCGGCTTACATTCACCGTCCCCGAGTCGAGAAGTTGAAAGACTCAACATTGTCTTATTGTCTTTGAGCGGTTCAGAAGTTTAAGACCTTTACGCTAACACTTATATTTTTGCCGAGGAGAAGCCCGACCATCAACCCCAGGACAAGTACAAATTTCTTGATGAACAAACTTGGCAACAATTTGTTCGTAAGCGGACCACTCTCGAAGCTCGGTGAGTTATATTTAGTTTTGTTTGCACTTTTGTTTGCTTATTGACTCGTGAGGATATGTGAATGTTATTGTGTACATCTAATCCTGTTAGTTAAATGGTTTGGTGTGTGAATAGAAGTATACATTTGCTGCCTTTGTCCCGCATGAGAGGAGCATGTCCTAGTTCCATGCAAGTTTGATATGTAAACCGTGTAATGGCCATGGTTAGACGTTGTCGTTAGTTAGTTAGTTATTCTAATATGTGTAGGAACCATTTATGATGAATGAATGAATTGACCGAGTTGGCAGCATTTCGCAACTCCCTTTCCTTTGGTTTTCCCAATTTCTTCTACAATGCTACATCTTCCTTAAGTAAAATGTTGAAACTTGATGAAGTGAATTTGACTAATGTTTGACGTTTATATCAAGCAGAAGTTCTCTAATTTCATTAGTGACATGGCTGGAATTCATAATTGATATATAGTTGTTTTCAATCCCGATTCACGTAAAATAAGGGAAAAATATCGAGATTGGGAGAAAGAATGATTGCCCACACAGGCTTCTCGCGCGGATATGAAAAGGCCGAAAAGATTTGATGGCGGCCAAACGGAAGAGATTGGAAGATGAAGCTGAATCCAATCCTTCTACGGTAGTTGACCACCCGCCATCTCCAATACGTCGCGAGGAGCCGTGGTTGTATATTCGGCAAAAGCCAAGCGGCACCTACACGAGTGAAAAACTCGTGTAGTTCTTTGAACGAATTGTAAGTATCGATATTGTTATTTTTACTTACTAAACATGTTTCATCACTAAGCTTCTCGTTATCCGTATCTTACAGAAGATCTTAAAAAGAAAGAGGTAGAGGGATCTTTGCGTCGGACGGGAGGAATGATGTTCGACCGCCGCGACCGGAAAACCAGATCACTCGGGCGTGTAAGGGGATTGGAGGACGGGTAGGCCTAAAGCAATACTTTGGTAAATCCAAACGCCACGCACAAAGTATGGTTACCCGGGAGGAGATGGATCGACGCTGGCCAAATTAAGTGAGGAATCAGCGGCGAAAGATGCTACATTGAGGATGTTTCAATCTGAGATGAGCAAGATGAAGGAGGAGATGGAGAAAATGAAGTTCCTCCTGAGCTCTCGGCCAGAGACCAGTGTGGATCCCTTGACACCTTTAGCTAAACCTATGCAGCAGCAGAGCACTAGAGGGAGCTGCATTGTTGGACAGTCAGAGTCAGAGCAACCTTGTCATCTGTATGTAGAGGATCGTGATGGTCATAGACAATTGGTTGCTAAAGGGACTGTCCACAAATTGGGATCAACTGTACACCACGAACAAATGGCTGATGATGAAGTCAGAGTGTCAGTTGAAGAGGTGATCTTTGATGCACCTGTCCCTCTCCCAACCGATGAGTGAAGGTTGTGAGTGATGTCAAGGGAACCTTCATCTCTTGGCCGGTGAAGCTTGTAGATGTCTCTACTCCTCCTCAAGCTCCACCCCCTCATCAAGCTTCACCCTCCTCAATCTCCATCCCCTCCTCAAGCTCCACCCTCCTCAAGCTCCACCCTCCTCAAGCTCCACCCCTACCGCTAACTTGACGGCCAAGGAAAAATACAAGATTTGGTAGCCCAAAAATGGTTTAAAGATAAATCGTGGCCTGTCGATGAAGTAATAGGCCTCCTCATCCTGGATCGGTTTACATTGATAATGAAGATGTAGAGTCCATGCTGCTTCTGGAAAGGAGGTTACTAGTCCATGTGTTCAAATATTTATGAAGTAAGTATCTTCTTCCTTGATTACATAATTGAAATGCACCGTTTAGACACACATATATACATATATACTAATTCCCTCATCGATGTCATTCTTGTAGGTGCATGCACGAGAAACTGGTTCAACAGGGCGGAATTTCGGATTTTGGATTCTTGTGCCCAGTGTATGCAAGTACAACACTACCTCTAGAATTGAGACAGGAGTACATATCAAATAGGTTGTGTAAAGTGCAAAGAAAGGTGTACTTGTTTCCACACTGGCTCGGGTACATATATACTTGTCTGCAATTCACTTAATATAATTATGCTACATATATATATATATATATATATATATATATCACTGAGTACTTTACTGCTGTGAATTTTCAGCAACAACTGGCAGTTGGTCGTCATGAACATGGAGTTGCATTATGTTATCTTCTTATGCTCCACTCACAGTGATCCATCGACTACGTTGAAGCAGATGATCACCAAGTAAGAATGTCATTTTGATTGTCTTGTCTCGAAATCTCTGTTGTGAATTTTCGGTGAACATTACCGATAAATTTGTGATTTTGATGATAGTGCCATGAAGACCTTCCGTGTTGAGGTAAAAAAGCGTGGTGCTCACTCACGATCCTAAATGGCACAAAATTAAGGTTAGTACATAATTGGACATGGCATAATTGCCTTCTCAAGTTGGTCGAGAAGCTATATATGCTCTTATATATATTTATTGTTATTTTTAGACCCGTCGGCAACCGGAAGGATCGAACTTATGTGGCCCGTACGTCATGAAACACTTATATGATATTGTGACGGAGGGAAACACTAAAGTCACTTTAAGGGTAAGATGTTATGGCTGAATTCATCATCGATGGCTTAATGTTACATATGAAATATGCACATAATATGTTATTTACATTTCTGTCTTTGATGTTACAGAGGTTTGCCCGTGAAGAGCCATTTGATGATGATGAAATCGAGCACATACGCGAGGTTTTTGTGAATATCTGTATAAACTAGTCTTAGAAAATCCAAGTCGGACAATAATTAATGTCCTAAATTAATTCATTTGTAAATAATATATGATGTCATAGCAACAATAGCCTTCTGTACATTTGTTTATTTTTTCGACTAGCTAATTCATTCATTTGTAAATATAGCAATGTAATTCAATAATAAATTTGTTTATTTTTTCGAACAATTTGTGTGTGTCCATTTTGGGTTTCTGAATGAATGAGATGGTGGATAAAGCTATTTAGTGCTTGAAATTTGAGGTACAGGTCTAATTCTAAAAAATTTGGGTAGAGACTTTTAGGACCGTATATTTGTTAAAAGTACGGTCCTAAAGGTCTTCGTCCATTTTAAGACCGTATATTTAACAAATATCCGGTCCTAAAAGTCTTCGTCTCATTCTAAAAATTTGGGTAGAGACTTTTAGGACCGTATATTTGTTAAATATACGGTCCTAAAGGTCTTCGTCCATTTTAAGACCGTATATTTAACAAATATCCGGTCCTAAAAGTCTTCGTCTAATCTAAAAATATGGGTAGAGACTTTTAGGACCGTATGTATGTCAAATATCCGGTCCAAAAGTATAGAAAATATACGGCTAAAATATTAGGACCGTATATTTGTTAGTAGTCAGGTCTTAAAAGTCTTCATTTTATTTAATAGATTGCCGAAACCTTTAGGACCGTATATTTGTTAGTTGTCCGCTCCTAACTTTAAATTTTAAAATAAGGCTTAATTTTTAGGACCGAGGATTTATTATACGTCCGGTCCTAATATTCTTCATTTAAATAGAGTTGGTGACTTGATTTTCGACATATCGTTAGGGTTCAAGGCAACCATGTTTCGCGTTCTTCTCAAGTTTTGTGCTTCGTTGTTCTCGTTTCTACTTTTCTCGGATGTGAAGAACGTCATCGGTGTCCCTTTTCTTTTTGTCGGAAAAAAAAAAGAAGATAACGAAAACGACACTGAAAATTTTCATCACATCTGGAAAAGTAGAGGGAAAGACAACGATGGTCCAAACTTGAGAATAGTCGTCACTCTGTTTGTTTTTATTCGAAAAAAGGTAAATAATGTTTTTTGTTTTGTTTTGTATGGTCGCAACTGTTAACTTTATTCTGCAAATTTTTAAGATTGATCACCACGAATAGGACAATGTTTTGTTTGTTCTTGTTGTCGGAGAAAAAAGAACATAAGTTAAAGACAAACAAGGAAGGCGATTGGGAAATAAAAATGTTATTTAAATTTTTTTTTTCTGCTGCCTCATAAGGCAGATATGATCGACGCGGGCTATCAGTGCTCCAAGATCGCGCGAAGTTCGGCTTCGGAGGCAAAGGAGGAGGATATGGAGGTGCCTCAGGATTTCGCCCAGAAGGAGGACCTAGTCGTGGTGGAGAAGCCATTACGGTGGAGGTTCTAGGAGGAGATGGAGAAGAATGTTAAGAAAGTAACAACGGGTTTAAATAGAGAACCCATCCTGAAGAATGTGAAACGCCGGAAACATTAACGAGGAGACGCATATTTGCTCGTAATACGAGGAGACGCCTAGTTGGGAAGTTTATGTGGAAGCCGAAGAGACTCGAATTCATTTCAACAATGGGGAAGGGACTCTTGAAAAGAATGAACTTTTAATACCGGATACCGTGTGAGATCCGTTCTTAAAAGTAATATTTTTTAACCAAAGATTTTTACTTGAAAAAATAAATTGAAATATAAAAATAAATGAGTTTTAGGACCGGATACAAAGTAATATATCGGTCTTAAATGAGTTTTAGGACCGGATATTTGATAAAAGGACGGTCTTAAAAGTAATTGAATTAAAAATTAGTTTTAGGACCGGATACCAAGTAATATATCGGTCTTAAATGAGTTTTAGGACCGTATATGTGATAAAAGGACGGTCTTAAAAGTAATTGAATTAAAATTAGGACCGGATATAAGATAAAAGTCCGGTCTTAAAGGTTTGTTCATCATCGATGTTTATCTCTCCTGCCATCTTGTCTTTATATACTCCACACACTACCTCTTTGTCCTTGTTAACTCCTCACTTCCTAGCTCTACCCCAACTTCTCAAATCCTCAAACCATGGTTAGATACAAGCAAACTGCTCGTATGGGTGCATACACGCCTCACTCTCGTGCCATGGCTAGATCATTATATGGTGCGCCTCCTCCAAATGGCGACAAGTGCGTCGTATTGTTTCCGAAGACTCTCGGGTCGTTGGACCCATTGTTATTTCTTCGGATGATGAAGAGATTGCTCATGCCGCACCCCCCCTCGATCCTTCTGTCGATCCTGTCCTTGCTGAGTTCAACTGTCATCTTGAAGCCGGCCATGCGGATGTTCGTAATCCCCTCTCCAACCTGTTGGCCCCAGCGCGCCTACCTCTGACCCCTCTCCGCTCTCCTGTAATGATCCATTCATATTGCGGGTGGAGAGAATAAGACAACAACTTGCTGATCTCAGCGGGAAATTAATGCTCTTCACGCCGAAATCGCCGAGGTTGTTCAGTCAGATTCTAGTGGATGATAATATTCAGCTTGTTTTTCATTTGTGTTTTTGTTGTTGTGTATATATTCTGAAGTAATGTAAGAAACATTAAGAACACCGTATGAATTTTTGGCTCTTCTCCGTAATTCATTAAAGAAACTTATTCTCCAATTTTGCTTTATTTTTTGTCTAAAAAATATCATTTATTTTATTGATTTAATATTGCAATCACGAAGGCCATTAAGACCGGACATTTTATTTTATAAGTAACGGATCTAAAGATAATTTGAATTTTAGGACCGGATGTTTTATAAACCTCCGGTCTTAAAACTTAAAAGTCTAATAAAATTTTAGGATCGGATAATTTTAAAACTCCGGTCTTAAAATGTTAGTTGTATCTTTAGGACCAGACATTTAATTAATAACCGGTATTAATAAAATCGAAAAAGCTAAATAAGGTATCTTTGTCGCGCGGAAAAATTAAATTTCCCTCTCTCGAACTCTTGTCGCGCCGAAAGTGAATACTCGTGTTCCGACTCGAAATTTCCTCTCGCCTTCGTCGCTTGCTTCGCGTACTGCCTCGACAATCACTCTCGGTTCCTTAGCTAAACGTCTATAGACGAAGTCCGTAAGAGATGTTTCGGTTAAAACTTTATTACTTTCCAGGTTATCGTTCTTGGTTTTTCATGGGTTTAACGAAATCGGTGTAATGTTGTTATGGGTATTCTCTGTTGTTAACGAATATTGTTTTTTGAAGATTATATTTGCACTTTAGACCTACCCAACCGACGAACAAGTGTTTTTAGGTTACTCTTGCTGTCTTGTTCGCAACATCAACGTTCGTGAGCGGAGAAGTAAGACGACTCAAGAAACGCATATGCTACAAAGTTAGTCCACAAGACCTTCATCCCCGCATTTAATTTCCTCGTCTTGCATTTATTTTGGTTCTTGGATTCACCGTGATGCATTTATGACCAAAAGTAATTCTTAATTCGCCTAAATAATATATAGGAATTCTACTATGGATCACAGTTGGATAGATGCTTTACGAACGAGTGTTGAATATCAAAATGGGGTTAGGGAATTTATAGAATTTGCTAAACAAAATGCCCATGATGATGGGGGGAAGTATTATTGCCCTTGTGTAAAATGTTTGAATGAGTGTCGACTATGTCCAAAAGTTATACGCACACATTTAATTTGTCACGGATTTTGTAAGACTTATACAGTATGGGTATGGCATGGTGAACAAGTGCCATCAAGTGGGAAAAAACATGGGGAAGTGGCCTTTGATGATAATGACACGGATATGGATGATCGCATAGAGGACATTATCCGTGATGTAGGAGAAGAGGCTTTTGAGCGATCACATGCATATGGTAATATGTGCGGTGATGCGAGACACCGCTATACCGTGGGTGTAAAAATACCAATTGTTGAACGCCGTATTGAAATTGGTAAGCTTGAAGGCACGTCATGGATGGAGCGACAAGAGTTTTTCGAATTGCTTGAGGCTTTGAAGGACATGCTTCCGGATGATAACGTGTTGCCGCATCGCTACTATGATGCTAAGAAGATACTTTGTCCACTGGGATGGAATACAAAAAGATCCATGCATGCCCGAATGATTGTGTATTGTATAGAAAAGAGTTTGAAGAGAAGCAGAGTTGTCCGATTTGTGAAACCCCACGGTACAAGTCAGATAAGGGGCCTGCAAAAGTGTTTTGGTATCTTCCAATCATACCAAGGTTCAAGCGGTTGTTTGCGAATGAAAATGATGCAAAAAATCTGAGGTGGCATGCAGATGAGAGGATTTCAGATGGACAGCTTCGACATCCGGCCGATTCTTCTCAATGGAAGAAGATCGATCAATTATTTCCGAACTTCGGCCCTTTAGTTATCTCCTTTCTCTAGCCCTTTAGTTGGAAATACCCCACTCCTCTTTTCCCCCTTTTCTTTCTCAGAACCGACCCTCCTATCTCCATCCCCCTCACACTCATTCAAGATGGAAAATCTTGAATCCATACTCGGCATTGGCATAGGTGCAACATTCCTTCTTTGTCTGTTAGGTCTCTGAACGGTTTTCCACAGCTCCTTAACTTCTGGAATAGCAGGCACACTCTTATTGATCTCATCCAGACCCTCCACATCCATACCTTCCTCATTATGCTTCTTGGTAAAAGCTTCACATCCTTCCTTTGTATGCCCAAAACAACCACAATTTTTGCACAATAAACCAAGACTCTCATAAACCACGCTCAACACCTTCCCATCAACACTGAATTTAGGCACTAGCGGTTTAGTGAGATCTAGTTCAACACACATTCTCAAAAATTTACCCCTAGCCCTCTGCGCTGTGTGAATATCCAAACGAATTGCCTTTCCAATCGAATTTCCCAAATTTAATAGGAATTTTTTATCAAACAAAGGCGCAGGTAAGTCTGGGAATCTCACCCAAGCCACAACCGAATCCATTTTCTGAAATTTCGGATTGAATTCAGGTTTCCACCTAGCAACACTCAGATACGCATCAGTAATCACCCACGCCCCCGATTAACGCCTCCATATAATCCTCACTATGTTGAAAACTAACCAGATAAAAGTCACTATCTAGGTCTAGGATATCAATGTTACCTTTTCTTGCCCAAATTTGCCTCAGCTTCTTGACCATGGATCCGTAAAAAGGTTGTCTTCCCAACAACTTCACTACCAGAGTCCTCCGAAAAGGTCTCATAAGCCTCTCCTTTTCCTTGTCTTCAAAATAGAATCTGTAACATCCCGTTTTTCAAAAGCAGTATAAAATTTTTTCATCAGAGTAGAGCATCGGAACAAGAGTGTAACTGATATATGTATTCAAAATGCCCACTGGCTAATTACAGAAGTGGTTCAATAACCGAGAGTTTTCAAAAGAAAAGGACAACATCACAACAGTCCTCGGCCGCATCCCTAGGCTTGCTGCTTCCCTCTCTCCTCGGTCCTCCCGACCCTGATGCTATGTTAAGAGCTGAGATCCACACCGGATCTCAGGTAACGGTTAACCTCATATTTACATACACAACATATGTATTACAGATAATCATACGGCAAACAAGCATATCCCAACAGCACATAACCCCTAGTACATGTGTCACACTTAGCTATCGTGTCACACCTAGCAGCCGTTTCACACCTAGCAATTGTTTCACACCTAGCAATCGTATCCCAATACCCAGCAAGCATAAAAACAGTACATGAACATATCACAGAGCTAAAAACTCCCTAATATAAGCATACCATACACCTAGCACATACACGCATACAATAAACATCAGATTAGTGTTACAGTACGCGAACGTACCTTCGTTGACGGAATTTCGGTACAGCAGTTGGTCAGAACGTAATCAGGGATATCCTATCAATATAACAACGTATTTGTTAAGGATCTATCATTACGACATACATTTTTAGTCATAATGACCATTTTACCCCTGACCCCTTAATCGGCGGAATTTCACCAGCACTTCGTTACTTTGACCCTAATCTTCCAAAATTTCAACATAACTCCTACTCCAACATAATTTTTGAAATATAAATCTTATTGATTAATGATTCACATCATAACAGGAATTTTAGGTACAAATTACCATTTTGCCCCTACCCTTACTAGTCGGCGGAATTTCGCCAGAGCTTCGCTACTTTAACTCTAATCTTCCAAAATTTTGCCATAACTCCAACCCCATCATGATTTTCAAAATTAATGACTAAAATACCCCTAACATATGATACCTAATCATACTTGGAAGATTAAAGACTAAACTAGCATTTCTACTCTAACTACCGAAAGAACTACGGAAACTTAAGACTAAATACCGAAGAACTTACTCAGAGTTTCGCTGCAAAATTCCCCGGACTCCTTCCCTTCTCTTCCTTCTCTCTATTTCGGCCTTGAGCTCTTGTTTTGGATGTGTGAAATAATGAAGGTGCTAAGTCCTATTTATAGGCAAATTCCATGTTACTATTCATGCTTTTTCATACCGGATATCGACCGTCGGATCGCACTTCTGCAAGGTGTCACGATCCTCACCAGGCCACTTGGCAGCCGTCCTCTATCCCCCTTAGGTGGCATGATGAGTCACCATTTAGGCCAATCAGAAGGTGCCACCTTGCATCTTCTAGAAGCCTCGCCCGGTAAAATTCTCCGATCGGTGTCCGAATCGAGTAATCACATAAAATCCCAGAAATTCAGAATTATAACTTTGAAGAAATTTTCTCACTCATTAGAAATGTCCGGGCTACATAACTTTTTGATTCCATACAGGGTTCCAACGGTCCTGCGGAAGTTTCTCGAAAAACGTGCTCTACATTTAACGAACTTCTGAAATCCTCAACCTCTGGACAAAAATCCACTGATTCCAAATATTTCTAGGAAATTCTCAACTCATTCCCAGATGTTGAGTTATGATTTATTTTCTTCAAATTCTAAATCTGTGACTATCTGCCTTTTTCACAGATTACCCTATTTCGTCTTATTATCAAAATGCTCCACCGATCTCGAAATTAACTTCTGGAACAGTCTATCTTAAGATAAAAATCCACTCTTTCATATTCTTTACTCACTTTAGAAATCCTGTTCCTGGTTCTCCAGATAGGATTCAATTTCTATCGGTGTTTATTTACTTTTTCACTTTTTACTTTAATTACTTTTTAATTTAAGAGTTTTAAAACTATACTCCATCCAATTTCAATCCTCCACCTCCCCATTCATGTCGGCACACACACACCATTTATATATATTTTTTTATTTTTATTTTTAATTAATTATTATATAATTTAATAATTATTTTTACATAATAATTTTTTTTACAAAATTCTCCAATTGGTCCATACTCGTATTTAGGCTCAAAATTACTTAATCTCATTTATTTTTCTCAATCTTCTCCAATTAATTAGCAAATATATTTATGCTAATTTTCTAGCCATAAACCATTAATTATAGAGTTCTACATAATTTATCACAATTATTTCATTGTTCAAGCTTAAATAATTAACCAATAATTATTTAATCAATCACTTTTTATTTGTTGATAATTTTCTTATCTAGAACTAATTACTTCTTCTCAAAATCTGAACTAACATTGCTATTTTATCTCCCATGTAAAATATCAATAATTATGGAGTTAGTTATGATCTCCAAATACTTTATAATTGTTATTTTACAATTCTTCCAAGCTTATAATTTATTAAATTACCAAAATTAGAGAAAATATATTCTCTCAATTTTAATAATAATTTTACTACCTTACAGGATTTTTCACAATTTTCCTAAGTTATTTATGTCCTACAAGGGCATTTTCGTCATTTTGGCACTCAAATTTTCAAGAGATTTTTCCCTACAAATTTGACACCACATATTCACCTATTTTCAATAGGTATTATTTAATCAATATGATACTTATCATAAGTGAGATTTTCAGGGTATTACAGAATCTAGGACACAACGGATTAGTAAAATCAACGCTAATTCCATCGCTGGAATTCAGAACCTTCGAAAAATCAGTATCGATGCCATAATCTTCAGTATCATCGTCCTCGTCGTTCTTGCTCCATTCCCACCAGCAACCCTTCGGATTCACATTCTATAATAGGGTTTCCCTATACGACATCGGCGCTTGCTCCTTCAAATCAAGTTTCATCCATTGTTCTTCTCGAGCCTTGATCGACTCCTCACCAGTGAATTCCTCCGCCGCAAAACGGACTTTCCTTTTCCTCCGATTCCATTCTTCCCTATCCTCCTCTATCATAGCCTCACTTTCCCCTCCGCGCACAGTGCGATCGGAGGGGACACTCATATCCTTCGTCTCAGTGGGTGGCGGAGCTCACAAAGGCCAACAACGAAAACCCTAACAGAGCCAAAGAAAATCACGACTCAGGATCTAACTCTGTATCTAAATATTTAATTTTGATGCGGAAGTTTTTTTTTTTGAATTATTATGCCTTTCAATTATATATGAATTAATGTGGTGGAAATCCAATTTTATGGAATAAAAGATAAAAAGTGGGCCTTATGTGCTAATGCATCGGTGGCTTATGCGGAAAAGGTTGGAAAAAGAAACATCCCACTACAATTATTGATCCATCCGATAAAACTAACACATACACTTTTTAGAAATACAAATAAGATTTTAGTAGATACGGCACCATATACTTTTTAGAAATACAATAATATATATGAATATTTTGAAAGTGGAGCTGAATCACCAAGAGGGGGGTGAATTGGGGATTCTTAAAACTTTTTTGAAGTGCTCTGTTTTTGGATAATGAAAATAGGGATAAACAGAGGATAAGGAAGAGAAGCAAGACACAAAGGATTTATACTGGTGCGGTCCAATCTCTTGACCTACGTCCAGTCCCCAGACTCTCTGGGTTTTTCACTATCACAATTGATTACACACTCTGTAACTCAAGAGTAATTCTGTAACACCCCGATTTCATAAATGTTTTTCACAGCGTTTTGGATCAGAGTTTAAGTGTCGAAATTTTTTTTATATAATAAAGAGTAACTGAATAACATAAAATACAGAGTATCTGGAAGTACTTACGGCCATACAAACATTCGAGTGTTTCATTCAAAAGTAAATACAATAATCACACATAGATCCTGAAGCTAGAGTAAGAGCTGAGGTCCAATGTCCATTGGACCTCAGGTAACGGTTAACCTCATGCTTATGTAACAGTATATAAATGACAGTTATTCATGACATCACAGCAGTACATAATCACATATGCAAAAACAATAACCACACATAGCTGATGCATGTTATTCACTGTCTGCACTCTACTCCAGTGCCACGATGTACACTCGTGTCCTCAGTGCTAGGAAAACTCAACGGTATATCATAACCATAACCCGTATATAGTTGGATGTATAATCAAAACATCTAAGACAGAGTCTTAGTCTATGAATACAACTATCATATATAAACATACACCAAGCATAAGAGATAAGGTTACAGTACGCGTCCGTACCTTCATTGAAAAAATGCAGTACGTCTGACGGTCGGTACGTGATCATAGATATCCTATAAGGATAATATCATATTTAATTAATAAACAATATCATAGCAGATATTTTTGTCACAAATGACTATTTTACCCCTGACTTTAGATAATTGCTACCCGATAAAATTTCGCCAGAGCTTCGCTACTCTGACTCCTAATTTTCAGAAACTCAATCCCTACTATGTTTTTACCTCGTCAGGCATCTTTCAATGCAATGAGGCCTAAAAACAATAATAGTAATTTCAATTCCTACTTACTAGATCTAACTAACATTTCTACTAAAACTACTAAACTAAAGACTAGAATCTAAAAACTAAGGACCGAAGAACTTACCCAGAACTTCGCTACTCCTTCTTTGAAGCTCCTCCTTCTCTCTTCTCTCTATGATTTTAGAAATTGCTCTTGCAATTGGTGTGATAAATTTCAAGAGCAATGGAGGCCTATTTATAGAAATATTTTTGGCATTCCTGTAATTCTTTCCAACTTCCTCTTCTTCAATATTGGCCTTAGGATCTAGGGTTTTGATCAAGCTTCAATCCTCACCCTTGGATACCTTTGGCCTCCTTCCCTCCCCTTCTCTCCTCCCTATCCTCTTCCAAAACATGATGTCACCCATGTGCTCTTTATGATTTTTACCGATTAATTCCCCTGCTCAGTGTTCTAATCGCAAATGCATATAACTTTTAAATACTTTTAGAGGTACACTTTGAAGTTTATGTAACCACTTGAGAAGTACTTTAAATATCAAGGATTATGGTCCAATTAGGGGTCTTTACTAGTCTTTTAGTCATTTTAGGATAAACCCTGTCAGTTACGGAAATGACATCGGGAATAACCCACTTCGGGACAAAAACTTACTTCTTTACAATATGTCCTGATGTTAAATACTTAGTTCACATATTTCAAGATATGATTTAATTTCTATCGGTTCTCATTTATCCCATTTGCTTTTTATCAACAAATATCTTCTTTTTCTACTTTTCTTCCAAGTTGCCCACTTGCACATTCAATCAAACTTACACATTAAACATACACACACACACACAGCTCCCCCCCTTTCTTTGACTTTTCAACATTTTTTTAATTACTTAAATTTATGTTTAATTATCTTACATTAATTAGCACAAATTCTCTCATTGGTTCATAGGTAATTACATGGATTTAAACATTTTAAATTGCTAGAATTATTGTAGGCCTTTGATCTTACTTTATGAGATTCAATCTTAGCCATTTCTTAATGTTTGATTTGCCAAAGTTTGATTAGCAAGTTTAATTAGAACCTTAATCCTATGATTAGTAATCATTTGTTCATCAATTATGCTTTAGGAATTTCATGTATTTAATCTCATCCATTCTTCTTAATCATTTCTAATCAATTAGCATTTATATTTATGCTAATCTTGGCCATAAATCTTTAATTAGGGTCGCACATCCCTAGTTATGCCTTTGAAACATGTTGATTAATCACTAATAAATGGAGATCTAATTATCTACTAATTATTGACAATTTTCTTAAATTAGATTAATTCTTTTCTCACAACTATTGTGTTGATATTGGTAATTTATGCACCATGTATTATTTTAAAAATCATAAGGCAACTTATGGTTTCCCAAAATAATATTGGATTTTTGCCTATTTAAATTCCAAGGAAATAATTTAATAAATTACCAAAATTAGAGACAATATACTTTCCTATTTTAAATAAATATTTAATTGCCTCTTAAGACATATCATAATATTCTCAGGGTATTTTATGACCCATAAATGTATTTAGGGATTCTTGGCTCTTTATTCCTTCTAATTTGAAAAGAAATTTCCCTAGAAAAATAAGATAAAACAACAAAAGATTTGAGACCACATATTCACCTATTAAGAATAGGTATTATTTATCAAAATATAATATTTAAGATAAATAATTATCCGGGTATTACATTTCTCCCCCCGTTAAACAAAATTTCGCCCTCGAAATTTAATATGTCGTAACTAGGCTTCGAGCCATAAACTCCGAGTATTTCTCCTTCATGTCACTCTCTGTTTCCCAGGTTGCCTCGCTTCCAGACTACCTTTACAATTGGAATGGTTTTATTTCTAAGCCGCTTTTCTTGGTGATCGAGAATTTTCTCTGGCTCGACTATGAAGGTATTATCATGTCGCACTTCAATGTCTTCATACTCGATGACATGATCGCGGTCTGGTTGGTATTTCTTTAACTGAGACACATGAAAAACATTATGTAGATTACTCAGGTTCGGGGGTAAAGCTATCTGGTAAGCGACTGGTCCTCGCTCTGCCAAAATCTCAAATGGTCTTACATAACGTGGACTGAGTTTCTGTCTCTTAAGCGTTCTACCGACACCGGTTACTGGAGATAGTTTCAGAAACACATGGTCGCCGACATAGAACTTCAGTGGTCTCCTCCATTTGTCAGCATAGCTCTTCTGTCTGCTTTGTGCTGCAAGGAGTCTCTTTTTGATCAAAGCAATCTGCTCGGAGGTCTGTTCAATCATATCCGGACCAAGCAATTGCCTTTCAGAAAATTCTGTCCAGCATAGAGGTGATTGACACTTTCGCCCATACAATGCCTCAAACGGGGCCATTTGTATACTTGTATGATAGCTATTGTTGTACGCAAATTCTGCTAGCGAAAGATGTCGATCCCAACTTCCTTTGAAATCCAGTGCACATGCTCGTAGCATATCCTCTAGCGTCTGTATTGTCCTTTCAGATTGACCATCGGTCTGAGGGTGATAAGTCGAACTGAACTTTAGTTTTGTACCCAAAGCTTCATGTAATGCCTGCCAGAAACGGGATTGGAATTGTGTATCCCGATCAGAGACAATGCTCTTATGTATACCATGGAGTCTCACAATCTCTTTGATATAAATCTCCGCGAAACGTTCCGGAGAATAGTGGATACTGATAGGAATAAAGTGTGATGATTTAGTTAATCGGTCAACGATTACCCAGATTATATCGTGATTCTTGATCTTGGGTAAACCTACCACTAGATCCATGGTTACGTTCTCTCATTTCCATTCCGGCATTTCTAGTCCTTGAAGAAGACCAGGGGGTCGTCGGTGTTCGATCTTCACTTTTTGACATGTCAAGCATCCGGCCACATACTGGGCTACATCTTTCTTCAACCTGGGCCACCAGAGTTCGGTTCTCAAATTCTGGTACATCTTGACCATTCCTGGATGTAGAGTATACTTACTTTTATGAGCCTCATCCAGTATCTTCTGCCTTAATTCATCAACCGGCGGTATATAGATTCGTTTCTTGTATCTGACCAAACCACTAAGTGATAGGTCATGATCTTGGGTCTCACCTCGAGAGATCTTCTCTCGTATCTCAATAGCCCAATCATCTTGCTTCTGAGCTTCCTCGACTTCATCTCTCAGATCATATTCCCCCTGACTAACAAGGAGAGTTGCAAGATAGGCTTTATTTGGCGTGTTGAGACCTACGCAAATTTGATTTGATAGATTTAAATCTCTGAAATCTTCAAGTAGCTTCTGCTCTTGAATCATCATGTATGCCACCTGCACCGACTTCCTGCTGAGAGCATCTGCAACGACATTTGCTTTACCCAGATGATACTTGATTTCCAGGTCGTAATGTTTCAGCAACCCCATCCAGCGACGTTGTCTCATATTGAGTTCCTTTTGATCGAAAAGGTATTTCAGGCTCTTGTGGTCGCAATATAATTCCATGGTCGCACCGTATAAGTAATGCCTCCATATCTTTAAAGCAAACACGATAGCCGCAAGCTCTAAATCGTGCGTAGGATAATTCAACTCATGAGGCTTCAGTTGACGAGAGGCGTAAGCCACCACTCTGCCCTGCTGCATCAGGACACATCCCAATCCATGCCCACTGGCATCACTATAGGCAACATAAGTCTCACTCGGATTTGGGATAATCAACACCGGTGCTGTAGTCAACCTCTCCCTCAGTCTCTGAAAGCTATCCTCACAGTCGTCACCCCATACAAAGGGTTGATTCTTCCACGTAAGCTTTGTTAATGGTAAGGCAAGACGTGAAAAATCTCGTATGAATCTGCGGTAATACCCCGCCAGACCCAGAAAACTACGTATCTCCGTCACTGTCTCTTGTCTCTTCCAGTCCAGAACTGCTTTCACTTTGCCGGGATCAATAGCAACTCCGTCGTGTGATATGACATGGCCCAAAAATCTAACTTCCGGCAACCAAAATTCACATTTTCTTAACTTAGCAAAGACTTGCTTCTCCCTGAGTATACTCAATACTTGCTGCAGATATTCCTCGTGCTCTTCTCTACTTTTGGAATAGATAAGAATATCATCTATGAATACTTCCACGAACTGGTCTAGGTGTTGACGAAAAATACAATTCATGTAATCCATGAACACAGCAGGTGCATTTGTCAAACCGAAAGGCATCACAAGGAATTAGTAATGCCCATACCTGGTTCTGAAAGCCGTCTTCGAAACATCACTAGCCTTAACTCGTAGCTAATGATATCCCGAACGTAGATCGATTTTTGAGAAGACAGTAGAACCAGAAAATTGATCTAACAGATCATCAATCCGAGGAAGTGGATACTTGTTCTTGACAGTCACTTTGTTCATCTCGCTATAGTCAATACAGAGTCGAAAACTTCCGTCTTTCTTTTTCACAAACAGCACTGGGGCTCCCCATGGTGATACGCTGGGTCGAATGAATCCCTTCTCTAGCAGTTCTTCCAATTGCTTCTTCAACTCCTGCATCTCATTTGGTGCCATACGATACGGCGCTTTTGATATTGACCCTGTGACAGGCATCAATTCAATAGTGAACTCTACTTCCCTTATAGGAGGCAACTCAATGAGATCCTCTGGAAACACGTCAGGAAATTCATTCACCACAGGAATATCCTTGAGTGAAAGCTCAGCTTCTGCCTTGATCGAGAAAAATACCATGTATGCTTGGCATCCTTGCTTCATGCATCTATCAGCTTCCATAGCAGAGAGAAAATTCAGGCTCACTTCAATCTTGTCTCCACTGGGTGAATTGGGAAATGATATCCTCTTACTACCACAGTCGATCATTGCACTGTTTGCCGTTAGCCAATTAAGATTGAGTATGACGTCGATGCCATGAAGTGGTAATCGGATAAGGTCTACTTTCGAAATTTGTCCATTCACACTCGCAACACAATTTAAGCATGCATCAAAAGCTAGAGATTTTACGCCAAGTGGTGTTGCTACTATCAGATCATATGGTAGTCTATAGGCATGCATTCCTAAATGCTTTGCACAGTCATAGGAAATAAACGAGTGACTAGCACCCGAATCATACAATGCTTGCAACAAGTTTCCGTTAAGAGATATAGTACCTTGGATCATCTCCAGAGACTTCCTGGCCTCTTCATTGGTTAGAGCAAAAACCCGGCCTGGGTTTTGCGGCCTTGTCTCGGCAGCTTTCTGAGGACAGTTCCTGCTGAAGTGTCCAGGCTTTTGGCACTTGTAGCATACCTGCTTCCTATCACAGTCAGTACCTTGATGATACTTCCCGCATTTTGGACACGGTCGGGGTCCCTGTGCTCTTGGGAAATTTGACTGGCCAGACTGGAACGGCCTCTTGTTTCCATGATCATTTACCCAGGGTGCTTTTCTCTTCTGAACGGAGCTTCCTTGATTAAATCCGCCACGACCGGCGCTGCTACTATTGGAAGGTCTAGACTTCCGCAATTCTTTCAAATTCTGCTCAATCAGCCTACAAGCTTCCACAGCATGAATCAATTCCTGGAATCGTTGAGACGTCATTCTTTCCCTTATCTCGTACTTCAGCCTGTAGATCAGTATGTTCACCATACTTCTCTCATCATCGTTCCTTCACAGGTGCGATGAGTATCGTGATAGATTGGTGAAACGAGCATAGTAGTTATTAAATGTCTCCTCTTGACCTTGTCGGATATGGAGGAATTCTGATTCTTTGGTCACTTGTACAAAAGGAGGAAAATACTGCTCGTTGAACTTCTCCAGAAATTTTTCCCATGTCACGGGACAGTAGCGCGTTCGCAACGTTGCCGCCGTGACTCTCCACCTTCGGTCCGCATCTCCTTCTAACTTGTAGATTGCCAGTTGAGCTTTGCGATTCTCCGGGCACTCAATCACTTCAAAGATCTTTTCTAACCTCATCAACCAATCCTCAGCTGCTTCCAGTTTACCTTGGAACGCTGGTGGTTTCAGCTTATAGAACTGAGTAACCCAATATTGCAAAGTGTCAGCATCTCTGGGTGGTCGAGGTAAATTCACCATTGCTCTCTCGAGTATAGGTGGCGACTGGGATCTTTCAGCTTCCTCGGTTTGTCTATCACCTTCTTCACTCTCTTCTTCATTCTCATTTTGTTCTTCCTCTTCATGTCTTTGCCTCTCTGGTTGCCTTTCCTCACGGAGTTCTTCTATCATTTCTCTTTGTTCACGTACTACATCCATTACCTCTTGCCAGGCAATCTGTTGGTTAGGTTCTTGAACTGGTTGTTCAGGGTTTACTACTGGTACTGGGATCATCCGAGGTCGTCTACCTCGGCCTCTGCCTCGGCCTCTGGGAGCTCCGGCTCCTCTTATATTTGCCATAGCTTGTTCTTTTTCCTTTATTATGGAAAACGTTAGATATATATAGAGAAAACAACAATTAGTATAACACAAACTTTTATATAGATAATTACCACAATAGTCTTTACACTACAAACCCCTGTTTATTACATCGGGTTTTCTTACATTACAGAGTTTCCTAAAAAAACTAACGTACAAAAGTAACAACGCTTATACATATTATCTTACATCGTTACTACTACATCCACAGCTTTCCTGATCCGATTCTTGTTTTCCCGTCCATCCAGACTACTTGTTCAGGTACACTAAGCGCTTGAGACAGAAGAGACATGAACAGACGTCCACAATATCCCCCTCGTTCAGAATGTCGTTGGTTCTTTCTATCCAAAAATGGGTACGGGGAAAATGGTGGAGAGTGGATCTGATCCAGTCTCCAGGAGGGTATGGAAAGGTGTAAGGGGAATTCCTCTGATAAAAGTTCTTTACATGAGTCAGATACTGCATTTTTTTATCTTTTTCGGTCTCCGAGGTTAGTCCGGCATGGATTAACTCCACACGTAAGGCTTGTGTAACGATGGTATTACTGTTCAGGACAAACTGGAGGTCATCAGAATTTTCAGAGTTATCAGAGTTTTCAGAAATATTAGAATCTACATCAGAGTGAATATCAAGATTTCTTATCTCTGGGTAGTCGAAGTTGTCGGCTACCGATGAGTGGTGCGAGTTATCAGAATTATCAGAGTCTATTGGTATCGGCATGATTTCAGGTTGTGGATATACTGGATCTGGGTTCAGCCTCAACCCTATCATCTCGGGAATTATAGATCTACGCGCAGTACGTAGTCTTCGGTCGTAATAGTTAATGTAGGGAACATCGTTCCTGTCCATCTCTAAAACATAACACCAGAGTTATATCAGTACTCATTTTTCAAAATATGATGTTTAAAGAAAAGGCATTGAGCCTAACTCCGTTACTCAAACCTATTGGCCAGGTAGGTGCCTATCATGGGAGTCTCACCGAGTTCACGGCGACTGATTGACTTACCCACATAGACTAGCCCTTCCTTCGGCACCAATGGTTTGGTTATAACATAGTTAGAGTCATGCCAGTAAGAATGTTCTGATACCAGGTAAAACGCTCTGATACCAAAAATGTAACACCCCAATTTCATAAATGTTTTTCACAGCGTTTTGGATCAGAGTTTGAGCGTCAAAAATTTTTTTTTATAATAAAGAGTAACTGAATAACATAAAATACAAAGTATCTGGCAGTACATACGGCCGTACAAACATCCGAGTGTTTAATTCAAAAGTAAATACAATAAAATAAAAATGTCTCCGCCAAGTCCTCATGCTGGCTTCTAACCCTCGATCTCGATCCCGTGACCCTTGGATCCTGAAGCTAGAGTAAGAGCTGAGGTCCAATGTCCATTGGAGCTCAGGTAACGGTTAACCTCATGCTTATGTAACAGTATATAAATGACAGTTATTCATGACATCACAGCAGTACATAATCACATATGTAAAATCAATAACCACACATAGCTAATGCATGTTATTCACTGTCTGCACTCTACTCCAGTGCCACAATGTACACTCGTGTCCTCAGTGCTAGGAAAACTCAACAGTATATCATAACCATAACCCGTATATAGCTGGATGTATAATCAAAACATCTAAGACAGAGTCTTAGTCTATGAATACAACTATCATATATAAACATACAACAAGCATAAGAGATAAGGTTACAGTACGCGTCTGTACCTTCGTTGACGAAATGCAGTACGTCTGACAGTCGGTACGTGATCATAGATATCCTATACTGATAATATCGTATTTAATTAATAAACAATATCCTAACAGATATTTTTGTCACAAATGACTATTTTACCCCTGACTTTAGATAATCGCTACCCGATAAAATTTCGCCAGAGCTTCGCTACTCTGACTCCTAATTTTCAGAAACTCAATCCCTACTATGTTTTTACCTCGTCAGGCATCTTTCAATGCAATGAGGCCTAAAAACAATAATATTAATTTCATTTCCTACTTACTAGATCTAACTAACATTTCTACTAAAACTACTAAACTAAAGACTAGAATCTAAAAACTAAGGACCGAAGAACTTACCCAGAACTTCGCTACTCCTTCTCTGAAGCTCCTCCTTCTCTCTTCTCTCTATGATTTTAGAAATTGCTCTTGCAATTGGTGTGATAAATTTCAAGAGCAATGGAGGCCTATTTATAGAAATATTTTTGGCATTCCTGTAATTCTTTCCAACTTCCTCTTCTTCAATATTGGCCTTAGGATCTAGGGTTTTGATCAAGCTTCAATCCTCACCCTTGGATACCTTTGGCCTCCTTCCCTCCCCTTCTCTCCTCCCTACCCTCTTCCAAAACATGATGTCACCCATGTGCTCTTTATGATTTTTACCGATTAATTCCCCTGCTCAGTGTTCTAATCGCAAATGCATATAACTTTTAAATACTTTTAGAGGTACACTTTGAAGTTTATGTAACCACTTGAGAAGTACTTTAAATATCAAGGATTATGGTCCAATTAGGGGTCTTTACTAGTCTTTTAGTCATTTTAGGATAAACCCTGTCAGTTACGGAAATGACATCGGGAATAACCCACTTCGGGACAAAAATTCACTTGTTTACAATATGTCATGATGTTAAATACCTAGTTCACATATTTCAAGATATGATTTAATTTCTATTGGTTCTCATTTATCCCATTTTCTTTTTATTAACAAATATCTTCTTTTTCTACTTTTCTTCCAAGTTGCCCACTTGCACATTCAATCAAACTTACACATTAAACATACACACACACACACAGCCCCCCCCCTTCTTTGACTTTTCAACATTTTTTTAATTACTTAAATTTATGTTTAATTATCTTACATTAATTAGCACAAATTCTCTCATTGGTTCATAGGTAATTACATGGATTTAGATTTTTTAAATTGCTAGAATTATTGTAGGCCTTTGATCTTACTTTATGAGATTCAATCTTAGCCATTGCTTAATGTTTGATTTGTCAAAGTTTGATTAGCAAGTTTAATTAGAACCTTAATCCTATGATTAGTAATCTTTTGTTCATCAATTATGCTTTAGGAATTTCATGTATTTAATCTCATCCATTCTTCTTAATCATTTCTAATCAATTAGCATTTATATTTATGCTAATCTTGGCCATAAATCTTTAATTAGGGTCCCACATCCCTGATTATGCCTTTGAAACATGTTGATTAATCTCTAATAAATGGAGATCTAATTATCTACTAATTATTGACAATTTTCTTAAATTAGATTAATTATTTTCTCACAACTATTGTGTTGACATTGGTAATTTATGCACCATGTATTATTTTAAAAATCATAAGGCAACTTATGGTTTCCCAAAATAATATTGGATTTTTGCCTATTTAAATTCCAAGGAAATAATTTAATAAATTATCAAAATTAGAGACAATATACTTTCCTATTTTAAATAAATATTTAATTGCGCCTCTTAAGACATATCATAATATTCTCAGGGTATTTTATGACCCATAAATGTATTTAGGGATTCTTGGCTCTTTATTCCTTCTAATTTGAAAAGAAATTGCCCTAGAAAAATAAGATAAAACAACAAAAGATTGGAGACCACATATTCACCTATTAAGAATAGGTATTATTTATCAAAAGATAATATTGAAGATAAATAATTATCCGGGTATTACATTTCTCCCCCCGTTAAACAAAATTTCGCCCATTATTTTCAAAGGGACGTCTCGAAGGGAGAAGTCATATTTCGCACTTTTGGCATCCTGAATAAATTCAAGACGCCTCATGTAAGGCGTCCTTAATGAATATATTCAGGATGCCTCATGAGAAAGCATTCCAAAAAGTAATACTAAAGCCAGGAATGGAAGACCCAAAGACCAAAATTAAACATATAATAAGGTATAGGAAACAATCACCGTTGTCTTTGTTCATTAGCAAACTCTCTAAATTCAATATCCCGTTGTCTCTGCTGTAGCAAGAAGTGTTTGCAATTGCAAGATCGTGCAATGGAAACCTACCAAAGTAAAGACATAATAAAATTAAAAAAGGGGAACAATCCCTCTCTTCTTTTTTTCCTTAGATTATAATAAACTCAATAGTATCACATATCGATTCTCACAGGGTCATTAGCAAAAAAATCGAGAGAAGCTGGAAATCCAAACGTAACATGAGATTGGTTCAAATACTTGGCGCAGTGTTCCAAATTTCCCGCATCAGCAAAGGTGTACTTGTAATATCCCAGTTTTTCTAACAGTAATTGAGTGTTTTTAGGATGATTTATTTAGTATTTAAGGTTTAAAGGAGATCTAGAGGTATAAAATAAAATTTATTTTTCTAAAAATAAATAAATAAATATATTTTTATTTAATTATTATTATAATATATTATTAAATTATTAAATTATATTATATATATATAGAAAGGGAGTAGGGACGGTAGAATAATTATCTTACAATTATATTATATTATTATATTATATACATTATATTACATATATGTATGGACGAATGAGAAACTCACGGGGAAGAAAAACATTAGAAACAAAACAAAACATGTGGGACCCACTGGAAAATATTTTCAAACCTTCCGACAGCCTTTCACGTGAAGTTTGAAAATTTGGCACGGGGAAATTACGTAGAATGACCCAGAGGTGTAAATTACGGTTAAGGACCCATTTTTCTCAACTATAAATACACACACAACGCACCCCTGTGAAACGCAGAAGAGGAAGGAAATAAAAGGGAAGAGAGAAAGGAAGAGAGAGAAAGAGAAAGGGAGGAAAGAGAGAGAGAGAGAGAGAGGTGATAATTATTTGGGGATACCGGTAGTTGCTCTTTGGTGATTATTTGGGAGTTAGCAAGTAACGGTAACTCGGATATTTTTCCTTATACTTGTGAATTATGTATGATTATATTTTTATGCTTATACTATTTATTTTAGATCGATATATATATGATACAATATTTTATGGGTTGTAAGGTTTTAAGATTCTGCTATGGAAATTTTAGATTGTATTTGTACATGGCACTAAATGCACGTATTATACATACCAATTTACTATTCACTATTTACTATTTACTATTTACTATTTACTGTTTACTATTTACTGTTTACTATTTACTATTTACTATTTACGCATGGTAAATTACTATTCACAAATACATACAGTGATACTATTTATTGATCATGAATTTCTATGGTTTCATTTGATATTAATGGAAGCGTAATGCATTATTTTTGAATGAGTGCATTTATCATGGCGGTTGTATTTGTGATGGGATGGAGTTTGGAGGAATCTGATATGTTATGATTTTATGCCACCACTCGGTGCACGGTGGATTGGTACTTTTCAGGCCCCTTCTTCCATGTTTTCCTCTCGCCGGGATAGCATTGAGTTGTGGGACATGTGACACCTCCTTTATTCTGATAAGGAGGGGAGCCATAGTCCATACTTAAGCTCTATACTTTTGGCCGGGTATATCTTAAGTTTTGGTGAGCTTGGAACAATTCAGTCACATGAATGTGTTTTTGTTGGACTATGTGTTAGCCTATGGCTCCAGTCAGCGGTATAAGGACGGAAGAGGATATAAGGGTGGTTGCATATTGCATGTTATATTACTGAACAGTTTAGATTGATAAAATCATAAACATTTTTGTAAAATCTTTTTAAGAGAATTTTTTTTGGAATATATATATATATATATATATATATATATATTTATATTTATATTCATAAATCAATGTATTTTATTATCTCTTGTTTTTAGTCATATATGATTTGCTTGTGTACGGTAGAATATTCAGTAGTTACTGAGATGTGGAAATCTCATCCCATATTAACATTTTCAGGTGAATATCCTAGTAGGGAGCAAGGAAGGCACCTATGGAGTGAGCTTTGAAGGCTCTTGTACTCCTGTAGTTTATGTTATGTTGTTTTTATTTGCCATGACCCTAGGACTTCCGCTTTGTATTAAACTCGAAATATCTTGGAAATCTATTTTGGCTTTGTACTATAAACTCTATTTGATATGGTTATGTTTTTTAATGATTTGGTTGATGATTATTCTTGTTAGAGACATTTCAAATACTTTGGTTAAGTTTTCAAGTGTTGGATTTGAGGTGTTACATTTTTGGTATCAGAGCTAAACATTCCATGACAAATTTTGTCTATTATCTAAAATGACTTCTTTAAACTTTTTAGAGGTCGTGGCAAATTAAATATCATAACATGTGCCTTTCTCTTTGATTATATTTAGAATTTATTTAGCAACTTAACCCTTACTTAGCATCCTTATAGTGTAGATTATAGGAGAAGAAAATGGGGAGAACTCGAAGGACTAATACAACCCCTGCTTCACGACAAAATGGTCCCTCTTCGCATCAAAATGTTCCCCCTCCTCAGGATATAACAATGCCCTTCTAGCAGAATTACGCGATGCAGTCCTGGAGGTAAGAGAGAAAGTGAATAGGCACGAGGACGAATTAGCGTAAAGAAGAGGTCAAGGTGGTAAGAAGAAGAAGCCTACGGCCGGGAAGTCATTCCTTCGACCATCAATCGGGGGGGGAGTCGATCGGCACGTAATCAAGAGGTAGTAGCAGCCTCCCATACTCGCATAACCCTCCGCCTATTACCGAGGTTTGGGAAAAGTCCGGAAGTTCACTCCTCCAATGTTCGAGGAAGCTAGACCCAATCGAAGCACTAGAATGGTGAAGCATCTCGAAAAGATATTCAAAGTTATCGAAATCACCACAACAAAAGGTACAAGTTGCGGAGCGCTTGATGGAGAAAGCGGCCCAACAATGGTGGGAAAGCACCAAGAATGCCGATAAAGAGATGACATGGGAAGAATTTAAAGAAAAGTTCGAGAATTATTATTTTTCCCTTCAATCATAATAGAGAAAGAAACCGAATTCCTCACATTCGTGCAAGAGGGATTGCACGAGGATGAATTTATCACTCGCTTTTTGGAGTTGTCTAAATTTTGCAAATATTCGCAAAACAACCCAAAATGGATGTGTGCTCGGCTAGTGGAAAAAGCTAGACCAGATTTAAAGACGGCTTTGGCACCATTTCGGATGGAGCAAAGAACTTTGAAGAGATATGTGACAAATTACGGGGGGAATCACTAAGAAGCACAGTCATAATTTCAGTGGTGTGAATACGCGATTTAGTCAACCATCAAGAAATCTTTCTGGTGGACCATCAAGGGGTAATTTCAATGGACCTCCAAGGAGTCATTTTAGTAGAACCCAGAGGAGTCATTTCAGTAGACCCCAAGGGAGTCAATTTAGTGGAGGACAAAACTCTTATAGGGGATCCACAGCTCCTGTGGCTAGCACTGCAAATAATCAGAAGTGTGCCAGGTGTGGAAAGATACACCAAGGACATTGTGTGACATGTTTCAATTGCGGAAAGCCCGAACACATCTCCAGGTTCTGTGAGGAAGAGCCTTGAAGGGCCAATGATGCTAGAACTGCAGTTCCAGGCAAGGTGTTCGCACTATCACACCAGGAGGCAAGTGCTTCACCAAATTTGATTAAAGGTACCCTCAAAATCCAAGGCTTTGAAGTTGAAGCTTTATTTGATTCGGGTGCTACACACTCTTTTATATCGTATGATCGTGTGCCTCGATTGAATTTAAGCATATGCGAAATGCCTTTTTAGGCGACCTAACTATATTTTAGGACACCTAAATTAATTTTAGGCGTGCTAAAATTATATTTAGGACGCCTAAGTCTCAAGATTCAGCCAAATAATTACGAAAATGCCACCGCTTATACTTTTTACTTCCTTTTTTAAAATAAGGACGTCTTTTAGGGAAGTAATATCCACTTTTTGTAGTAGTGTGTCTTGTGATATATTTGTCTTGATTTGTCATAAGGCTCTTGAAACTTGTTTTGTCTTGGTGTAAAGTGTCATGAGTGTCCTGTAAATTGTTTTTGTAACTTTTGTGCCTATCAAACCCTAGTAAGATACCCTTTGTGAGTCTATATAAAAAAGGGGTTGCAAGAGTTCAGAGTTGGAGGACTAACAAACAAGTTTGTATAAAAGTTTGGTAATAAAAGTTCAGTGTGTTTTCTCATCATGAGTTCTTTATAAAATATCTCTATTCTTTTGAAAACTTGAAGTAATATCTCATTTTTGTTTTTAGAGATTCAAACATTCTCTGCACTAGCATCCTTTGAGGATTTTGTGCATAAAAAAGAATCTAACCTTGATCTGTTAGAATTATAAGTTCACTGTGTTTTCCCACCATGAGTTCCCTCTAAAATAACTCATTCTCCTGAAAAATCAAAGTAATATCTTTTGTTTTTAGAGATTCAAACATGCTCTACACTTGCCTCCTTTTGAGGATTTTGTGCATAAGAAATAATATGAACACGATTTGTTAGAATTATAAAGGGTTAAAAGATTGGTTTTAGTGGTTTGGGATTGAAGTCATAACGTGACTAAGTATAATGAAATTTTAATGAATGTATTTGAAATGTGAATGAAGCCTTAACGCTTTTTGGGATTTAAATATGTATTCTCCTCCTTAAGAGATGAGACCTCTTACCATATCAACCAATAAGTTGTTGGTGTTGAAAAATTGATTATTGAAAATGTTAAAAATGAGTATTAAAAATATAGAATATGAGCACTAAAAATATAAATAAAAGAAACTTAACATAAGTGCGCTACTGAGGCTATACAATGCTCAAATATGATCCTATCAAATGACTATATAAAAAAGAACTTTGCATAGGAAATATTTTAAGAGAAAATTTGCATCAAAAATTTATTTAGGATATTGAGTTATATTAAGAAAATAATTTAGGGTACTACTAAATATACATTAACTCTAAATTTGTAGGCTCCAAAAACAACTTTTTGGGAGTTAATTAAAATTGTAGTATTCCATTTTATTTTATTTTTTTGCTAAAAAAAATTGTATTATTCCATAGGCAATGCTTGGATGGAGGGAAAAGTGGGATGACAAAAAAAAAAAAAAAAAAGAGGAAGAAATGCTAAGATGAAAAACTCAAAAAATATAATAAATAAAATTTATTTTTAATCTTTCGGAGTTTTCTCCTTATTATTATTTACTTCCTAATTTTTTTACCATCCATACATATAATATAAACTAAGAAAGTAAATTTTGGCCATTAAAAAAAATAAAAATGACACCAATGTCGCGACTAAAAAAGTAATAATATTAGAAAAATTTCATAACTTATTAATGACAGCTCTTTCACTTGTCATTGACAAGCTACAAGACTTTTCTAATATTATTTTTTTATTGAGACCTTAGTGTCATTTTAAAAAAAAAAATGAAAACTAATGTGGAGGTCATTATAGTTTCCCTCAATTTTAAATAAGGTCTCTATACTTTTTTTTCCTATTAGGTCCTTTTAAGTTTGCGCATGTAGATCCATTAGTTCCTGCTGTTAAAAATACTAACGGTGTTAATAGTTTGTTAAAATGGGCTGATGTGGCAAGAACTTTGATGATTGGCAACAACCTCTAGGTTAGTTAAAAAAAAACAAGTAAATTTGCTGCCAAAAAAAATACTGGGACCGTAAATTTACTCCGAAGTCCGAACACAGCAACCAGAATTCTCTCGCTTAGCATCTCTTTGCTGCAAACGCAGTTCGAGTAACCTCTGAGCGTGTCGTTCCCAATCTCGCGTCCCTTAGGGTTTTATGCTCTGTCTCTCCCATGTTAAACTTGGGTGTGTATGGTAACACTCCCAGAATGAGTTTTTTCTTAATTTCTATTCCCAGGACCAAAATTGGATAGGTATTGTGTTTGGTAAAACCGGTTTTTTTTTTCTTAATATGATCTGATTTAGAATTTGTTGAATTTAATGTCTCAATTTAGAATTTGAAAAATTCAACTGTCTTTTAAAGGGATTTTTGCTTTCCTAATCCATGTTTAAAGTTAAAATCTTAAAAGAATATTTTTTCTGAGAAAAAAAACGAAGGGAGTAACCCCGAAATAATTGCTTCTCACATCACGCACTGATATTTTTAAATTTTGTTGTACTGAGACAACAACAAGAGCAAAAGGAGAAGGATGGAAGCTTGTGTTTTGCTGGCCATAGTGAAATTGAACCACGCAATTCTATATTGGCTATTATATTAAGGAGCGGAGGGAGTAACTCATCACCCAAAAAATGAGGGAAATCATCAGTGCAGGAAAAAAATTGGTCATTTTCTCAGAAGCATCTTAGAATAATATTAAAGTATAATAATGCAAGTCTCACATATGAAATTAATGGACTATATATGGCTAGGGTCATCAACGTCAAATTCTCCTTTTTCTGTGTTTTTTCCCCCACAATATGATGATGGGTGAGGAGTGAGGAGTGAGGACTCATAACTATGGGCTGAGAAGGACTAAAGGAGAAAAACTTAACTATGGCCACATTAAGGCACGTCAATATTTTAATTCCACAAGGTAAAAGGAGTATTATCTTGAAATTCTAGTTCTCAGTAACTTAACCACGTACAAAAGAACTTATGAATGACGCTGTAGACAGATTCCATATAGCAGCAACTAGCTAGGGGACCAAAATCTTCTATCCTGATATTCCAATGATCCCCTCTAATATGTCTGGCCGTTTCTTTTATTTTCCTCTACTTTGTAAGATTATTCGTATCTCAAAAGAACAGTATCACGTACTCAATATAAAGTTTTTTTATTTCTTTATTAATGATGATATAACCTTACTAGAATAAGGCTTTCATCACTTAATAATGGAAGGCACTAGCCTTCTACAGCTTATATCCATACACTAGCCTCCCAGGCAGATTACATCATGGCAACTAGTGGCTCACGTACAACATTAAAAGCTGCAGGGGGAGTACATGTGATATTATCGCTATACCTAGAGATATTATCATAGTAATAGTTCCATAACATAACCCCACCAAACTTGGAAGAGGTTTCCACTTTTGGAAGAATCTCTCTGTTGAGCACATCGATGGGAACATAACCACCTCCGCTATAATTTGCAGCGGGAGACGCCGGGAGGCCGACATAGAACTTGGTGGCGGTGAAGGTGGTGGTCCACTTGTTCCATGAACTTATAAGTTTCTGAGTATCTCCATCATCGGTGTACTCGCAGGGAGGGTTGTTGTAGAACTGGACCCAAATGTAGTCAAACAGGCCAGTGGTAATGGCTGTGTTTAGGTAGTAATCAGGGATATAACATTGTGGCGTTGCTGATAAGTGAAACTTCTTTTGTTGTTTATATGAAGAAAGCTCTTCAAGAAGGACATCCCAGTACAACTTTGTACCAGCGGCGATGTCAAAATCAATGCCATCTAATTTCACGTCTCCCAAGAGACCTGGGCTTTGGCCACTGAGATAGTAGGTCCAGAGGTAGTCTGCAACCTCCTTGGCGTCTTGAGGTGAAGAAAGGTTATATGTACCAGCGCCTCCTCCGATAGAGAGGAAGATTTTGACGCCCAGGCTTTGGCAATGGGCTATTTGGGAGTCATATCCAGTGCAATCATTTCCATTACAATGTCCGGCAAGGTTTATGGCCGGAGTTTTTCCGTTGCCAAAAGCAGTGAGGAATGCTATGTTGATAATCTCGTACTTTTTGGTATCGCATGCTGCTTTCAACTCTCCTTCATCCAAATACTGGCCCCAGTAGGTGACAATTGGGCAGCCTAGGCAAGAGTTGAAGTGAAAGAGCAGCAACAAGGGCAAAAGGAGCTGTAGAGCTAAGGTTTTTGTAAGGGAAGCCATGAAAGTAGGTTGATAGAAGCAAAAGGAAAGGCTTTCTTGTTTATAGCAGGAGCAACAGATCAACAGCCAATTTATAATGGGCTAGCAAGGGTTAGGGTCATTAACGTCAAATACCTGCCTTTTATGTATGATTTGACAAGGAATTAAATGAATTATATTAAAGTTTGGAATTATGTATATATAAAAAAAAGTTTTGGAGTTATCTAGAATTCACCTTAATATATGGTTTAAAATTGGGAGAATTTCACTTACGGCCGAGTTGCTTATATTTATTATAACAAGTTCTCTCATCACATATGACAATGTGTCATATTTATAAACCTACATTTGTTTTTTTGATAATACCTCTCCGAATAACTGAGTGTCCTAAGATTCGAACTTGTATTCTCCTCCTTATTATGTGTACCTCAACTAACAACTTGTTGATGCATCCATGTAAATTATAATAACTAACCGGTCAAATTATACATTTGTTCCTTTATCTTTACATCAAAATTCAAATTTTCCTTATGTTTAAAAAGTGTATTTTAAGTCCTTTAACTTAAAGACTCTTTACCTCACTAACGAAAAGTACCGGCCGACTCAACGAATTTAAAACGATTATCACTCACTAATCAAATGCTGACAATATATCTAATTTGAATTCAACGATAACCCAATGAAAATTTTGATATTAAGGAAGGATTAAAAGATTCAATTACCAATATTGAATATTGTTGACTTCAAGTTTTTTAGTTGGCCTCCGGCTACTTGTTGAATTCAATTATGAATTCCACCAACATCCTCCTCCTCCTCGTCTCCGCAATGCTTCCATCCAAAACTCCGTTCCGACTCTTACCAACCAAAGCTTCTTCTCCATATAGGATGTGCCATTTGCCCTTTGCAACCTCCTTCATCTTCTCCGTTGCTCCCTGTAAGGACTTTCACACTGCTCATGGCTTCGCTTTTGTGCTCTCACCGGTAACTGTAATGGGCACCTCTAGGGAAACAACAGGAAACTATATGGGTCTTCTCAATTGCACCAAGGATGGTGATTCTTCCACTCATATCTATTTTTCATATTGAATTCAATATTTTATAATGAAGAATTTAATAATATTAACGATAATCACATAGGTTTGATTTGTTTTCCATTTAATTGCTAAGTCAGCATTTTATATTCGCTATAAATATATGATTTTTCTCTGTTATTTTCTTTTTCCTTCCTAATGTTTATGATCAACACTCTACTAGTTAAGTGATGTGGATTTTGGGTGCATCATATATGATTCTTCCTCTCATATACTAAGACTTTTTTATATTTTTTATATTCCTTCGACCATATTGCTATTTTTCCAAAATATTTTCCATAAAACCCAATCTAAATCATTCAAATATTGAGTAGCAATGACTAATATCCTCCGACATGTTAAAGTAGGAGAGTGATGAGTAAAATATTAAATCTGAATCACTTGATTAAGTTACTGCATAATAGTTTTATAATATATTAAATTTGAATAATTCATTTTTTAATTTAATGGTGGAGATAAGGTTATGAGAAGGAAATTAAAGGAGAAAAAAGGGAGAGGATCCGCTTCTCTCAAGCTGTTGCCGATGAGATTAAACGCATTTGGACTAGAAGTGAGCTTGCCATGATTAAATTTGATATCCCTTTGTCCCGGAATATGGATAGAGCTCAAGAAATTGTCGAGGTCAGGCTTGTCAGTAGTGTTCTCTATTTGTATTATTCATCTTTAAAAGCTAACAACAGTAACCTAATGGAGGACCCTTTTTTTTTAAAGGCAAACTTACATGAAAATTTAATTTTTTATCCCAAATTATCACATAATATACGACACACACACATATATAGTATTCAATAAGATTCATGTTCTTTTCAGTCATTTTCTATTTCAATTGACTTTTCAAACGCTATGCCAAATAAGAGCACATCTGGAAAAAAGTCGCTTCTGCCACCGCTATCCCAAACACAAATCATATCTACAATCTAAATTTTAGAAAAAAGCCCATCAAGAAAAATCAATTAGACAAAAAGCCACTTCTACCATCGTCATCCCAAATGGGCCGTAAGTTGATGGTAAAGTCTCTCCTTTAATCAACATGAATGGACCCCTTTTTCTAAGGACAAATTTTAAATAAGGACCACTGTACCAAATTAATTCCTATTAGAACCTAAGGAAATCTGAAATTTCACTGCTAGTCCATTGTGAAATTAATTTATCCAGTACTATGATAAAAATAAACCTTTCAAAAATCTTTTTGGAAGGAGAAACAACCTGATTTGCAAGCTTCAAACACATCATGAATAAGTGGAATACAGATATAAATAAGTGGAATAGCCTTGCGAACAATTTAAAGATGGTACAATTGGTGAAAAACTGAAATTTCACTTATTCATAGGGCTATTCACTTGTTCGTGATGCGATCGCTACTTGAAAACAGATTTCAACTTGATGGTGCTCCAATGCGTTATTGTCAATAAATTAATTTCACATGATGTGTTCGCCACTTGTAAATTAGTTTCTTTTTACTTTATTTTGAAAGTGTTATTGTTGTCTTTTTACTTGACTGCTGCAAAAATTCATAATTCTTTGGGAGCTAATGGAAATTAATTTGCTACAGTAGTCTCTATATGAAAATTTTCCTTTTTAAAAAAAAAATCTCCTAATTCTTTCCCTCCATCTAATTTTCTAATTTTATTATTTTTGTTAAATTAAATCAAAATGGATTAAAACTCCTTCTCTCTCTCTCACAAATTTATTCTCTAAAATCAATTTTTCTATTTTTTCTCTAAAAGTCATTTTTAAAAGTTAATCCAAAACTAATCTAATATGTTTGGGCATCTACAAAACCATAGTTTCAAAAACCCTTTTTTGTAAGTCGAGATAAAACTCTTCTCATATATTACAGTGACTTTTTATTCCTTTTGGATAATAGTTAATTAGTATAGTGTAATGTAATTTATGTTCAAATAGTAATTATGTAAGCCAGTTTTGATTGGGCATGAGATTATTCAAGTCTAAATTATTTTTCGATTTTTTTAAAAATCATAAATGTACAAATTTATACTATTTTTTTCTTTTAATTTTAGATTATTTTTTTTTTGATAATATGAAGGGTTTCCCCTTTCGAGGCTTAGGGTCCAAAGGATTTTTACCTATCCCAATAAGTGTTCTTCTCGAGATTTAAACTCACGTTCTCCTCCTTATGGGGCAAAACCGCTTACCACCTCGACTAACAGCTTGTTGCTTAACTTTAGAGTATTTCAGAAGTAGGAGCATCTATTTATGCACGTTGTGTTTTGTTTCGTTTTGTCTTGTCTTGAGAGTTCTTTCAACCACACATATCTGATCCTCTAATTAATGGATGTTACATACAGCTGCAAAATAGTCTTTCCAGAGGTTTAAGGTCGATCGTGAACTTTTTGTGTCTGATTTAGATAAAAATAGATAAAATAGGAAATTAAACTAAATAAGAAAATCAGTTACATATATGATACTTTTACTCATTTATAACGCTATTGAGATTTGAAAAAAGAAGGTCAGAATTTTCGTTAGTATATATATATTAGTCCTGAGCAGGTCATAAAAGAAGCTCTTCTATGATAAAGATAGTAATTAATGGACTATACTTGCAGCAATGAATAATCTCTTCTGACATGTTAAAATAGGAGAGTGATGAGTAAAATATTAAATCTGAATCACTTGATTAAATTACTGCATAAGAGTTTTATAAAATTAGTCCATGATTTTTTAAGGATACCTTAGTTCTTCAAAGAGCAATTTCGAAACAAAGATCGATTTACTTTAATTCTTAATTTTAAATTTATGTGGAAATGATTGAAAAAAGAAGCATCCCATTCTTTTATTTTAATTTGCATGTGCTCTTATAAGCCAAATATCTTGATTATTATATAATAAATCCTCTCTCATCCCTCCATGTGAAAATCTAACACCTCTTCTTTCCTCTCAACCATTGGATCTAATTTGTGTTAGTTTAAGTTCAATCCTCACCCTTAATCCATGGTTCAAGTTTCCCATTGGTCCAATTAACTCTTAATTGCATTTGTCATTGGTTAATTGATTTGTTAACTAACCATGGAAATTAGTGCTTAATTAGACAAGCTTAATTCTTCATTTTTGGCCCTTATGTATTTTGAAATAATCAGCCCCTTTTTGATGATCTTAATTTGCCTCTATTCATCTTGAAGAATTATGCAACTAATCTCAATTAGTGCAAGCTTAATTTCCAATTAGCATTTGCTAATCTATTATAATTTAATTAAGTCTCTTCATAACATTTTCTTATCTCTTTTGGCTATAAATTAGCCATATATGTGCTATTTATATCACATTAAATAGCTTTTAAAGATATCTGTGACATAGCTTTTATTAATTATCAGACCCTAAGAGATGAGTAGTTTTTGATTTTTTCCAACAAGAAATATTATATTTCATTTAATAAAAACTAATAACAACAACAACAACAAAGGGTCTAAAATAAAGGCAGAAAACAAAAAGCAACAAAGCTAAAAACAACAAAACCCTAATTCCCAATAACACCAAAGCTACAAACACCTTTTTTTTTTTTTTGAACAATTACAGACACCTAACTCTAAGGTAAAGACTGAGGGGACGTGTGACTAGTCTTTTGATATTAGGCTTTCGCTTTAGATTTATGCTTATACCATTTATAGTTACTAACCCCACATAAATGAACCTCACAAGAAACGTAGGTTTATAAATTTAAGAGGCTCTTCTTCTTTATAGTTGGCCGGTTAGTCTTTTGAAATTCGGTTCTTCCTTTATATTTGTGTGGATGGCAATATGCTTATAAATGATTGATTTGTTGTAGGGTTATATTCGTGTGGAGGGCGATATGCCTATAATATTCACGTGAAAAATGTCATCCGGATAAGAGTGCCACCTAGCTACCCCATAAAGTGACAATAATTCGTACAAGGTTAAATGATTCTTCCTCCTTTAACGCGTAGTAATTTCTTATTGTGTTACATGTGACCGCTTTATTGGTGACCAGACCAGAAATTGTTTTTAGTCTGGACCAAAAAATAAACATATTGAACTACTCCCTTTAATTCTTATTATAAGGTACCAACTAACAAGTATATTTGGTCCTTTTTATAATGCACTTGCTTGTTTCCAAATATCATTAAATATTTTTTCCCATGTATATCCATAATTAAAAAGGTTGTGAGTGAGAGTAATAATTAAATGATATTAGAGTTTAGTGTAATTAATAGGGATAATATTGAAAATTACTTAAATTTTAGGACAAATTTAATGACTTTAACTATTTTTATTGACTTGTAAGAATTGTTAGTTGGTTCCTTAAATAAGGACCAGAGGGAGTATTTACTAAATAGTATCAAATAACCTTGAAAATACAAATAAATAATAACTGATAATTATAAATCAAAACAATATATAAGATGATACTAACATTTTCGGTATCTCATACAAGAATTTTACTTTCCTCTTACAACCCAATGAGTAATGAAACAAACATTGTCCCTCATAGAGAAGATAAAAAATTAGCTGTGGCCAAATTTGTGGCCAAATAAAATATCATATAATAAATATGTAACATCCCATTTTCTAAAGCGGAATTTTTTTTTATTAATCAGAGTAGAGCATGGGAGCGAAAGAGTAACTGATCATAACAAAATATGAACCATAGTGTAATATAGTATTGACATTACAGTGATCCTACTTGTTCAAAAGATAAGTACAGAAAGCGATAAGATAAATCCTACCGGAAGCCTACTCCGCTGCTTTCCCCTATCACCGATCCGTGGTCCTCCGGATCCTGAAGCTACAGCTGAGATTCAATTTACCGCATTGAATCTCAGGTAGCAGTTAACCTTATGCTCAAATAAAACAGTATATAGACAATAGATATTCATGACATAACAAAGAACATCTCATCGATAAGTGTGACACGAGACGAACATAAGCATGGAGCAATATGTAAGGTCTACACAACAACATTGTGACACGGACAGTACATAAGCATCCCCGGTATATGAACGTATCTATGACATATCTGTATATGAGAACTATAGGATTAGTGTTACAGTACGCGTCCGTACCTTCGTTTGATGTACGTAGTTGTTTCTGGCGGAAACTGTACTTTCTGACGGAAAACAGCGGTTTGTCCGACAGTGGCACGTTGGACAGCGTAACGGCAACAAATTAGGATTTCTGACGTCCTATAAGAGTAATATCACTTTCATTAGTGATTTGGCACTATAACCATTTTGCCCTTCTACCCCTAATCGGCGGAATTTCGCCAAAGATTTCGTTACTCTGACAAATTTTCTTCCCGAAATTTTGCCAGAACTTCGACGCAACTATGATTTTCGAAAATAATGACTAAAATAGCCCTCCCATATGATACCCAATCATACTTGAAATTTAAAGGCTATTCTAACAAATTCTACCCTTACTTCTAAAAGAACTGCGAAAGCTTCAACTTTTCGGCGACTCGATCCCTACTATGTTTACACCTCTCGCATATTTTTCAACGCAAACAAGGCTCTAAAACATTTGTAGGAATCTTGTCACCTACTTCCTAAATCTAACTAACAATTCTACTAACTACTAAACTAAAAACTAAAGACTAAAACCCGAAAGACTTACCCGTTGAAGACTTCTAAGAGAGCTTCCGCCCGAACTTCTCTCTCTTCTTTCTCTCCCTAGGATTTTCGCCAAGGAGCACAAGAAGTGAAGAGTGATGTGCAGAATTTTGAAGGAGAGGCATGGGTATTTATAGAAAAAGTAAGGGACTTGTTTGGCTAAATTAGGGCTTTGTTTGGAAAATCAAGGTTGTATTAACCCATTAATGCAACTTGTTCAAGAAGCCACTTCTTTCACACACACACACTCTTGGCCGAACCCTAGGGCTGATGTGGCAGCCCCCCATTGGCCCAAAAGTGGTGACTTAGCTCACTTTATGCCCTGTATAACTGTTTCCCCGATCGGTACCCGATTCGCGTAATTTCGGAAAAATCTCAAAATTCTGGATTTACAACTTTGAAAACATATTCTCACTTAGTAGAAATGTCCAAGTCAACCTTTATTTTGATTCCATATAGGCCTCCAACAGTCCAGTTGAAGTTTCCTCGAAAACGTGTCCGAACGCGTCCGGTGTTGGAATTCGTTTCGGAGATATCAATCTCTTCGAAATAATTCACTGATTCCAAATATGTCTAAATAAATTCAAACCCATTCCTAAATGTTGAGTTAGAATTTATTTTCCTCTTTTCCAAAATTATGCCTATATGCATTTTTCCCTATTTTGTTTTATTAGGAAAATGCACAAACGGCCTCGGAATTAACTTCCGAAAGAGTCTAATGGAAGGTAAAATTCCACTGATCAATAATCTACTTTGATATTGATAATCCCATTCCTAGATCTCTAGATAGGGTCCGTTTCCTAATTTAAATATTACTATTCATAATTTTCTACTTTAATTAATTATATTATTATAAAAATGCCCACTTGACCACTTGCTTCTTATATCAATTTTATTTTATTTTTCTTTGGCCCAAAATTTCGTTTTCCCCCTTTAATTAATTTAATAAATATTTATTTTTATTTACTTAATTATTTAATGATTTATTTATTTAATTTTTCCAAAAATTCCAACAAAAATCCCTAATTGGTCCATTCTTGTATTTAGGCCTAAAAATACCTAAACTCAACTATTTTTCATAAAATTTCCAATTAATTAGTAAATACATATTTACTAATTTTAAAACAAAAACCACCAATTTTAGGGTTTCATATAATTACTTGTGAATTTCCTTCACTTATGCTTAAGTAATTAGCCCAATATTACTTAATTACTTAATTATCATCACTTGATAATTTTCTTAATTACAATGTCTCATTATCTTCATATTATTGCATTAACCTTAGTATTTCCATGCCTCTTACATTATTCTATAATTTGTAAGGGTATTTTGGTCTTTTATTACTTTTGGCACATTCTTGTACAATTTCTCCAATTTCATAATTTATTAAATTACCGTAATTAGAGATATTATACTCTCCTAATTCACCTGGTCATTTTATTGCCTTTTGGTATTTTTCCATAATTTCCTAAGTTACATGAACTCTGGGTACTTTTCCTTCATGTCACTCTCGGTTTCCCAAGTTGCCTCTTCGGGTGTTAAACCCTTCCGGGACCACCTTCACTATCAGAATAGTCTTATTTCTGAGCCGTTTCTCCTTATGATCAATGATCTGTTCTGGCTCAACGATGAAGGTATTATCATGCCGTACTTCAACGTCTTCGTACTCAATGACATGACCTCGGTCTGGTTGGTATTTCTTCAGTTGTGACACGTGGAAAACGTCGTGAAGATTACTCAGGTTCGGGGGTAAAGCTATCTGATAAGCTACTTCTCCGCGCTTCGCCAAAATCTCAAAGGGTCCTACGTATCGTGGACTCGGTTTCTTCCTCTTAAGCGTTCGCCGACACCGATTCTGGAGATAACTTTAGGAATACATGGTCGCCGACATAGAACGTCAAGGGTCTCCTCCTTTGTCCGCATAGCTCTTCTGTCTACTATGTGCGGCTAGGAGTCTCTTCTTGATCAATGCGATCTGCTCGGAGGTTTGTTCAAGCATATCCGGCCCAAGTAATTGCTTTTCAGATGAATCTGTCCAGCATAATGGTGATTGACACTTCCGCCCATACAATGCCTCGAACGGGGCCATTTGTATACTAGCATGATAACTGTTGTTATATGCAAACTCTGCTAGCGAAAGATGTTGATCCCAACTTCCTTTGAAATCAAGGGCACATGCTCGCAGCATATCCTCGAGCGTCTGAATCGTCCTCTCAGATTGACCGTCAGTTTGAGGGTGATAAGCCGAACTGAACCTCAGCTTAGTCCCCATACCTTCGTGTAACGCTTGCCAGAAACGGGATTTGAAACGCGTATCCCGATCAGAGACAATGCTCTTAGGGACACCATGTAATCTCACTATCTCTTTGATATAAATCCCCGCCAATCGTTCCGGAGAATAGTGGATACTGATGGGAATGAAGTGTCGACTTGGTTAATCTGTCAACAACTACCCAAATTGTATCATGATTCCCGATTTTGGGCAGACCTACCACAAAATCCATGGTTATGTTCTCCCATTTCCATTCGGCAGCTCTAGTCCTTGAAGAAGACCGGGGGTCGACGGTGTTCAATCTTCACTTTCGACAGGTCAAGCACTTGGCCACGTACTCGTAACGTCTTTCTTCATTCCGGGCCACCAAAGTTCGGATTTCATACTCGGTACATCTTGACCATGCACGGATGTAGAGTATATTTACTCTTGTGAGCCTCATCCATTATCTTCCGCCTTAATTCATCAACCGGCGGTACATAGATTCGCTTCTTGTACCTGACCAAACCACTAAGTGATAGGTCATGGTCTTGGGTCTCACCTCGAGAGATCTTCTCACGTATCTCTTTTGCCCAATCATCTTGCTGCGAGCTTTCTCAACTTCATCTCTCGGATCATACTCCCTTGACTAACAAGAAGAGTTGCAAGATAGGCATCACTTGGTGCATGAAGACCCATGCGGACTTGATTGGATAGATTCGGATCTCGAAATCTTCAAGCAATTTCTGCTCCTGAATCATCATATATGCCACCTGCACCGTCTTTCTGCTAAGAGCATCTGCAACGACGTTAGCTTTACCCGGATGATACTTGATCTCCGTGGTGTAGTCTTTAATCGGCTCCATCCAACGACGTTGTCTCATGTTGAGTTCTCGTTGATCGAACAAGTATTTCAAACTTTTGTGATCACAATACACTTCTACGGTTACACCGTACAAGTAATGCCTCCATATCTTCAAAGCGAACACGATAGCCGCCAGCTCTAGATCGTGTGTAGGATAGTTTAACTCGTGAGGCTTCGGTGACGAGAGGCATAAGCCACCACTCGCCTGTTGCATCGGGACACATCCCAACCCTTGCCCACCGGCATCACTTGTAAACAACATACTTCTCATCTCGGATCGGGATGATTAACAGCTGGTGCTTGTAGTCAATCTCTCTCGGTTTAAAAGCTCTCCTCACGTCATCTCCCATACAAAGGGTTGATTCTTCCTCGTAAGCTTTGTCAATGGAAGGGCTAGACGCGAGAAATCCCGTATGAATCTGCGGTAGTATCCCGCCAGACCAAGAAAACTACGGATCTCCGTCACGAGTCTCGGCCGTTTCCGGTCCGAACGCATCTACCTTGCTTGGATCAACTGCAACTCCGTCGCTAGATATAACATGGCCCAGAAATTTCACTTCCGGCAGCCAAAATTCGCATTTGCTCAGTTTAGCATAGAGTTGCTTCTCCCTGTATGCTCAACACCTTTCGCAGATGTTCTTCGTGCTCTTCTTTGCTCTTGGAATAGATGAGAATGTCATCAATAAACACCACCACAAACTGGTCTAGGTGTTGTCGGAAGATACGGTTCATGTAATCCATGAATACCGCAGGTGCATTTGTTAATCCGAAGGGCATCACAAGAAATTCATAATGCCCGCACAGTCTGAAAGCTGTCTTGGAAATATCACCATCTTTAACTCGCAACCGATGATATCCCGAACGCAGATCAATTTTGGAGAAGACGGTGGAACCGAGATAACCGATCCAAAAGATCATCAATCCGGGAAGTGGGTACTTGTTTTTGACCGTTACTTTGTTCAATTCACGGTAGTCAATGCAGAGTCGGAAGCTTCCATCCTTCTTCTTTACAAACAACACTGGGGCTCCCCACGGTGATACACTGGGTCGAATGAACCCTTTCTTCAAAAGCTCTTCCAGCTGCTTCTTCAACTCCTGCATCTCGTTAGGAGCCATTCGATACGGCGCCTTTGATATTGATCCTGTGCCAGGCATCAAGTCAATATTGAACTCCACTTCTCGGATAGGAGGTAACTCGGTGAGATCCTCCGGAAATACATCAGAAAATCATTCACCACAGGGATATCCTGGAGTGAAAGATCAGCTTCTGCTTTGACTGAAAAGAATACCATGTAGGCATGGCATCCTTGCTTCACGCACCGATCAGCTTCTGTAGCGGAGAGAAAGTTCAGGCTCACTTCAACTTTTTCTCCGGGAAATGATATCTTCTTCTTGCCACAGTCGATCATCGCACCGTTGGCCGTCAGCCAATTTAGACCGAGTATGACGTCGATGCCGTGAAGAGGTAGACGGATAAGGTCCACTTTAGAAACTCGTCCATCCACGTTAGCAATACAATTTATACATGCGTCAGAAGCTAAAGATTTTACACCAAGCGGTGTAGATACTACCAAATCATAAGGTAAACTACAGGCATTCATTCCTAGGCGACTTGCACAATCATAGGAAATGAAAGAATGGCTGGCTCCCGAATCATACAATGCCTCAAGTAGATTTCCGTTAAGGTAAATAGTACCTTGGACCATCTCCGGGGACTGTCTGGCCTCTGTGTTCGTTAGTGCAAAGATGCGGCCTGTGCTCTGAGGTCTCGCCTCTCCAATCTTCTCAGTACACTCTCTGCTATAGTGTCCCGGCTTATGACATCTGAAGCATATCTGCTTCCCTTCACAGTTCACGCCTGGGTGATGCTTCTTGCATTTGGGGCATGTTTGTGATCCCATTTGCTGGGATAGTTCTGTTGCCCAGCTTGGTACGGCCTTTTGTTTCCACCACGGGGGTTACTCCAGGGCGCCTTCCTCTTTTGTGAAGAGTTCTCGCGGTTGGATCCACCTCGACCATCATTGTTGTTGTTGAAGTTCCTTGATCTCTGGAAGCCTCTGAGATTGCGCTCAGTCATCCGACAAGTTTCCACTGCGCTTGTCAAGTTACGGAATCGTTGGGACATGAGCCTTTCACCAATTTCATATTTAACCCATGAATCGGTATATTCACCATCTTGCTTTCATCGTTGCCCCTTCGAAGATGTGCGAGTATCGGGACAGTTGGTGAACCGGCGTAGTAATCGTCGAAAGATTCCTCCTGTCCTTGTCGGATATGGAGAAATTCCGACTCCTTGTTCATTTTCACTGAAGGAGGGAAATATTGCTCATGAAATTTCTCCAGAAATTTCTCCCATGTCACGGGACAGTCATTGGTCTGTAGGGTTTCTGCCGTGACTTCCCACCAACGGTCAGCATCTCCTTCAAGTTGGTAAATCGCTAGTTGGGCTTTGCGATTCTCAGGGCAGTCAATCACCCTGAATACTTTCTCTAGTCTCTTCCAATCCTCCGCCAAATCCAAACTTTCCTCGAAAAGTTGGCGGCTTCAGCTTACAAAACTGATTAACCCAATACTGGGTATTCTTCTCCTTTCTTCCTCGTCGTGGAGGTGATTGTGATCTATCGGATTCATTATCTTCCTCCTCTTCTTCGGCGTTCTCCTCCTCTTCATCATCATCTAATTCATCCTCTGCATTTTGTCTTTCTTCTTGACATGTCTTCTTTCTTCCTCCGCCTCCGTTCGTCGCAATTGTCTTTGGGCTTCTTCGATCTTGTTGGTTGTTGTCTCTCTAAGAGTGCATCAATGAGAGCCTCTGCTCTGTAGAGTTCTCCTCATCTCTTGAATCTCGTTCATTCGGGTTGGTTTGGTATAATATTTTGCTCGGGTATTGCGTCCATTTGAGGCTGCCTCTGCGCTCGACCTCGGCCTCTCGCCTCGGCCCCCTACCTCTTGGTGCAGGCACCTCTTATGATGGCCATGTTTTAACTTTTCCTTTATATCAAATAACGGATAAGTGTTAGAACAATAACACAACACATGGCATCAAGTCATATATATTTTCATATTAGATGTAATGTACATGCTAACGTATACTACATCATCCAGCTGGTTTATGACCAGTGGTTATATCATATATCCCACGTTGTCGTCATCAGATGAATGATCTGAGCCAACAGGTTTCTCTGGTTCTAAGGGCATACTAGCCATTGACTCTACCCTAAGTCAGGATCATATTTCGGTTTGGGGTCATTAGAAATATCAGGGTTTCGTCTTCGTCCCGCCGTCTCTGCGGAATTACGGATCTACGCGCGTTACGTCCTATTATTACGGGATAGAAGATCTACGAATGTTCGTTTCTGTCCATCACTACCTATTACACCAGTGTCATATCAGTACTCATTTTCAAAAAATGCTCAAAGTTTAAAAGACCTAAGAATCTAACTCCGTTATCCGAACAGAATGGCCAGGTAAGTGTCTACCATGGGGGCCTCACCGGGTTAGCAGTGACTGATTGGCACACCCACGTAGACTAGCCTTGCCTTCGGCACCAAACCGTTCGTGGTAACATAGTTAAACACTTGCCAGAAAGATTGCTCTGATACCATAAAGTGTAACATCCCATTTTCTAAAGCGGAATTTTTTTTTTCAATCAGAGTAGAGCAATGGAGCGAAAGAGTAACTGATCATAACAAAATATGAACCATAGTGTAATATAGTATTGACATTACGGTGATCCTACTTGTTCAAAAGATAAGTACGAAAGCGATAAGATAAATCCTTCCGGAAGCCTACTCCCGCTTGCTTTCCCCTATCACTGATCTGTGGTCCTCCGGATCCTGAAGCTACAGTTGAGATTCAATTCACCGCATTGAATCTCAGGTAACGGTTAACCTTATGCTCAAATAAAACAGTATATAGACAACAGATATTCATGACATAACAAAGAACATCTCATCGATAAGTGTGACACGATGGAACATAAGCATGAAGCAATATGTAAGGTCCTACACAACAACATTGTGACACGAGACAGACATAAGCATAAAGCAGTATGTAAAGTCCTACACAAATATAGCTTGCACATTACCCTATGCCACGAGCACGTGTCCTCAGCGCTAGGAAAACTCAAAGCGGTATTATCATGTCTTATAACCCGTACAAGGCTGTATGTAAAACGGCGACCCTAAGCAGAGCCCCGGTATATGAACGTATCTATGACATATATGTATATGAGAGCTATAGGATTAGTGTTACAGTACGCGTCCGTACCTTCGTTTGATGTACGTAGTTGTTTCTGGCGGAAACTGTACTTTCTGACGGAAAACAGCGGTTTGTCCGACAGCGGCACGTTAGACAGCGTAACGGGAACAAATTAGGATTTCTGACGTCCTATAAGAGTAATATCACTTTCATTAGTGATTTGGCACTATAACGGCATTTTAGGTAAAAATTACCATTTTGCCCTTCTACCCCTAATCGGCGGAATTTCGCGGACACTTGTTACTCGACAAATTTTCTTCCCGAAATTTTGCCGAACTTCGACGCAACTATGATTTTCGAAAATAATGACTAAAATAGCCATCTCATATGATACCCAATCATACTTGAAATTTAAAGGCTATTCTAACAAATTCTACCCTTACTTTTAAAAGAACCTAAAAGCTTCAACTTTTCGACTCGATCCCTACTATGTTTACACCTCTGCATATTTTTTCAACGCAAACAAGGCTCTAAAACATTTGTAGGAATCTTGTCACCTACTTCCTAAATCTAACTAACAATTCTACTAACTACTAAACTAAAAACTAAAGACTAAAACAGAAAGACTTACCCGTTGAAGACTTCGGCAGCTTCCGCCAGAACTTCTCTCTCTTCTTTCTCTCCCTAGGATTTTCGGCCAAGGAGCACAAGAAGTGAAGAGTGATGTGCAGAATTTTGAAGGAGAGGCATGGGTATTTATAGAAAAAGTAAGGGACTTGTTTGGCTAAATTAGGGCTTTGTTTGGAAAATCAAGGTTGTATTAACCCATTAATGCAACTTGTTCAAGAAGCCACTTCTTTCACACACACACACTCTTGGCCGAACCCTAGGGCTGATGTGGCAGCCCCCCATTGGCCCAAAAGTGGTGACTTAGCTCACTTTATGCCCGTATAACCGTTTTCCCGATCGGTACCCGATTCGCGTAATTTCGGAAAAATCTCAAAATTCTGGATTTACAACTTTGAAAACATGTTCTCACTTAGTAGAAATGTCCAAGTCAACCTTTATTTTGATTCCATATAGGCCTCCAACAGTCAGTTGAAGTTTCCTCGAAAACGTGTCCGAACGCGTCGGTGTTGGAATTCGTTTCGGAGATATCAATCTCTTCGAAATAATTCACTGATTCCAAATATGTCTAAATAAATTCAAACCCATTCCTAAATGTTGAGTTAGAATTTATTTTCCTCTTTTTCAAAATTATGCCTATATGCATTTTTCCCTATTTTGTTTTATTAGGAAAATGCACAAACGGCCTCGGAATTAACTTCCGGAAGAGTCTAATGGAAGGTAAAATTCCACTGATCAATAATCTACTTTGATATTGATAATCCCATTCCTAGATCTCTAGATAGGGTCCGTTTCCTAATTTAAATATTACTATTCACAATTTTCTACTTTAATTAATTATATTATTATAAAAATGCCCACTTGACCACTTGCTTCTTATATCAATTTTATTTTATTTTCTTTGGCCCAAAATTTCGTTTTCCCCCTTTAATTAATTTAATAAATATTTATTTTTTATTTACTTAATTATTTAATGATTTATTTATTTAATTTTTCCAAAAATTCCAACAAAAATCCCTAATTGGTCCATTCTTGTATTTAGGCCTAAAAATACCTAAACTCAACTATTTTTCATAAAAATTTCCAATTAATTAGTAAATACATATTTACTAATTTTAAAACAAAAACCACCAATTTTAGGGTTTCATATAATTACTTGTGAATTTCCTTCACTTATGCTTAAGTAATTAGCCCAATATTACTTAATTACTTAATTATCATCACTTGATAATTTTCTTAATTACAATGTCTCATTATCTTCATATTATTGCATTAACCTTAGTATTTCCATGCCTCTTACATTATTCTATAATTTGTAAGGGTATTTTGGTCTTTTATTACTTTTGGCACATTCTTGTACAATTTCTCCAATTTCATAATTTATTAAATTACCGTAATTAGAGATATTATACTCTCCTAATTCACCTGGTCATTTTATTGCCTTTTGGTATTTTTCCATAATTTCCTAAGTTGATTACCCTTTACGGGGGTATTTTAGTCATTTGGCACTTTGGCCCTTAAACTCCCTAATTTCTTGCAGAAATTCTACTTAGAAAATAGACTATAATTATACAAGACCGGAGATTGAAATTTCACTTATCAGAAATATCCAATTTTTATTTATAATATTCCAGATAAATATCCGGGTATTACAAAATACATATATATACTAATCAATTTTATAAGATCAGTTGGGGCCTGTCCATCACTATGTTCCGCCATTGTTGGTGACCGATCGTTGTTGATTTATGTCATCATCAAGAGCTTCTTACCATGTTCCTTAGCTTGCATTCACACATATAATTGATGTGTACTGTATACAAGTGGACCAGTTGTTTTCTGGACAAAAATATATGTGTCGACTGATTAATAAGACACATACAGACACGTTTTGTTTTGTTTCGTTTTGAAGAGTGAAATGAACAAAGTAATAATTGACTAACTGAATATTATAAAAAAAATTAAAAATAGTGACACATTAGTTGGGCCAATTGGGAGAATAACACCGCAAAAGCGATAAATATGGAAACTTTGCGGTAGTAAATTTCTAGTTAAGACTTCAGGTTAGGGGGGAAAAAAACAAACAAACAAATTGCAGGTTAGAACTAAAAACTCATTCTTTTTGACATTCTTAATATTTGTAATTTTTGTTTGCCAACATTCAAAATTATTGATTGAAAGCATCCGGTGCTTATATGGGGACCAATTTTTTTGGACAAAAATGGGGACCGAAGATATTACGAATGCAGACACGCTCGTTTTGTTTCCTATGAAACACGTGATCCTTTAATTGATGAATGGGAGAGATGACATTTACAAAAATATATTTAATAAGATTACAAGGACAGTAAGATTACAAATAATTTTTTATTTTGCTTCTAGTAGTTTTGATCACTGAAGGAAACTGATCCTTATCTTTCTCAATACAACCAACAAATCCTCATAAAACAATCACAATTACAAGGACATATGCAAAATAGTAACTTATGCTCATCCAGTTCCTATTTAAATATAATAAGTTAGTATTTATAATCAGACGGTAAGTTATAGCCTCAGAACTTAGTTTGAATGGTGAAATCCTACCTATGATTTCTATTTCTCGTCATTAATTGATATTTTTTATTTTTATTCTTTTTCTTATAAATGTAACTCGGCCTTTCTCTTTCTCACTTGACACACACACCCAATTATTTTTTTTATTTTTTTAACGCTACTTCTCAGTTCTCACACTTACGGCCATCTAAAATATTTATAGTTATGATCATCAAATTAGTATAAACAGAAAGTAAACACAATTTAATATAAGTTAATATGAAACTTTTCATCAAGTTGTGTTTAGAGTATTTCAGAAGTTAGAGCATCTATTTATGCACGTTGTGTTTTGTTTCGTTTTGTCTTCTCTTGGGAGTTTTTTCAACCACACACATCTGATCCTCTAATTAATGGATGTCACATATAGCTGCAAAATAGTCTTTCCAGATTAGATAAAATAGGAAATTAAACTAAATAAGAAAATGAGTTACATATATATGATAATTTCACTCATATATATATTAATTCTGAGCAAGCTCTTATACGATGACTAATCTCTTCTGACATGTTAAAGTAGGAAAGTGATGAGTAAAATATTAAATCTGAATCACTTGATTAAATTACTGCATAATATTTTTATAATATATTAAATTTGAATAATTCATGTTTTAATTTAAGGGTGGAGATAAGGGTATGAGAAGAAGAGGAGAAGAAAAAGACAGAGAGGATTCGCTTCTCTCTACTACTGTATCAGTCCATCTAAGTTGATAGTAAAGCTACTCCTTTAATCAACATGAATGGACCACTTTTTTTAAGGGAAAATTTTAAATGACAATTGTGGCAAATTAATCCTATTAGAACGTAAGGAAATCTGAAATTTCACTGCAGTCTAGGTCTGCAGTATTTGAGCAAAAAAAAAAAGGTCTGCAGTGAAATTAATTTTTCAAGTGAAATGACAAAAATAACCCTTTCAAAAATCAAAGGAGAAACAACGTGATTTGTAAGCGACGACACATCATCAACAAGTGAAATACTTATATGAACAAGTGGAATAGCCTTGTGAATAATTTCAGGATGGTATTTGACAAAAAAGTGGAATTTCACTTATGAATAGAACTATTCACTTGTTCGTGATATGGTCGCTAATTGCAAATGGAATTTGACTTGATGGTGCTCTAATGTGTTATTGTTAATAAATTAATTTCACTTGTTCATGATCTATTCGCCACTTGCAAATTAGTTTCTTTTTCCTTTGATTTTGGAAAGGTTGTTGTTGTCATTGGGTCCACATTACATGCACATATCTTATGTGCTTCTTACATGCTCATACCTCTATTAGAGGTATGAGCATATTTTTTTTTAATTTTTTTTTAATTTTTTTTATATTGTATTTATTTAGATTTAAATTATATGTTGCTTTCTGGAATTTTTTGCATCCAGTATCTCAAAATTAAATACTTTCCATGATACTGGTGTTACAGATAAATGCAGAACTGGAAACTAATTAATTTGAGATACTGGGTACAAAAAAAAATTCCAGAAAGCAGCCTATAATTTAAATCTAAATAAATAAAATATAAAAAAAATAAAAAAAAATATGCTCATACCTCTAATAGAGGTATGAGCATGTAAGAAGCACATAAGATATGTGCATGTAATGTGGATTCGTTGTCATTTTACTTGACTGTGGCGAAAATTCATAATTCTTTGGGAGCTAATGGAAATTCATTTGCTACAGTGGTCCTTATTGGAAATTTTTCCTATTTTAAAAAAATTCTTCTACTTCTTTCACTCCATCTATTTATCTAATTTTATTATTTTTATTAAATTAAATCAAATTGGATTAAAACTCATTTTCTGACATGATTATATATAAAAAAAAATTGATGTGTACTGTATACAAGTGGACCAATTGTTTTCTGGACAAAAAGATGTGGGGACTGATTAATAAGACACATACAGACACGTTTTGTTTTTGTTTCGTTTTGAAGAGTGAAAGGAATAAAATAATAAGGGTTTAGGAGCAAAAATACACATGTGGTTTATTCTCGGGAGCGCCCAGCACCATATGCTTTTTTTGGGAGCAAAAATACACATGTGGTTACATTTTAGGAGCAAAAGTCACGCCACCGTTAAAATCTAGCCTGTTGTAAATATGGCTTTTTTGTTGTTGTAAATGGCCAGATTTTAAATTTTGTTGTAAATACACCACTTCATGTTGTAAATCTAGCATTTTTTTCTGTTGTAAATGACCTTTCTATGTTCAAAATTCAGGTGTTTAAATGTTGTTGTAAATATGACATTTTCTGTTGTAAATATGGCCAGATTTTAAATTTTGTTGTAAATACAGCACTTCCTGTTGTAAATATATCTTTTTTTGTTGTTGTAAATGACTTTTTGTAATACCCCGAAATTTGAATTAGGGAATTTAAGGGCCAAAGTGCCAAAATGACCAAAATACCCCTTCTAATTTTAGTAATTTAATAAATTATAAACTTGGAAAAATTGAGAAGGATTGTTCAAAAAGTATTGAAATGACCGAAATACCCCCGTAAATGCTAATATAATGAATGAGACATGAAAACACAAATGTCAATTCAAAAGTTATGAGGTAATGAGTTGTTCTAATTAAGAAAATTATCAACTATTGGTAAGAAAGTAATTAAGTAATTACTGGCTAATTACTTAAGCATAGGCAAAGGAAATTCATAAATAATTATGTAAAACCCTAAAATTAGTGGTTTGTGGCCTAAAATTAGTATAAACATATTTGTTAATTAATTGGAAATTTTGGAGAAAAATAGTTGAGTTTAGATATTTTTAAGCCTAAATACAAGAATGGACCAATAGGAAAATTTTGTAAAAAATATATAAAAAAATTATTAAATAATTATTTTATATATTATTAATTAATTAAATAATTAATTAAAACGAAAATTAATAAAATAATAATAATAAGGACAAGAGTTGGTAAAAAATCATGGTGCCTTAACTTGCAAGTTGAAGTGTAAAATTGTATAAACAAGTACAATGAATAGTGATCAGATTTATAGGAAACGGATCCTGTCTAGAGTACCAGAAATAGGTTTTCCAATGTCAGAGTAAAATATTGATCGGTGAATTTTTATCTTCGATTAGCCTTTTCCTAAGTTGATTAGAGGTAGGTAGAGCATTTTCCTAATAAGACGAAATAGGAGAAATGCGATAGTCACATTTTAAAGATTCTGAAGAAAATAAATTCTAACTCAACATTTGGAAATGAGTTTGAATTTATCTGGACATATTTGGAATCGGTGAATTTTTGTCCGAGATTGATGATCCTGAAAGTTCTTCCGAAACCGCACGCTTTCCGTAAACTTGGATGACTTTTGGAGCCCCGGATGGAATCAAAAATTAGTTTAGATTAGATATTCCTAATGAGAAGGAAAGGGGCTTCAAAATGGTAATTCCGGATTTTGAGATTTTTCCGAGATTACGCGATTCGGACACCGATCGGGAACTTTATCGGTACAAGTTCATAAAGCAAAAGCATCACATCACATTAATTGATGTAACAAACCACCAACTAAGGGGGAGAGGATGGTTTGGACAAGTGGCATGGTGAGGATCTTGACATTTGGCAAAGTGCGATCCGACGGTCCAGAATCCGCCTGACAAAGTGTGAATAGTGCACACAACTTTCCCTATAAATAGGAGGCTCTCCCTTTGCATTCTTCACACCAAAATCATTTCTCTAGTTGAGCTTTCCTAGAGAGAAGTTAGAGAGAGGTGCTCTGGAGGAGGAAGGAGCAGGGGAATTTTGCGTAAGCTCTGGGTAATTTTTCCGGTCTTTAGCTTTTAATGCTTTCGGTAGTTTTAGTAGTAATGCTAGATAGATCTTTAGCTTTATTTTAAGTATTAAATTCGAAAATCATGGTGGGGTCGGAGTTCTGGCAAAATTTTGGAAAGTCGGAGTCAAAGTAACGGGCATCGCGAAATTCCGCCGATTAGGGGGTCGGGGTAAAATAGTCATTTTGACTAAAAGTGTCCGTCGTAATGATAGATCCTTAACAAGTACATTGTTATGTTGATAGGATATCCCGATTACGTTTTTACCTCTTGTCGTGCCGTATTCGCGCCGAAATACCGAATAACGTCAACGAAGGTACGTCCGCGTCTTGTAACATTAACTCTTATGTTTATGGTATGCATATATGTGCTATGTGTATTGTTATGGTATGTTTATTGAATACAAATATGTTAGAACAGTTTGGTGCCGAAGGCAAGGCTAGTCTACGTGGGTGTGCCATAAGTCGCCGTATAAGTCGGTGAGGCCCCATGGTAGACACTTACCTGGCCATTCTGTTCGGTTTACGGAAGTATGTACGTTCGCGTACTGTAACACTAACTCTGATGGTTATTGTATGAATATGTGTGTTTCCTCTGTCATGTGTGTACTCTGATTGTACTTTTGTCTGTACTCTGATTGTACTGTTGTCTGTACTTCGACTGTATTATTCTCTGTCATGTCATACATCCGACTGTATCACTATCCATTATGCCTTAACCTTACATCCGACTGTATTGTTCTGGCCGTGCATATCTGATTATGTACATTCCTCATTGTGCTTTAACCCTACATCCGATTGTATTGTTATTGCCATACATATCGATTATGTATTCCCTATGTCTGATCATAGTAAATGTTGCCAAGATATTTGAATGTCTGTCGTACATATATGTTGTATATAAACATGAGGTTAACTCGTTACACGAGATCCAATGTGGTAAATTGGATCTCGGCTCTTAACATAGCGTCGGAGTTCGGGAGGACCAAGGATCGAGGAGAAGGACAAGCGGCACGCTTAGGAGTAGCGGCGAGGACCTCTTTCGTTATACTTTTGAAACACTCTTGTCTGCTGTTTAAACAGCAAGACATGCTACCATGGGTATTTTAATATATATATCAGTTACTCAATCGCTCCGGTGCACTACTCTGATCATTTTGAAATGATGTTTTAAAAAAAAATTTTGTACTGCTTGTGAAAAGTCGGGATGTTACATTTGGTATCAGAGCAGTAGTCTTGGCATGGATCTGACTAAGTTATTACGGACAGTTTGGTGCCGAAGGCAAGGCTAGTTTACGTGGGTGTGCCAATCAGTCGCCGTGAACTCGGTGAGGCCCCCATGGTAGACACTTACCTGGCCATTACATTCGGTTAACGGAGTTAGGTTCTAAGCCTTTTCAAAAATTTGGAGCATATTTTGAAAATAAGTACGATATAGGCCTCAGTCGGTGTACCATTTTACCTCGGTGTACCGATGCATGCCGGTATACCATCTCGACCGGTGTACCACCCTCTGTTGGTGCATCACTCGATAACCGCCGGTTTGTACGGACGTTAATTCTATTCTAGCACGAGCTCATACGCGGAGCTGGGTCATGCCGATGAAACTCCGAGACTAATTGATACGAAATCCCGTATCCACTTCTGAGTAGACCAAATCAATGAAATTCTGATGAAGGGGGTGATTTTGCGGGAGTGTATTCGTTTGTAGTAAGTGCGGTAAAAGATGGGAGCAGTGTAAATGCTAAGCGCGATAGAGTTTAGAGACTAGTGTGATAAAGTCTGTGTTATGCGGAATGTCTTCCCTGTGTCTAACGTTAACGTTTCCTCTAATCAAGGAACGCGACATGGCGAATCTGGGAGGAGCCGGAGCTCCCAGAGGCCAAGGCAGAGGCCGAGGCAGAGGCCGTGGTGGAGGACGAGGTAGACAACCTCGGGTAAATCCGGTACCAAACCAACCGGAGCACCAACTTGCCATCTATAAGCTCGACGGTGATGCGCATCGATGGTGGAAGAGCGTTGCTACAACCTTGCAGACCCAGTTTTGCCATGTCACTTGGGAGAAGTTCATAGAGAAATTCAATGAACAATATTTTCCTCCCTCAACACAAGTGATTAAGGAGGAGGAGTTTCTTCATATCCGGCAAGGCTATGATGAATCATTTGATGACTACTTTGCTCGGTTCACCAACCTATCACGATATTCTTCATACACGAAGAGTAATAACAATGAAAGTTTGGAAGGCGAATAGGTTGACATGCGGGCTAAAGTATGAAGTTAGGGAGAAGCTCGTTTCTCAGACGTTTCCTAATATGGCTCAAGTTTGTGGAGTCATGCCGATTGATTGAGCGAAATCTCAAGGAAGCGTAAGTTCGAAAGTCCAACAAGTAGCAACACGGGTTATAGCGAGGGAAGCCGTGAAAATTTCTCACGGAAGAGAAGCACCGTGGAGTGACTCTCAAGAGACAACAAAAAGCCATTCCGGGCTAGGCGGCAGAACAACCCAAAAATACCGGAGACCCGACCGTGTCCAAAATGTGGGAGGTATCATCTCCAAAGCTTCGATGCACGGCGAAGGCGATATGCTTCAAATGTCAAAAGCACGGACACATCGGTGTACACCTGTCCAGAGAAAGTTGCAGCATTAAAGCCACAAAAACCAGGCCGAGTGTACACACTAACATGTACAGAGGACGAAGGACTCCCGGAGATGATTCAAGGTACTATTCCACTTAGGAGGGAATCATCTAGTAATACATGCTTATAGATAGCTATCTTACGTAACGTATTCAATGTTTCTTCGTAATTAAAAATTCGACCGTGATCATGTCATTGAGTAGGAGGTATCTTATGTTGCCATGGTGTATGGGAACCATGGAGACATTTTGGTAATCTTGTGTTAACATGGTGTATGGGAACCATGGAGACATTTTGGTATCGTGGGTGTTAACAGCGGTGTATGGGAACCACGGGGAAACATCATATATCAAGGTACAATATGACAAGATCGTAGTGGTTAAATCAAAACGAATTCGCAATCATCGGGAGGAGCAGCTGGCATACAAAGTGAAGATTCGACGCGTATAGTCCAGGGTCCGAGAAGGACAGAGCCTAGCAGAGTCCAGGGTTCGAGTAGTAGTTTGAGTACAAATTTCGAGGACGAAATTTTGTTTAACGGGGGGAGAAATGTAATACCCCGAAATTTGAATTAGGGAATTTAAGGGCCAAAGTGCCAAAATGACCAAAATACCCACAGGAGGAGTAAATAACTTAGGAAAATGGTGAAAAATCCTAAAGGGCAATGAAATAATTATTTAAATTGAGAGAGTATATTATCTCTAATTTTAGTAATTTAATAAATTATAAACTTGGAAAAATTGAGAAGGATTGTTCAAAAAGTATTGAAATGACCGAAATACCCCCGTAAATGCTAATATAATGAATGAGACATGAAAACACAAATGTCAATTCAAAAGTTATGAGGTAATGAGTTGTTCTAATTAAGAAAATTATCAACTATTGGTAAGAAAGTAATTAAGTAATTATTGGCTAATTACTTAAGCATAGGCAAAGGAAATTCATAAATAATTATGTAAAACCCTAAAATTAGTGGTTTGTGGCCTAAAATTAGTATAAACATATTTGTTAATTAATTGGAAATTTTGGAGAAAAATAGTTGAGTTTAGATATTTTTAAGCCTAAATACAAGAATGGACCAATAGGAAAATTTTGTAAAAAAATATAAAAAAATTATTAAATAATTATTTTATATATTATTAATTAATTAAATAATTAATTAAAACGAAAATTAATAAAATAATAATAATAAGGACAAGAGTTGGTAAAAAATCATGGTGCCTTAACTTGCAAGTTGAAGTGTAAAATTGTATAAACAAGTACAATGAATAGTGATCAGATTTATAGGAAACGGATCCTGTCTAGAGTACCAGAAATAGGTTTTCCAATGTCAGAGTAAAATATTGATCGGTGAATTTTTATCTTGATTAGCCTTTTCCGGAAGTTGATTAGAGGTAGGTAGAGCATTTTCCTAATAAGACGAAATAGGGAGAAATGCGAGATAGTCACATTTTAAAGATCGAAGAAAATAAATTCTAACTCAACATTTGGAAATGAGTTTGAATTTATCTGGACATATTTGGAATCGGTGAATTTTTGTCCAGAGATTGATGATCCCGAAAGTTCTTCCGAGCGGCACGCTTTCCGTAAACTTGGACCGACTTTTGGAGCCACAGGTGGAATCAAAAATTAGTTTAGATTAGATATTCCTAATGAGAAGGAAAGGGGCTTCAAAATGGTAATTCGGATTTTGAGATTTTTCCGAGATTACGCGATTCGGACACCGATCGGGAACTTTATCGGTACAAGTTCATAAAGCAAAAGCATCACATCACATTAATTGATGTAACAAACCACCAACTAAGGGGAGAGGATGGTTTGGACAAGTGGCATGGTGAGGATCTTGACATTTGGCAAAGTGCGATCCGACGGTCCCGAGAATCCGCGACAAAGTGTGAATAGTGCACACAACTTTCCCTATAAATAGGAGGCTCTCCCTTTGCATTCTTCACACCAAAATCATTTCTCTAGTTGAGCTTTCCTAGAGAGAAGTTAGAGAGAGGTGCTCGGAGGAGGAAGGAGCCCGGGAATTTTGCGTGAAGCTTCTGGGTAATTTTTCCGGTCTTTAGCTTTTAATGCTTTCGGTAGTTTTAGTAGTAATGCTAGATAGATCTTTAGCTTTATTTTAAGTATTAAATTCGAAAATCATGGTGGGGTCGGAGTTACGGCAAAATTTTGGAAAGTCGGAGTCAAAGTAACGAAATCTTCGCGAAATTCCGCCGATTAGGGGGTCGGGGTAAAATAGTCATTTTGACTAAAAGTGTCCGTCGTAATGATAGATCCTTAACAAGTACATTGTTATGTTGATAGGATATCCCGATTACGTTTTTACCTACGTTGTCGTGCCGTATTCGCGAAATACCGAATAACGTCAACGAAGGTACGTCGCGTCTTGTAACATTAACTCTTATGTTTATGGTATGCATATATGTGCTATGTGTATTGTTATGGTATGTTTATTGAATACAAATATGTTAGAACAGTTTGGTGCCGAAGGCAAGGCTAGTCTACGTGGGTGTGCCATAAGTCGCCGTATAAGTCGGTGAGGCCCCCATGGTAGACACTTACCTGGCCATTCTGTTCGGTTTACGGAAGTATGTACGTTCGCGTACTGTAACACTAACTCTGATGGTTATTGTATGAATATGTGTGTTTCCTCTGTCATGTGTGTACTCTGATTGTACTTTTGTATGTACTCTGATTGTCGGTATGCTGCATTTACATTTATCTCGTTATGCATTATACATCCGATTGTATTATTCTGTCATGTCATACATCCGATCGTATCACTATCCATTATGCCTTAACCTTACATCCGATTGTATTGTTACGCCGTGCATATCTGATTATGTACATTCCTCATTGTGCTTTAACCCTACATCCGACTGTATTGTTATTGCCATACATATCTGATTATGTATTCCCTATGTCTGATCATAGTAAATGTTGCCAAGATATTTGAATGTCTGTCGTACTGATGAGGCCCTTTTTCGTCTTTAGCCTTGGGGTCCACAATCAAAAATAAACCAAGGATTGCGTATAGGCAAACCTAGGATCGTTCTCTCTCTCGAGGAGCCTTTTATTGAATCCTAAGTAATCTAAATCACATGCAAATGCAATTAAAACAAGGGAAAATTAGTTTTGGATTTTTCAATTAATAAAGTGAAGAGAAATGCAATTTAAATTAAATCCTAACTAATATTTTTGGTATTTTCTTATAAAATGGTGAATAAGTTAATGAAATGGGTGAAGTGAAAATATGAATAATGAACGTTCTTGGTAATGAAGAAATGACTATCATTGCTCATAAAAGATTATAGGAGTTAAAATTCATCAAGTCTTAAGGAAAACCTCAAGATAACACTTGAGTCCAATATTCTCAATTAATAGTAGCTCCTACAAACATAGCAAACCACTACCTCTTGAGAAATTGTTAAAAACCACTTGATGTGCAATTAAAATTGGAATTATGTAACATGAGCCTTCTTGAAATTGAGTACATAACAGTCCCTCAAAGGTCACAAATCAATTACATTAACTAGACAATAACACGCTAATTAATATAATCTCAAAGCAACCACAAGAAATTAAAACAATATAATCTTCACACTCCAAAATCCAATCTCAATTGCAATTATCAAACTAACAGAGACAATAAACATTAATCTCAGTTTCAAAATTTATACACAATAATTCCTAAAACTAGGCAACCTAAATATATAAATCTAGACTAATAGAATGATAGAATAACTCCCCTATGAAGTCCATGAGCTCAAAAACACATCTACACCACCAAGAAGCAGAGAAATCAGCCCCTCATTGCAATCTGAGAGCTCAACGGAAACTGGGAATAAGTTGCCGGAATCTGGAAAATCACGCCGGAAAATTCAAGAACTCGCCGGAAAATTCAAGAACTCGCCGGAAAGTTGCAAAACAGAGAAGGACCGATGGAAATGGTGGTGGGTGTGGAAGGTCGAAGGTGAGAAGAAAAGAAAAGGTCCCAGTCGAAGCTCTCTTTGTTCGTTCAGCGCTCAAAATTATCTGGACTCCCTCCTTCGTTTTTTTTTTCCGGTTCTGTTGTCCAGGTTCCTTTTCGCGGTGCACTCTCTCCAGCTCACGGTGATGATGGTCGCCGGCGGCGATGGTGATGTGGATGAGGACCACCGGCGACCAAGGAGGAGGAAGGTTGAGGAAGAAAAATGAAGAAGAAGTCGTTCGTGATTTTCGTTCTGCGTTTTTCAAACTCTCCTCGCGGCGCTGTTCTGATTCTCTCCCGGAAGAAGACCTAATTATTCATTTAACAAAAACGCTGAGTTTCTGCCTGGGGCCCTTTCTGACATTTTCTTCGATTTTGGACCCTTTCTGTCATAAATTCAGGGCCTTCTCTGACAGTAATATTGGGCCTTTTCTGGCAGTGATTTCGTTTTTGGGCCCTTTCTGACAGTGATGTTTGGGCCCTCGCTGTCAATATCTCTGATTTTGGGCCCTTTTCTGACAGCGATTTAGGATCTTCTCTGACATTAATTCGGTCCTCAAAGATCGCATTTTCTTCTTAAACACCTACAATGCAAGATTAAACACAATGTAGCATCAAGAGTCCAAGAAATCATTTGCATGAATAATTAATAAATTATGACCATTTTGCCACTAATTTCACTTAATTCAATACAAATGTCCCTAACTCAAATTAGTGTTTAATTATGCAATAATGTCCCATAAAATGCATTAAGAATCCCAATTTAATCATGACAAATCATATAAAAATATGGTTAGATCAATTCCCCCACACTTAGACCTTTGTACTCCTGAACAAAGGCAATCAAGTACAGAATTCCAAGATCAAAACACTAATGCATTTGAAAGATGAGCAATTTTCATAACTAGAAAACAATGGATTAATTGATCAAATTCATCAAGCCAACACTACTCATAATCAAGCGATGCAAAGAAATTAGCTGACCATACAATCCAAAATATTAAAATGAAGCGCAGGAGAACTCTCAAGGTATTATAACCTGTTTCACTCATCTCACCTTATTGGAATAATTTCACTATATTCCACTTAATCAACACCTTACCATAGGCTTGTAACAACTCTAGTATCTCCACTATTAATAGCAATTAATGTAATGAATCAAGAGGACTTAAAGGCTTGTAATGATGGATGAAGGCTAAATGGAATGAATTAATGAGGAAAAGAAAATAATTTATATGCAAGTCACAGTTAATAACCAAGTTCATAACATCTAAATAACTTTACAACTTTTGCCAATTCTTTTGAAAATTCATGAACAAATGCCTTCTTGAATTTTTTTTTTTTTCAAACCATACTCACTTTTTCTTTTTCTTTTTTTTTTCTTTTTTTTAAAACTAAACTCACTTTTTTTTTTCTTTTTCTTTTTGTTTTTTTTTTACATGGCATTTCAAATTTTTATTGGCAATTCTTTTTTTGATTTTTAGAATACTATGAACACTATGAGTAATGACATGCATACAACATTGGAATTGCTAAAAAAGGGAAGCAAATGATAGATGAATGTAGGTTTGTGTTTGGGTGAAAATGGTTTAGGATTGAATGCCTCTTTCATTTTCATCACAATAACGCATATGCCGTTTTGAAAAAGAGTTGAAACAAGTTCTAGAAGATGAAAACCCAAGTGAACATGCACACATGAAAAGAATTTAAGGCTCAAATATCCTTCCAACAAGGTTTTTCTCCAATGCTCACTCTAACAAAATCAATTGCATGATAAACTAACCACAAAACATCTACTTAACTATTCCAAGTGCTAACCTTCCAAATACAATCAATCAAAACATTGCAATCAATTAAAATAATGCTCAACTCTTAAAAGCACTAATGATATCAAAACTCTTTCTTTTTCAAAATGAAGAGTAACCAAAAATCCAATTGTGGGTTCACTTCTCTTCCCATTCACTTGAAAAACAAGACATGGTTTTATAAAGTTGCTAAAACACTAGATCTCATGAAAGCTCAAAGAATTTCCCACAAATTATACACTTCCAAAGTGGCAAATGCGACCCTTTACCACTTAGAACATGCATTAAAGCAAGTCATTCTACAAAAAAAATTTTGAAATTTTTTCTAGTTTTAGGCATTTATTTCATTTAAAAGCAATCAATTAATTGGGATTCAAAATGTATTCCCCTCCCCCACACTTAATCAACACATTGTCCTCAATGTGAAAAATCACCCTAAAGAGAATGATAGACAAGTTGAAATTCAAGGCACAATGGTAATTAAATAGGGTAGTGGCCAAAGAGATGCAAAGCATACATAGGGGGTTCTTATTTTGCTTACTAAACTAAATTATTTCTACTTTTTCTACTGGATTGTGTCCCTCCCCCACACTTATCTTCCTCATACAACAATTAAGCCCAAGTAATCAAAGGAATCAGGAAGAAAATAAGTGAGGAAAGAAACAACCTGTGTTAGAGTATCTTGAGTCGCTTGAAGGAGAAGTTCTCATCCCCGATGAGAATCATGCATTTGTCTTTTACAACATCTTCTCCCGCATTGATTTTCCTTGGTGGAGGTGGTTCAGGATCAATTGGAAGAGGTCCAAGAATGTACGGTGGATGTTGGTTCCATCGAGGACCTTTCCAAGAATGTGCCTGTAAAGAAGACAAGCAACCAGCAGTATCCCATCCAAAAATAGAAACATGGAGAGATTTCAAATGAACTAAAGATACTTTGGGAATCAAACTCTCCAAGTAACTATCACATCCAAGGAAATCAATGCTACTCCCATCAGTAGGAGTCAGACAAAGAGTTATATTTTGAAAATTCTCTTGTGTTTGCAAAGTGGAAGGTGCAGAATCCAACTTAGTGTTGGAGTACACCACATCTGCATTGCAATCACAAGAGATGGAAGGCAAAAGAATGGAAGAAGAAAGAGAATTTTTCAAATTGGCACCACCCGAGGGTTCCAAAATTTCAAAGGAATCATCTTTCTTTTCTAAATCGGGTGGCAAATCACAAGAAAGCACTTGTTGGAAAGATTCATCAACATGCAAAATTTTATCAATTAAAATTTCAGAATCTTTGTCACCAACAAGGCTACAAGGAAGTAATCCAATGGGAATTTTATACATTTGGCATTCTAGGCTATGATCTTTTTCACTCAAATCAACCACATTATCATTCATGCAAGAGTCAACATGTTCACAATTGTCATGCTTAGAATCATCAATAGTACAAGAGAGTGCATTATGATCAATAGTAGAATCAACCACTTCACTAAATGCTTTCTTTCGAAACTCAACCAGTAAGTGGCATTTTCATGATAACAGTCTACACATATTTGATCTTCTACACAAGTACATGAAAAATTTTCATTCAATTTTTCACAATCACCCCTAGTACTATGAAGAGAAGCATTTTCAACAATTAAAGCATCACATAAAGAAGTAGGAGCACACTCATCAACAAGTACAATTGAATTGCTACTACTAGAACTAATGGGTTGAGCAATTACATTTTCAAACATTGGAGGGGATTCAACAATGATTTCCTCCTCCACCTCATTATCACTCAAATCATGAATTGCTTCATTAGTTAAAGTAGTAGGAGAGTCTACTTCTATTAGGATAGGGTCATTACCAAATGGTAGAGAGACTCTTCAATGCTCTGTTGTACTTGCTTCACCTCTTGTGCTTGCGTGGGAATAGGTACCGAAGGATTGGAAACTTCTACTTGTGAAGTGACATTTAGGTGGTGCTCTTCGGTTTTCCCATCATCATTGGAGGTACATGACCATGGAGCTCCTTCTTCTCCTTCGGTTTTAATCCATAGCACATGGTGAACAAATGCCTTGTTGAATTTTTCAATGTCCTCCATTTCCTCTTCTATTTCCTCAAAGAATTCACGAGGAAGTACCTCTTTGAGATTAAATAAATGTAGATGCCGAACCTTTAGTTCGTCATACATTCTTCTTAAGGCAAGGGTTTGAGCACCCATATATGACAAAGTGAGGAAAGCATCAAGTTCAGAAGGTTGAAGAGTAGAAGGTTGGGATGAATGTTCGGGGCATGGATGTTCGGGGCATGGAGGAGTGGGTGGCTCATGTGGAAGTGTATGTGATGAGCAAGCCTCTTGTGGAGTATGACACATAGAAGGCTCTTGTGTAGGCCACTCCATTCCTCTCTGGAACTCCTTATTTTCTTTCTTCAATTGCTCCGCTTCTTGTGTATGTGTGAACATGGGAAGAGGGTTTTCTTGGAAATTAGTCTTCAACACTTGTGATTCTTGAGTGAGACGCTCAATTTCCGTTTCCATTCTCTCATTCTCTTTCTCTTGATATTCCATTCGTCTCATTATAGAGTCCATTTGATTGTCAAAGTTGTCCTTGTATGACCGCTCCTCGTCTACCGTTTGAGTCACTTGATTTTGCAATTTTCTAAAGACTTCACTAGTGGTAGGTTCTTGGTTTGGCACACAAGGTTGAGAATGGGGTCCATAAGGTGGCTCAAATGGATATGTGGATTCATGAGATGGATGACATGGTCGGGAAGTGGTATGGAATGAAGGAAGAGGTTCATGGTATGGCATGTGGTTGTATGGTAGAGGATTATGAGAAGGCTCATAATATGGGTTGTATGGTGGTGGAGAAGGCTCATGGTATGATCTATAAGGTAGGTGTGGTGAGTGATTTGGTTGAAATGAAGGTTGGTGATAAGGTTCATGGTATGGGTGGTGGAATGGACCATGACATTCTTGACCAATTGGACTCTTATCTTGAATTCCCAAGTTAGCTTGAAGAGCCCGTATTGTTTGTAGCATGGAATCGATGCTTTGAGAGATAGACTCTTCCCTTCGGGTTGAATCTCCTACAAAAGAGTGGGATTGAAAGGGTGAATCTTGATTACCATTAAACCAAGCCATAAAAGTTCAATTCAATTAATTCCCAAATGAATCACAAGTATCTAGCTAACTAAGAAAAGGAATCTAGAAAAAAATGACAAAAGATGCAAGTATCTATGAATTAACTTGGAGACATGGTGAATTCAAACAATTAAGCTCAACATCATATCAAATTTAATGCAAACACACCACACAGAAGCTACCAAGTCAAGACAATACAAAAATGCAATGATGCAATGTAAACTACCTAAATGCAAAAAATCCTAAACTATATGCAATGAAAAATCAAAATGTAAAACTAACAAGCTTCACACGAGAAACCCCTTGTCAAAAGTGAATTTGACAATTAGATTACCTAGGGAGCCAATTACTTAGCTCCCAAGCAACGGCGCCATTTGATGAGGCCCTTTTTCGTCTTTAGCCTTGGGGTCCACAATCAAAAATAAACCAAGGATTGCGTATAGGCAAACCTAGGATCGTTCTCTCTCTCGAGGAGCCTTTTATTGAATCCTAAGTAATCTAAATCACATGCAAATGCAATTAAAACAAGGGGAAAATTAGTTTTGGATTTTTCAATTAATAAAGTGAAGAGAAATGCAATTTAAATTAAATCCTAACTAATATTTTTGGTATTTTCTTATAAAATGGTGAATAAGTTAATGAAATGGGTGAAGTGAAAATATGAATAATGAACGTTCTTGGTAATGAAGAAATGACTATCATTGCTCATAAAAGATTATAGGAGTTAAAATTCATCAAGTCTTAAGGAAAACCTCAAGATAACACTTGAGTCCAATATTCTCAATTAATAGTAGCTCCTACAAACATAGCAAACCACTACCTCTTGAGAAATTGTTAAAAACCACTTGATGTGCAATTAAAATTGGAATTATGTAACATGAGCCTTCTTGAAATTGAGTACATAACAGTCCCTCAAAGGTCACAAATCAATTACATTAACTAGACAATAACACGCTAATTAATATAATCTCAAAGCAACCACAAGAAATTAAAACAATATAATCTTCACACTCCAAAATCCAATCTCAATTGCAATTATCAAACTAACAGAGACAATAAACATTAATCTCAGTTCCAAAATTTATACATAATAATTCCTAAAACTAGGCAACCTAAATATATAAATCTAGACTAATAGAATGATAGAATAACTCCCTATGAAGTCCATGAGCTCAAAACACATCTACACCACCAAGAAGCAGAGAAATCAGCCCTCATTGCAATCTGAGAGCTCAACGGAAACTGGGAATAAGTTGCCGGAATCTGGAAAATCACGCCGGAAAATTCAAGAACTCGCCGGAAAATTCAAGAACTCGCCGGAAAGTTGCAAAACAGAGAAGGACCGATGGAAATGGTGGTGGGTGTGGAAGGTCGAAGGTGAGAAGAAAAGAAAAGGTCCCAGTCGAAGCTCTCTTTGTTCGTTCAGCGCTCAAAATTATCTGGACTCCCTCCTTCGTTTTTTTTTTCCGGTTCTGTTGTCCAGGTTCCTTTTCGCGGTGCACTCTCTCTCCAGCTCACGGTGATGATGGTCGCCGGCGGCGATGGTGATGTGGATGAGGACCACCGGCGACCAAGGAGGAGGAAGGTTGAGGAAGAAAAATGAAGAAGAAGTCGTTCGTGATTTTCGTTCTGCGTTTTTCAAACTCTCCTCGCGGCGCTGTTCTGATTCTCTCCCGGAAGAAGACCTAATTATTCATTTAACAAAAACGCTGAGTTTCTGCCTGGGGCCCTTTCTGACATTTTCTTCGATTTTGGGCCCTTTCTGTCATAAATTCAGGGCCTTCTCTGACAGTAATATTGGGCCTTTTCTGGCAGTGATTTCGTTTTTGGGCCCTTTCTGACAGTGATGTTTGGGCCCTCGCTGTCAATATCTCTGATTTTGGGCCCTTTTCTGACAGCGATTTAGGATCTTCTCTGACATTAATTCTGGTCCTCAAAGATCGCATTTTCTTCTTAAACACCTACAATGCAAGATTAAACACAATGTAGCATCAAGAGTCCAAGAAATCATTTGCATGAATAATTAATAAATTATGACCATTTTGCCACTAATTTCACTTAATTCAATACAAATGTCCCTAACTCAAATTAGTGTTTAATTATGCAATAATGTCCCATAAAATGCATTAAGAATCCCAATTTAATCATGACAAATCATATAAAAATATGGTTAGATCACGTACATATATGTTGTATATAAACATGAGGTTAACCGTTACCTGAGATCCAATGTGGTAAATTGGATCTCAGCTCTTAACATAGCGTCAGGTTCGGGAGGACCAAGGATCGAGGAGAAGGACAAGCAGCACGCTTAGGAGTAGCGACCGAGGACCTCTTTCTGTTATACTTTGAAACACTCTTGTACCGCTGTTTAAACAGCAAGACATGCTACCATGGGTATTTTAATATATATATCAGTTACTCAATCACTCCGGTGCACTACTCTGATCATTTTGAAATGATGTTTTAAAAAAAAAATTTGTACTGCTTGTGAAAAGTCGGGATGTTACACTTTTCTATGTTCAAAATTCAGGTGTTTAAATGTTGTTGTAAATCTGACATTTTCTGTTACAAATGCACCGTTAAGTTAGATTTTAATGGTGGTGTTATTTTTGCTCCAAAAATGTAACCACATGTGTATTTTTGTTTCCAAAAAAAGCATATGGTGTTGGGCCCTCCCGAGGGTAAAACACATGTGTATTTTTGCTCCTTTACCGTACCCAAGTAATAATTGACTAACTGAAATATTATAAAAAAGTTTAAAAAATAGTGACACATTAATTGGGCCAATTGAGAGCATAACACCCCCAAAAACGATAGATGAGGAAACTTTGAGGTACTAAATCTCTAGTTAAAACTTCAGGTTAAAAAAAATATTGCAGGTTAGAACTTAAAACTCCTTCTTTTTGACATTCTTAATATTTGTAATTTTTGTTTGCCAACGTTCAAAATTATTGATTGAAAGCATCCGGTGCTTATATGTGACCAATCTTTTTGGACAAAAATATATGGGGACCGAAGATATTACAAATGCGGAAACGCTAGTTTTGTTACCTAGGAAACACATGATCCTCTACTTGATGAATGGGAGAGATGACATTTACAAAAATATATTTAACAATATATAGGTTTATAAATGTTACTAAAAATGAAGATATGAATATATTTGATTTAAAAAATTATAAATATGAAAATATTAATTAAAAATAAGGAAATGTTTTTGGCAGATATAATTGTGTATATATTATAAAGGGAAAAATATTTTGATATATATCTATATTTTTCTTTCTTTATTAGATCTTTTAATTTTATTTTGTTAGCCAACGGTTAACTCTATAACTTTGTTATGTTAGGCCCATTAGCCCTATAAGAGCTTTTAGAAAACAAAGTTAAGGGATTCAATAGAGAGAAAAAATATGGGTACCAAAATAAAAAAATGAGAAAAAATAATATAGATATTTGTGAGATAGCTTTTCCCTATTAATTATCATACATTAAGAGATGAGGAGTTTTTTATTTTTGCCAACAAGAAATATTACATTTCATTAGTAAAAACTAACAACAACAAAAGGTCCAAAATAAAGGTAGAAAACAAAAAGGGACAAAGCTCAAAACAACAAAACCCTAATTCCCAATAACACCACAGCTACAAACCCTAATCCTAAGGTAAAGATAGAGAGGGAACATGTGCCGGCGCTGCCGCTGCCAAAAAAAGAGACGAGGAGAAACAGTAAGGAAAGAGGTTAAGAGACGAGGAGTTTTGAGTATATGCCCTATGACTGTAAATATCAAGTTTTCTAGTGAACTTTCATCTCCGTATAAAACTCACTATTAATTATCATTCTTTCATATTGAATTTTTTACCTTCAATTCTTTCACATTGATTTTTTTACCTGAATTCTTTCAAAACTCACTACTTCAACTGTTCATTTTTATATGATAAATTTACCTACTTTATATAAACTACTTAATTATATAAGACAACTTCTCTACATCTAGAATTTTTTTATGTGGTACAACTTAATTAAAGTCCTAAAATATAAATATATTGAAACTTGGCTTAAGTCCTAAAAGATTAATATGTTATAAATTAGGCTTTATATTTTTTCTGAAAATTAAATTACAAATATTTTTTATTCAGTTTTAAATATAAGAATATTTCAGTTAGAATAGTGTATTTATAGCATATAGAATTTTATTTTATTTTATTTTCCTGCGAGTGAAAGCATATATAAGGCTACATGGTAGTTGCAACAAGTTGTTGGTTAAAGTTGTAAGTAACCTCATCTCTATAAGGAGGAGAAAATAAGTTCGAATCTGGGAAGCACACTTATTTATTGGGTGAAGTGAAAATCCTTCACACAAGTAAGACCAGCGTCAACGTTAATTTTCACCATTTATCATCTGAATAGTTATCACTTTGTAATGTTTCATTTTCACTTCTTTCTTTCTTCACTTTAAATGATATTAATCTCAACACAATCCAACTAAGAACGTTTTAATAAGCCAAACAGATTTTCTCCTCTATTCCTATTTATAAGGTAGAGTGATAAGATTTTTTGGGGTCCTATTTATAAGTCACATCATCAACTTTTTCATATAAGTGTACAATTTTACCCTTTAGTTATTGTTGTGTCCATTTTGTTCTTATGGGGTATTCCATCTAGTCCTTCTTATATGAGCCTATTAACCAAATTAAATGGCTAAAGAAATTAGTTAAAAGTAATAATTATGTTAGAAATGAATTTTTTTCCCAAGTATATATGCCCTATTTATAGGGTTAAGTAAGAGAGAGAAATAGGGTAGTAATGAGTGAAAGTATGAAAAAGAAAGTAGTATTGGAAAAAAGGATTATGAGAGATAATAGAATTAATTAGGGGTAAAAATGGTAAAAACATATTAAATGCTCGAACAATCTCTAGTGACATCTTATAAAAAGACAATTCAAATTTTAAACTACCGGAGGGAGTATAATATATATTAAACAAGATAAAGTTGGGAAAATTGTTGAATTTTAGGGTAGGGTTAATGGTGTTTTAAGGTTCTTCTAGGTACCACTGAAACATATCGGAAGTCACTTATAAATTAGATAAGAGGGGTATTGATCGAAATATTGAACTTCGTGAAAATCAACTTCAATCATGAGTCGCGCATAACATAAACCATAGCTTTTTATTTAGTCTGAGAAATGTTAATCACAGACAACCACATTATTTTTTATTATCAATATTATTATTTTGACACTCTGTAGATAGATAGGAAGCCCAGAGATGTACTTATTCTGCAGGAATCACAGTTCAGACCACCATTGATATATCAGAGGTTTCTTTGACGAACTTGAATACTAATGGTTCTACTTTTTCGTCTTCTGTGACAATCAAACGCTTGTTGCCATGGCTATCAGTCTTGGCACCAACATGTCCACACTTTTCAGAACAGAAGACAAGCTTATAGTGAAACTTAGAAGAATCATAGGCCTTGATATAGAACCAACCAGAAAGAGGATTGGGAAATTCCTTATTATTTCCGACCATCACAGAATCTTCTCCAACTCCCTCAGTAGTGTCCCTTGTGACGAGCCAATTGGGATTGGTGGTGCATGGGATTGGCAAATGAGCGAATGATATCCATAAAGGATAGGTGGTAGAAATGTGAACCGTCAAAAGTGGAGAAGCAATATTTGTTAACCAGCCTTTCTTGTACAGTAATTTTTGGACGACAGCGAGTGAGCACGAGCCATCACCGTTTCCGATGCCGGAACCTACAATTGCTTGACCTCCGTAACCAGGTGACAATAAGTAGTAATTAAATCCATTGTTTAGGATGTCGCCGTCTGAGTCATACACAATCTCAGCCGTCGTGAAGGCAAAGAAAGCGGCGGAGGAGAAGAAGAAGAATGCAAGGAGTGCATGAGCCTTCATTTTTGTTTGCTAGGTTTGGCTGTTAGGGATATGGATGACTTTTGGGTTGGCTTTTGGTGCGAGGAATTGAGATGTAGGAGCCTCTATTTATAATGATTCCCATATCAAGAAAGCTGTGTGGTTTATAAGTTTTAGAGGTTTTTCCATCCAACATATTAATCTCTTGGAATGGGTTTTCTCTTTGAACTTGTGCTTGCAACATCTTCATGAAAAGGACGATACACAGAATGTAACACCCCAAATTCCATACTACAAATTGTGTCGGATAACACTTGGTTTTAAAAAAATTCAACAGAATTTGAGGTGCTACATCAGAGTACTGCGGAAATGGAGAGCAATGCACTAAAAAAAATTGGACAATATATGAGTAACTCATATAAAAATACCCCGACATATGACGATGCCAAGCGTATGCTGGTATATTAAAAATTTCGCGAAGGAATAATCATGTGATACAATATACAGAGCTTTGTACAATTACATTTCACAAAAAAGTAACTATACAACCTAGACCAAGCCTTGGCTAGACTTGGGGCAATGAACCTAACTCCGTTAACCGAGTTCACGGCGACTGATTGGCTGACCCACATAGACTAGCCTTGCCTTCGGCACCAAACTATTCGAAATAACTTCATTAGATCCATGCCTGACAATAGGCTCTGATGATCTTCTCCGGCTCTTGCCTCGACTGGTGCATTACTACGACTCTGCCCCTTGGTTCATATCTATGGCTCCATCTACCGATGCCTTCTCTGTTCCTAGTCCTTACCTGTACTATCATTTAAGACTGAGGTCCAATGCACATTGGACCTCAGGTAACAGTTAACCTCATGCTTATGTATCAATATATGCATAACAGATATTTCTAACATTTACAGCAATGATCAAGCCAGTACGTCGTATGATCATTTGATAACAACTACACTATCATGCAAAGTTATCTCTGGGTCCGCACATATCCAAGGCCACGATGTACTGGCCGTGTCCTCGCCGCTAGGAAAACATAACGGCATTATCATGACTATAACCCGTGTAAAGCTGTATTTAGTGATCTAGATACGGTTCCCTAGTCACAATGCATGCTCAGGACAGAGTCCTGTTCATGGTATCCACAACATATACAAGCATAACATAAGCATTAGAAATAGTGTTACAGTACGCGAACGTACCTTTCACCGCGTTTTGGCCAACTTGCCTGACTTTTTGATTCGACTCCAGCTTTTTCCCGGATATCCTATATGTTATTGTCGGATTATTCATTTTTCCCATAATATCACAACTAATATTCTATCTTTTAAAATAATATCAAAAAGGATATTTTCACCTTGTTTGACATTTCTACCCTTGGTAAATGTTTTATTACAATTTTGCCCTTACATTCTTTTCAAAAACGAAACACTGAATTTCTGGGCAGATTTTCCAACAACTTTGAAAAATCATAATTAATTCTACAAAAATCGAAACGAGGATCCATAAAATTCATCGAAATCCTTAGGATGTCTAATTTTAAATAAAAATACTAATTTTCGCCCAGATTCCCTGTGTCATTCCCAGGTTTAAGGTTTCCAACCTCTGCCCAGAATTTCGTCTGGAAAAATAGCCTAACTTCAAGGATTTTTATCTCCTTATGTAGAGCTCCAAATGATACATATTTTATATTTTTGGAAATCACTATATGTCTAATTTAACCATGAATATTTTCAGAATTTTAGCATCTCATCTTCAATTTAAAAGTATGACGGTTTTGCTACTGTTTTCAGAAATTACTAACCGATGAATTTTCGTCAGAGCTTCGCTACTTTGACTCTAACATTCCAAAATTTTGCTATATCTCTTTCTCCATCATTTTTTAGAAATAAAACCATATTTAATCATAAAAACATGATAACAACAATATATTGGAAGATTAAAGATCAAAACAACAAAATAACTAAAAACTTAAACTAGAACTCTAAGAACTACAAAACTAAAGACTAGAAACTAAAAGCTTAAGAACTAGAAAGCTTACCCTTGGCCTTGAAGAACACTCCTTCATCCTTCTCCATGCCTCTCACTTCTCTCTACCATTTGGAATGGTTTTGGTGTGAGGAATTGAAGAGAACCCAAGCCCCTATTTATAGAAAAAGTTCTAGGACCCAATTGGCATTAGAATTTTCCCATCTTCCCCCTTAGCCATTGGATCTAAAAACCACTTTATGACATTCAATCTCCACCTCTCAACCTTGGTCGACATACTCCCCTTTCTTTAATCATTTATGTTGCTTTTTAATTGCCAAAAGCTTTGATTATTTAATAATATATTCCATCCAAACTTTCTTCAATTTGTGTGCCGACATGCACTACTTTAATGACCATTAAACATGCTTTTTCATTTAGCAAAAGGTTCCTTGTTCAAGCTTCCCATTGGTTAGTTGTTTTTGTTGACTTTTCAACACAATTTCACAAAGTTTTTCATCTTTTCTCTTCCTTCCTTTATGCTGGACGTTTTTCTATGGATTTGGGGCAGATTTAATAAGCTCTAAGTAACTCTCTAATCAAGTGCTTAATTACCCACTAATTACATGTTTCATTGTATCATTGGTTTGTTAGCTAATCATGGCAATTAAGGATTATTTAGACAAGTATTATTTCATTTTCTTTGGCCTAATTATTTCCAAATATAATTATCCCTCTCTTGATGATTTTAACTTGTCTCTAATTAATTAGAAGAATTATGTCATTCATCTTAATTAATTGCAAGCTAATTTGCCCATTATTTACTAATTGACACTTAATTTAATTAAGTGTTTTTATAGCTTTTCTATGGCTCATTTGAACTTAAAATAGCCATTATTTTATATGAATCTAAGTCACTTATGTTAACCAATTTAATATGGTAACATATTCCAAAAATACAGGGTTTTCGGTAAATCGAAAAATCGAGTATTACACAGAATCTTCTGACTGGTAAGAAGCAGAAGGAAAACGTGGAGAGAGATCAAGTGCAGAGAAAATTAAATGCACTCAGCTTAATCAATACCGAGTCATTGTGTTTGTATTTATATACATATATAACCAGTACAAGGGCACCTGTAGTGTATCATGGACACGTGGACTTGATGCATAACAGAAAGTAGTTACATTCAGCTAATACACAACTAATAGTCACTTAATCATGGTTACAACTAAAACTATCAGTTCTACTCCTGGGCCTACTTAATGGGCTGGGCCATTGTGTGGTTTACACTATCAGAAGCCAACTGAAACAAGATTTAATCATCCACCAACAGGTGGTTGCTCCAGCGGAATGTGACGCTGGATTCCCTTAAGAGGTTTAGGGTTCGAGCTACAATACTGTATTTGTAATCCGCCTTGTATGGAACTACCACTGTTGGGAGGGTCGTCATTGCCACTGCAGAACTCGAATCTGGATTAGTTAGAATCGAAGGTTCTGATGAACCGAGTGAGATACCAAAAAAAAAAAAAAAATCGTCATCCTCATTATTCAGGTTTCAATTCACATTAAGTGAAAGTGATTAGGAGTTTATAATCCAAACCCTTACACCACCTCCTTCTTTAAAATTTAGAAATAGGGTGAAGTCTTAGGTATTCGATAGGACTTCATATATGGAGAGCCACGTGTTATGGACGTTTTTTTTGTATTATTCATGTTATGCACGTTTTGTTTTGTTTCGTTTTGTCTTATCTTTCACATTCTTTGAACCACACATATATGATCTTCTTAATTAATGGATGCCTTGGCTGAAAAAAAGTCTTTTGAGAGGTTTGAGGTCGACCCGTGACCCCTGTATTTACCAAGTAAACTTATTCATTGTAAATTTTTTATTGAGTGTAATTTAGCTGAGAGTAGAGAAAATAGGAAATCTCAATTAGAAAATAAGTTACATATACAATAATCAATTTCATTCATTTATGTCACTATTGAGGTTAAAAAAGATAAGAATTATTGCTAGTATATTGATTCTGAGTTGCTGATGACAAGAGAAACTCTTCTAAATTAAAGATGGTGAAGTCACTCCACTTTTTTTGGTATTAGGATTATACTCTAGTAATAGAGTTCACTAATCTCCTCCACGTGTTGAAGTAAAGAGTCAAATATCTACCAACTATTAGCTTGCTACTACACAAGGTTGGGCTTCCAATATCTAACTACTTGCTTAAGTGACGAGATCCCTTATAGGTGATTCCATGTTAAGTCGATAGTAAAATGAGTCCTGTGATTAAGGTGTGTGGGCCACTTATTTACTTTTGCTAATAGAACTTTAGGTTAAAAATAAATAAAAAAATTTCAGGATTAAGGTGGGTGGGCCACTTATTTTACATGTTTTTTTTAATATATATATATTTACAATTTTTTTACATTTTTTAAATACTTAAATTATTGATTGAAACTTTATTGTTTTTATATGGGGACCATCTTTTGGACAAAAAAATATGGGGACCGAAGATATTACAGATCCAGGCACGTCTTTTCCCCTTTTGTCTTCTCTCTCTCTCTCTCTAAGGAACCCCTTTGTATATGATGAAACACGTGATCATGTCTATTGATAAATGGGCAGATGACATTTAAATTCTAAAAAGTCCATTTAATAATATTTAGGTATAAAAAAATTTATTAAAATTAATTTATAAATATTTAATCTAAAAAATTACAAATATGATAATCTTAGTTAAAAATAAGGCATTTACTTGTGTCTAAAATCTTAAAGTCAGTCACATGTATGAAGCAAATAATAATTACCCACAAGTAACTAAGGACCTAAGCCTTTGAGTAGGGCGGGGGTAACTTTTCTTCGACAGTGTATAACATATTTTCAGTTGTGTAAATGTTTTTCGTTTTGTACATAACTAGATATATGTTGTGTACAATCGAAGAAGAGTTGCATCTACTAAAAATTTGTTACTAGTGTGTTTTTAAACAAATTTCATGTACTTTTGGATAGTAAAATTTTCAGCAATTTTTTCAATTATTAATTCATACCCTTATAATTTTTTGGCCGATATATACATATCCTTATATATTAAGAGATGAGACAATTTGACATATGAGCATAGATAGTTGTAAAACTTGTAAGTTAACTATCAGAATTTATCGTTTTTACTATTATAACTTACAAAATCGTGTCGAGTCGTTGGTAAATCACTAGTTGTAAATTTAGTAAAACTTGTGAGTTTACATACCCAATTTATTATTTTTATGTTTATAGCTTAAGAAATTGTGTTAGCTCACTCTTAAACTTGTGCTAACTTTTTCAATTTGATCATGCTCTAGGTTGATATTGCCAACAATAATTCCAACCATTTTCTTATCTTAAAAGGTATAGTGATATTACCATTGAAATAATTTAATCAAAAAATATTTATGCTTTGTATTTCAAAAAAGTAAACAAGCAACCATAGCCCATTTTTCATTTATGAGGTACAATAATGAGTCACTGGCGTGCAATTTGGAATAAATACTGTTGAGATAAAATGAATAAACTTGTATAGATATATATAACTCTTTTTTATTTAGTTCCTATTTTCTCTATTGATTTGTCGGCCTCACACCCCTCTCCCCAATTTCATTCAATAATTGTACGCGCATGCCTCTTTTTTTAAAAGGAAAATCAGGCGACTCGATTAATATCAATAATTAAAAGAAAATAATATTTCTACTATATTCACAGTTTAAAAGCATCCATTAAGAAATATCCCTGTCTTCCCGCATATATATTAGGGGATTACACTACTACATAGTATATGATTTAACTATGTATAATATTAATGTTCGCAATATTTTTCTCATCACCTTACTTGAACAGGACCTGTTCTATAGGCTCCTTTGTGTCCTTTTGTTTCAAGGAAACAAGAACAGTGTAGTGAACCCTACACTTGGAAACTAACCAGACTTTTAAAACAATACCATATAGTCACATGTGTAATATATCCCAAAATTAAAATTTGATTTATCATTTTTAATATGATCCAGTAGACTTAATTTCTTGCTTAAGTGTGTATAGGTATCCTCTTATTTAGAGACAATCTTGTTCAAGGCACTTTCAATTACTAAATTTTGACACCTCTTGTTAACCTCTAAGATTTCATGTCATTTGATCACATTTTCCTTTGATATTGTGCCGAAAATCGGCTATTTTGGACCTGGAGAAGCTGAGGCACGAAGGTAGAGAGCTTAGGAAGGGGTTCTTGAAGAGTTTTGAAGCTTTGGGAGTGATTCCAAGATAGATTTTGAAGTTCCAGCCATTTTTTTTTTTACTTTTCTCCTCTTCTCTACTTAGTTTATCATGTATTCTATAGTTTAATTTGTCCTAGTTTTTCAGAATATTTGGACATGAGTAGCTAGTATTTCAATTCTAGGATTACTTTGAACTCTATATGGATTGAAACCTTGTTATTCTCTCTTTTTTAGCATCTAATGAAGTATTGTGTATTGATTTTGTTCTATGCTTAGTGCCTCTAAGTGCTTGATCACCACTTGGTTGATTTGAAGAATGTGATGATATGCTTGAGAGAGATCTTCTTGTTTAAAGAACTTAGATAAAATTATACTAGACTTGAAATTCATTATTGAATGGATAGTTTGTTAATAGAAAATAGATTTATCTATTCATCTAGTATTGTTATTACTCCCTCCGGTATTATAAGAATACTTTTGTAATATAAATTGCACTACAAAAGTGTTTCTATAATTAGGATCGGAGGTAGTATAAGATTGGGTCATAATGACTATTTTCACTAGCTTATTGCAAGAAATTGAATGAGTTTTTGAGAAAGCTTTTCCAATACTTGTGAATCTTAGACAACACTTGGTATTTCATTAGAGCTAATTGAAAGAGAATTAATTGGTCTTTTGAAGTATAGAGTTGAGAGGTAATTCTAGAGCCTCATTTTCTCAAAGTTAGAAACAAATTTTTCCTTATTCCAAATTAGTTTTCCTTGAACCAAACTTGTTCTTTCAAATTGAAATACGATTTTTCTCAACATAATTAAAAGCATAATTGCATTAATTAGTGTAACGTCCGTCATTTTACCACCTTTACTACGCATTCGAAAGTGCTATGGTTCAGGAGAATCGTTATCTAAAGCCCATAAATTAAAACTTGTATCTCAATCATTGGGTTAACATTTATTGTGAATTTCCATATTTTTTGTCCAACTTTAAAAATTCATAATTAATTCTAGAAATTAGATATGAAGGTGCTCTATTCTCGATTCGATCAAAATGTGACCATGATCTGAAAATAGCTTAATCTAGAAAGTCATGATTAAGAATCTTAAAATCAAGATTCAAGACCATAATACGGCATATAACCATTTACACTTCTTCATTACATGTCGAATATACATGCCAACGCCTTATATTGAGTTTACACAACTCATGGGAATTATTATACATTTTGCAACTTACAACAAAGTATTGCTAAAAGGATTAATCTCTTCATCCACTTACCCTTGTGTCTTGCTATAGCTCTTCCTTTGGTGGCTCATAACCTGTAATGCCTCTAATTCCTACGTCCATTATGATGTCCATTTATATCCTAAATTCTTTATTAGACTCATTGGTGTGAAGTTATTAGAGTGAAATTGTTAACAGATCAAAGTGAGTCACAACAGAAAGCATGCGTAACGTTTGTGATGTGATCAAATGGAATAATTTCAGGATGGTAGTTGGTGAAAAAGTGGAATTTCACTTGTGATTAGAACTATTCAATTGCTTGTGATGTGATCGCTACTTGCAAATAGAATTTGACTTGATGGTGCTCTAATGTGTTATTGTTAATAAATTTTCACTTGTTTATGATGTGTTGGCCATTTAGAAATTAGTTTCTTTTGATTTTGAAAGGATTAGTGTTGTCTTTTTACTTGACTACGGCAAAAATTCATATTCCTTTAGGATCTAATGGAAATTAATTTACTACAGTGATCCTTATAAGAAATTTTTCCCTTAAAAAAAAAATCTTCTGCTTCCTTCCCTCCATCTATTTTTCTAATTTTATTCTTTTTATTAAATTAAATCAAATTGGATTAAAACTCCTTTTCTGACAAGATTATATACATATATAATCTGAAAATGACATGGGAATCATATTTTGCTCTCTGAAAATGTCAAACTACAATTTCTTGCTTCAGAGGACTAATAGATGTTTCGTGGCTCTGGAAAAAAAATGTCAACGGTTGGCCTGGTCAACCTGTATATATAATATGGAATGTATCATTTAACTTTAGAGCTATAAAACAATTAAATTAGTTATCAGGAATATAAACCAGATCAAAGCAGGTACAGGTTCGTCGGCGCACCGATTTGGCTAGTCGGTCATTAAACAGTGTAACACCCCTATTTTTATGGACAATGTACAGTGCACATATTAATGAAATATTGAGTGGGTTCTGGCTACAATTTAATTGTCTATTTTTCATGAAATCTTATAATACCCAAATGACATGTTACATTGTAGAGATCTTGTGACAATGTGAAAGTCACTATAATTGTGACTTAATTTTCTAATTAAAAGCAAGGACAATAAAGGATTGATTTAAATTAAAAAGGCAATACACAAAGTCAATTTTTGCTAGGATCTTATGTAACATAATTGTAAGGAACAAAAAGCACAGTCTTGTCCCAATTGGACAAGGAATTTCGCCGAACTATAAGGGAACATGAGAGCAAGAATATTTCCAATGCAAAAGGAATAATTAGAAGTCAAGGGAATAACATGACAATTGAATTTAGGCTTAAGATAGAAGCCAAGCAAGATTACATCATCAACATGATGTAATCCAACTTAATGTGCAAGAGTTAATGAAGCAAGCAAAATTCAAATCTTCCCTCTCAAGAGACATGGGACGCACAGCCAAGAGGGAAAGAGGGGAAACCAAGTGCAAAATCACATGTTTAAATACAAAGTCAAGGCCATTAAACCTAAGAGGACAAGTGGCAACTTGAGGAAATAAATTGGACTTTTGAGTAAGCAAAGGACAAGAGTAGTTCAAGTTAATTAAAAGCCATGAAAATTCAAATTTCGTCTCCTCCAAGCCTTAAAAATTTCGAATCAGCCATAAAGAAAAAGGGAAGAGAAAAAGCTGATTTAAATCAATGAAAAAGCCAAATTAAGAAGTCAAAGGCTTAGGGAAAAGTAGCCAATGAGAAGAGACCAACAAAGGACCAAATAGAGGCTTCAATGTGAAGTAAAATGAGACAAAAATTGACCCCTTCTCAGCCCAAAAACCGTCAGCCATAAGGACAAGGGAAGATGAAGCATTAAGTCATGCATTAATGATAAGAAGTGAAAGGTCAAGAGCCTTGATTTTGAAGATAAATAACTTGTACTAGGAATTAAATTCAAACTTGAACCATAAGACACATGAAGGACACATGAAATAAATCAATAATCTGCCAAGGGAGGACAGATTTCGAACAGCCCTAGGAATCCAAGGAAAAATCAAGTAAACTTGAAGAAAAAGCAAGGAACACAGGTCAAAAACCCAAGGCAAGCTATGAACCAATGGTTAATAGTTTGCACCAACATTTTACATGGCTAATATTGATTACTTAAGGACTCTTACACCCTTATTTTCTGCTGCCTCATTCGTCCCCTAATAAGTGAGAAAGAGAGTGAAAAGAGAGCTTGTTCATTAGGAAGAAGAAGAAGAAGGCATCCTAAGTGAAGAGCAAGGTAAGTATGTTCAAGTTAGGCCTTCTATCTTCTTCTACCTTCTTGAATGTCCATGAAGTTCTTATGAATAACCTTGGTATGGTTCTTTTATGCTCAAGGCCGACCCTATTCAGTGGCACAAAGAAGAAGTCAAGAGCAAACAAGTCACAAGTTCGGTAAGTCCCTAAAATAGCTTACTTGTGGCTTTGTGTTTGAGATTTTGGACAATACTCATAAAAAGGGCTGATTAAAGAATGATGTTTTAGGAAGGGGAGGCTCAGCTCTAATTGTTAAACAGGATTGTCACAAGATTAAAGTTAAGTTCATAATGTTAAAATAAATATTAAGCGAAGAAACAAAGGAAAAAGAAGCTAAAGTGAAAACTATGATTATTGTTTATAATTTGTAATTTTCGTCCAGCAAGGTACACATGAAGCTATGATGTTTTGATGGTCCCAAAGTGTTCAGGACAAAATTTTGTATGGTTCCAAGTGGTAAACATGATTTTGGAACTCAAAACCCTAAATTTTAAAGAAGAATGCAATCTGCCAGTTTTGCTGAAACATGGGCAGTCTTACTTGAAAGATAGTTTTAAAATAGTAAAAAATGTCTGATGGTCATGAAATTTTACAAGCTTAAAGTATATATCTTGGGCTTCCTTTTGTTATATAATTTTCAAATTTTTAGAGATGTCTACTGGGAGAAATAAATTTTTGAAAATCGCCCAGAAACCTGGATTTTTCCTTTGGCCAGCAAGTAAAGTTTTTACACAGAAAAATCCTGAGAATTCTTTTTGGCCTTTCGAAGTATTTTTAATGAAAAATAGACTTGTCAATGGTTAAATGGCCATAGGAATCATGCCAAAAGGATTTTTCTAGAATGAATTATGAATTTTTGAAGTTAAGGCATATTTTCCATGGTTCTAAAACCCGGACCGGACCGGCCGGTTCGGACCAGAAACCATCGAACCGGTCGTGAAACTGGTCTGGTCTATTACAGGAACTAGGGTCACCCCTTGACCTGGATCTGACTCGGCCGACTCGAGGTAACCCATACAGAACCGGTGTGAACCGTCCAACACACCCAGAAAGAAGGAAATGTTGGTTTTAAAGAACCGGCCGACTTAGAGTCACTACTACAAAAAGTATATTTAACGACTCCTATATAACGACCGATTAAATGAAAACAGACATAAAAAACGAGGTAGTGGCATTTTTAAAATTTGGTTGAGAATAGTCAACGACTGTTTCACACAAAATGGACGTTGAAAAGTAGGCGGTGGCACTGTTGTAATTTTCTTCTTATCTTTAACATCCGTTTCCTTAAAAACTGATATTAAAAGTTAATATTTAACGTCTGTTTTATAAAACAGACGTTAAATGTTGCGATAGAACGACTGTTTTTATAAAAACAATCGTTGTATCCCATATTTTTATATATTTCCTTAGTATGTAGCCTAGAATTTCGATAGTTAAGCAACGAAATCTAACCATATTTTCATTCAATTAGTTTATAATTAAAGTTGATAAATTAAACTATATATATATATAATATCTATTTTATATATACACATACACTTATATATATCACGCATTGAATTCAATCAATCAATTTAATAATTTAATACATGACCGTTGCGATTTTAATATGTAAATCTAAAGATTACATGACTAATTGACTGTTGTGATTTCAATCAATATATTTGTAAGAAAAAATATCAATATCATTGAAATCACGCATTAAATTTAATCAATAAGCAAAAAAATTGTGCTACTTATCGTTAGAATAAAAGCCTTTAAAATTCCATGATTGTTGTGATTTTATCTCATATTAATAGCTATTTACTAGTATATAGCCTAGAATTTCAATAGTTATATAAAGAAAAGTAAAACAAACAATTGTTTGTAAACAAACAGTCGTTGATACGCATTAAGAAAAAAATTGAGCCTCCCTCACGCCACTTTATTTATTTATTTATTTTAAGTTACAACGACTGGCTTTTCAAAACCAGTCGTTGAAACTAAAACTTTTTAGATATTTCAATTTCAATCTCGCGCCTTCGACATTTTGTTGTTCCCTCTCTTCTATAAAAATATAAAGTTTTCTCTTTAAAATCCAACAATATGCAGAACGTCTTCCTCAAATCCATCATCCTAAACGCAGATAAGAGTCTTTAGACCCACCCATCTCCTTTGCCGCACCCAACGGCCCCACCCTTGTCGCCAAGGAGATTCACTATAGTGGCGTTAGCGACTCTGACTCGTCCTCTATCGTGAACAACGAGCATGCTCCACAACTTCTAGATCTGACGTTTGCTGTTGGTTGCAGATGTGCATCTCTCTCTCTCTCCACACTAAAAAATATGTCGAGCAACGATTCCGATCATCGTGAAGAGGAGGAAGCCCCCTAGGCGATATGATGAGGATACCAAAGCTCTATTTTCTAGTGCTTTCTTTTGTTGAAATTCTGAATGGATAGTTCTATTGTAGTGTTTTTCTGCTCTATTTCCTGGTGCTTTCTTTTGTCCGTAAACAGTTCTTTTATTTTTCTTCTGTTTCATTCACTTAAGACTTAAGAGGTTTTATTTTTCTTCTTATTTTTGTGCTTTGCTGGACATGAAACACTCTATTTCTTGCGTTAAATATTGAATGGTGCTGCTTAATTATCGTCTATTTTCATTCCATTCTTTTTCTCACGAGGCTTTAGCTTGTTCAAATTGCACAATATATTGTGTTTTAGATGGTTTTATGGATCGCCTAGCAGGCGTGCGTGCTGTAGATTTATGGATATACAACGACTGTTATTTAAATAATAGTCGTTGAAATTCAACGACTGTTTTTTAAAAATAGTCGTTGTAAGTCATAAACTTTCAACGAAACTTTTTACACAACCATCAAAAAAAGTTGTCTAAGGGTCTTAAAAATAGACGTTAAAAGTGTTTTTTGTAGTAGTGAGTTGGAGTTGGGTTAATGATGAGGAAGAAAGGAGAAAACTAAAAAAAACAAGTGGGGAAGAAAGGAGACCACATAAGAAGAAAGAAGTGGCGAAGGAGGAAGAAAAGAATGGAAAATCTAAAGAGAGGAGGAAGATGGAGATGAGAAAAGACGAAAGAAAAAAAAATAAATGGAAAAAGAAAGAGTGGTGACCTAAAGAGTGAAGAATCACCGGCGACAAGAGAGAGGAGAGCTTAGAATGTCAAAAGCTTGAACCTCTAAAATCAGTGTTTTCTTGGTAAGATTTAAAATGTTGATTGATGCAATAAATTACATGAGAGTCATTATCGAAAGGATAAAAGAAAAAGTTGCCTTGAGATAAGATAGTTCTACACCTTGAAAAGATGAATGTGTACGTTGCAATGTCGCATCGGTTGTGTGCAAAAGAAAAAATATAAAGATTTCTTTTTTCTTGTAAAAACATTTTTATTATTAATATGTCTTATTTTTTTCTTTTTTCTTCAACGTAACAACATCACATTCAAATTATTTTTAATAATTAAAAAAAGTTTCACATTGCTAGTGAGAAAATGACAGAAAAATATCAATTGAATTTCAAAATCTTGTTAACAACAATAGTAATGGGATTAACAAGATCAGTATAACAATTAACAATTGTTTTGTTGGAAAATCACCTATTTGGGTTGGAGACTTAGCTACCCCGGTTTAGCTCCGGTTTGACTTCGGTCTAACCCACTAACCCTTGACCCAGTACCCCAACCGGTTTAGTGATCAGTCTGGATTTAATAACCTTGATATTTTCTGGAATTTCTGGAAAATGGGTTAATTTCATGAAATTAAGAGGAGAGTTTGCATAAGTGAAATAAGGTATATTTGCTTTATTTAGGGGCAACATATGTCCGTAGTAATTTTCAACCACCGAGAAAATTTATAAATTTTGGAGAAGTTCCAGGTAGTAAATGTTTACTCGCATACTCTATGTTACTTTGTATGTTTGTGGTGCCATGATTGAGGAACATGTCTCGTGAGGGGGACATGTGTTTGGGCTGTAGTGCCAAGTGGACTGTGTGTCCTTGGGTCGCTACCGTAGGGCCTAGTGGACTGTGTGTCCTTAGGTCGCTATTGAGCCAGTAATGCATTCACTGTAGTAGGGTTTGAGGCCCTGGCTACTGTTGTTTTCCTGGCGCTATGGAACCGGGATCTATGTCTATAGGCTAGTTGTCGTTGTTGTGTGTTCTGAATGCATGTGGTATGTTTACCATTGTGGTTTTTGAAAGTAGAGCTTAATCACCAAGAGGGGGGTGAATTGGGGATTATAAAATTCTTTACGAATTGTTCTGTTTTCGAATACTAAAAACAGAGCTAGACAGAGGATAGGGGAGAGAAGCAAGACACAATGAATTTATACTGGTTCGGTCCAACCTCTTGACCTACGTCCAGTCCCTAAACTCTCTGGGATTTTTCACTATCTCAATTGATTACACACTCTGTAACTCAAGAGTAATTCTCTCACTAGAACTTACTCCCCCTTACAAGTTGCAATCAATATCCCAATCTCCAAGTCCCCTGACTTGAGATTCTTACAATGAATGATTTACAATAAATGAACTCTCTCTAAGAGTGGATAAAGATAAACACTGAAGTACAATGTATCAAAAGATACTTTACACAAGAAAACTCAAGGAATAGTTGGAAACTTGAATGATTTTCGTTTTCTGCAGATTGGTTGTTGAGAAGAATTGAATGCAACTCTATTTATACAAAGAGAACATTAAATGACCGTTGTAATCTTCAATGTGACCGTTGCCAACATTAAGAATGGATTAGTTGAAGCTTTGGTCTTCTTTTCTCTCTACTCTGTGTAATTCAGCTGCACATAAGTTTATGGTTGACTTCTTGACTTTTAATCCGTTGGAAGAGCAGCTACTGGATGTGGAAAAGAAACATTAATCCCTTTGCAACGTGTGTAGAATGATTGTCCAAAAGAATGCAAGTTTTCTGGACTTTACATTTAATGAGCTGACATCACTTTTTGCCTTATGTTAATGCTTCATTTAATTCTCTTTAAATCATCTGCAACTCGCTAACAAACTGATTAAACATAGCTAGGAATAGTAATGAGTGATGATATGAAGTATTAAACACAAACATAAAGATTTCACAAACTTGAGTTTGTTCATCCAAATTGGAGTTTTCATTTTTCATTAAAAGCCTAAACTCGAGTTCCCTAAACCAAACTCGAGTTTTCTTCATCCAGAGAAGAATGTCGCGATTTGGTCTTTGAAGCAAGTTTTGAGACAAGTTCAAAACTCGAGTCATTAAGTGACAAACTTGAGTTTTGGACTTTATAATGAAAAACAAGTTTAAGTCCAAAAGCTCAAAACTAGAGTTTCTAAAACCAAACTGAAGTTTTCAAAACGTTCAAATATAGCAGAACTCTCTGCTTGGCCTAAACTTGAGTTTGCAAAGTGAAACTCGAGTTTCCATAAATCTTTGAAAAAATGGAAAACTCTCTGCTTAGTCAAAACTGGAGTTTTCAAATTAAAACTGGAGTTTTGAAAACTTTAGAAACTTTGAGTTCTTCTCTGTAAGGCCTAAACTTGAGTTTCCAAGACTAAACTCGAGTTTCCTCATAAGAGAGAAAACTTTGAAAAACCTTGTCATATGCAAATTGGAGTTTTCAAACAAAACTAGAGTTTTCACAAGTTCAAAATGGAGCATAGTTCTCTGTATGCTGTATGCTCGAGTTTTCAAACTCAAACTCGAGTTTCCAACAAAACTTGGAAACTTAGAGAACTCTCTGTTTAGCCTAAACTCGAGTTTCCAAATGGAAACTAGAATTTTGCTAAGTTCAAAATGTTGATAACTCTCTGTTTTGTCAAAACTCGAGTTCATTAAAACCAAACTTGAGTTTGCTTTGTCTTTGAAAAACTTAGGAGCCCTCTGTATGCTTTGGTAAAATTTCCTCCCCTCCTCTCCTATATCCCACTTTTATTTTAATTGTCACTTTCAAAAAATTATTACTCTCTATTTTTCATTTTAAAATTGTTTAAAACAAAAATAATTACTATTTTTAATTCTAATTTCGTTCTCATTGACTTCAAGTCAAAGACAACATTAATTATTAAAATAAATTAAGAGTGCATTAAATAAATAATTACATTTCCTTAGGAAAAATTCCTTTAAAATATAGGTGAATTATTCATATTTTAAAGGCTTAAGGTGCATAAATGCACATGAGCTTTTATCCAAGGGGCACCTAGTACCATATGTTTTTCAGAGGTGTAAAAATCCACATGAGCATGCAAAATGTAACATCCCAAATTCCATACTACAAATTGTGTCGGATGACACTTGGTTTTAAAAATTCGACAGAATTTGAGGTGCTACATCAGAGTACTGCAGAAACGGAGAGCAATGTACTAACAAATGGACAATGACGAGTAGCTGGTATAAAAATACCCCGACATATGATGATGCCAGCGTATCTTTGGTATATTAAAAATTTCCCGAAGGAATATTCATGTGACACAATATACAGAGCTTTGTACAATTACATTTCTCAAAAGGTAACTATACAACCAAGCCTTGACTAGACTTGGGGCAATGAACCTAACTCCGTTAACCGTACAGAATGGCCAGGTAAGTGTCTATCATGGGGGCCTCACCGAGTTCACGGCGACTGATTGGCTGACCCACATAGATTAGCCTTGCCTTCGGCACCAAACTGTTCGAAGTAACGTTATTAGATCCATGCCTGACAATAGGCTCTGATAACTTCCTCTGGCTCTTGTCTCGACCCTCGCTGCATTATTACGACTTTGCCCCTTGGCTCCTTTCTATGGCTCCATCTACCGGTACCCTCTCTGATATTTCTGATATTCCTTTCCTGTACCATTAGTTAAGACTGAGGTCCAATGTCCATTGGACCTTAAGTAATGGTTAACCTCATGTTTATATAAACAATATATGCACAACAGATATTTCTAATGTTACAGCAATGATCAATCCAGTACGTCGTATGATCATTTGATAACAACTACAATAACATGTAAAGTTATCCCTGGTCTGCACACCCGTGCCACGATGTACGGTCGTGTCCTCAGCGCTAGGAAAACATAACGGCATTATCATGACTATAACCCGTAAAGCTGTATTTAGTGATCTAAGTACGGTTCCTTAGTCACAGTGCATATCCAGGACAGAGTCTCGTTCATGTCTTTATGAAAGTATCCACAACATATACAAGCATACTATAAGCATAAGAGTTAAGGTTACAGTACGCCGCAAACGTACCTTCCACCGTGAAATGGCCAAACATCCGGCCTTCTGAACCCGACTCCGGACTTCCCGGACATCCTAAAGGGTAATACTGTATCCATTAACTCATAAACAATATCCTAACAGATATCCTAGTCATAAATGACTATTTTACCCCTGACTTCGCTAACCGACGAAATTTCGCTAGAGCTTCGCTATTTTGACTCTAATCTTCCAAAATTTTGCCATATCTCTTTCTCCATCATATTTTCGAAATAAATACCATATTTAACTATAAAACATTATATCAAAAATATATTGGAAGATTAGAGATCAAACTAATATCTATACTAAAACTACCGAATGAAATACTAGAACTTAAAACTAGGGACCGAAGAAATTACCCAGAACCTTGCTACTCCTTCTTCAGAGCTCCTCCTTCTCTCTAACCTCTCTCTAATTTTCGAAATGCCTCTTGAATTTGGTGAGGAATGAAGTGAAATGGAAGGGGCTATTTATAGGAAAAGTCCATGGATCTCAACCCTTGGATCAACTTTTCATCAACGGTTAAGATTAGACACGTGTGGCCTCTTGGACATCACTCCTTTTCCTCTTCTCTCCTCCACAAAAACGTCCGCTATGTCATCCTTCCAAAAATGATGTCATCCAAGTGATATCATCCTCTTGCTTTATGGTTTTAACCGATAAAATCCCCTGTTCGGTGTTCTAATCGCGTAATCTTAAATAATCTCAAATATTTCATAGCATAACCTTGGAGGTCTAAGCTTCCTCTTGAGAAATATTTGGATCAACAAAAATTATGGTCCCATTAAGGGTATTTCCTAGCCTGATAGTCATTTTAAGATAAACGTCGTTGGTTACGGAAATGACATCGGGAAACACCAACTTCGGGACAAAAATTCACTTATTCATAATATGTCCAGATGTTTAATACTTAATCCAAGGATTTCAAGATAGGATTTAATTTCTATCGGTTCTCATTTATCCTATTTGCTTTTTAACAAAATATCTTTCTACTTTTCATTTTTCTCCATTTGCTCAACCCTTTTCACACACACATATTTCTCTTCTTTTTCTTCTATTTATTTCGAAATTCATGCTTATTTTTGGCCAAAGAATATGCTCATCCACTTGCACAATTATCCTATGTTCTATGTATTCCCATTGGCCAATTTATTTTCACATGGATTAAGGTTTGAATTATTAGAACCATTAGATTAACTTTATTAACTTCAATCCAAGCCTTTGATTCTTGTTTGACGTGTCAAAGTTTGTTACTAAACTTGTTTAGTGCCTTAATAAAATTCTTTGTTGGTTAATTAGGCTTTAGGGTTTTTACATAATCCATCTTATGTATTGCTTAACCATGCTTAATTAATTAGCAATTATTCTTATGCTAATTTTAATCCTTTATTGGTCATTAATCTCCAATTAGGGGTTGTATATAATTAACTTTGAATATCACCTTTATTCATGCTTGAATAATTAGCAATTAATTACTTATTTAATCACTTACTAATTGTTGATAATTTTCTTATTTAGGATTAATCATTTTCTCACAACTATTTTACTGACATTGGTCATTTATGCTCCATGTATTATTTTAAAAATCACGGGGCAACTTATGTCCTCCAAAATAATATTAAATTTTGCCTCATTATTTTCTAAGGAAATAACCCCATAAATTACCTAAATTAGAGACAACATACTTTCCAATTTTTAATAAATATTTTATTGCCTCTTCAGACATATTATAATATTCTCAGGGTATTTTATGACCCACAAATTCACTTAGGGATTTTGGCACTTTATTTCTCCCAATTTCAAGAGAAATTACCCTAGGAACAAAGTAATTATTCTACAAAATTTGAAACTACATATTCACCTATCTCCAGTAGGTATTATTTACTAAATTATGATACTTATCATAAGTGAGATTTTCAGGGTATTACACAAAACTAGAGCAAAAATGTCCATGCCATTAAAAGAGGTTAACCTCTATTAGTGGGGCCCACATTATTTAAAAAATTAAAATGTCTACAATTTTTAAATCCCTCTTCTGCCCTTTACTTTACCCTTCCAACCCTCCACCTTTTATATCTCCCTCCAGCCTCCTCGCCGCCACAATGGAGAGCGTGGGAAGATGAGGCTCACCAATGATGGGGAAGGAATGGTGATGCTGGAAGAAAATCAAAGGTGATAGTGATGAAGTGTAGAAAGACACTGAAGCCGAATGATCATAAGGGAGTCGTGGATCACGTACAGACAAGCATTCAGAGAAAGAAATTATCGGATTTGTCGTTTCAAAATGGGAATGAGAAACCACCGGTTTTTGCTAGATTTGGCCACCACTGAAAAGCAGTCAAAGCCAGTCCTGATGTTACCTCCCCACCCCCTATTTTAATCCTATTTTAGATTTTGTTGTTCAATTTGAAGTTTGAAATTAAATTAAAGGGGAAAAGGAAATCTGAAAAGGAAGGGTGAATCGATGTGTGGTCCCAAGAGGGAAGGCAGTGGCGCTGGGAGTGATGAAGGCGAAGCGGCATGACACTCTAGAGAGCACATGGCAGATGATAATGGATGGGCATGTCATCCCGTTAACGAGGCGCTTGAAGAATGGGACTCGCAGATGCGTCAGAATTCTTAGCTGACGGACTAGAATGGCACACATGCGGTGAATAAATCAGAGACATTCAATGGACGGAGTAAAACCCAATGTGAGAGCGCGTCATCGAGTTCGGGTACGAGGAGGCTAAAGAAAGAAGGTTGGGAGGGAGAGGGCGTTTTTTTGAGGTGAGGGGCATTTTCGTATTTTCATAATGTATTTAACGTCTGTTAAGGCAATTTAATTGTGATGGTATTTTTGCTTTGGTTTTACAAGCTCATGTGTATTCTTGCACCTCCGAAAAGCATATGTTACTGGTTTTACAAGCTCATATGCATTCTTGCTCTGATTTTACAAGCTCATATGCTCTTCCTTTGTTGCAACGTTGACCAAGATTGAAGATGATGACTAACGCGTAGGTGGACACATAGGATTATTTTTTGGGATAAGGAGCAATTTTACACACGAGCTTTACCCCCGGGAGCGCCCAGCACCACGAGCTTTTTTCTGGAGCAAAAGTACACACGTGGTTACGTTTTGGGAGCGCCACACACGCCGTTAGTTGACCGTTAGTCAACCGTTAAGTTGGATGGAAATGAACAGTAACTCGGGTAAAATTACACTTTTACCCTTAGTTTTAAATAAAAATTACACTTTTGCCCTTAATTTTAAATAAATATTACACTTTTTCCCTAAGTTTTTTTTTTTAAAAAAAAAAAACTAAAAATACCCCCTCACCCGGTGGGCCCCACCCCCGGCCACCCCGCCGCCGTCGGTGGTGGCCGACCACCGTCGGCGGTGGGGTGGCCGGCGGTGGGGCCCACCGGGTGGAGGGGGTATTTTTAGTTTTTTTTTTTTATAAAAAAAACTTAGGGCAAAAGTGTAATTTTTATTTAAAACTAAGGGCAAAAGTGTAATTTTACCCGAGTTACTGTTCATTTCCATCCAACTTAACGGTTGACTAACGATCAACTAACGGTCGTGGTGCTGGGCGCTCCCAAAACGTAACCACGTGTGTACTTTTGCTCCAGAAAAAAGCTCGTGGTGCTGGGCGCTCCCGGGGGTAAAGCTCGTGTGTAAAATTGCTCCTTAACCCTTATTTTTTTAACTAAGTTTGAATCAAAGTAGGTGGACACATAGGATTATTTTTTTAACTAAGTTTGAATCAAATGAGGGTTGTATGGTGTAACACCCCCTGGGGGTGCTAGCATACTTGTCATATTCTTACGCAGTAGTGTGACAAAATCAGAAATAGTTTGTTATACTGATACAGCGAAAATTAAATTTTGATTACACAATAGGGGTAATCCCAGTATTTATACCCCTTTACATTCGATACAGACAGTGAAAAACTAAAACAAATTAAACACCGTCGTCCCTCGGTTCCTCAAGTTGTCCTTCCATTGAGCCGACTTCAAGCAGCGCTCCCTCCTCAAACCTTGTGCAACACTTCTCTCTTGTGCTCACCTGTCTATTGGTTGGTAGTGGAGGGTGAGATTCTGAGGAATCCCAGTAGTAGACAATACCAAACAATGCATGCAAGATAAATGCTAGTGTATGATATATTTGCCTTGCACAAGCTCATGTTAACATAATGACATATCTGCTTGCTCAATGCTTCATGCATCATACTCATGGCCATAGCATAATCATAAATAGAGCTTCAATCATTCAAGCATGTTAAACATAGCAAGCAAGTATAACAATCAAACATATACATACAAGCAAAAATATCAAATACATGCAAGTAAGGTAAGCCCACTACCTTTTAAGGATTATTGTCCTTACACGGGTTCCTCTTTTACTAACCATCAGGGTTGCTTGAAGTTCTTTCCTTCTCCTTCTGGCCCTAAGGACATAACTATACCTTTAGAACCACGGAAAATGAATGTTTATTTACCATTTTAACCCTTATTTCATTAGGGTTTAATTAAGTAACTTAAACTTGTTACTTTCAGCCTTTATCTTTCACTGCCCTTAAAAGTCCAGCAACTTCAACTATTTTTAATTATTTCCACAAAACTCATTTTAAGGTGCCCTCAACTCTCACTCATTCTCACGCATTCCTAGGAAAGTCCACTTTCATAAAAAAAAATACTTTCAAATGTCAGGACGTGTTAAATAATTCCCAGGTTTTACGTTTCCACTGACTGTCCTGTTAAGCTTCCATAATTCATTTCTTATCTTAAAAAATTGATATCTGGAGTTATAGATGTCCAACATAGGTTATTCAAAAACCTATAAACTCCTTGTTAAGTATAGTTTTTGGGAAAATTGGTTCCAGAATTTAATCACACGCCATTCATTCCCAGATCCCAAAAACGTTCCGACTGTCCAGATTTGTTTCCGAAACTCATGATCATTTTGTACAATTTATTTCTCTCTTACCAGAGCTTAGAAATATACAAAATACCCACGATTTTAAAGATATGCATTTATAATATCTCCTGGAATATTTTCATAATTTTTAAATGACTTTTACTCAATCAAAATACTCAAACAATCGCACTGACTCCAGCAATCCAAAACTGGCAGTTTTGACTTCTTTAATGAGCTTATTATTTTATGTTTAAAAACGCCTTTGAAAAATCATCAAAAATATTTTTCCCACACAATTTTAGAAATTCCACTTATTTCTTTGTTTTCACCACAGATTACCAAATCTGGGTTTAATACTAAAATCTCCGAAATTTCATAAAAGTGTTTAGAATCTTACCACAAGTATTGCTGTAGCTCTTGTGGGTTCTATTACTTCACTTTTCCTCTTATTTCTTCGGCCTAGAATCCAGAAACAACCCTTGCATGTGAGTTTAACTCACCAAATTTAACATGCAAGAATGTTTTAGCAACTTACCTTCTTCTTGCTTCAAACCATGAAGCTTCTTCTAAACCATATGAGGTTGATGATGATGTTGATCGTGGAGATGGAAGAGCAGAGGAGGATGGGTTGTTGTTGAAGAGAGGATGAAGAAGATGGTTTTGTGTTGGAGAGGAAGGAGAGGCCGTGAGGTTTGGTTGGGAGGAGGATGAATTGGAGTTGTGAGAATTTTGGGAGTGTATGGGAGAGGGGAGCCGTGAGGGACCGGAGGAGGGGAGGAGAGGAGGAAATAAATGAAGGGTTGTTGGTGATTTGAAGAGAGGCACGGTAAGGTTTAGAGAAAAGGTTGGAATATTTGTTGATGTGTTGAAGGAGAGGAGGTGCCGTGAGTGAAATGAGAAGGAGAATGGAGAAAGTGAGATTTGATGATTGTTGTGTGTGTGTGTGTATGCCGTCAGTTTTTGAGAGGGAGGGAGAGAGTATATTAAATCCAATTTTGAGTGTTGGAATGCATTGAGATATGTGTGTGTGTTTGTAAAATCCGTTGGTTTTTGTGAGGGAGGAAGTGAATAATTGTTAAGTGTGTGTGTGATTAATTGTGTGTGTTTGACCGTGGTAATATGAAAGAAAGAGAGATTAAAATATGCTTTTTGTGTGCCAACATGTATGCAAGCCAAGTGGCTAGGGAGGTGCATGCATGTGTGTGTTGGCTTCACAATATGACGCCACGTGTCGTTAAAGTTATATGCATGACACCAAGTGTCCCTTGGTTGTGTGTATGTGTTGTCTCGGTTTACGTGTTTGGTTTTCGGTGTCGTTGTCTTGATTTACGAGACATACCCGGGATTCTTGCTCGAGTTTCACTCGGGATTGCAACACAAATACCAAGACCCGACAAACGATGCCACATACCGGTGTTTTCTCAAAAACGTAGGGCATTCTTGACTACCCTGAAAATGTCATATACTTACTTATACCGGCATATTTTCACTCAACTAATTGTTCTATACCTCAGGACATAGTTGGGTGGCATCTCTTTCAACCAAATGTACACCATATAAGTGCTCAGTGCCTCTTTTCCATTGACACTTTAATTCCACGACTTATACATACTAGGCCCACTGACCCGTATAGTCGAGTTACTTAGTCCCTGAGAGACTTCCTATCTCTCAACATTCATGGGACTCTTCCCGAATTGGACTTAGTAGTCTTCCTAATTTAGACTTATTTTCAATTCCCAGGACCCAAAATTCGAGATGTTACATATGGTAAAATTATCAAATTCTAAAATCCTATTTTAAGACATAAGATATGATTTAGAATTTGTTGAATTTAATGTCTCAATTCATAATTTGAATAATTCAACCAGCTTTTAAAGGAATTTTTCCTTTCCTAATCCATGTTTAAAGTTAAAATCTTAAAAGAATATTTTTTTCTAAGAAAAAAAACGAAGGGAGTAACCCCGAAATAATTGCTTCTCACATCACGCACTGATATTCTTAAATTTTGTTGTACTGAGACAACAACAAGAGCAAGAGGACAAGGATGGAAGCTTGTGTTTTGCTGGCCATAGTGAAATTGAACAACGCAATTCTATATTGGCTATTATATTAAGGAGTGGAGGGAGTAACTCATCACCAAAAAAATTGAAGGAAATCATCAATGCAGGAAAAAAAATTGGTCATTTTCTCAGAAGCATCTTAGAATAATATTAAAGTATAATAATGCAACTATGCAAGGCTCACATATGAAATTAATGGACTATATATGGCAGTGGAGGAGCCACATTGGTGTCCATGTGGGCAAGTACAGACACAAAATTTTAAGAACATATATATATATGTGTGTGTGTGTGTGTTGAAGGACCTTTTCAATAAGAAGCACCAGTGGTCTAGTAGTGGTAGAATGGAACCTTGCCATGTTATTGACCCCAGTTCGAATCCTGTTATGTGCATCATTCTTTTGCTTTTAGACAAGGAAAAAATTACAACAAAATACCCACTATTTCCATGTGTCTGCCACAACTATAGGGAAAAAATTTAAAAAAATACCCACTATTTCCATTTTTTTATATATTTTTAAAAATTATAAATTAAATACATTTATCATATATAATTTCACTCTTAATTATAAATAAATCCTAAAAGTAAAAATTAGGGTATTACAAAAGTCGTTGAGTTCATAGGGGTATCAACTCTGTTGCAAAGATTCATTCCATATTTATTAAGAAGCTCTCATAGGTATTTGGTTTGGGAAATAAATATTTTATTCTTCTTTTACTTGATTCGAAGTCCTATGAAGAAATTTAATTCTCCTATCATAGACATTTCAAACTCACCTTGCATGATCTTAGAGAACTCTTAACACACTTATGTTGAACGTAATATGTTTAATAAGATTGATGATGAAAATATAGTGCAATATTTTCAAGGAATGAAAAATCGATGAATACTTTTGTAATCGTTCTGTTGTAATAGCTTAGTTGACTCTTGATAATTATTTTTCTATGTTAAATTGAAATTTTCTTTTCTTTTCTTGTTTATATTCTTTTGTTTTTTAATACATTTAAAAATTTTCATAAAAAAATTTTGGGAGCACTACCCCTGAACCGCAGAAACTTCCTACTAATTGTGCAGACACAAAAAATAAAAAATAAAATAAAATTCTAGCTCCGCCACTGATATATGGCTGGTGTAACATCTCAAATTTTAGGACAAGGAGTTTAGTAGTAAGACTGAGATAAGAAGACTGTTGTAACAACCCGACTTTTCAAAACCAGTATAATTTTTTTTTTTTTTAAACATCTTTTCACATCATCAGAGTAGAGCATTTGAGCGGAAGAATAACTGATATATATATATTCAAAATGCCCACTGGCTAGTTACAGAAATGGTATAGTAACCGAGAGTTTCCAAAAAGTAAAAGAACAACATCGGAAAGTCTTCGATCGGAACCATGATTCTCGCTTTCCTCTCTTCTCGGTCCTTGGTCCTTCCGACTGACTGCTATAGCCGAGATCCAATTTAACACATTGGATCTCGGGTAACAATTAACCTCATATTCACATATACGTATATCATCCACAATCATTCATATTAACAAAGATAACAGATGTGTCACACGAAGTGCATAAAGATGGGTCACACGTAGTGCATGTAGATGGGTCACACGTAGTGCATGTAGATGTGTCACACGTAGTGCATGTAATCAAAAGCTCATAACAATACTCACAACATATCATCCGACTCACAACCACAAATACGCATACGATAAACATCAGCGTTAAGGTTACCAGTACGCGCACGTACATACTTTCGTAAACCGAACAGAATGGCCAGGTAAGTGTCTATCATGGGGGCCTCACCGAGTTCACGGCTACTTAATGGCTTACCCACATAGACTAGCCTTTCCTTCGGCACCAAACTGTTCTAACATATTTGCATTCAATAAACATACCATAACAATACACATAGCACATACATGCATACCATGAACATCATTACCATTTTGCCCCTATACCTCTACTTGGCGGAATTTCGCCAGCGCTTCCGCTACATAGGCTATTTTCTTCCCAAAATTTTGCCAGAACTTCGACGCCATCATGATTTTCGAAAATATTGACTAAAATAGTCCTATCATATGATATCTAATCATAAAAATAAAGACTACTCTAGCTTTACTAACTACTGAAAGAACTATGAAAGCTTAAAGCTCGGTACCGGAAAACTTACCCAGCGCTTCGTCTTTAAACCATTTCCCCGATCGGTTCAGATTCGCGTAATTTTGGAGAAATCTCAAAATTCGGTTAACTAGCTTTGAAGACCTTCTCTTCCATACTAGAAATGTCTATTCCAACTATTTTTCTGACTCTGCCTAGGCCATTTCCGGATTGACGGAAGTTTTCTCGAAAACGTGTCCGAACGTGTCGGTTTCGAAACGAAAATCCGGAAGTTCCACTATAGACATAGATGCACCGATTTCAAATATGTCCATAAAAATTCCCAATTCTTTCTCGGTTGTCACAACTCTAATTTTGAAGTCTTTACTTCCAACCCGGCTATCGCCCTTTTCTCGAATTTCCTATTTCGTCTTATTAGGAAAAAGCCCTATCGGCTTAATTAACTTCCGTAAGAGTTTAATGGAAGATAATAACTCACTGATTAATATTTTACCTTGACTTTGGGAATCCCATTTCTAGATCTCTAGATAGGATCCGTTTCCTAATTTTTAAGTTACTATTCACATTTTTTTACTTTAATTAATTATATTAATATTTAAATGTCAACTTGCACAACTTGTCTATTATTCCATTTTCATTTTTTTTTTCATTTTTTTTTTCTGCATATTTTTTCTTTATTTCGTTTTTTTTAATTAATTATTTAATTAATTAAATAATTATTTTTACATAACTTTTTTACAAGATTTTCCTATTGGTCCATTCTTGCATTTAGGCTTAAAAATACCTAAACTCACTTATTTTTCTCCAAAATTTCCAAGTAACTAGTAAATATATTTTTACTAATTTCAAACCATTTTCCACTAATTTTTGAGCTTTACATAATTATTTCATAATTTTCTTTGCTCAGGCTTAAGTAATTAGCTCAATATTACTTAATTACTTTATTATCACTTGTTGATAATTTTCTTAATTAAGACACTCCTTTATCTTCAAACTTTTGCCTTAACATTAGAATTTCCATGCCTCATGCATTATTTTATAATTTACAAGGGTATTTTCCATAATTTTTCTAAGTCAATTACAAATCCTAGGGGCATTTTGGTCATTTTGACACTTTGACCCTTAAATTCCCCGATTTCCTACAGAATTTCACTTAGAAAAATAGACTATAATTACACAAGTCTTGAGTCCTTTATTTCACTTATCGAAATATCCATTATTTATAATTTTCCGGATAATAAATATCCGGTATTACATTTCTCCCAGTTAAATAAAATTTCGTCCTCGAAATTTACGCGTATCACCTCAGAGAAATAACTTAGACCTTTTGTCTAACCCTTGTCCATGCATACTTACTTAGTATGCATCCCAACATTCCAACCTGGTACTTCGGTTACATACGGGACTCACATGTCCATTCTTCGTGCTCTCTAGCCGTTGCACTAACCAGACTTCGAACCATACGCTACGGATACTTATTCTATCAGAACATTCTTAGATCATTTATTTCAGTGATCCGAGAAATCGTTTCGGCTTGATTATAAAGTTTTTATCATATTTTAAGTTGATATATACAGTGTTTCCGTGGCGTCAAGACACCGCGTACTTTATATATATTGCTTCCGTGGCGCCCATAACACCGCGTACTTTAGTATTTTAGCGTTTCCGTGGTGCCCATAACACCGCGTACATAAGTGTTTCCGTGGCACCCATAATACCGCGTACTACACATTCATCATGTCGTACTTTGATATACAGTATCCCATGGTTCCCATACACCGCAAAGAATACCATATATCTCATACTCATGGATATCATGTCGTTCTTCGATATATTATGTTCCCATGGTTCCCTATGCTCTGATACCATAAAATGTCTCCCTGGCGAATCCACGCCGTGACAACAAATCGTACCTCAGCCGCTAGTTTTACGCCCCGCCTCTCGGCCAAAGGCAACCAGCTCACTGGCCATGTCGGGGTAAGAGCCAATGCTTCGTCACAGATCACACTGTGAGAACCCCCAATCATGGTTAACTTAACTAGCTTTGATACCAAATGTAACAACCCGACTTTTCAAAACCAGTATAATTTTTTTTTTAAAACATCTTTTCACATCATCAGAGTAGAGCATTTGAGCGGAAGAATAACTGATATATATATATTCAAAATGCCCACTGGCTAGTTACAGAAATGGTATAGTAACCGAGAGTTTCCAAAAAGTAAAAGAACAACATCGGAAAGTCTTCGATCGGAACCATGATTCTGTCGCTTTCCTCTCTTCTCGGTCCTCGGTCCTTCCGACCCGACGCTATAGCCGAGATCCAATTTAACACATTGGATCTCGTGTAACTGATTAACCTCATATTCACATATACGGTATATCATCCACAATCATTCATATTAACAAGTATAATGAGATGTGTCACACGTAGTGCATGTAGATGGGTCACACGTAGTGCATGTAGATGGGTCACACGTAGTGCATGTAGATGTGTCACACGTAGTGCATGTAATCAAAAGCTCATAACAATACTCACAACATATCATCCGACTCACAACCACAAATACGCATACGATAAACATCAGCGTTAAGGTTACCAGTACGCGCACGTACTTACTTTCGTAAACCGAACAACTTTGACGCCATCATGATTTTCGAAAATATTGACTAAAATAGTCCTATCATATGATATCTAATCATAAAAATAAAGACTACTCTAGCTTTACTAACTACTGAAAGAACTATGAAAGCTTAAAGCTCGGTACCGAAAACTTACCCAGCGCTTCGCTGCTTTTTCCCCCAGAGCTCCTCTCTCTAAAACCTCTCTCTAGAACCAAAATTCTCTTCTTGAAATGGTGTGAGAATTGAAGAGAAGAGGGGCTATTTATAGGAAAATTTGCAAGGGCATTTTGGTCTTTTCTCAACCTTCAACAGAATATTCCACGAAATATACCACGAATATTCTTTTGTTCCAAGAATATTCTTTTGTCCACAGAATATTCTTTTGGAATATTCTTTTGTCCACGAATATTCTTTTGGAATATTCTTTAAACCATTTCCGATCGGTTCGATTCGCGTAATTTTGGAGAAATCTCAAAATTCTGGTTAACTAGCTTTGAAGACCTTCTCTTCCATACTAGAAATGTCTATTCCAACTATTTTTCTGACTCTGCCTAGGCCATTTCCGGATTGACGGAAGTTTTCTCAAAACGTGTCCGAACGTGTCCGGTTTGAAACGAAAATCCGGAAGTTCCACTTATAGACATAGATGCACTGATTTCAAATATGTCCATAAAAATTCCCAATTCTTTCTCAGTTGTCACAACTCTAATTTTGAAGTCTTTACTTCCAACCTGGCTATCTGCCCTTTTCTCAGAATTTCCCTATTTCGTCTTATTAGGAAAAAGCCCTATCGGCTTCAGAATTAACTTCCGTAAGAGTTTAATGGAAGATAATAACTCACTGATTAATATTTTACCTTGACTTTGGGAATCCCATTTCTAGATCTCTAGATAGGATCCGTTTCCTAATTTTTAAGTTACTATTCACATTTTTTTACTTTAATTAATTATATTAATATTTAAATGTCAACTTGCACAACTTGTCTATTATTCCATTTTCATTTTTTTTTTTCATTTTTTTTTTCTGCATATTTTTCTTTATTTCGTTTTTTTTAATTAATTATTTAATTAATTAAATAATTATTTTTACATAACTTTTTTACAAGATTTTCCTATTGGTCCATTCTTGCATTTAGGCTTAAAAATACCTAAACTCACTTATTTTTCTCCAAAATTTCCAATTAATTAGTAAACATATTTTTACTAATTTCAAACCATTTTCCACTAATTTTTGAGCTTTACATAATTATTTCATAATTTTCTTTGCTCGAAGCTTAAGTAATTAGCTCAATATTACTTAATTACTTTATTATCACTTGTTGATAATTTTCTTAATTAAGACACTCCTTTATCTTCAAACTTTTGCCTTAACATTAGAATTTCCATGCCTCATGCATTATTTTATAATTTACAAGGGTATTTTCCATAATTTTTCTAAGTCAATTACAAATCCTAGGGGCATTTTGGTCATTTTGACACTTTGACACTTAAATTCCTGATTTCCTACAGAATTTAACTTAGAAAAATAGACTATAATTACACAAGTCTTGAGTCCTTTATTTCACTTATCAGAAATATCCATTATTTATAATTTTCCAGATAATAAATATCCGGGTATTACATTTCTCCCCCCGTTAAATAAAATTTCGTCCTCGAAATTTACGCGTATCACCTCAGAGAAATAACTTAGACCTTTTGTCTAACCCTTGTCCATGCATACTTACTTAGTATGCATCCCAACATTCCAACTGGTACTTCGGTTACATACAGACTCACATGTCCATTCTTCGTGCTTTCTAGCCGTTGCACTAACCGCACTTCGAACCATACGCTACGGATACTTATTCTATCGAACATTCTTAGATCATTTATTTCGTTGATCCGAGAAATCGTTTCGGCTTGATTATAAAGTTTTTATCATATTTTAAGTTGATATATACAAGTGTTTCCGTGGCGTCAAGACACCGCGTACTTTATATATATTGCTTCCGTGGCGCCCATAACACCGCGTACTTTAGTATTTTAGCGTTTCCGTGGTGCCCATAACACCGCGTACATAAGTGTTTCCGTGGCACCCATAATACCGCGTACTACACATTCATCATGTCGTACTTTGATATACGGTATCCCCATGGTTCCCATACACCGCAGCAATACCATATATCTCATACTCATGGATATCATGTCGTTCTTCGATATATTATGTTCCCATGGTTCCCTATGCTCTGATACCATAAAATGTCTCCCTGGCGAATCCACGCCGTGACAACAAATCGTACCTCAGCCGCTAGTTTTACGCCCCGCCTCTCGGCCAAAGGCAACCACCACCGGCCATGTCTGGGTAAGAGCCAATGCTTCGTCACGCATCACACCGTGAGAACCCCCAATCATGGTTAACTTAACTAGCTTTGATACCAAATGTAACAACCCGACTTTTCAAAACCAAGATAATTTTTTTTTAAAACATCTTTTCACATCATCGTAGTAGAGCATTTGAGCGGAAGAATAACCGATATATATATATTCAAAATGCCCACTGCTAGTTACGTAAATGGTATAGTAACCGAGAGTTTCCAAAAAGTAAAAGAATAACATCGGAAAGTCTTCAGTCGGAACCATGATTCTCGTCGCTTTCCTCTCTTCTCGGTCCTCGGTCCTTCCGACCACGACGCTATAGCCGAGATCCAATTTAACACATTGGATCTCGTGTAACTGTTAACCTCATATTCACATATACGTATATCATCCACAATCATTCATATTAACAAGATAATGTATGTGTCACACGTAGTGCATGTAGATGGGTCACACGTAGTGCATGTAGATGGGTCACACGTAGTGCATGTAGATGTGTCACACGTAGTGCATGTAATCAAAAGCTCATAACAATACTCACAACATATCATCCGACTCACAACCACAAATACGCATACGATAAACATCCCGCTACATAGGCTATTTTCTTCCCAAAATTTTGCCAGAACTTTGACGCCATCATGATTTTCGAAAATATTGACTAAAATAGTCCTATCATATGATATCTAATCATAAAAATAAAGACTACTCTAGCTTTACTAACTACTGAAAGAACTATGAAAGCTTAAAGCTCTGCAGGAAAACTTACCCAGCTAACCGTTTTTCCCCCAGAGCTCCTCTCTCTAAAACCTCTCTCTAGAACCAAAATTCTCTTCTTGAAATGGTGTGAGAATTGAAGAGAAGAGGGGGCTATTTATAGGAAAATTTGCGAGGGCATTTTGGTCTTTTCTCAACCTTCAACAGAATATTCCACAGAATATACCACAGAATATTCTTTTGTTCCAAGAATATTCTTTTGTCCACAGAATATTCTTTTGGAATATTCTTTTGTCCACAGAATATTCTTTTGTCCAAACCATTTCCCCGATCGGCATTCGATTCGCGTAATTTTGGAGAAATCTCAAAATTCTGTTAACTAGCTTTGAAGACCTTCTCTTCCATACTAGAAATGTCTATTCCAACTATTTTTCTGACTCTGCCTAGGCCATTTCCGGATTGACTAAGTTTTCTCGAAAAACGTGTCCGAACGTGTCCTAAGCCAAACGAAAATCCGGAAGTTCCACTTATAGACATAGATGCACCGATTTCAAATATGTCCATAAAAATTCCCAATTCTTTCTCAGTTGTCACAACTCTAATTTTGAAGTCTTTACTTCCAACCTGGCTATCTGCCCTTTTCTCAGAATTTCCCTATTTCGTCTTATTAGGAAAAAGCCCTATCGGCTTCAGAATTAACTTCCGTAAGAGTTTAATGGAAGATAATAACTCACTGATTAATATTTTACCTTGACTTTGGGAATCCCATTTCTAGATCTCTAGATAGGATCCGTTTCCTAATTTTTAAGTTACTATTCACATTTTTTTACTTTAATTAATTATATTAATATTTAAATGTCAACTTGCACAACTTGTCTATTATTCCATTTTCATTTTTTTTTTTCATTTTTTTTTTCTGCATATTTTTTCTTTATTTCGTTTTTTTTAATTAATTATTTAATTAATTAAATAATTATTTTTACATAACTTTTTTACAAGATTTTCCTATTGGTCCATTCTTGCATTTAGGCTTAAAAATACCTAAACTCACTTATTTTTCTCCAAAATTTCCAATTAATTAGTAAACATGTTTTTACTAATTTCAAACCATTTTCCACTAATTTTTGAGCTTTACATAATTATTTCATAATTTTCTTTGCTCGGAGCTTAAGTAATTAGCTCAATATTACTTAATTACTTTATTATCACTTGTTGATAATTTTCTTAATTAAGACACTCCTTTATCTTCAAACTTTTGCCTTAACATTAGAATTTCCATGCCTCATGCATTATTTTATAATTTACAAGGGTATTTTCCATAATTTTTCTAAGTCAATTACAAATCCTAGGGGCATTTTGGTCATTTTGACACTTTGACCCTTAAATTCCCTGATTTCCTACAGAATTTCACTTAGAAAAATAGACTATAATTACACAAGTCTTGAGTCCTTTATTTCACTTATCAGAAATATCCATTATTTATAATTTTCCAGATAATAAATATCCGGGTATTACATTTCTCCCCCCGTTAAATAAAATTTCGTCCTCGAAATTTACGCGTATCACCTCAGAGAAATAACTTAGACCTTTTGTCTAACCCTTGTCCATGCATACTTACTTAGTATGCATCCCAACATTCCAACTGGTACTTCGGTTACATACAGGACTCACATGTCCATTCTTCGTGCTCTCTAGCCGTTGCACTAACCAGACTTCGAACCATACGCTACGGATACTTATTCTATCAGAACATTCTTAGATCATTTATTTCAGTGATCCGAGAAATCGTTTCGGCTTGATTATAAAGTTTTTATCATATTTTAAGTTGATATATACAGTGTTTCCGTGGCGTCAAGACACCGCGTACTTTATATATATTGCTTCCGTGGCGCCCATAACACCGCGTACTTTAGTATTTTAGCGTTTCCGTGGTGCCCATAACACCGCGTACATAAGTGTTTCCGTGGCACCCATAATACCGCGTACTACACATTCATCATGTCGTACTTTGATATACGGTATCCCCATGGTTCCCATACACCGCAGCAATACCATATATCTCATACTCATGGATATCATGTCGTTCTTCGATATATTATGTTCCCATGGTTCCCTATGCTCTGATACCATAAAATGTCTCCCTGGCGAATCCACGCCGTGACAACAAATCGTACCTCAGCCGCTAGTTTTACGCCCGCCTCTCGGCCAAAGGCAACCACTCACTGGCCATGTCGGGGTAAGAGCCAATGCTTCGTCACAGATCACACTGTGAGAACCCCCAATCATGGTTAACTTAACTAGCTTTGATACCAAATGTAACAACCCGACTTTTCAAAACCAGTATAATTTTTTTTTTAAAACATCTTTTCACATCATCAGAGTAGAGCATTTGAGCGGAAGAATAACTGATATATATATATTCAAAATGCCCACTGTCTTCGCGGAACCATGATTCTCGCCGCTTTCCTCTCTTCTCGGTCCTCGGTCCTTCCGACCACGACGCTATAGCCGAGATCCAATTTAACACATTGGATCTCGTGTAACATTAACCTCATATTCACATATACAGTATATCATCCACAATCATTCATATTAACAGTATAACAGATGTGTCACACGTAGTGCATGTAGATGGGTCACACGTAGTGCATGTAGATGGGTCACACGTAGTGCATGTAGATGTGTCACACGTAGTGCATGTAATCAAAAGCTCATAACAATACTCACAACATATCATCCGACTCACAACCACAAATACGCATACGATAAACATCGGCGTTAAGGTTACCAAGACGCGCACGTACATACTTTCGTAAACCGAATGAATGGCCGTGTAAGTGTCTATCATGGGGGCCTCACCGAGTTCACGGCGACTTAATGGCTTACCCACATAGACTAGCCTTTCCTTCGACACCAAACTGTTCTAACATATTTGCATTCAATAAACATACCATAACAATACACATAGCACATACATGCATACCATGAACATCAGATTAGTGTTACAGTACGCGGACGTATCTTCGTTGACGGTAGACGGCACTTCCGTCAGAAATCGTACTTTTCTACGGAAAAACGTGAAATGGCCCGTCGGGCAGCGTAACAGCAGCAGATTAGGTTTTATGACGTCCTATAAGAGTAATATCACTTCCATTAGTGATTTGACACAATAATCGGCATTTTCGGTAAAATTACCATTTTGCCCCTATACCTCTACTTGGCGGAATTTCGCGGTAACCCACTACATAGGCTATTTTCTTCCCAAAATTTTGCCAGAACTTCGACGCCATCATGATTTTCGAAAATATTGACTAAAATAGTCCTATCATATGATATCTAATCATAAAAATAAAGACTACTCTAGCTTTACTAACTACTGAAAGAACTATGAAAGCTTAAAGCTCGGTCATAGGAAAACTTACCCAGCCGCCGTTTTTTTCCCCAGAGCTCCTCTCTCTAAAACCTCTCTAGAACCAAAATTCTCTTCTTGAAATGGTGTGAGAATTGAAGAGAAGAGGGGGCTATTTATAGGAAAATTTGCGAGGGCATTTTGGTCTTTTCTCAACCTTCAACAGAATATTCCACAGAATATACCACAGAATATTCTTTTGTTTTTGGAATATTCTTTTGTCCACAGAATATTCTTTTGGAATATTCTTTTGTCCACAGAATATTCTTTTGGAATATTCTTTAAACCATTTCCCCGATCGGTACCCGATTCGCGTAATTTTGGAGAAATCTCAAAATTCTGGTTAACTAGCTTTGAAGACCTTCTCTTCCATACTAGAAATGTCTATTCCAACTATTTTTCTGACTCTGCCTAGGCCATTTCCGGATTGACGGAAGTTTTCTCGAAAAACGTGTCCGAACGTGTCCTGGTTTGAAACGAAATCCGGAAGTTCCACTTATAGACATAGATGCACTGATTTCAAATATGTCCATAAAAATTCCCAATTCTTTCTCAGTTGTCACAACTCTAATTTTGAAGTCTTTACTTCCAACCTGGCTATCTGCCCTTTTCTCAGAATTTCCCTATTTCGTCTTATTAGGAAAAAGCCCTATCGGCTTCATTAGTAAACATGTTTTTACTAATTTCAAACCATTTTCCACTAATTTTTGAGCTTTACATAATTATTTCATAATTTTCTTTGCTCAAAGCTTAAGTAATTAGCTCAATATTACTTAATTACTTTATTATCACTTGTTGATAATTTTCTTAATTAAGACACTCCTTTATCTTCAAACTTTTGCCTTAACATTAGAATTTCCATGCCTCATGCATTATTTTATAATTTACAAGGGTATTTTCCATAATTTTTCTAAGTCAATTACAAATCCTAGGGGCATTTTGGTCATTTTGACACTTTGACCCTTAAATTCCCTGATTTCCTACAGAATTTCACTTAGAAAAATAGACTATAATTACACAAGTCTTGAGTCCTTTATTTCACTTATCAGAAATATCCATTATTTATAATTTTCCAGATAATAAATATCCGGGTATTACAACTGTTAAGTAAGAAATAGGCAAAAGTCTTACGTTTATTTTGAGGAAAAGGTTATAGTGTTTTTGGACCTTGAAAATTTAGAGAAAAAGTATGAAATATTATTTTGAGGATCTAGACCTATTATTAGGGGTTTAATTACAAAAGATTGGCTTAAATAGTCTTAAAGTCATTATTTAGAATTTAGGACCCACTTTCCCGAAAATTCAAGGAAAAATAGTTAGAGGATAAATTGTGGCCTAGAAATTTTAAAGTTGATATTTTATGGCTTAGAGAAGCTAATTAAGGAAGAAAAATCCATATATGGAATTAAGGATTTAATTTAAGCACTTATCCAATATCAATATAAACTACTAAACGTTGTAGCCGATCAGCTATTGGTCCATTTATATAACCGCAATTTGTCAATAAAAGTCCTCGTCATTATATGGCATCAATTATGTGGTCCAACGTGTTTGGTAGCATGTATTCGAATATGCAGAAGATTAAGGTCAACGTAAGAATTTATTTGATTGGGTAATAGATAGACCTTACACAGTATACTATTTATTATCTTCTTAGTGTTCCAAGGAAACTGTTCTATTCTCTATGCATTCTCTATTGGTATATTTTAAATGCAACGCTTACAACCTGTTTGAATTAACCTGTTGATATGCTATTTCCAATGCTTATCGTATTTCCAATGTAGTATTAACGTTGAAATAAGCACTAATCGATAATCGGCATTAATGGAGCAGCAGGGTCTTTTGCAGTTTCCCGTCGAATAATGCTTCAAAGCTGTTACTATTTATACCCTTTCTATCAAGTATTGATGATTCAGTTCAAGATCGACGAGCTTCTGGTCAAGACTGTCAAGCGTTCCCGATGGCAGATCCACGACGAGCTTTTGCAGGTCAAGTTCGACCAGCTTTCTTATTTGCAGATCGACAAAGAAAGGCGTTGTTTATCTCAGGGCCGAGAATGGATATTGGGAAGAAACCCAAGTGAACAAGAGAAATCAATTATCTTATTTGACAAGCAGAATAAAATGTCCACAGTTATGTTCTCTGAGTCTCTATTTATATCCTTTCGCCATACCTACCGTGTACAAATATATACACTGACTTGTCACTAATACTCACCATATACAATGTTTTATACACTATTTTCTACACTTTCCTTCTTCCTGTGGCACAATTTCAAATTATTGAAAGCTTATTCTATGTTTTATGCTTCCATCATTTTTTTCCCTTTGATCGATGATCGAGGTCGAAGATCGGCCCATCTGAGCGAAGTCGAAGATCGGGAGGGAAGAGAAGCCCAGTTTTGGAGGGGCCGCAAGATCTTTTCAAGATATTATTTTCTTTGGTTTCCTCCAAATTCAAAATGCTCCTCCATTTGCTATCTAATATCTCTGCGCCCCATCTCTCTCTCGAGAAAGTTTCTCATTTTTTCTTCATTCTCTGGCTCCAACCTTGCTGATGATGTGCGTTGGTTACTGGAGTTGTTTTGATTCTTCTGAGTATGTAAGTATTTCAATGCTTGGTTTTTCTCAGTTTAGATAGTTACCCTGTAGATGAATCTGTGTTTTTCATTCTCACTGAAGAGCTCGGTTTTTTCTTTCCTTCTTTTTTTATCCACGCCGTTAAAGACCCAGATTCACATGCTACGAGCACTGTGGTGAAAAACTTGAATCTTGGAAGATCAATGGGAGTCGAAGAATGAAGAGCATCTAGAGCTTCATCACAAAACGAGGGTTTCTCCTCAAATTAAGAATCTTTGTTATTATTGTTGCAAATAATTGAATTTGTCTTGCAGTTGGAGCTTTGTGTCTTGCAGATGTATGTGGATGAATGCGCGTTCAACTATTAAGCTTGAGAACCTGCTTCTTTCACTTCTATTTAAATTCTTTTTGAAGATACCATGATGTTTGCGATCTCCTTTGTCAAGATACAAGAAACTGTAACGATAATTGTTATTGAATCAGAACATTATGGCCCAAAGGCTAAAAATCAATATTTGATAAACAAATATGTCAATGTCTCGATATATATAGTTCTTTTTTTTTTTTTTTTGCCTCGAATGATAGTTCTTTTATATACAAATAGATGGACAAGTAGAAAAGATTGATAGTTCCTTTAGACAAGCTGTCCAAGATACCACACACAGCATGGTAGCAAAATAATAGAGAACAAGTGTTATTTCTTTCTCTACAATTCCATTGATCTAGCAAGTATAAATTATTGTAATTTGGCAAATACAGAATGACAACAATCATCAATATATGCAAACTGGTATAACTAAAGTTTTGTTTTTAACACCTCAATAGTTATATATTAATTATTTTGTTATTGGTAATTGTATGCAATGTGATAAATGGAACTACGTGTCAATCTTTCCCAGCTATAAATGATCTCACTTCACAGTCATTTATTAGGAGTAATGAAGGTCAAACGTTTTTCATACACCATGGGTAAAAAATAAACTCAATCAACATTTAACCATTTAAAATTTGTATATTTCCCACGTTGTTAGTGTATTTCTCCATGCATTTCTCCTTTTTTCCCAACAGTTTATATGTAGATGAAAGTCCTTATTGGTCATAGTGATTAAAGCCACGTATATTTCCCTAAACCCTAAACCCTCATTTTTTACATTATATGTATATTACTAATAGTTAAATATGACTAATAGGTATACTTATGGTTGCTGCGCTGAACTTAAACTTACTAAGTAAGTATAATCCGACGTGTTGCGCGTACAGGTTCCACGCTTCATTTACCTTAGAAATTACATATTCGGCACAAAAATAATACTGTATATTTTGAACTCCCAACAAGAAAATACCATTGTTATGCATCACAATTTTTGTTGGATTGTCCACAAGAAGATACTAGCCATTTTCCCTTGCTCTACTATTCGTCTGAATGTTCTGACCAACTGTCAGAGTCTTGCACGCGTGGGACATAAATTTACTGCAATTGAAAGCAATCGGTGGAGTCAGTGGCGGACCCACACTTGTGTAAGTGTGTGCAAGTGTAGACATAAAATTATGAGAATATATATATTTTGAAGGAATCTTTCATCAAACAGCCCTTGTAGTCTAGTGGTAGGTACGTTGTTTTGTATATAGACCCACCCACAGGACCCAGGTTCGATTCCTCCTGCTGCATCATTTATTCCCTTTTTGCAAATGAAACCAAACTCATACACGTTTCCCCACCACCCCTTTTTGCAATTGAAACCACTCATACACGTTTCCCAACCCCCAAAACCACACTCATACTAATATTATAGAGAAAAAAAATTACTATAACATACCCAATGTTTCCATTTTTTATATATTTTAAAAAATTATAAATTAAATACATTTATCATATATAATTTTACTCTTGATTATAAATAAATCCTAAAAGTAAAAAATTAGGATATTACAAAAGTCGTTGAGCTCATAGGGGTATCAGCTCTGTTGCAGTGATTCATTCCATATTTTTTAAGAAGCTCTCGCAGATATTTGGTTTGGAAAATAAATATTTCATTCTTCTTTTGCTTGATTTGAAGTTCTAAGAAGAAATTTAATTCTCCTATCGTAGACATTTCAAACTCACCTTGTATGATCTTAGAGAACTCTTGACACACTTACGTTAAAGGTGATATGTTTGATAAGATTAATGATGAAGATATAATGCAATATTTTCAAGGAATGAAGAATCGAAGAATGCTTTTGCAATCGTTCTATTATAGTAGCTTAGTTGACTCTTGATTATTATTTTTCTATGTTAAGTTGAAGTTTTCTTTTCTTTTTTTGTCTATATTCTTTTGTTTTTTAATGCATTTAAAATTTTCCTTTAAATATAAAAACCCCCGAATCCCCCCACTAATTGTGCACACATAAATATAAAAACCTGGGTCCGCCCACTGGGTGGAGTGTATTAATTCCTTTTTGGAATGTGGTCAAAATAGTAATGGTAAACAAATGGAGTTGTGGATGATAAAGTTTGTTTGCCACATCAAAATATGATGACAGTGCGTTATTGCAACATTTTTTCAACGTTATTAAACTACTGAATTTGTAGTCATCTTCTAAGTCAAACGTCAAATAATTACATTATGAGCATAGAAATTTGAGTTCTTTGATTCTGGGAGAATATGAACAACAAAATGAACATAAACTAAATAGGGTTGCATTATACAATTTAGGTTTGTCAAAAAAAAAAATTGATATGAAATATTTGATTTATGAAAATAGTGTGTGTGTATGTGTATATATATACACATATGGTTATATATATATATATATATATATATATATATATATATATATATATATAAAAGTTCGAATCATTAAACGAATTACCAAATTAACATTAAACGAATTACCAAATTAACATGGAACGAGAAGATATCTTTAAATTACACATTCCAATTTGAAGTTCTTAGTTTTCCTACACGTTTGCATGAAATACTTTAGCGTAAGCCTATCTCGACTGCCTTTGTTAAAGAATTTATAGCTCAAGATGACCATTCATTGGGCACTTTTGAACACATCGTGCCACCTTCGTCAGTGACCAATAAAAATAAGAAACAATTCATTAAGGAGGGATATAACTTTTACCCAATAGCAACGCGTGTGATAGCAAGAGGAAGAACGATTAAAGGTTCCTGACATGCCTGCAATACATGCGGAGAAAAAGTACGTCCAAAAAGAAGGTGTTGAAGGAGCAGGCAATTTAATGCACATTACAACATGTCATAGTCGAACCACGTTCATTGCGTTGTTGGATAATTTAAAGGAAAAATTTGGAGTGTTTGTTGTTGTTTAGCATGCCCAGACAGGGGCGGATTTTAGGGGGGGCTAGGGGTGGCCCCGCCCCCTAAAATTACAGAAATAAACCCAAAAGTTTCAGAAATTATACTTAAGCCTCCTAAAAATTTTAATATTTTCACTTTAGTCCCTATTAAAAAGTTTCATAGAGGGACTAAAATGAAAATGTTGAAATATTTATGAGGCTGAAGCATAATTTTAGAGAATTTTGGGTCCATTTCTGTAATTTTCGCCCCCAAATTTTAAATACCGACTCTACTGGATTTTGTTCTGTAATTTTCGCCCCCTAATTTCCTTTCCTGGCTCCGCCCCTGTGCCCAGATAAGCCAGACTATTGAGACAGGTTGTTTTTTTGTTACTATTCTCAGTTATATCAATGACTTGGCTCTTAATATTTGTATTTGTGATCTTACATGTTTTCTGTATGCATGTAGGGGTTGAGTTGAGTACTGTACTTGGTGCCATTCGTATCTATCTCAATCCAGATTTTCCTGAGGTTGCTGTGACGGAGGAGTGTTGGGAATATGAATGGATGTTGTTTTTTCAACTGTGGTTTCTGAAGTAGTTTAGGTTATGTTACTTTTTTGTTTCGACTACCCTTTTTTTTAGGATACCTGTGCAGTAAATATCACTGCATGTTATGACAATTTGACAGTTACTTCTCACGAATATATTTGCTGAGTAATGATCATTTTACTGCAAGTTCTTCCTCATATATATGAATGAATAATAAATGTATAAGGTAAACGTATCGATGCTATTTATCGACACATTTATATCTAAGTTTAGTTTAAAGGATTCTAGACGGTATTAATGAGCGCCTTGACTTTTCTTCATTTTTCTCTACAATATTCCTTTTGTGGTTGGTTAGATTTGCTGCTACTCATAAATTGATGAACATTTTTGAGGCAGATTAATGATGACTACCATGTGTACACGTAAACCGTATTTATATTCTCAGCATTTACTTTTCACTTATATTTTTTTCAAGGGGTTTAAACTTCTCATGTTGCATGAGAAGAAGTTCCTACACATACATGAAATGATGGGACCCACATATATATATAATGCTAATTATATGTATATGTGGGTCCAATCATTTCATGTGTGTGTAACATGAGAATACACTTCTCCTACAACATGAGAAGTGTTTTTCCCTTTTTTCAATCACACTTATTTTACAGCAAGTTCTTCCAGGTAGATATGTATGCGTGATCAATGGATTCAGTATTATTCACTAACCTATTTATTATAATACAATCAATATGAATCTTGAATTTAAACAGATGTTTGCGGGTATTAATGAGCTTTTTGACTTTTCTTCATTTTTTCTGCAAAAACCCTTTCGTAATTGGTCAGTTTTGCTGCTATACTTAACCTAATGAATATTTACAAGGCAAATGCATGATAACTATACCAGTGTAAGTTAATTCGTAATTATATTTCCAAGACCCCTCTAAAATTTTCATCTATTACTGTAATATGAAGTAAATGTAGAGACAGTTTAATAGACAGGCTAAAATAAACCTTCTTTTGTACATACCAGACCCTACTGCACGTTATACAAACATAAACAACAGAGGGTGAAACAACGCCGAGCAAAACAAAAATTCCAAATATCCAGTACTATAAACATTCGATGCTACGTATTATATTCTCCTATATTTTTTATACGTGGACCAATAGAAAAACTATTGGCTAATATATATGTAAAGCAAAATCTGATGCAATGCATATATTTTACAATAACTAATATTTATCATGTTGCAAAACGATTTTAATGGGTTTCACCATCAATAACATAATTATTCAAATTAATGACTAGGTAGATTTATTATATGGGCAGGTATTGAATTGTTTGTGCCTTTTGCCTTCCGTATGAAGTTCCCTCCCAAATAGCTGAAGTTTCCTCCTAATTCAAACTATATATCCACTTGCCAACATAGATCATCCACAAATTTGTCATATTTCTGGGGTTGAATTCTGTCACGTTGAACCTTTTACGCACTTGGGTATTTTATAATTTATTTCAATAAGTTATCACGATGTTCTCTTGCCTTGCCTTCTCATGTCTCTTTAATATGTTGAACAACAAAATAACATAACCGGTGCAGAAGATGAGTTCTCATATTCCAAATAACAATCCGTTATCGTATAATGTTTTCAAGTTCTTAACCGCAACTTGTCTCTTTAATAGTTTCAGTATATAAATCAGGAGGTTGACATTCTTCTCTATGAAATTTTAATTATTTTTTTAATCCATGTAAATTCATATTTTAGATGCTCATTAATTTATATTTTCCTATTTGTAGGATCAACCTCCACAGGTACAGTAAAATAAATTGTGGTTTTTGTCAAATTTATATTCCTACCCATAATATATTTTTTTCATAGGAATCATCAGCTTTAAGGGAATCTTTCCAGTCTAACTCAGTAATTAATGTCATTGAGGACGATGATAACACATTGTCACAAATGATAAATCCTTTGGACTCTAACTCCAAAAGAAAGATCATCACCGGTGAAATTGAACAAGTTTGTGTAGATATTGAACTTTTTGGACTGACGACACCAAAATTTAGCATAACCAAACCGGTGAAAAATATTAATAAGGAGAAATGATACTATTTTGTTTAGGAGAATCACATATTATCATTTTGTGTTTTGTAGCCAGAATATGAATTACTGAACGATTGTTTATTTGGTTAACTTAATTTTCTTAATGTGGATGAAATGGGTTTCATTTTCCAGCATACATTAAATTTCTTCTTGACATTCAACCAAATATTAGCCAAGTCATAAGATATTCCTACCATTATTGAAGCATTTGACTCAACTTAACAATTATTTAAAAAGTTAGTCAATTAATTCATTAAAGCGTGAATTGAGGTTATTAAAGTTAACCATTTATATGTTAGGAAGGACCATGCATTCCAGATTTTGTATTCCTATCAACGTTAATAAAGGCTCCATATGTTCCATTACTCACCAGTCAGCAATTGCAAACTTAATTCAAGCTACTAGCTTAATTATTTGGGATGAAGCACCAATGGTTAAGAGACATTGTGTCGAGGCCTTAGACCGAACATTGAGGGATTTGATGAAGTGAGATTGCATATTTGGAGGTAAATGTGTTGTAATGGGGGGTGATTTCAGGCAAATCTTGCCAGTTATCCCAAAAGGTGGACGAGCAAAGGTTGTTGATGCAACTATTAACGCTTCTCCTCTTTGGAAATAATGTAGATTACTGCAACTAACGAAGAATATGAGGTTGACGTCTTCAGTTAATCAAGTTGAACAAGAGAAGATTAAATCATTTTCGAATGGTTGCTAAATGTGGGAGATGGGGCCATTAGGTTGCCACATGATGGTTTTGTTGACATCACTACACCCCAAGAGTTGCTGCTTCATGATGATTGTAACCCAATTAGATGCATTGTTGAAGCTACTTACCCAAATTTAAAAGAACGTATATTTGATGAAGGTTACCTAACCAATAGGTCAATTCTTACACCTAGAACAAAAAATGTGGATATATTGAATGAGTACATTTGTTCATTATTGCCTAGTGATGCAGTTGAGTACTTTAGTTCTGACTCTATAGGTCGTACAGAAGATACTAATGGAAGCTTCGATGATTTGTATAACACAAAATATCTCAATGCAATTAAATGATCGGGATACATTATCATAATTGGTATTGAAAGTTGGTGTACCAATTATGTTAATAAGGAATATTGATCGTGCAACGTGGTTGTGCCACGGTACAAGGCTACAAATTACACAACTTGGAAAAAATGTCATTAAGGCTAAGACATTGAACGGCACAAGTGTCAGTGAATATATTTTGATTCATAGAATGGATATGAACCGATCTGAATGTAAACTTTCGTTCACCTTGACAAGACGGAAGTTCCCCATTATCATTTCATTTGCAATGATGATAAATAAAAGTCAAGGACAATCTATGACTAATGTTGGTCTCTACCTACCGACCACAGTTTTCTCACATGGGCAACTATATGTTGCACTTTCTAGGGTGAAGAGTTTCAATGGTTTGAAAGTACTTATCCTAGATGAATTCAACAAATGTAGTAACACTACAACAAATGTTGTTTACAGAGAAGTTTTTCAAAAACTCGTCACTCCAGAAATCGTTACAATGTATGTTTTGTGATGCCAGAGTGAAATGTAAATGATGTGATAATATGATGAAGGGAAATTGTTTGATCTTTACATGATATCATGTGTGATAAGTTTAAATCATTTAAGTATTTAACATATCCGTGCATCGCACGGGTCAAATGTCCTGTTTGCAACTAAATGAGCAAAAGAACCAAGTTGCAAATAAGAGTTTGGAAGAGGATTAAGTGGGATAATTTATTAGGAGTGGTCCCACAACACAACACTCACCTTCCCACATTGTCATTTGGTTAAACATGCAGCACCTTAATAAACCATTGGATACAAGGAGTCACGGGCCAATCCTCATGCAAACCAATTCCTCACTATTCATTAAAAACATTTTGGCCCATATACCCAACTGAAACTTCAGCGCCTTTTCCCTTATTATTTGGCCATTCAACCAGGGAAAAAAAACAGAGGAAAAAAGAAAGAGACAGGGAGAGATCAGCCATCTGTTTCATGCGTTAACCGACACCTCATCCTCTCCTTTCTCAAACTCACGCCACATCACTTCCCACAAGCACCAATTAATCAATTCAGCCTCCCTCATTGATTAACCAATCGGCCAACACACTCCCTCATATTTTCTTTTGTTCATTTCGGTTCTACACACAAAAGAAACAGGGTGAGAGCGTGAAAAAAACCGAGAACAAGAGACGAAGAGGAATGGAGGAAGAATAAACATGCAAGTGGCAATCTAGAATAGGGCAAGTGTCTAGATTCGCATTTCATATTTATTTTCATGATTTGATACGTAGTTTGCACAGTGATGATGAAAGAAATTCTGGTCTTAGTGAGAGAAAGTGTAAGAGCAAGTGAAGTAAACATAGCTAAACATGAACTCAAGTTTAGATTGATGATGGGTAGTGATGTATGTGGCTAAATGTCATTATATGATGCTGAACGAATTTTGGGGAGAGCGACTTTTGAATCTGTCTTGCTGTCCAGGGAAGTTTAGTCTGTTCCTTATGAAAATATCATAGAAATGATTAAAAGCTGAAGTCAATAGAGTGTACATACGCAATACGGCTGTATGAGGTTGGGAGCACGTTGGAATTGATACTTGGAGGTGAACATCAAATGAAACTAACTGTTTAGTACTTCCAAGTATTAAATGAGTATTTTAAGTTATAAAAGCATGTTTAATTGTAAAGATGGAAAAATTATAGATTTAAGGGAAAGCTGTTCAAAATCATTTTGTAAGCTAGGATAATTGTGAAAGGCGTGATTGAAGGATGTTTTGGTACTTAAGGATTTATAAAATCAGTAGGTAAATTTTATTAGAGGTTGATATATGAATTTCAAAATTTATAGGAATTGACAATTGCTAGAGCTCAAGACAAAGGCAAAAAAAAAAAAAAAAAAGGATTTTGGTAAAGGTATAGTTTTGGAAAGAGCAACAGGTGAGTGAATAACGTCCTTAATTTTTATAAATGATATTTTTATTGTTGAACTTTTATATTTATTTCCATAATTAAAAGTATGATTTTGTGAAGGAATATTTGTTGATGGTTTATGATTAAAGAATGATGATTTTATTTGTTATTATGTATTTTCTTCCAATTGTTTCAAAGTATAATTTATGATTATGCACTTGAATGGAAAGGAAGACTTTCAAGATATTTTCATAAATTTTATATTGAGATGATCTTGGATTTTGAAAAAGTTTATAAGCTAGAATTGATTATTTGAAATGGAATATTTTCACTTTAAAAGGATTTTATCGACAGATTGAATTTGAAGGAAAGTTTTGAAGTATTATATTGTTTGTGAAACTTCATGCTGGGGAATTTGATTATGAAGTATGAGATATAATTGTTATTATCTTGAAGGAAGAATTTTTATTACTTTGATAAATTGACCCCAAGCATGCTTGAAAATGTTTTGGAAAGGACTTAATACAGAACGCTGGTTGCTAACAGCAGTAATGTTAGTTCTTGGTGCACCATGGTTAACCTCGAGCTCGCTTGATATTCATGAGATTTATTATCATGCCTGTTTCATGAACTATGTGTCCATGCCTGTTTCATGGACTGTGTATCCATGTCTGTTTCATGACTTCGAGTCATGTCTGGTTAATTACCCTCATGGACTATGTGTCCATGCCTGTTTTCATGGTTTCGAGCCATGCTTGATTAGTTACCCTCTTGGATTGATGAGGGCCTTTTTGTCTTTAGCCTTAGGGTCCACAATTGTAACATCCCAATTTTTAAAGCGGAATTTTTTTTTTTTTTTTCAATCAGAGTAGAGCAATGGAGCGACGAGTAACTGATTCATAACAAAATATCAACCATAGTGTAACATTGTAACGATTACAGTTATCCTAGAGTTTGAAAGTACCTACAGAAAACAGTAAAGGTTTTTCCCGGCTATCGGCTTAGACTTGCTGCTTCCCCCGGTCTCCAATCTTCGGTCAGTATGTAAAGTCCTACACAACAATAGCCCGCACATTATCCTGTGCCACAATCACGTGTCCTCAGCTCTAGGAAAACTCAAAACGGTATTATCATGTCTATAACCCGTATGTAACATCCCAACTTTTCAAAGCAGTATAAATTTTTTTTTATCAAACATCATTTCAAAATGATCAGAGTAGAGCAACGGAGCAATTGAGTAACTGATATGTATATATAAAGTGCCGTAAGTCTGGCTGGATACAACAATGTGCAAACCGTGTGGTTCAAAAGTGTATAACAACAGAAAGAAATCTTCAGCCGGATCTTCAAGCAATTCTCCCGCCGAGTTTCTACGCAGGCTGCTTGTCTTTCTCTGCAGCTCTCGGCCCTCCCGATCCACGAAGCTATGTTAAGGCCGAGACCCGCACCGGATCTCGAGTAATCAGTTAACCTCATGTTTATGTATACGAGGCAGACATTAACAATACTAACATCACTCAATCACAACCCATGCATATGTATTGCCCCCAGCATGCAAACATATTGCACCCAGCATATAGACAGATTGCACCCAAGATACTGAGCATTGCACCCAAAGATACGAGACATATTGCACCCAAAGATACGAGACATACCCTCTAACCACTATATGTACCCAAACAAGATAACACTCCTACACACATACCACATATATGCATACCATAAACATCGAGTTAGTGTTACGAGACGCGAACGTACCTTCGTTGACGGTGAGACGGTACTTCCAGTCGAAATCGTACTTTTTACGGAAAACTGTGAAACGTCCAACAGTGGCACGTCGGACAGCGTAACGGCAGCAAATCAGAGTTTCTGATATCCTATAAGGGTAATATCACTTTCATTAGTGATTTGACATTACGACTGGAATTTTAGGTAAAAATTACCATTTTGCCCCTATACCCCTAATTGGCGGAATTTCGCCAGCACTTCGTTACTCTGACTAATTTTCTTCCCAAAATTTTTCCAGAACTTCGACGCCATTTTGATTTTCGAAAATAAAGACTAAAATATCCCTCCCATATGATATCCAATCATACTTGAAAATTTAAAGGCTATTCTAGCATTACAACCCCTACTTTTGAAAGAACTACAAAAGCTTCAACTTTTCGGAGACTCGATCCCTACCATGTTTTTACCTCTTCAGGCATATTTTTCAATGCAATGAGGCCTAAAAAAAAGAATAGGAATTTCATCCCCTACTTCCTAAATCTAACTAACAATTCTACTAATTACCAAACTAAAAAGCTAAAGACCGTAGGACTTACCCGTTGAAGACTTCTGCAGAATTTCTCCAGAGCTTCTCTCTCTTCTTTCTCCCTCTAGGATTCGGCCAAACAAGGGAAATGAGGTGAGAAAATGAAGAGGAGGCTTGCCCTTTATATAGGCAAAAGTTGGGCAAGTTGTGTAATTTTCACAAACCAAGTTTGGGCCCAAAGTTGTAATTTTCCCTTACCTAATTACCACATAAAATCAAACTAGAATGGTGTTTAATTCTGGTCCATGGGAGTGTTTGGTCGACATAACATGGCTGTTGTGGCACAAAATGATTGGTTCCAAGTGATGACTCAAACTTGCTTTATGCCCGTCAAACTCATTCCTAAATGTTGAGTTAGAATTTATTTTCTTTATATCCAAAAATATGCCTATCTGCATTTTTCCCTATTTCGTCTTATTAGGAAAATGCACAATCGGACTCGAATTAACTTCCGAAGAGTCTAACGGAAGATAAAATTCCACCGATCAATATTCTACCCGACTTTGGAAATCCCATTCCTGGATCACTAGATAGGATCCGTTTCCTAATTTTTGAATTACTATTCACCATTTATTATTTTTAATAGAGTTTATTATTTTTGAAACTCTTTTATATTATTCTAATACATTTTCTTTTCTTTTCTTTTTCTGCCCATTTTTTTTTAATTTCGTTTTTTTTATATATTTGTTTAATTATTTAATTAATTAAATAATTAATTAAATAATTATTTTTACATAATTTTTACAAAATTTTCCTATTGGTCTATTCTTGCATTTAGGCTTAAAAATACCTAAACTCATCCATTTTTATCAAAACTTTCCAATTAATTAGCAAATATATTTTTACTAATTTTAAGCCAAAAACCACTAATTTTAGGGTTTTACATAATTATCTCTGAATTTCCTTTGCTTATGCTTAAGTAATTAGCCAATAATTTCCTAATTACTTTCTTATCAATAGTTGATAATTTTCTTACTTAGGATGCCTCATTATCTCATAACTTTTGTATTGACATTTTTGCTTTATGCCTCACGCATTATATTAATATTTACGGGGCATTATGGTCTTTCAATACTTTTGAGTATTCTCCTTCAATTTCTCCAAGTTTGTAACTTAATAAATTACCTAAATTAGGGACAATATCCTTCCCTATTTCAAATAGATTTTTACTTGCCTCTTTTATAGCTTTCACAGGGTATTTATAACCCACAATGTGCTTAGGGACCTATTTGCAAATTATCTAATTTCAAGAGAAATTACCCTGACAACAAGGTAAACTCAATACAAGGTGTTTGAGACCTCATATTCACCTATTTTTAATAGGTATATTTTCCAATTTTGATATTTACCCTAAGTGTGATTTTTAGGGTATTACACCGTAAAAGGCTGTATGTATAACGACAACTCTGGACAGAGCCTCGGTATATGAACGTATCTATGACATATATGTATATGAGAAACATAGGATTAGTGTTACAGTACGCGTCCATACCTTCGTTGACGTACGTAGATGTTTCTGGCGGAAACTGTACTTTCTGACGGAAAACGGGTTTGTCCGAAATGCAGACGTTGGACAATAACGGCAGCGAATCAAGGTTTCGATGTCCTATAAGAGTAATATCACATTTATTAGTGATTTGACATCATAACGGGCATTTTAGGTAAAAATTACCATTTTGCCCCTATACCCCTAATCGGCGGAATTTCGCTAGCACTTCGTTACTTTGACTCTGATTTTCCAAAATTTTGCCAGAACCTTGACCCCACCATGATTTTCAAAATTTAGGACTAAAATACCCCTATCATATGATATCTAATCATACTCGGAAGATTAAAGGCTATTCTAACATTTCTACGCTAACTACTAAAACTTAAGACTGAGTACCGAAAAACTTACTCAGAGCTTCGCTGCAAATTTCCCCGGCTTTCTCCTCCTCTCTTCCTCTCTCTAAATTTCGGTTTTCTCTAGTGAGAAGTGGTGTGAAGAGTTTGAATGAGGGGGGGTATTTATAGGTTTTTAGAAGTTACTATTCATGCTTTACTGCATCGGATATCGACCGTCGGATCGCACTTTGCCAAATGTCAAGATCCTCACCGGGCCACTTGTCCAAACCGTCCTTGAGCCCTTAGGTGGCACAAAATTGACATCATCTTGATGATGTCACATGCCCTTGATCCGACAGAAATTCCCCGATCGGTGTCCGATTCGCGTAATTGCGTAAAATCCCAAAAATTCGGAATTACAACTTTGAAGACACTTTCTCACACACTAAAAATGTCTAGTCTAAACATCTTTTTGATTCCATACAGGGTTCCAACTGTCAGTCTGAAATTCCTCGAAATGCGTGCACGGTTACGGAATTGAATTCCGGAATCATCAACTTCTGGACAAAAATTCACCGACTCCAAATATGTCCAGATAATCATAAACTCATTCCCAGATGTTGAGTTACAATTTATTTTGTTCAAATTCTAATTTTCTGACTATCTGCCTTTTTATCAGATTTTCTCTATTTCGTCTTATTACTAACTTCTTCTACCGATCTTAGAATTAACTCTAGGTACAGCTCAATTCAGGATAAAAATCCACTGATCAATAATATATCCTGACTTTAGAAATCCTGTTCCTGGTTCTCTAGATAGGATCCGTTTCCTATAGATAATTATTTACTTTTTACTATTTACTTTAATTAATTTAAATATAAGAGTTTAATATTTTTACTCTTCCTATTTCCTTTTTCATTCATTTTTTTTCTTTTTTCCTCCCTCCCCATGTCGGCAGCCCTTATATATATAATATATATATTTTTATTTTATTTTTTAATTAATTATTTAATTATTATTTTAATTATTTTTACATAATTTTTCATAATTTTTTTCCTATTGGTCCAAATTTGTTTTTAAGCTCAAAAATACTTAATCTCACCTATTTTTCTCAATATTTTCCAATTAATTATAAAATATATTTATGCTAATTTTTAGCCATATTTCACTAATTTTAGGGTTTTACATAATTATCTTTGAATTTTCCTTTGTTCATGCTTAAGTAATTAGCCAATATTTACTTGATTAACTTCTTACCAATAGTTGATAATTTTCTTGATTAGAACAACTCCATATCTCATAACTCTTGCACTAACATTTGTGTTTTATCTCCCATGTATTATATTAGAATTTACGGGGGCATTTTGGTCATATCAATACTTTTTGCTTCTCCCTTTCTAATTTTCCTAAGTTCATAATTTAATAAATTACTAAAATTAGAGGCAATATACTCTCTCAATTTTAATAATTATTTTACTGTCTTTCTGGATTTTTCACAATTTTTCTAAGTTATTATGTCCCTCAAGGGCATTTTCATCATTTGGCACTCTGGCACTTAAATTCTCTAATTTCCTACAAAATTCAACTTAGAAAAATAGACTATATTAACACAAGACTTAAGATCATAATTTCACCTATCAGAAATAGCCAATTTATTTATCAAAATATAATATTTCAGATAAATAAATATGCGGGTATTACAACAATAAAAAATAACCAAGGATTTTGTATAGGCAAATCTTGGATCGTTCTCTCTCTCGAGGAGCCTTTTATTGAATCCTAAGTGTAATACCCCAAAAAAATACGTATCTTAATTTGGTAAGATTATACCTATAGAAAGTAGGTGAATATGGGGTATCAAATAATAAGATATAATTATCTTATTTTCTAAGGAAAAATCTCTCGGAAATTAGAGAATTTAAGGGCCAAAGTGCCAAATGACCAAAATGCCCCTAAGGGACATAACTGATTTAGGAAAATTGTGAAAAATCCTAAAAGTCAGTGAAATAATTATTTGAATAAATGAGAGTATGTTATCTCTAATTAGGTAATTTATTAAGTTACAAACTTAGAGAAATTGTAGAAGAATACTCAAAAAGTAAAGAAATGACCATAATACCCTTGCGATTATGGAAAAATGCGAATAATACGTAATGCATGAAAAATCTCATGTTAAAGCAAAGGTTAAGAGGTAATGTGGTATTCTAATTAAGAAAATTACTAAGCAGTGATAACTGAGTGATTAAGTATTTATTAGCAAATTACTTAAGCACAAGTATAGAAAATTCGGAGATAATTATGTAAAGCTCCAAAATTAGTGATAAATGGCTAAAAATTAGCATAAATATATTGGTTAATTAATTGGAAAATTTGAAGGAAAAAGGATGAGTTTAGGTATTTTTAAGCCTAAATGCAAGAATGGACCAATAGGAAAATTTTGTAAAAATTATGTGAAAATAATTATTTAATTAATTAAATAATTAATTAAATAATTAATAAAAAAATATAATAAATAAAAAAAAACGAAATAAAAAAAAGGGCAGAAAAGAAAAAAAGAAAAAAAAAATAAAAATAAAAGGAAACTTAATAAATAAGTTTTATTATAATAATAATATAATTAATTAAAGTGAAAAAGGGTGAATAGTAAAATGGGAATTAGGAAACGGATCCTATCTAGAGATCTAGAAATGGGATTCCCAAAGTCAAGGTAAAATATTAATCAGTGGGATTTTATCTTCCGTTAAACTCTTGCGGAAGTTAATTCAAAGCCGTTTGTGCTTTTTCCTAATAAGACGAAATAGGGAAATTATGAGAAAAGGCCAGATAGCCAAGAGGACGAAAAGGTTATGTTGTGACATTTGGAAAAGAATTGGGAATTTTCATGAACATATTTGGATTCATGAATTTTTCAAGAGATGGGTGTTTCCGAAAACAAGTTTCGACACGGACGCGTTTGGACACGTTTTCGAGAAAGACTCAACTGGACTGTTGGAGCCCTATATGGAATCAAAATATAGGTTAACTTGGACATTTCTACTAAGTGAGAATATGTTTTCAAAGTTGTAAATCCGGAATTTTGAGATTTCTCCGAAATTACGCGAATCGGGTACCGATCGGGGAAATTGGACTGGATGAGACACGTGTCATCATCCAATTGGCTCATCTTTGGCTTGGAGAGGGGGCAGCACGTTTTGGTGTGTTGTATGGCCAAGAATCACTCTTCAAAATATTAAAGGGAAAATTACAACTTTGGACCCAAAATTTGAGAAGGGAAAATTACACTTTAGGACCCAAAATTTGCCTATAAAAAGGCAAGAGCTCTCTTCATTTTTCTCACCCCATTCTCAAGTGAAAACCGAAATCCTTGAGTGAGAAAGAAGAGAGAGAAGCTCTGGGAAGTTCTCGCAAGTCTTCAACGGGTAAGTCTTTCGGTCTTTAGTTTTTAGTCTTTAGTTTAATAGTTAGTAAGGCTAGAATAGTCTTTATTTTTATGATTTGGGTATCATATGGGAGGGCTATTTTAGTCTTTATTTTCAAGAATCATAAATACGTCGAAGTTCTGGCGAAATTTTGGGAAGAAAATAGCCTATGTAGCGAGCGCCGGGCGAAATTCCGCCAAGTAGGGTTATAGGGGCAAAATGGTAATTTTTACCTAAAATGCCGTTATAATGTCAAATTACTAATGGAAGTGACATTATTCTCATAGGATATTTGAAACGTTGATTCTGCTGCCGTTACGCTGCCCGACGTCTGCATTGTTTCACGATTTTCCGTAAAAGTACAGTTTTCCGTAAAACGTGCTAGAAATACCGTAATCCGTCAACGAAGGTACGTTCGCGTACTGGTAACCTTAACTCTGATGTTTATTGTATGCATATGTGTATATTGTCTGTCATGCCAATTGTTTGTCATGCCTGTACTCTGACTGTACTGTTGTTCTGTCATGCCTATTGTCTGTCATGCCTGTACTCCGATTGTACTATTGTCTGTACTCTGATTGTACTATTGTCTGTACTCCGATTGTACTATTGTCTGTACTCCGATTGTACTATTGTTCTGTACTTTGACTGTACTATTGTCTGTACATCCGACTGTACTATTTTCTGTACTCCGACTGTACTGTTGTCTATCATCCGACTGTAGGATTGTCTGTCATCCGACTGTATTGTTATTGCGATACATATCTGATATGTATATCCTATGTCTGATCGTAGTAAATGTTGCCAAAAGTCTAAGAGTGTCTGTTGTACATATATGATGTATGTAATCATGAGGTTAACCGTTACCTGGGGTTCGATGCATGGACCTCAGCTCTTAACTTAGCTTCAGGGTCGGGTGGACCGAGAACCGAGGAGAGGGGCAAGCAAAGACGCCTAGGAGTCCCAGCCGAAGACTCCTTTCTGTCATTTCTTTTGAAACACTTCTGTATCGCTGTTTAAACAGAAAAACATGTTACCATGGGTATTTTAATATATATATCAGTTACTCAATCGCTCCGGTGCACTACTCTGATCATTTTGAAATGATATTTGAAAAAAAAAAAAATTTATACTGCTTTAGAAAAGTCGGGTTGTTACACTAAGTAATGTAAATGTCATGCGAATGCAATTAAAACAAGGGAAAAAATTGGTTTTGGCTTTTCAAATTAAGAAACTAAAAAATAATGCAAATTAATTAAATGCTAAACTATTATTTTTGATATTTTCTTTATAAAATGGTGAATGAGTGAATGGAATGGATGAAGTGAAAATATGAATGATGAACGTTCTTGGTAATGAAGAAATAACTATCATTCCTCATAAAAGATTATGGGAATTTAAATTCATCAAGTCTTAAGAAAAACCTCATGATAACACTTGAGTCCAATATTCTCAATTAATAGTAGCTCCTACAAACATAGCTAACCACCACCTCTTGAGAAATTGTTAAAAACCACTTGATGTGCAATTAAAATTGGAATAATACAACATGAGTCTTCTTGAAATTGAGTACATAACAGTCCCTCAAATGGCACAAATCAACCACATTAACTAGACAATAACACGCTAATTAATATAATCTCATTGTAACCACAAGAAAATAAAACACATGTATTTTTCACACTACAATATCCAATTTCAAATGCAAATATTCATTGCACATAACAGTACCCCAAGTCTCAACTACAAAACATATATAAATCAAATATTCATAGCATAAGCATAACAATAAACTAGAAAAACTCCCCATTAAAGCAATTGAAGCTCAAGCCAACATCTCCATGGCCAAGAAGCAAGACAAATCAGCCACACGCAGCCATTAAAATACCCAATCGAATCTGCAGAACGCTGCTCTGCTCCTTCTCAAATCTGATCTCTCGGTTCTGACGGCTAAGGGTGGTGCTTACGTTGTGGAGGTCGCCGGCGACAATGATAGCTGAAGGTCGATGGATCAAAGTCGAAGGTCCGATGGTTTAGTCTCGTGACGCCCCTTTTCATCGGGTCTGGGTGTCTTTTTATCAATCGGAAGCAGCTGACCTAAAAATTCTGTCAAAAACGCACCGTTTACGTCTTGGTCCCTCTCTAACAATATCTCCATTTTAGGTCCTTTTCTGACATTAAGTATGGTCCTTCCCTGACATTAATTCTGGTCCTTCTTTGACATTAATTCTGGTCCTTCTCTGACATTTTTCAAATCTCTTCCAAAATTCCTACAATGTAGAATTAAACATAAGGTAGCATCAAAAGTCCTAGGAATCATTTGCATGAATAGTTAATAAATTATGACCATTTTGCCCCTAATTTCACTTAATTCAATACAAATATTCCTAACTCAAATTAGTGTTTAATCATGCAATAATGTCCTAGAAAATGCATTAAGAATCCCAATTTAATCATGAAAAATCATCTAAAAATATGGTTAGATCATGGACTGTGTGGTCACGCTTGTCATTCGTTCTGTAAGAAGTTCTGTGGAAATATGAGGTTTGAGAATTATGTTTTAAATTGATTATATGAAATCAAAGGTTTTATTATGTACGTGAAAGAATTATATTTTACATTGATTATATTAAACCAAAAGTTTTATTTTATACATGAAATTATCTTATTAATGATTTATTACTTTATGGTTATTAGCAAATGATAAAGATGTTTAAATTATTTTGCTTTTGCAATTTATTAAATTACAATAATGGGACGTCATTCACCGGAAAATTTGTTTTGGTTCAGACGATATTGCCGACCATGTATCTCTTGCTAAGCATTGAAGGGCCTCTTTAATGATGTAGAGATCGTTGATCTATCATAAGGTGCTCGTAGTTGATGTAATTATAGTCCTAGACTTTTGTATTATTATTTAAAGTTAGATGCTCCATGTAATTTATAGGTAGGATCCATATATGTCAGAACATATATTTATAAGATTAAGGTTTAAGGAATGTGAGTCTACTCATATTCTGTGCCGGTCACTCCTTTAGGTTTCGGGGCGTGACAACTAGGGTCATCAACGTTCTCCTTTTTTTGTTCCCCCAAAAAAAAACAATGGTGAGGAGTGAGGGGTGAGGACTCATAATGGGCTGAGAAGGACTAAAGGAGAAAAACTTAACTATGGCCACATTAACACACGTCAATATTTTAATTCCGCGAGGTAAAAGGAGTATTATCTTGAAATTCTAGTTCTCAGTAACTTAACCACGTACAAAAGAACTTTTGAATGGCGCTGTAGACAGATTCTATATAGCAGCAACTAACTAGGGGACCAAAATCTTCTATCCTGATATTCCAATGATCCCCTCTTATATGTCTGGCTGTTTCTTTTATTTTCTTCTACTTTGTAAAATTATTCGTATCTCATAAAGAACAGTATCACGTACTCAATATAAAGTTTTTTTATTTCTTTATTAATGATGATATAACCTTACTAGAATAAGGCTTTCATCACTTTATCATGGAAGGCACTAGCCTTCTACAGCTTATATCCATACACTAGCCTCCCTGGCAGATTTCATCATGGCAACTAGTGGCTCACGTACAACATTAAAAGCTGCAGGGGGAGTACATGTGATATTATCGCTATACCTAGACATGTTATCATAGTAATAGCTCCATAACATAACCCCACCAAACTTGGAAGAGGTTTCCACTTCTGGAAGAATCTCACTGTTGAGCACATCGATGGGGACATAACCACCTCCGCTATAATTTGCAGCGGGAGACGCCGGGAGGCCGACATAGAACTTGGTGGCGGTGAAGGTGGTGGTCCACTTGTTCCATGAACTTATAAGTTTCTGAGTATCTCCATCATCGGTGTACTCGCAGGGAGGGTTGTTGTAGAACTGGACCCAAATGTAGTCAAACAGGCCAGTGGTAATGGCTGTGTTTAGGTAGTAATCAGGGATTGGACATTGTGGCGTTGCTGATAAGTGAAACTTCTTTTGTTGTTTATATGAAGAAAGCTCTTCAAGAAGGACATCCCAGTACAACTTTGTACCACCGGCGATGTAAAAATCAATGCCATCTAATTTCACGTGTCCCAAGAGACCTGGGCTTTGGCCACTGAGATAGTAGGTCCAGAGGTAGTCTGCAACCTCCTTGGCGTCTTGAGGTGAAGAAAGGTTATATGTACCAGCGCCTCCTCCGAGAGAGAGGAAGATTTTGACGTCCAGGCTTTGGCAATGGGCTATTTGGGAGTCATATCCAGTGCAATCATTTTCATTACAATGTCCGGCAAGGTTTATGGCCGGAGTTTTTCCGTTGCCAAAAGCAGTGAGGAATGCTATGTTGATAATCTCGTACTTTTTGGTATCGCATGCTGCTTTCAACTCTCCTTCATCCACATACTGGCCCCAGTAGGTGACAATTGGGCAGCCTAGGGAAGAGTTGAAGTGAAAGAGCAGCGACAAGGGCAAAAGGAGCTGTAGAGCTAAGGCTTTTGTAAGGGAAGCCATGAAAGTAGGTTGATAGAAGCAAAAGGAAAGGCTTTACTTGTTTATAGCAGGAGCAACAGATCAACAGCCAATTTATAATGGGCTAGCAAGGGTTAAGGTCATTAACGTCAAATACCTTCCTTTTATGTATGATTTGACAATGAATTAAATGAATTATATTAAAGTTTGGAATTATGTATATAAAAAAAAAAAAAGTTTTGGAGGTATATAGATTTCACCTTAATATATGGTTTAAAATTTGGAGAATTTCACTTACGGCCTAGTTGCTTATATTTATTATGTCAAGTCCTCTCATCACATATGACAATGTGTCATATTTATAAACTTACAATTTTTTTTTTTTTTTGATAATACCTCTCCGAATAAGTGAGTGTTCTATGATTCGAACTTGTGTTCTCTTCTTTATGATATGTACCTCAACTAACAACTTGTTGATGCATCCATGTAAATTATAATAACTAACCGGTTAAATTATACATTTGTTCCTTTATCTTTCAATCAAATTTCAAATTTTCCTTATGTTTAAAAAGTGTATTTTAAGTCCTTTAACTTAAGATTATTTACCTCACTAACGAAAAGTACCGGCCGACTCTACAAATTTAAAATGATTATTACTCACTAATTAAATGCTGACAATATATCTAATTTGAATTCAATGATAACCCAATGAAAATTTTGATATTAAGGAAGGATTAAAAGATTCAATTACCAATATTGAATATTGTTGACTTCAAGTTTTTTAGTTGGCCTCCGGCTACTTGTTGAATTCAATTATGAATTCCACCAACATCCTCCTCCTCCTCCTCGTCTCCGCAAATGCTTCCATCCAAAACTCCGTTCCGACTCTTACCAACCAAAGCTTCTTCTCCATATAGGATGTGCCTTTTGCCCTTTGCAACTTCCTTCATCTTCTCCGTTGCTCCCTGTAAGGACTTTCCCACTGCTCATGGCTTTGCTTTTGTGCTCTCACCAGTAATTGTAATGGGCACCTCTAGGGAAACAACAGGAAACTATATGGGTCTTTTCAATTGCACCAAGGACGGTGATTCTTCCACTCATATCTATTTTTCATATTGAATTCAATATTTTATAATGAAGAATTTAATAATATTAATGATAATCACAAAGGTTTGATTTGTTTTCCATTTAATTGCTAAGTCAGCATTTTATATTCGCCATAAATATATGATTTTTCTCTGCTATTTTCTTTTTCCTTCCTAATGTTTATGATCAACACTCTACTAGTTAAGTGATGTGGATTTTGGGTGCATCATATATGTTTATTTTTTTTTCATAGTATGCTTTAATAAATTTATAGGGGAAAGTACAACTTTGATACTTTAATGAACTTAACATAAAGCTTTACTTTTTTATTTTCATTTTATTAATAATCTTTTTCAATCCTATAACTATAACATCATTAGTCTTAATAAAAAAAAGCTCATGCTCATGGTTATACCAAAAAAAAAAAAGCTCATGGTAAAAAAATTTAAAAAAAAAGGTCTATGTTAGAAAAATAATAATAACTCACAAAAAATAACAGTTGCCCGTTTGAGTCTTTTAAGGCGGGGCGACATTGTTGTGATTTTGCAATTACCAAATGATATTGCCCTCTCAAAAACTTCTTAGCGCCCTTAATTAGTTTTTTCTAAGAAACTTCCTAGGAAAAATGCCCTTTAAAAAAAAGGTGATGTGGATGGCACGTGGGCATGCCATCTCAACATCACTTGTTTAAATCCGTTAGAGTAAGGTATCATTATTACGATTTTGCAACTTCTATGATGGCATTGCTGTAAAAAAACTTTTGGCCAAAACCACCCTTCAACCCATATATATATATTTGAGATGATGAATTTGGTGGAGTTAGATAATGTCAATTTCATGTGATGCAGATTCTTCCCGGCCGAAGGAAATGAAATGCCAAAGAGAGTGGGGCTGATTTTGCTGATCCATGTGGGATTAGTTTATTAAGGGATAGTTTTAGGATCGAAAATAATACTAATTGATCTTCATATAATTTTGATTTTAGTGGCACGAGGTGAATAGAGAATGCAAGCCGTAGTAAATTAAATATGGTGGAAGGACTAGCCCATTTCTTGTCGGTTATTAACGTGTCCCTCTCGTTATTTTTTTTTTTTGGCCGACCTTTTATTATTGAATTAAATGAATAAAAAACTACGAAACAAACTAAAATGTGTTATCCATCGGTTGGTGAAAGACCTATTATATGCTTATATATATATATAGAGAGAGAGAGAGAGGACACAGACATACATACATATAAGTACAAAACGTCTCTTAATTTTATGAAGGTTCTTTTTTTAAGCGCTGTCTTTGTCTTTGGAAGTTCTTGGTGGCAAGCTTTTGATTTTGATGGCTTCAACCTCTTCTACATGTCATATATGGATTCCTAGCACCATAGTATGGTCTCTTGATTAATGTAATTATAGCTGTCATATGTGGCAAGAACAACTGGTAATATAAGAGCTCGTTTGAGATTGAATTTGGTAAAAAAGAGTAAAATATTCTAACTATCCCTCTATTTTGCTTTAATTACACAGACCTCCTCTCTATTTTAAAAACATACACTTAAATTAAAACCGTTAACTGTGTTAAGAATACACAATAAATATGGTGAAAAATTAAAGTTATAAATTTTCTAATATTAGAAAATTAAAAATCTATTAGAATTAAAATGTGGTGGTATATATATATATATTCTTTTTTGCCCATATGTGTGTGTTTAAATAATGTTAATTAGAGGCATTTTGGTCAAAATAAAAGGCAAACTTAATGATCAACTAACAGTTTAGGTGGATAAAAATAGAATATCAAAATATAAGGAATGTTTGTATAATAGACATTTTAATTTTAAGAGAAATCTATATGGGTTTTCAAAATAGAGAGGATGTCTTTGCAATTAAGGGGAAAAAGAAGGTGGTAAAAGTATTTTACACTAAAAAATATACCATCTTAGTCCATCTTAATTATCCCATACATTATATTTATGTTTTTTTTTTCTCTAACTAATTCACTCTCAACTTGTACACTTATATATAGTTAATTGTTACACAAATATTTTAGGGAGCTTATGTCATACTTGTTCAAATTAAACAATTTACTTCATTTTCTTAATTTACTCAAATGTATTGATCTATTGATTATATAATAGAGGGAGTTGAGAGTCCTTCCTCCCATCATCAGAAACGCTCTCCCGCTGCTATGAATATCGTAAAAACTAAAATATAGATATAAAATAAAATATTTTCAAAAAATAAATAGATATGTCGGGATATAGTACCAAACTACAAGAAATTTTAAAATATTAAAATGTAAAAATAAAATTGATAAGTATATATTTTATAATTAAATAGGTATATATTTTATGATATAATTAGTTGGATTTATTAATATTATATACCTATTTAATTATCTTTTACATACTTTACTATCATTATAGGATAAAAAGATATTTCAATATAAAATCTATTTATTTCCTATTATATTTGCAGGAAATATTAACCAATTTAGAAAGAAGCAGAAAAAGCAATTAAGAGAATATGCAATCAGTCAAACTCAGTGGTCCCACACAAGAAAAATAGAAACAAAATCAATTGTGTGATCTGATGGAGTGGATTACAAGATACGTGGAGTGGATTACAAGATATAAGATATCTTTTTATGAAAAGGGAAAGATATATATTTGAATCAATTTGGATTAATTGGAGATTGAAGACGTGGACCCAAAAGCGTGGAGGTTATTCATTGAGAGAAGGAGACCTAAAGCATATTACATAAGCAAAAGCAACACGCAAAGAATTAGGAGGCCATAAGCAACAAGCACAGACACAAGAACTGGACAGCAGCAAGATATTTAGGAGAGAGCAGCACACACGCACGGAGATTAACGAGAGGAATTAGGCGACGCGAGGGAGAGGAACAGGAATAGCTCTTCAAAAATTTATGTGTTCATCCTCTTTCCTTCTCTTCATTGAATCTGAGTTTCATCTTTTTGTTATGGATTTTAATATATCCATGTGTGACTAAATTTTCTTTTCAACTTAGAGAAACTATGAACTTATTTGGGTTCTACAGATTATTCCCACTGATTAATTTTGCTTAATTTTATTTCAGTTTATTTAATCTTGTATTTATTACTATTGCTTATTGATTGGCCACCATTGAACATGTTTTGGGGGTTTAGGGTTGAACTTGGAAGAGGGAATCTTAAATTGACATTGGGATTAAATAATGTGGAATTAGGTTTTAATCTAATTTACGTCTAGGATAGGCATATACCTAGAAGCTCCGCATAATCAAATTAGGGTGAGCCCGTTCTAAAATGCATCTTATTTAGTTGTGTGAAACATTGCATAATTAATTAAGATATGTATATAAATGGACCGAAAGGATCAATACCCTAGATTAGCTGATTAAGTTAAATCAAAATTAATTTAGTGGGGATAAAATCCAAGAAACAAACAAATGATTAGTGACTCTAGGTTGTACTTCTTGATATTGGAGTTTGCTCTTTTGTGAAAAGTCTTTGCTACTATTAGTTCTCATTACTTTTCCTTTTATTATTGAAAACAATTATGACTCACTCAACTTAAACGAAATAAGGGAATTTAATATTTAATCGCTAGCTAGATTGAGTCCTTGTAGGAATGATATTTTTCTTATCGATCACTCTATTACTTGATCCGGCCCGTACACTTGCGGAGTCTACAGGTTATAAAGTTTTTCCCTATCAAAAACATTTTACGTTGAGAGTTCATCCTCGCATACCCTCCTCATGCCATGAATATCGTAACAACTAAAATAATGATAAAAAAAAAAAATAAAGCATGCTCAAAAAATAGAGACATCCAGAGATAATTACAAATTGCAAAATTTTTAAAAAATTAAAATTAAAATATTTTTTTAAAAAAATAAATATATTAAAAATAGAGTGATAATGAAATGGTAGTTTTAAAATATTTTGAAATATTATCAGGTTACGCCTCTCTCAATCCCACTACTAATTTTTTAGAAATTAAAAATTATTTTTATATTTCATAGAATATTTTTGGATCGGATTCTTCCCACCCCATTCTCCACCTCCCATACCATTAGCCTCTTCATGTCCTCTACGTTTGGTCCTTCATGTTTCCTTCTGGTATTGTTTTAATCCTTAAGTTTGTAAAGTACACATTTAGTCCCTTAATGTTAACAACGTTAGTCTCACTTAACGGAAAATACTGACTCAATAATTTTAAGCGATGACTATGCAATTAAATGCTGACCAATCATGCTTAGATGTTAGTATTTTAATAGATTAATATTTTAAGTCCTATTAATTGAAAAATATTTAATCTTCACGGACTGTTTTACGGTTTTTCACAGTTTGTGAATATTAAATATTTTCCAATTAATAGGATTTAAAATATTAATTTATTACAATACTAACATGTAAGCATGCTTGATCAACATTTAATTGCACAGTCATCGCTTAAAATTGTTAAATCAGTATTTTCCATTAAGTGAGACTAACGGTGTTAACATTAAGGGACCAAACGTGTACTTTATAAAAAGGGACTAAAATGATATCAGAGGCAAACATGAGATAACAAACGTATACTTTAGCCTATTTTTAATTTGAAATTCCCTCTTTTTTTTCAATTACTTACCAATTTTTAGGAGTATCATAACAACTTGATTATTTTTGTAAATTATTTTTAAATCAATTGGGAATCTACTCATACCTCTATTTTGTTGGGAGTTATCCCAATCAAAAATATTAAATCTTTTTATTCTCTAAAATCTATTCCACACATCAATTATCTTCTAATGGGCGAAATAATTTATAATATTTAGATTATATCTTACTGACTTACTCTATGCTATTTGAAGGAAGAATTTTTTATAACTATAAGATATTATATTAATTACTTATTGGGATAGGTTATTCTGCCTACCCTTATTTTGCCTACCACTCTCAATACCGTTAGATTATAATTTCATCCAATGACGGAGATTTGAGGGATAAAATAAACCCTTTTACCCCTTTATCTCTCCCATTGCCTCCCTCCATTTCTCTCCTCCGCTCTCTCCTCCACACGGCTCGCCAGTTCTTTCATTACAACATCAGGGAATACACCAATCACCGAGCACGCCTTTCGCCACAACCAAAACCTCACTGACCAAAGTCGCCTTTCGCCTTTCCATGTACATCAACCATTATTATTTATTCTATAAAATGATTTGAATAATTCACAGTTTATTGGTTTTTTTAAGAATTTCTATTTTGATTTATTCTGGATCGAGAGGAGAGACTTTTTAAACCGATTTAATTAGGTCGTTACGTATTAGCTCTGGAAATTTGAAGATCATAGTGTTCATACTGATATATATGGATCGAGTCTGGTTTTCTAGAAATTATTTATAAGAAAAGTCGCATCTTGCTAGAAAAACATAACGATTCGCTACTTAATCGTGCTTAATTAAGTAACAGCGGTTGTTCTTCGACCTCATGAAGGTCAATCTATTATTTTTAATGAAGAAAAATAATGAAATCTTGCATGTGTTGGGTTAATGTGCTCTTTAGTCACTTAAGCCCAATAAGGCTTAAGTGAGGCTACAGCCCAAGAACCCTATGGCCCATGTGGTTTGGGGTTAGGTCTTGGATGTAGTAGTATATAAACCCACTCTCACCTCTTTTGTGAGATACAGAAAAATCCTCATGCTCTCTAGACTACGGTATTTACCAAAGGTTTAGAGAGAGCAGGAGTTCATCAGAAACAAACCCTAGAGGCAGACGTTCATCATCTGAACGGTTGCCCACACAACCATCCTATCCCCCTCAAGAGATAGTCTGGAAGATCGATCATAGAGCGAGCTTGGACTGTTCGTGGAGAGACTTTCAGATCGCTGCATCTTTCAAGGTAATCAAACCGATGAAGGTTATACTTTTCCTATATCGTGTCGGTAAGATTCGCTTCTGCGTTTCTGGTGAATTTCCTACAATTGGTATCAGAGCCGAATCGCGATAAGGAAAAGAACCAGTTTTGATTTTATTTCATGTGATTAATTTCGGATTTTTCAAAAAAAAAAATTTGGAAAATATGGCATCTCTTTCTATATTTTTTATTTACTTCATGGTAATTATTCGCTTACAATTCATATTTGATATTAGTTTTAATCGGTTAATCGCTTTAATCCATCGTTAGATTCTCTCGTGTATTTCTTGATTTGTAACAAGGAGGCTAATCCCATATGATTAGGTTTCCTCCTTGCTGTTTTTTATTTTCTTTTGGAATTTCTATGTATTTTTCGAATTTCTGTAAAAGTTGGAGATCAAGAAACTGCAAGAAGATGAGCATTCAACACTGTCAGACACTTTTCGTGGACCTCTGGACCTCATATTTGGACGATCCATATGTCGTTGGAAAGAGGACGAAAAGACGAACAAAATGGTAGGTGGACCGAGGCCAGGAGAGACTCCACGTGTGTTCTCGTTTCTCCATGGCGGTCCTTCCCCTGGAGTTTTCGTGCTGAGATAACTTCGGATGTCGGAGCGGCAGACCTGACGGCTAGGGTTCCTCTTTTGCATCCTAGGGTTTCTCGCCAAGGAGTGGGTCTTTGGGCTTTTGGGCCCATGAATACCCTAAAGAGGCTTGAGACAGATACTATGGGCTGGACGAAAGAGGAATTCCAAAGTTGTAATTTTTATTTTATTTTTAAATAGGAATGACATGGATTAAAGTTATTTTATTTTTTTTTAATTATTATGAATTATATGTGCGATTAACATGAAGTTTGTAATAACATGCCATATAGAATAGGAAGATGCCATATTGTTGCATAATCACATGTCATAACAGCATAGTACCTATTATGTCTTGAATCGACTAGAATGATAGTTATTATGCGAGATTATTTAGGTTATCCACTAAACTAATTATCAATTATTATGATTTTAAATTAAAATCTAGAATAATAATTGGATTAATTAATTGTGGAATTTAAATCTAGACAAATAATCCAGGAAATTTCCTAAGAGAATTGTATTTTGAGAGTAATTTATGGGTTATTTAAAATGGTCATCATGACTAGATTTTAGATACCAAATAATTTATGGGATGATCTCACTCAATTTGGAAAATTCCTAAGAGAATTATTTTTGAGAGTAATTTATGGGTTATTGAAAATTGTCATAATGACTAGATTTTAGATACCAAATAGTTTATGGGATGATCTTACTCAATTTGGAAAATTTCTAAGAGAATTATTTTTGAGAGTAATTTATGGGTTATTTAAAATGTCATCATGACTAGATTTTAGATACCAAATAATTTATGGGATGATCTCATTCAATTTGGAAAATGTCATAATGACTAGATTTTAGATACCAAATAATTTATGGGATGATCTCACTCAATTTGGAAAATTCCTAAGATAATTGTATTTGATAGTAATTTATGGGTTATTTAAAATGGTCATAATGACTAGATTTTAGATACCTAATAATTTATGGGTTGATCTCACTCAATTATAGTAGATACTCTAAATTGAACAAATTCTTGGAAATTAAAAATTGAGTAAATACCCTTTTTGGTCCCTAGAAAAACACATTTGACCCTTTTTCGTCCCTGAGTAAAATAAATGTCATTTTGGTCCTTTTTAGGGACTAAAAAGGAACTTTTTGGGAATTTCTACCAAAAAGGGTATTTACTCTTAAAAATTCTAAATTTTAAAATATTGAATGGGTGAAGGTTTTAAATTAAGCATTTAATTTTAAAACCTACGGGCCCCAATTGTGGGTTTATTAGTGAAATGGTTATCGCTGAAGCCCCATCGGATAAGGATAATCGGATTTCGCTAGATTAAACCTTAATATTTTCACAATTTTAGTAAAGTTTTGTACGGCCCATCGTCGGCAACACTTAGACACTAAAGATAATTTTGAAGGTAAACAATGGTTAATTACATTCAACTTTGGTAAAATTGTTAACCCTCCCATCGAGGCTCTGGCAATGGAACTAAAGGCCTAAATTAACAATATTAGTTTTACAAGAATCTTGCCCATCGTAAGCCTTGTAAAGATAACTAATGGATTGTTAAACAATAAACAAATAGTAGTTATTGGAATCTACTTGCGCTATATCTGTTTGTTGTTAATTATAGTTTGTAATTAGTGTGTTTTTCCTAATTTTCAGAAAAATGTCTTCATTCAATCCTTTAGCTACAATATTGAGCCAAAAACCTATGGATGGTACAAACTACAAACAATGGAAAACTAATTTGGATATTGTTCTTCAATATGAAAAGCTCAACTTTGTTCTAACTACCCCTATGCCAGTGCAGCCTGCTGCAAATGCGTCTGATGCAATTCGGACTCAATTTCAGCAGGAGAAGGAAAGATGGGAGAAGGCGAATGTGGCAGTTATTGCTATATTTTAGCCAGTCTCGCCAATCACCTTCAGAAGCAAGTAAGCATGATTGAGAGTGGAGCAACAATGCTCCAGACTCTTGATGGCATGTTTGCTACACCTAGCAGCTCTGCTAAACCAGGTATAGGTAATTTACATGTGATTGAGGCTTGTTTAGTGGAGAATCACGATGATAAATGGATCGTTGATTCAGGAGCCACTAACCATGTTTGTTACTCTTTGAAGTGGTTCAAACATAGCTTGCATGTAAGTAAAGGACAAAGAGATTTGTTGCTTGGAACCCAGGAAGCTTGTGTCTGCGCAAGCGATGGGACAAGTTATTTTATCTTTTGATAATTGCGAACTTTGGTTTTAGAAGACTGTTTATTTATTCCACATTTTAAGAGGAATTTAATTTCTGTTAATTGTTTGGATAAACATGGTTTGACAGTTCAGTTTAATTCCTCAGTTTCAATAAGAAGTTCATCTTCTTTTATTTGTTATTGGGTCATATTAATTCTAACAGATACGGGTTTTGGTCAAAAGTGGGATTTTAAAATCCCCGAACTTTGAACCACTACCGTATGTGAATCTTGTTTAGAGGGTAAAATGACCAAGCGATCTTTCAAGGCCAAGGGAAAACGTGCCACACTTCAGCTGGAATTGGTACATACTGATGTATGTGGACCAATAAATGTCCAAGCTAGAGGCTGGTATCAGTATTTCATCACATTTACTGATGATTACTCTAGATTTGGACATGTGTACTTGATGCGTCACAAGTCTGAAGCTTTTGGAAAATTCCAAGAGTTCAAGGCTGAGGCAGAAAAGCATCTTGGTGTTCAAATTAAGACTCTTCGATCGGATCGAGGGGGTGAATACCTATCTGGAGAGTTCTGGTCTTACCTGACCAAAGAGGGGATAGTTTCACAATTATCTTCTCCAAGGACACCCCAAAGAATGGAGTTCTTTGAAAGGAGAAATAGAACCCTTTTAGAAATGACAAGATCTATGCTCGATTATTCATCTCTTTCTGATTCATTCTAGGGATATGCCTTAGAAACTGCTATGTATCTATTGAACTTAGCTCCGTCCAAGTCGGTTTCAAAGACACCAATAGAATTATGGAAAGGGTGTAAGCCCGCCATGAATCACATTCGGATTTGGGGTGCTCCGGCACATGTCTTGCAACAAAACAGATAAGATGGACTCGCGTACTGAAGTATGCATGTTTATAGGCTATCCTAAAGGAACCAGAGGTTGGTTGTTTTATAGTCCAAAAGAAAAGAAGGTCATAGTGAGCACTCACGCAACTTTCTTAGAGGAGGACTATATGACAAATTATAAGCCAAGGAGTAAGGTTATTCTTGATGAGCTAGTCTCAGATCAAGTTTCACCGCAACCTCAGGCGGTTCCAGCTTTTATACCTGTGGTTGTTCAAAGAGGGGAAAATATATCTGAACATACACAGGAACCAGAGATAGAACTAGAAGTTCAGCATGATGATGAACTTATGGAAGAACAAAATCATGAATTGGTTAATCCACTTAATGAGGGTCCTCATCAAGAAATTGTTAACCCACAAAATATGGACCCCCCTGTAGATGCACAACATCAAGTGCGACAAAGTCATAGTGGGAGATTGATTCGTAAACCTGCAAGATATCTCTTGTTGGGTGAGTCAAATCAGGATGTCATCATTAATGAAGATTATGATCCCACGAGTTATGACGAAGCACTAGTAGATGTTGATGCTCAGGAATGGCTTGAGGCTATGAATCGTGAAATGAATTCTATGAATTCCAACTCGCTTGGTCTCTTGTAGATGCACCTGAAGGGGTAAGACCCATTGGGTGTAAGTGGATTTACAAGAGAAAGAGAGGATCGGACGGGAAGGTTGAAACCTTCAAAGCTAGATTAGTGGCGAAAGGGTACTCCCAAAAAGAAGGAGTGGATTATGATGAAACCTTTTCGCCGGTTGCCATGCTCAAGTCCATCCGGATTCTCTTAGCTGTTGCAGCAAATCTTGATTATGAGATTTGGCAAATGGATGTCAAAACTGCTTTTTTAAATGAAAATTTGGAAGAGGAAATCTATATGCAACAACCAAAAGGGTTTATAGCCAAAGGGCAAGAAGAAATGGTATGCAAGTTGCAAAGGTCCATTTATGGACTTAAGCAAGCGTCCAGATCATGGAACATCAGATTTGATCAAGCCATTGAGTCTTATGGTTTTGAGAAAAGTCCTGATGAGCCGTGTGTGTATAAGAGGATCCAAGGTAATGCGATATCTTTTTTGGTACTTTATGTGGATGATATACTCCTTATCGGAAATGATACAGAGGTATTGTTAGGCATAAAAACCTGGCTGAGCAAGCATTTTTGATATGAAGGACCTGGGGGAAGCCAATTATATTCTTGGTATTAAACTCTTTCGAGACCGGAAGAATAGGGTTTTGGCATTATCCCAGGCTAAATACATCGACAAAATACTTGCCAGGTTTAGCATGGAGAATTCCAAGAGGGGGATTATACCCTTCAAGCATGGGATTCATCTCTCTAAGGAGCAATCTCCTAAAACTCCTGAGCAGAGAAAACACATGAGTAGGATACCTTATGCTTCAGCAGTAGGTAGTCTCATGTATGCTATGCTTTGTACCAGACCAGATATATGCTATGCAGTGGGAGTAGTAAGCCGGTACCAATCTAATCCGGAGAGGAACACTGGTAGCGGTTAAACATATACTCAAGTACCTACGGAGAACGAGAGATTATATGTTGGTCTATTCTAGTGGGAGTCTTGAAACCATTAGTTATACGGACTCGGATTTCCAAGGAGATATTGAATCAAGTTAAGTCCACCTCGGGATATGTGTACACCCTTAATGGCGGTGCCATTTGTTGGAGAAGTGTAAAACAATCATGTGTGGTGACTCGCCACGAGGCCGAGTTTAGCAAAGATAGCATCGACGAGAACCTTGTTGACCCTTTTACTAAGAGTTTGCCCGAACATGTGTTCGAGAGGCATGTTTCATCTATGGGTCTTAGGAGGATTCCAGTTTGCTATAGCTTTAGGTAGTTGTTATTTTACTTTGTTATTTTGTGTTCTTTGAGCAAGACATTATGACATTGTAATTTTTTCTGAATGTTAATAAATGAGGTCTGTTTTCATTTATTTCGCACACTATTTACAAACTCTAAGGTCCGGATCAATTGTGGAGTATATGATCATATGGATACGTTCATAGAGGACATGGTCATAGGTTCTCACAATTGATGAATAGGTTCACGACTATTAAATTAAGTTGGGCACTTTATTTAGGCTGCAATATTTTATGAAATGGTTTTGTCCGAATCATTATAAAATATTGGTGTGAGTTAATACTTACATTGAATGGATCAATGAGAGATTTGATTAAGGTTGTTTTTTTTTTGTCATAAGGAATCAAATCTCCAGCTAACTATAGTCATGTAGTTGCTCTTAATCCTGAGTTTATTTTAAATAGGTAGTCGAATAGTTTTCATTCTTTGATTTACCAACGGGTGAGGTTTGATCTATATGACGGCCAATAACTCGGTATTTTGGGATTGAGACTATTTGGTTATCGGTGTTTATGAGATAAACAACATGGAATTTATAGGAAATGTCCCCTTGATATGTTTCGGTACTTGGATATTGAAGACACTCGCCGCTGCATGTAATCCATTAGAGAAACTATCACAATCAAGGAATAAATAATTGATTGGGTTACGTAAAACTGGTCAATCAAATTATAGACATTCTATAAAGGGGTAATGCATATTCGTGTTATAAGTGTCATTATTCTTGGAGTTCACGTTCGGGCTTTTAGTGGAATAGCACCGAACTAGATAATCTTCTCAGACTATCATGAGCCTTGATAAATGACAAATGGTCGATCCCCGTGCTAGCTCGAGTTAAGGGATGGGGTATAATATCAGATGATGATAGCTTATGGGCTACATGGTCTTGGGTTTACGAACTCAAGTTTGTATCTTAAAGAGCAAGTGGGAGAATGTTGGGTTAATGTGCTCTTTAGTCACTTAAGCCCAATAAGGCTTAAGTGAGGCTACACCAAGAACCCTATGGCCCATGTGGTTTGGGGTTAGGTCTTGGATGTAGTAGTATATAAACCCACTCTCACCTCTTTGTGAGATACGAAAAAATCCTCATGCTCTCTAGACTACGGTATTTACCAAATGTTTAGAGAGAGCAGGAGTTCATCAGAAACAAACCCTAGAGGCAGACGTTCATCATCTGAACGGTTGCCCACACAACCATCCTATCCCCCTCGAGAGATAGTCTGGAAGATCGATCATAGAGCGAGCTTGGACTGTTCGTGGAGAGACTTTCAGATCGCTGCATCTTTCAAGGTAATCAAAACGATGAAGGTTATACTTTTCCTATATCGTGTCGGTAAGATTCGCTTCCGCGTTTCTGGTGAATTTCCTACAGCATGTTCGCTGTAGGTTATCCCTAATGTTGTAGTCAGAGAACTGGCCGTGCGAAGGTGAGCGAGAGTGAAAGAAAGAAAGGGAGGGAGGCAATGAGAGGGAGGAAGGGGTAAAAGGGTTTATTTTATCCCTCAAAATTCTGTCGTTGGATGAGATTATAATCTAACGGTATTGAGAGGGGTAGGCAGAATAACTTAGCCCCTTATTTATTATAAATATTTTAATTCTTCTCTTTTTAACTCACAAAGGAGGAAAGATGCAAACTTTTTAAAATATATATTTTATATGAATGTAGTATAATTTTTTTTCATCATATTTGACTAAAGTATTCTCAAGCTACTTTGACTGAATTTATTTTATTTGTAGACATTATCAATAAATTTTAAAAGTTTTATTAATTTTTATGAGTGATGATGAGACTAAGTTAATAATATAAAAAAAAAATTGGTCAGAAGAGTTAAAAATAAAAATGAGAGAAAGTCTAGTTTAATAAAATCAATAAAGATTTGGATCTGGAATTTTTTTGACCCACAATGTTAATCCGGAAATATAAAATGTATCAATCATAATTTTAAATGTTAAAATTTAAATTTATTTGAAATCAGAAGATAGCTATAGAAAATTTTACCATAAATTGTAGCCTCCTATCACTTTCTTAAATACAAAATTTAAAAATATATAAGGATAATGTCTAGAACAAGATGCCATAAATGGGAGATGCCATGACAGGTTTATTGGTATCATTTCACAATGTAATACATGATCATGTTTTTTTTTTTTGGGAAAATCATTTTCAGGGCTCTTTTAAGGCTGACAATCCCAAAAAAGGCCCCAAGATTCTGATAATCCCAAAAAAGCCCCAGGACCTTTTTTGGGATTTTCAGAATTTTGGGTGAATTGTCAATGGGGCTGATATAGTTGTCAACGGGGTACTGATATAGTTGTCAACGGGGCTGATATAGTTGTCAACGGGGCTGATATAGTTGTTAACAAAGTGTTGTTAACGGGGCTGATTTAGTTGTTAAAACCTACCGTTAACAACTATATCAGCCCCGTTAACAACTCACCAAAAATTCTGGAAATCCCCTTTTCTGGAATTGTCAGAATTTTAGGGCATTTTTTGGGATTGTCAGTCCTGAAATGGATTTTTCCTTTTTTTTTATCATAAAATTTTGGTCTCTTTTTAAAGATTATAATTATCTTCTACGACCGCAGGTTGCACGAGTTCTAAACTAGTTAGAGGTAACTTTACGATAGAAAGGAATACTAATTTATCTTGATTTTGGTGCCACGGGGAGAATAAAGAATGCAAGTCCTGCCAAATTTGGTGAAAGGATTAATCCATTTCTTGTCGCCTACTAACGTGTCCCTTTCATATTGAATATTTTTAGGCCAACCTTTCATTATTAAATTAAATGAATACAAAACTAACGAAACAAAATAAAACATGTTAATTATGGTCCTTGAATAATATTAATATCATTAAATTGTGTCCCACGCTCTCATAATCACATGTATGGTGGAAGAAGGGAAAGATAACGTGTTAGAAAGTGCCAATCTGTCACCATCAAGACCATTGTTGTCAAACTCGCGAGTTGACTCTCCGAGTTTACCGTTTTTACGTTCCTACCTTACTAAATCGAGTTAAGTCTCTAGTAAAATCGTGTCAGCTGTAAACTCAGATAAATTCACAAGTTTACACACCGAATTTACCGTTTTTATGTTTGTAGCTTACAAAACTGTATTATTTTTTTTCAATTTTGTCATTCTCAACAGCTTTATATATGAATTTTATAGAAATTTCTTTATTAAATATAATAAATTATGAATGTTGATACATTTTATTTCAATTATTAGGATTTAAAATATATTTAAATCAAATTATTGTCATTTTTATATTTTAATTATTTAATTGTACACTGTTAATACATATTTAATGATAAAAGCAAACTCTTACGAGTTTACCGATATAAGTTAATGTCACTGTCGCGAGTTTGCTTAGACTCGTGAGTTTGACAACCTTGATCAAGACCTTGGATCACAATGTTGAATATGAAAGAAAAAATATGTGCTCAACACCTCCAAATTCACTCAATAAGGTTATAGAGAGAGATTATTTGGTTAATAATCTATTTAAAGATCTAGTTTTTGATAGAATGCAATGGTGTCATGTCATTTATGTAGCTAACATCACCTATTAGGATAATATTTTATAGTCTTGCTTTTGCTGCTTGGAAATTCACTCATACAATCACATACCATACAAATTATAAAATTTTATAGTCGTTGCTGTTGCTCCTTTCTCAAAATCTCATCTTCACCGGATTAAATCACAGAATGGGTGTTCAAATTTAATATTTTATAAAACCATTTTTATAAAAAAAGTTAAAGATATTAAAATTTGATTTGCATAGTTAATTAATTCATAACTACAACTAACACAGCATAGAAAGAAATTTAATTTTCAAAAGTTTTATACCAATAGTTTCATAAAATATTATATCTGAACACCCATTTTGTGATCATTGGTGTAGTTGGGATTCTTAGGGGGCAAAAAAAATAGGAGAAAAAGAAAAAGAAAAATATGTGCCTCTCTCTCTCTCTCTATATCTATCTATCTATCTATCTATATATATATATATATATATATATATATATGGGGTTATCGTTTGTCATGTCACTTTACATAAGATTATGTCAAGTCACTCCAAAACTACGTCATTTTGGGGTTAAAGGAATTAATGAGCTCTCAAAACGACGTAGTTTTGGGTCAGGAGAATTAATGGAGGATCTTTTAGTAAAATTCATATAATAAATACTAAAACAAAAATACAAAAACACCCTTCATTAATTTCCTTAACTCCCAAAACGACGTAGTTTTGGGCTCACTTGACATAATCTTATGTCAAGTGACATGACAAACGATAAACCCATATATATATATATAGACACACACAAACACAAACGCATACCGCCTCTTTGGTGATATATAAAATACACTACAACCAACTACATATGGGAGCTTTCTTAAACTGTAAATATCAAGTTATCTAGTAAACTTTCAATTCAATCCTCAAATATATTTTATGGTCTAAATTGAACAAAGGAACTCATTCTTACACATTGATTAAAACTCACTATTTCAAATTATTATAAAATTTCAACAGATATATCTCACTGATCAAGATTTTCAGGTGATATATAACTCCCTGATGAGGAAATGAAATGTCAAGGAAAATGAGGCCGATTTAATTTGCTGTATAACTGTTAACTGTGTTAGTGGTAGTGTAACTCGTCACGTTTGGAGAAGGTTTTGATTTAATTTGTGTAAAGCTTTCAACCTTCTCAATTCTATGTTAAGCACTTGAACAAAGGAGATTGCATTAACCAAAAAAACTTACATTACACCATTTGTTCTCTATTTATAGAAGTCAGAGCAAACTACACCTATTAGGCCTAATAGGCAGGGACAATCATAGAAAATTACATAAGGGGGCACAATTGGCGAGGGATCCGGGGTTCGAGGGCAGCGCCCCCGAAATTTTTTTTAAATGAAAGTTTTAAATGCATTAAAAAACGAAATAATATAAACAAGAAAAAAATATATCAAAAAAAGTATTTATGAAATCAAGTGAATACTAATGATGTAATAAGAGAAATGTAACACCCCGGTTTTCACAACTGTTTTCATAGCGTTTCGATCAGAGTTTTGAGCGACAAATTTTTTTTCATAATAAAGAGTAACTGAATAACATTGATAACAGTGTATCTGGCTGTTCATAAGGCCGTACATTCCTCTGAGTGTTTACATCTAACGTAAGTACAACTAAAGCGTCTCCATCTGATCTTCATGCTAGCTCCCTACCTTTGTCCTCGATCTACGTGGCCTGCTTGCTTCTCTCCTTGACCCTTGGTCCTCCGGACCCTGAAGCTATAGCTGAGATCCAATTTAGCGCATTGGATCTTAGGTAACGGTTAATCTCATGCTTATAAACAATATATGTACAACAGGTATTCCTAGTCTTAACGGCATTGATCAAGCAGGTACATGATCATTTAATAACAACATAAAAACTGTAATAGTGATCTAAGTACGATACCTTAATCACAGTGCGTCTAAGTACGGTTCCATAGACATAGTGCATCTATGTACGATTCCATAGACACGATGTATCTAAGTACGGTTCCATAGATACGGAGTATCTAAGTACGGTTCCATAGACACGGAGTATCTAAGTACGATTCCTTAGACAAGGAGTATCTAAGTACGATTCCTTAGACACGGAGCAAATAGCACCGAACAGAATGGCTGTGTAAGTGTCTATCATGGGGGCCTCACCGACTTTACGGCGACTAATTGGCACACCCACATAGACTAGCATTGCCTTCGGCACCAAACTATTCACATAACATATTATCATATATAATCATTCAATACTCATCAGATTAGTGTTACAGTACGCGAACGTACCTTCGTTGATGTACGTAGATGTTCTTGGCGGAAACTGTACTTTCTGACGGAAAACAGCGGTTTGTCCGACAGCGGCACGTTGGACAGCGTAACGGCAGCTGATTTTCGAAATTCTAGACTAAAATAGCCCTATCATATGATATATAATCATACTTTGAAAAATAAAGGCTACTCTAGCATTACTACTCTAACTATTGAAAGAACTACGAAGACTAAAAGCTCGGTCTGCGGAAAAACTTACCCGAGCTTCACCTGCAGAATTTCCCGAGCTCCTCTCTCTTCTTTCTCTCTAAATCAGCTCTTGCTTCTCAAATGTGAGAAAAACCAAAGGGGAGGGGTGGGTATTTATAGAAAAAGGTATAGGATTTCTAGTGATCGGATCAACTTTGTGAGAATCGATCCGACCGTCCAAAACTTAACTTTTGCAAAAAGTTTCTTTCTTCTTCCTTACTCCTTGCCAACCTGCCCAAGCTCCAACAGCCAAGGGATTGGCCAATGGAAGGTGGCCATGTGTCCCTTCCAGAAGCTCCTCCGGATGAATTTCTCCGATCGGTACCCGATTCGCATAATTTCGGAAAAATCTCAAAATTCTGGATTTACAACTTTGAAGATCTTCTCTTTCTTATCAATAATATCTAATTTAACTTAGATTTCAGTCTCTTACAGGGTTCCAACAGTCCAGTTGAAGTTTTCTCGAAAAACGTGTCCGAACGCGTCCGGTTTCAGAACGCATTTCTGGAATCATCAACTTCTTCAGAAAAATTCACTGATTCCAAATATGTCCAGATAAATTCAAACTCATTCCTAGATATTGAGTTAGAATTTATTTTCTTCAGATCCAAAAATCTGCCTATCTGCATTTTTCCCTATTTCGTTTTATTAGGAAAAAGCACAATCGGCTTCTTAATTAACTTCCTAAAAGCCTAACGGAAGATAAAAACCCACTGATCAATATTTTACCTTGACTTTGGAAATCTCATTCCTAGATCTCTCTATAGAATCCGTTTCCTATTTTTTTGATTACTATTCACTAAATTAAATTATAATATATAAATATTACAACTTGCCATAAAAATCTATATATATTTTTTTCCATTCTTATCTTCAATTTTGTGCAAACATTTCGGCTGCCCCCTTTGTAATATTATTAAATATTTATTTTTTATTTAATTAATTATTTAATTATTTACTTATTTAATTTTTCCCAAAAATTCCACAAAATTACCTAATTGGTCCATTCTTGTATTTAGGCTTAAAAATACCTAAACTCAACTATTTTTCTCCAAAATTTCCAATTAATTAGTAAACATGTTTTTACTAATTTTAAAACAAAAACCACTAATTTTAGGGTTTTACATAATTACTTGTGAATTTCCTTTGCTTATGCTTAAGTAATTAGCCCAATATCACTTAGTTACTTAATTATCACAAGTTGATAATTTTCTTAATTAGAAAACCTCATTTCCTCATCACATTTGCATTGACATTTGTGTTTTCATGTCTCCTTTATCATATTAGAATTTACCAGGGTATTTTAGTCATTTCAATACTTTTTGAGCATTCCTATTAAATTTCTCCAAGTTCATAATTTATTAAATTACCATAATTAGAGATAATATACTCTCATAATTCACTTGGTCATTTTACTGCCTTTTAGGATTTTTCACAATTTTTCTAAGTCATTTATGTCCCTTAGGGGCATTTTCGTCATTTTGGCACTTTGGCCCTTAAATTCTCTAATCTCCAAGAAATTCTCCTTTAGAAAATAAGATAATATAACATATTCTTCGAGACCACATATTCATCTTTTAAAAATAGCTATTTAATTTATCAGGGTATTACAAGAAACAATTATTTTACAAACCTGTCATTTAAAAAAGCAAGGCTAAATACTATTAGTAATAAATGAAGCTACATAAATTACAATGAAGGGCGAACACTCAATAAGTTCAAGTACATATATTTTAATAACAAAAATATATTACAATAAAAATAATTACAATGTCATCCTTCTAAGCTTTATTTTTTGGAATTCCATCATAATTACCTTATTATCAAGGACTAAACACTCAATAGAGTAAATACCCTTTTGGGTCCCTGGAATAACACGCGCTACCCATTTTGGTCACTGACTAAAAAAAATGTCATTTTTGGTCCTTTTTAGGGACTAAAAACGATTTTTTGGGAATTTGTGAGGGATTAAAATGCCCACAAAAAATGACTAAATGGACTAAAATGGACCTTTTTTTTACTGTTTAAGGACAAAAAATGATATTTTTTTTACTAATGGACCAAAATGGGTAGTGCGTGTTATTCCAAGGACCAAAAAGGGTATTTACTCCACTCAATAAGTTCAAGTACATACTATCAAGGGTGGGCACGCTAATTAATTGCTCACATTAAAGACTGGGCACTGATTACTAGGATTAGTTTCCCCTCTATAATTTTCTTTTCTTTATATTAATTTCTTTTGTATAAAAATATATATATATGCTCACCTTAAAATTCAAGGGGGGCACTAGCTCCCTTTTCATGTGAGTGGGTCCGCCCATGCTAACAGGTCGACCCACTTAACACAATACACAAATTAGGGATGTCCATGGACCAGACCAGACCGGGTTGGGGGTCAACCCGAGGTCTGGTCCAGGAGGGACCTCGGGCTGGACAAGCCAGCCCGAGGTCTAGTCTGGTCAGGCACCAACCCGAGCTCGAACTGGATCAGACCGGTTCAGTGGACTGCCTGGACTGGTCCAGGCAGTCTAGGACCTGTTTCATTTTTTTTTTAGTTTTTTTCACTTCGTTGGACCAATAATTAAACATGCAAACATCTTAAATCCAATCATACACATATAAGAATTTCCAACAACATTGAACACAAATATAAAATAACAACATTCTATCGGCCAGACCGAAGAAGAAGGGAAGAAGAAGAATACTGAAAAGGGAAGAAGACTCCAGATATTTTTTTGGCCAAAGAAAAAGACTCATTGATGAGTGATGAAGAATCGTAAAGAAGACAGTAAAGAAGAGAAGGATAGAGGGTTAGGTTAAGTTGTGATTTTTTTTATTAAAAAAAAATATAATATATATTTTGGGCCAGACCAGACCAATCCAGGGGGTCTTAGCCCCTGAACCGAAGTCCGGTCTGACCCGAGCAGACCAGTCTGGTCTGGTCCGCCTCAGATTGTCCCAGACCATTTTTTTTTTCAGAGACCGGGTCAGACCGGACCACCTGGACTACCGGGTTTTTTGGACATCCCTAACACAAACACATCACATTGGGCCTAACTAACTATTAACTATCACTTCTTACACTCCCCCTCAAATTGGGGCTGAAACATGTTAAAAGTCCCCAACTTGGACAATAATGTGCCTCAAATCTATCTCCTTTGCTTCCCACTTTTCACGAATAAAGTGATAATCAACTTCAATATGCTTAGTTCGCTCATGGAAGACCAAGTTCGCAGCTATATGAATTGCCGCATTGTTGTCACAATAAACTCGTACTAGCTTCTCATGCACGATACCAAGATCTCTCAACAATGCACGAACCCATGTCACTTCTGAAATAGCCATACTCAAAGCTTGGTACTCCGCCTCTATAGATGACTTAGACATGGTTGCTTGTTTCTTCATCTTCCACATGACCAAAGAACCTCCCAATTGCAGTAGGTAACCGGTAACTGAGGGCCTAGTCATTCTACAAGCAGCCCAATCAGCATCACAATAGCACTCTAGCTATGTATCCCCTTCAAAACTGATCATAATTCCTAAGCCAGGGGTTCCTTTGAGATATCTCAACACATTCTTTGCGGCTACCATGTGATGTTTAGTTTGCAAATGCATAAATGACTGAGTGCCAGCACACAAAAACATATATCAGGGTAAGTCATCGTTAAATAGATCAATTTACCTACCAATTTATGGTATCTTTCTAGGTTCTTCAATAAATCTGCTGGATCATCTCTCTCTTCGTCAAAACCCATCAACTTGAGGCTTTGTGCCATTGGAACTCCTAGTGGTTTACAACCACTCATACTAGTTTTTGCAAGAAGATCAAGTACATACTTTTTTTTTTTTTTGATAATAAAATTTTAGGAAAGGGGTTGGGTTCACCCACAATCTAAGGGCATGGCGAAATCTCCCTTCCTCTAGGTGATACCGATGTTGGGTAGGGCGAGCCGTCTATTACCCTCAGGCGTTAACCTAGGCACCTAGGAGCTAGGATGTCTCCCCCAACACCTTGACCAACTCCAGGATCGAACCCCCTCCCTTTGGTGAAAGTGTCCGACCCCTTTGCCAGTTGAGTCCAAGGACGAGGGGTGTCAAGTACATACTTCTGTTGACTCAATACTATGCATTTTTCGGCCTTTTCTACCTTAATCTCAAGGACATACTTCATATTTCCAAGATCTTAAATCTTAAAATACTCATGCAAGAATTCCTTGGCCTTGGAAATTCCATATTCAGAACTATATGTCACTAACAAGTCATCCACATAAACCAGAATTAAGACAATTCCATCATCACTCTCTTTAATAAACAATGAATAGTCATTCTTTCTTTGATTAAATCCACCTTCAATCAAATCCTCTCATAATTTTTGGCTCCATTGATGTGATGCTCGTTTTAGGTCATAGAGAGACAAAGTAAACATTACTTTAAATACTAAAGAAAATGTTTCATGATAATCTATGTAATACCCGGATATTTATCTGGAATATTATGAATAAAAATTGGATATTTCTGATAAGCAAAGTCTTGATCCCTAAACTTGTGTGATCATAGTCTATTTTCTAAGTAGGATTTCTGCGTGAAATTAGGGAGTTTAAGGGCCAAAGTGCCAAAATGACCAAAACGCCCCTGTAAAGGGAAATTAACTTAGAAAATTTATGAAAAATCCTGAAAGACAGTAAAATGATCAATTGAATTAGGAGAGTATATTATCTCTAATTATGGTAATTTAATAAATTATGAAATTGGAGAAATTGTACAAGAAGGTGCCAAAAGAAATAAAAGACCAAAATACCCTTACAAATTATAGAATAATGTAAGAGGTATGAAAATACTAATGTTAATACAAGAGTATGAAGGTAATGAGGCATAGTAATTAAGAAAATTATCAACAAGTGATAATGAAGTAATTAAGTAATATTGGACTAATTACTTAAGCATAGGCAAAGGAAATTCAGTAATAATTATGTGAAGCTCAAAAATTATTGGAAATTAGTGGAATATTAGTAAAAATGTATTTACTAATTAATTGGAAATTTCTATGAAAAATAGTTGAGTTTAGGTATTTTTAAGCCTAAATACAAGAATGGACCAATTAGATAATTTTGGGGAATTTTTGAGAAAAAGTAAATAAATAAATCATTAAATAATTAATTAAATAAAAATAAATAAATATTTATTAATCTAAAATAGGGCCAGCCGAAATTCAAGAGAAAGGAGAATGAAAAAAAAAATATATAAAAATGAAATAGAAGAAGCAAGTGGCCAAGTTGCACATTATAAAATTAATATAATTAAATTAAAGCAAAAATTGTGAATAGTAATTTTAAAATTAGGAAACGGATCCTATCTAGAGATCTAGGAATAGGAATTCCAAGGTCAAGGTAAAATATTGATCAGTGAGTTTTTACCTTTACGTTTGTGCATTTTCCTAATAAAACAAAATAGGGAAAAATGCATATAGGCATATTTGTGGAAAAGAGGAAAATAAATTCTAACTCAATGTTTAGGAATGAGTTTGAATTTATTTAGACATATTTGGAATCAGTGAATTATTTCAAGAGATTGATATCTCCGCGAATTTCGACACGGACACGTTCGGACACGTTTTCGAAAACTTCAACCGGAATACTTGGAGGCCTATATGGAATCAAAATTTAGGTTGACCTGGACATTTCTACTAAGTGAGAACTTGTCTTCGAGTTGTAAACCCGAATTTTGAGAACTCTCCGAAATCACGCGAATCGGTGCCGATCGGGAAAACTGTTAGACTAGAGCATAAAGCAAGCCTAGTCACCATTTTGAGCCAATCCTTGGCTGCCACATCATCATGGAGGTCGGCCAAGAGGGGAAAAGGCAAGGGCAAAAATTGTGTGAAATTCTTGGACATGAATAGTGCAAACAACTTCAAAAATTCCAACCTTGTCCCTCCAAAAACACTATAAATACCCCCCCTCCTTCACTTTTCTTCACACCATTCCTTCTTGCCTATTTCGAAATTCTAGGGAGAGAAAGTAGAGAGAGAAGCTCTGGGGGAAGTTCTCGCCAAGTCTTCAACGGGTAAGTCTTTCGGTCTTTAGTTTTTAGTCTTTAGTTCAATAGTTAGTAAGGCTAGAGTAGTCTTTATTTTTATGATTGGATATCATATGGGAGGGCTATTTTAGTCTTTATTTTCGAAAATCATGATGGCGTCGAAGTTCTGGCAAAATTTTGGGAAGAAAATAGCCTATGTAGCGGAAGCTACCAGCGAAATTCCGCCGAGTAGGGGTATAGGGGCAAAATGGTAATTTTACCTAAAATGCCGCTTATAATGTCAAATTACTAATAGAAGTGACATTATTCTCATAGGATATCTGAAACGCTGATTCTGCCGCCGCATTGCGCCCGACGTGCCGTAGGACTTTTGCACGTTTGTCAGTAGAAAGTACGTTTTCCGCGGTAGTACCTAACGTTGCCAACGAAGGTACGGACGCGTCTTCGTAACACTAATCTTGTGCTTCTTAAATACTTATATGTCAATGATATGTCCGTAGACCGTTATACTGACAGCTTATACGGGTTATAGTTTTGATAACGCCGTTTTGTTTTCCTAGCGGCGAGGACACGACTAATTATCGTGGCACTGGTGAATAGTGCAAGCTGTTGTTGTTATTTACCCTATGGGGCTTTACATATTGCTCTGTGCTTATGTTTTGTAGGCATAATGATCATGCATCTCTAGTATGCTTATGATATACTGTTGTATTAGCTCTAGAATATCTGTTGGCCATATCTTGTGTTGTTTGGGTATGAGGTTAACTGCTACTCCGAGATTCAATGCGTTGATTTGAATCTCAGCTGTAGCTTCAGGGTCAGGAGGACCACGGTTCGTGGATCGAGGCAAGTACCCGGAGTAGGCATGCAGCTGAAGACTTATCTATCTTATCGCTTTCTGTTTCCTTCTGTTATTTACTTTCCAAACTTTAGGATTACTGTAATCATTACAATGTTACACAATGGTTGATGTTTTGGCTAAGAATCCAATTACTCTTTCGCTCTTTTGCTCTACTCTGATTGTTTGTTTGAAAAAAAAAATATATTTCCGCATTTCAAACATGGGATGTTACAATCTATGCCCTCTTGTTTTGTGTATCCCTTTGCTACAAGGTGAAAGAAAATGTTTCATGATAATCTATGCCCTCTTCTTTTGTGTATCCCTTTGCTACAAGGTGAGCCTTGTATTTATCTATGGCATTATCCGGTTTATACTGAATTTAATATACCCATTTGCAGCCTATTACTTTCTTACCCTTAGGAAGTGGGACAATATCCCACTTTTTATTTGCCTCAAGAGCTTCCATCTCAGCCCTCATTGCCTTTACCTATTCTGCATTCTGGACCGCTACTGCATAACTAGTAGGCTCCGGATGGGAACTTTATGCATACTACGCACGTTGGCACAGTAAACATTCAGGGCAATATAAAATTGACTAATGTTTTATATGCTCGGGGCTTGAAATTTATTTTTTGCAGGTCCCTCCAGATGGGAAGAGGAGGCTGATTGGTAACAGAATTGTAGGACTCTACATTTTGGAAAATGAAAATCGTACTGATGTGTTAAATTCCATTTCTTGTAATGATGTCAAACATGAGCCTCTTGATGTATGCCTTTGGCACTCTAGACTAGCTAGGACATGCACCTCTATATGTATTGAAGCATTTCAGTGTAATTGGGAACAAGGCTGTTTTGAATGACAAGTGTGACATTTGTATTCGATCTAAATAGGGAGAATCCTTGCTATGGCCCAATTAAGGTCCAAAATTGTAAAAAGGGCCCCAACAACTTTCACATACCAAAAAGGGTCCTAGGGCCTTTTCTGAGATTTTTCATTAAAATTTAGTTGTTAATTTGACTGACTTAGTTGTTAACAGGGGCTGATATTGTTGTTAAAGTGACTGATTTAGTTGTTAAAATATTGTTATTAATACGACTGATTTAGTTGTTAATGGGTATTTATTTTGTTGTCAATTTGGCTGTTTTAGTTGTTAACGTTTATACCAGAAAAGGCCCTAGGGCCCTTTTTGGTATGTGAAAGTTATTGGGGCCCTTTTTGCAATTTTAGACCTTAATTGGGCCTTGGCAAGGATTCTCCCATCTAAATAAACTCCACCTATTGGGCCTAACAGACCAACCCACTTAACACAATACACAGACACGTCCCATTAGGCCTAACTAACTATTAATTATCACTTATTAGTTATTATAGTATCAAAAAAAAAAAAAATTATCACTTATTACACTCCCCTCAAGTTGGGGCTGAAACATGTTATAAGTCCCCAACTTGGACAATAAAGTCCTCTGCACATGTCCTCCTCCAGCCTTAGTTAGCAGGACCGCTTGCTGATTTCTAGAACTAACGTGCCTCAAATATATCTCCTTTGCTTCCCACTTTTCTCTCTCCCTCTCTCTCTTTTGTAACGAATGTTTTTTTTTTTTTTTGATAAATAAATTTTAGGAAAGGGGTTGGGTTCATCTACAATCCAAGGGCAGGGCGAAATCTCTCTTCCTCCTACGTGATACCGATATTGGGTAGGGAGAGCCGTCTATTACCCTCAGGCGTTAACCTAGGCACCTAGGAGCTAGGATGTCTCCCCCAACGTCTTGACCAACTCCAGGATCGAACCCTCTCCCTTTGGTGAGAGTGTCAAACCCCTTTGCCAGTTGTAAGAAATGTATGGTTTACTTTGATTGTATGTTTCTTTGGACAAAAATACGTGCGGACTTAATAATATCCATGCAGACACTTTTTTTTTTTTTTTTTGTTCTTTTTCGTTTTGTTGATTTTGGAGGAATGAGACTTAAGTCGTAAAAAAATTAAGATATCGACTGTAACATCCCATGTTTGAAATGCGGAATTTTTTTTTTTTTTGAAACAAGCAATCAGAGTGGAGCAATAGAGCGCAAGAGTAATTGGATTCTTAGCCAAAACATCAACCATTGTGTAACATTATATAGATTACAGTAGTCCTAAGGTTTAGAAAGGAAATAGCGGAATAGTAGAGTAACAGAATAACAAAAAACGTTAAGATAAAGATAGTCTTCAGCTGCACGCCTACTCCGGGTACTTGCCTCGATCCCCGATCCGTGGTCCTCCTGACCCTGAAGCTACAGCTGAGATTCAATTCAACGCATTGAATCTCAGGTAACGGTTAACCTCATACCCAAACAACACAGTATATGGCCAACAGATATTCAAGAGCTAATACAACAGTATATCATAAGCATACTAGAGATGCATGATCATTATGCCGACAAAACATAAGCACAGAGCAATATGTAAAGCCCCATAGGGTAAATAATGCACTATTCACCAGTGCCACGATAATTAGTCGTGTCCTCAGCGCTAGGAAAACAAAACGGCGTTATCAAAACTATAACCCGTATAACTGTCTGTATAACGGTCTACGAACATATCATTGACATATATGCATTTAAGAAGCACAAGATTAGTGTTACAGTACGCGTCCGTACCTTCGTTTGCGACGTTAGGTACCACCGTGGAAAACGTACTTTTACTAAAACGTGAACTTCAAACAGCGGTTCGTCGGGCGCGTGGCGCGGCAAATCGAAATCGAGATTCGATATCCTATAAGAATAATATCACCTTTATTAGTGATTTGACACTATAACTGGCATTTTAGGTAAAAATTACCATTTTGCCATTCTACCCCTAATCGGCGGAATTTCGCCAGCACTTCGTTACTCTGACAAATTTTCTTCCCGAAAATTTTGCAAGAACTTCGACGCAACTATGATTTTCGAAAATAATGACTAAAATAGCCCTCCCATATGATACCCATTCATACTTGAAATTTAAAGGCTATTCTAACAAATTCTACCCTTACTTTTAAAAGAACTGCGAAAGCTTCAACTTTTCAGCGACTCGATCCCTACTATGTTTACACCTCTGCATATTTTTTCAACGCAAACAAGGCTTAAAACAAGAATAGGAATCTCGTCCCCTACTTCCTAAATCTAACTAACAATTCTACTAACTACCGAACTAAAGACTAAAGACTAAAGACCGAAAGACTTACCCGTTGAAGACTTCTGCAGAACTTCTCCAGAGCCCTTCTCTCTTCTTTCTCTCTCTAGGTTCGAATTCTCTCTTGAGAATGGGGTGAAAAAACCAAAGGGGGGAGGGGGCAATGGGAAGTGGCCATGTGGCCCTTCTAGAAGCCTACCGGATGAATTTCTCCGATCGGTGCCGATTCGCGTAATTTCGGAAAAATCTCAAAATTCTGGATTTACAACTTTGAAGACATGTTCTCACTTAGTAGAAATGTCCAAGTTAACCTAAATTTTGATTCCATATAGGCCTCCAACAGTCCGATTGAAGTTTTCTCGAAAACGTGTCCGTCGCGTCCGGGTTTGAACGCATTTACGAAAATACCAACTTCTTGAAAAAATTCATGATTCCAAATATGTCAAAATAAATTCAAACTCATTCCTAGATATTGAGTTAGAATTTATTTTCTTCATTTCCAAAAATATGCCTATATGCATTTTTCCCTATTTTGTTTTATTAGGAAAATGCACAAACGGACTCAGAATTTACTTTCGTAAGAGTCTAACGGAAGATAAAATTCCACTGATCAATAATCTACCTTGACTTTGGAATTCCTATTCCTAGATCTCTAGATAGGATCCGTTTCCTAATTTTAAAATTACTATTCACACTTTTTAACTTTAATTAATTATAATATTATTTTAATATCAAGTTGCATATTATTTTTCATTCCATTTCTCTTTTTTTTTCTTTTCTTGGAGCATAATTTCGGCTGGACCATATTTATTTTTAATAAATATTTATTTATTATTTAATTAATTATTTAATCATTTACTTATTTAATTTTCCCAAAAATTCCACCAAAAATCCCTTATTGGTTCATTCTTGTATTTAGGCTTAAAAATACCTAAACTCAATGATTTTTCATAGAAATTTCCAATTAATTAGTAAATACTTTTTTACTAATATTCCACTAATTTTCACTAATTTTTGAGCTTCACATAATTATTACTGAATTTCCTTTGCTTATGCTTAAGTAATTAGCCCAATATTACTTAATTACTTCATTATCACCTGTTGATAATTTTCTTAATTACAAAGCCTCATTACCTTCATACTCTTGTATTAACAGTAGTATTTTCATGCCTCTTGCATTTTTAGAAATTACAAGGGTATTATGGTCATTTCACTTCTTTTTAAGTATTTTCCAACAATTTCTCCAATTTCATAATTTATAAAATTACAATAATTAGAGATTATATACTCCCCTAACTCACTTGGTCATTTTACTATCTTTTAGGATTTTTCATAAATTTTCTAAGTTATTTATGTCCCTTAGGGGCATTTTGGTCATTTTGGCACTTTGGCCTTTAAATTCCCTAATTTCTTGCAGAAATTCTACTTAGAAAATAGACTGTATTTATACAAGACCGGATATTGAAATTTCACTTATCAGAAATATCCAACTTTTATTTATAATATTCCAGATAAATATCCGGGTATTACATCAACAATCAGGTATTAGAATTTTCTCTTTCAGAAAAATATATTACAGATATTAGTTTAGATAGTTGTAAATAAATAAAAAAAGAATTGTACAGTTAAATCCCGTATAGTTAATAATCTTCAGTTATTTACAATAAGAAACTAATGTTTGCTATATAAATTGATAGGTACAACTCATTTTTAACAAATTAAAATAAATATTAAATTTATCATAACAATAGTATTGATTTTTGTACCACCAGGCTTACAGAGAATGTAATGCGGTAGCGATTGTCGTGACAGGAATAAGGTATTTCTTGTCCTCTATTTCAGCTTCCCTTTCATTAATAATGAATAAATGAAAGGGAAAAAAACAAATAAAAATACTATTACTATACTAAATAAAGTGAAAGCAATATTATGCAAGAAAACAAAAACTGTCACTTACAATCCTCGAGTTCCTAAGAATTCACATTAGGTACTTTTCCTTTAGGTGCTTCTTATGTGCTTTTCCCTCTAATTAGAGGGATTAGACATTTTTTTAAAAATTTTTTTATAGATTCTATTTATTTAGATTAGATTACATGTTGCATGGTGAAATTTTTTTTGCACTCAATATATCAAATTATTTAATTTTCAGGATACTGGAGTTACAGGAAAAATATTTCTGCATGCAGGACTAGAAATTAATTAATTTGAGATATTGGGTGCAAAAAAATTTCACCATGCAATATGTAATCTAATCTAAATAAATAGAATCTATAAAAAAATTTAAAAAAAATAAAAAAAATTGTCTAATCCCTCTAATTAGAGGAAAAAACACATAAGAAGCACCTAAAGGAAAAGCACCTAATGTGAACCCTATTTCCAACAACAAAAAAAGCACTTATATATATATATATATATATATATATATATATATATATATATATATATATATATATATATATATATATATACTCTTTAATTGGGGATATATAAAATATAATTCAATTAACTATCCGAGTTCTTTAAACTGTGAATATCAAGTTATCAAGTAAATTTTATATCTATCGTCAAACATATTTCATGGTCTAAATTGAACCCCCCAAATAAAATTTAAAAAAAAAAAAAAACTTTCACATTGATTAAAACTCACTATTTCATTAACACGAAATTATTTGATTGATGACTTGTTTAGGACTTCAACTGTTTATACTTATGTGACAAATTTACCTACTTTATAAACTACTTAACTCTATGAGACAACTGCTCTCCATGTAGAAGTTGTTTATATGATACAACTTAAAGTCGTCCTAAAATATTAATATATTGAGACTTAGCTTAAGTCCTAAAAGATTCATATAATATTTTACTACCATTTATCATTAGAACAGTATCACCTTTTAATGTTTCATTTTCACTTATTTCTTTCTTGACTCTAAATGATATCAATTTCAACACAATCCAACTAAGAAAGTTTTAATAAGCCTTAATAGATATATTGGTTAAAATATTAGACTCTGAGAAAATCAACTTCATTCGAATCATCATCGGTCAAACATATACGACTATAACATAACAAAAGCTTTTTATTTAGGCTGAGACAACTTCTACATGTTGAATTGAAGTTGTTTCATTTCATTCTACAACAAAGCTGGGAATGAATCACGCACAAACACATCACCTTTATTATCAATATTACTACCTCCGATGCTTGATATAAAATCTCGTTCCAACAAAATCTTATATTAAGGACTGATGGTAGTATTATTTTGACACTTTGGGCGCACACACACACATATATATATAGCTAGGATGCCCAGAGATGTTTATTATATTCTGCAGGATTCACAGTTCAGAGCACCATTGATATATCAGAGGCGACAACCTCATCACTGGTTTCTTTGACGAACTTGAGTACCAATGGTTGTACTTTTTCGTCTTCTGTGACAACCAAACGGTGGCTGCCATGGCTATCAGTCTTGACACCAACATGTCCACACTCACCATTTTCATAATAGAAGACAAGCTTATAGTGAAACTTAGCAGAGTCATAGGGCTTAATAAAGAACGAACCAGAAAGAGGAACAGGAAATTCATTGGCATCTCCGACCATCACCGGTTCTCCAAACCCTAGGACCCTTGTGACCACCCACTGGGGATTCTTAGTGCATGTTGTGCCAAATGGCAACTGAGCAAATTTTATCCACAAAGGATAGTCGGTAGCAATGTGAAGCGTGAGTAATGGAGATGCGATATTTGTTAGCCAGCCTTTCTTGTACGACAACTTCAGGACGACGGCAAGTGAGCACGAGCCATCACTTTTATCAATGCCGGCACCTTTGATTGACTGACCTCCTAAACCAGGTGGCAATAAGTAGTAATTGCCTCCATTTTTCAGGAGGTCACCGTCTGAGTCATACACTATCTCAGCCGTGGTGATGGCAAAGAGAGCGGCGGAGAAGAAGAAGAAGAATGCAAGGAGTACATTAGTCTTCATTTTTTTCTAGGTCTGGCTGTCTGGGCTTCGGATGACTTTAGGGTTGGCTTTGGTTGTGATGAATTGAGGAGTAGGAGTATCTATTTATAGAGCTAATCCTGAGGGAATGTGTCATGAGTCCCATATCTAAGATTTTTAAAAGTGACATGTGGTTTATGAGTCCGAGCTACTATATACCTCCTCTCTCTAATGACCCCACTTCCCAAATATTTTTCGGAAAATCCATATGGCGGGCCCAAATAACAAAGAAAAACCCAAAAAAGGCCTAAAGATTCTAAAAATCTCAAAAAAGGCCCAAAGGCCTTTTCTGGTGTAAGTTCATTAAAACATGAGTTGTTAACGGAGCTGATATAGTTGTTAACGGGTACTGATTTAGTTGTTAGGATATTGTTGTTAATGGTACTGATTTAGTTCTTAATGACCTACTCGTTAACAACAATATCAGCCCTGTTAACAACTCACGTTTTAATGAATTTATACCAGAAAAGGTCCTTGGGCCTTTTTTGGGATTTTCAGAATCTTTGGGCCTTTTTGGATTTTTCTTTGTTATTTGGGCCTCCATATGAATTTTCCCATTATTTTTTCCTTTTTTTCTAATTATTATATTCTTCGAGTGAAGTTTTGATTGGGCATGAGATTATTCAAGTCTACATTATTTTATGATTTTTTAAAAATCATAATTGTACAATTTTACAATTTTTTTTTCTTTTAATTTTAGAGTTTTGTTTTTTATAATATGAAGGGTTTCTCATTTCGAGGCTTAGGGTTCAAAGGATTTTTACCTCTCCTAATAAGTGCGTTTTCCGAGATTTAAACTCATGTTCTCCTCCTTACAGAGGCGAAACCGCTTACCACTTCGACTAACTGTTTGTTGGTTAACTTTAGAGTATTTCAGAAGTAGGAGCATCTATTTATGCAGGTTGTGTTTTGTTTCGTTTTGTCTTGTCTTGAGAGTTCTTTCAACCACACACATCTGATCCTCTAATTAATGGATGTCACGTATAGCAGCAAAATAGGAAAACAGGAAATTAAACTAAATAAGAAAATTAGTTACATATATATGATAATTTCACTCATTTATAACATTATTGAGATTTGAAGAAAGAAGGTCAGAATTTTCGTTAGTATATATATTAGTTCTGAGCAGGTCATAAAAGAAGCTCTTCTATGATAAAGACAGTAGTAATTAATGGACTATGTATACTTGTAGCAATGTCTAATCTCTTCTGCCATGCATGTTAAAATAGGAGAGTGATGAGTTAAATATTAAATCTGAATTAGTTGATTAAATTACTGCATAATAGTTTTATAATATATTAAATTTGAATAATTCGTGTTTTAACTAGCACCGCATGTGGTAATTTTTTAAAAAAAATTTACACCGTCCAGATCTTCATTCGACGGCTCAGATGAAGAAGAGGATGGGAAGAGAAGAGAATGGAAGTCAGATCCCAGTTGTCCTTATATGAAAATTTTCCCTTTTAAAAAAAAAAATAATAAAAAATCTTCTACTTCCTTCCCTCCATCTATTTTTATAATTTTATTATTTTTATTAAATTAAATCAAATTGGATCAAAACTCCTTTTCTGACTATATATATATATATTGATGTGTACTGTATAAATGTGGACCAATTGTTTTCTGGACAAAAATATGTGGGGGCTGATTAATAAGACACATATATACCGACACGTTTCGTTTTGAAGAGGAAAGGAACAAAGTAATAATTGACTAATTGAATATTGTAAAAAAGTTTAAAAAATAGTGACACATTAATTGGGTCAATTGGGAGCATAACACCCCAAAAGCGATAGATGGGTAAATTTCAGGTTAAAAAAAATTTAAAAAATTGCAGGTTAAAACTTAAAACTCCTTCTTTTTTAACATTCTTAATCTTTGTAACTTTTGTTTGCCTACATTCAAAATTATTGATTGAAAGCATCCGGTGCTTATATGGACCAAATTTTTTGGACAAAAATATAGGGAAAATTACATTCAGGTCCCAAGGAAGGAAAAAAATTAAAAAAAAGGTCCATTGAAATCACAGAATTACCCAGAAGTCCCAAGGGAATTTTTGTTGTAAATACATACTTTTCCTGTTGTAAATACATACATTTTCTGTTGTAAATGGTTTGGGACTTTTTTTATATTATTTGTACGGAATTTTTTAAATGTTGTTGTAAATACATACTTTTTCTGTTGTAAATGGTCAGGTGTTTAAATGTTGTTGTAAATATATACTTTTCCTGTTGTAAATGGTTTGGGACTTTTTTTATATTATTTGTACGGAATGAAAAAAGTCTCAAACCATTTACAACAGGAAAAATATATATTTATAATAACATTTAAACACCTGACCATTTACAACAGAAAAAGTATGTATTTACAACAACATTTAAAAAATTCCGTACAAATAATATCAAAAAAGTCTCAAACCATTTACAACACGAAATGTATGTATTTATAACAAAAATTCTCTTGGGACTTTTTTGTAATTTTATGATTTCAATGGACTTTTTTATAATATTCTTCCTTTCTTGGGACCTGAGTGTAATTTTCCCAAAAATATATGGGGACCGAAGATATTACAAATGCAGACACGCTCGTTTTGTTACGTATGAAACACGTGATCCTCTAATTAATGAATGGGAGAGATGACATTTACAAAAATATATTTAATAATATATAGGTTTTAAAATGAAGTTACGAATATATTTTATTTTAAAATTACAAATATGAAAATCTTAATTAAAAACAAGGAAATGTTTTTGGCAGATATAATTGTGCATATATTATAAAGGGAAAAAAAGATATTTTGATATATATCTATATTTTTTTCTTTCTTTATTAGATCTTTTAATTTCATTCGGTTATGTTAACTCTATAACTTTGTTATGTTAGGACCATTAGCCCTAAAAGAGCTTTTACAAAACAAAGCTAAAGGATTGATCAATAGAGAGAAAAAATATAGGTACCAAAATAAAAAACGAGAAAAAAAATATAGATATTTGTGAGATAGCTTTTAATTATTAATTATCATACATTAAGAGATGAGGAGTTTTTTATTTTTGCCAACAAGAAATATTATATTTCATTTAATAAAAACTAACAACAACAACAAATGATCCAAAAAGGCAGAAAACAAAAAGTGACAAAGCAAAAAACAACAAACCCTAATTCCCAATAACACTATAGCTACAAAACCTAACTTTAAGGTAAAGATAGAGGGGAATATGTGACTAGTCTTTTAAGATTAGGCTTTCAGTTTAAATTTATGCTCATAATTAAACCTCACAAGAAACCTAGGTTTATAAATTTAAGAGGCTCGTCTTCTTTATAGTTAGTTAGTCTTTTGAAATTGGGTTCTTCTTTTATATTTGTGTGGATGACAATATGCTTATAAATGATGGATTTGTTGTAGGGTTTTGGTCACGTGAAAAATGTCAGCCGGATAAGAATGCCACCTAGGCCTAGCTAATATATGCAAGGTTAAATGATTCTACCTCCTTTAAGGGTTAACGCGTAGTACGTGCTATCTTATTGTGTACAATGTGACCACTTTCTTGATGAACGATCCTCATTGATTTATGTCATCATCAAGAGCTTCTTTCCATGTCCCTTGCCGGGACCAACACTAATTTAGGGCATCTTTTGATTCAATCCTCTTCCTATTATTACCTCTATAGGCATAGTATCAATATGATAGTTTCAGTTTATCTAGATTCTCCAGTCGTCATATAAGATAGATCAAGGTCTCAGTGACTTTATTGGTGTCCGTGTCTTGGCTTCCTTTAGCTTTTTGCGCTAGAGGGTATCTACGAGATGAGATAAAATCTGTTTAGATTATTTAGGGTTTTCAATAAATTAGTGTTTTTAAGTTTTTCGAACAAATTGGAATATCTAAATTACTCTATCAATATCTTATTATCTTTCAAATTAGGATTTAGATTGCACTTTGAATTTAAACTATTATTTTTTATTTTTAAACTCTACAAATAGAGCTAGGATTCTCAATTGAGGGTCAGACTTGAATATTGAACTTCCTATTTCTCAGCTTCCTCCTCGTTCTCCCTTTTCTCCCCTCCCCCCTTCCCAACCTATTTCACATCACTATGTCCTTGTTTGGGATGGCTTTTTGGTCATTAAACTAGATTTTTTAACTCATCAAAAAATTAATTGAGGCTCAGAATGTTGTTAGACATGGTTTTGGAGGCAAATAACTTTTTTGCCAATAACTAATTTTTGGCGCTTTTAATTTTTACATTTTGATTTTTACTTATATTTGAAATTTATGAAACCAACTTTTTAATGGTTTCTATCAATCTAACTTTTTTTAGAACACATATAACAATCAGTATTAGGGTTAAAAAAGTTTCTCGGCCCGCACTAAGTACTGACTTAACATCGTCCGTTTGAAAAGGACAATATTATTGCATGAATTTTGAAATATTACATTAGTCCATGATTTTTTGCTGGCAAAAAAATTAGTCCATGATTTTTTAAGGACACCTTAGCGCTTCCAAGAATAATTTCGTAACATAGATCCATTTACTTTAATTCTGAATATTTAGTTTATATTCCCCTTATTTGCTTTCAATATCTGACATTAACATTGATTAACTGTGTATTTGGATTCCATTTTTGTAAGCTAAGACTTTTTGGAAAATAGACTTTTTCCTTAGTACTGGTGATGTTTGGTTACTTTTTAGGTGATAATGTGTAATACCCGATTTTCAATTTACCGAAGTTCCTGTATTTAAGGAATATTATCATAATAAATTGGTTAACATATGTGACATAGAGTAACATGGAATAATGGCTATTTTAAGAGTAAATGAGCCGTGGAAAGATTATAAAAACACTTAATTAAATTAAGTGTCGATTAGCAAATAAGACGCAAATAAGCTTTGCACTAATTGAGATTAGTGGCATAATTCTTCAATTTGATTATGAGCAAATTAAAGTCATCATTTTTGAAATAAAAGAGGGCTGATTATTGAAGAAAAATAAAAGGCCAAAGGAGATGAAATAATACTCTATTAATAAATGCATAGATATAGTTGATTAAATAAGCAACCAATTGTAGATTGACATTTGACATTAAAGGATACTTAAGCACTTAATTAAGTCATTAAAATGACATTGTAATTTGGCCCCAAAGATCAGCAAAAAACATTCAGCATAAGGGAAGGAAGAGAAGAGATTAATAAAGCATAAAGTAGTGTTGAAAAGTCAACAATTTTAACTAGCCAATGAGAGCAATGGACCATGGGATACTTTGTTAATAAAAAAACACATATTAAATGGCTAAATGGGGGGAGTATGTCGACCAGCTGCTGTGGGATTGAGATGTGATTTGATAAAGTGAATATTGATCTAATGTATAAGAGGAAAGAAGGAAAATTGGGTTGTTTGATAATTACGAATTTGACATAGGAATTTTCCCCATAAATAGAGGTGCTTACCCTCTTCATTCTTCACACCAAAAACCACAATCAAATGTGATTGTAGAGTAGTGAGAGTGAGAGGCAAAAATTGAGGAGCAAGAAGGAAGAAGGAGTTGAGCTTCAAGAGTAATGTTCTTGAGCTTTAGTCTTTAGTTTTTTAGTATAATTGTAGTTTAATTCATAAAATTAGGGAATGAGTTCCTTTACATGTTTTTAAGGCTCCGTTGCTTTTAAAACGCAAAATGGAGTAGAAACATGGTAGGAAATAATTTTTGGAATCAATATGCCAAAATTGTGAAAATTTCCAGAAAACTGGACTGTTAAGTCAGTCACTTTGTGGCTATCATTTTATGTATCAAACGATCTTTAAAAATCACGAAATTTGGCATGAATAAAGTAGACATGTGGGGATTTCTAAATATATAAAATATGTAACGTTTTGATCTCTGGACAAGGAGATACGAATTTTTGAAGTTAGGCCTTATTTCTAGAGATATAAACTGAACAGTGTTTGAAAACGCAAAACCTAGGAATGATTCTTGATGTTCTAGCTTCAGAGAATATTTTTCCTTGAAAATATACATGTCAAGGGTCATGAGGAATTTTGAAGCACTCAAAAATTATTTTTGTAGAATTAATTATGATTTTGCAAATTTAATGAAAAATCTGGGCAAAATGCTAGAAATTGCGTTTTTAAGAAAAATGTAAGGGTATAAATGGGATAAATAATCCACTAGGGTTAAAAAGGTGAAAATAAACCTTTAGGATATTATTCTAATCGATATGATATTTATCACAATATCATATAGTTTTCTGACGATAATGTATAGGATATTCGGGAAGTCCGGAGTCAGATTCAAAAGGTCGGGCGTTTTGGTAAATACGCGGTGGAAGGTACTTCAACCAACTCTGATGATTGGTTAAAGAAAAAAACCAAGGAAAGACATTAGTCTATACGGTAGTGGACTTACCCTACTTGCATGTAGCTAATATTATTGCTTATGTTTATATGCATGATTGCTATGCTTGCTTGTTATGTTTAACATACTTGAATGATTGAAGTTATTTATCTGATTATGCTATGGCCATGAGTATGAGTATCAAACATTGAGCATGCAAAAGTATCATTATGTTGGCATGAGCCTATGCAAGGCAAGCACTTCACACACTAGCATTTATCTTGCATACATAATTTGGTATTGTTTGCTACTGAGATTCCCCAGAATCTCACCCCCTACTACCAGTCAGCAGGCGTGCACTAGGAAGAAGTGCTATACTTAATCCCGGAGGGAAAGTCGCTTGAAGACGAACCAGCAGACGGAGCTGTGAAGAGGCACCGATGGACGAAGCCGTGAAGATGCACCGACCGAGACGAGAGTAGGAAGAAGTCTGATAGAACTAGTTCTGGCATGAATTCAATTAAGTTACCTCAAACCATTTGGTGCTTAAACTAAGAAAGGGTTGGTCTATGTGGTTCAGTCATAAGTCGCTAAGAAAGACGGGGAGACTTCCACTAGACTTTACCCCGCCTGGCCAATAGGTTTGATTAACTATATTGGGTTTCAAGCCATAAGTCTATTTAAAGCTTGATTTAAGATTGTATAATTACTATTTAAGAGTTGTAATTATACACAATCCAGATAATTGTATCACATGAATATTCCTTCGGGATTTTAAATATACCAGCGTATGCCTGGACATTTTATATCAGTTACTCATTGTCTAAACGTTAGCGCATGATCACCGTTCCACATTACTCCGACATGTAGCACCTCAAACTCGGTTGATTTTCTTAAAACTACGTGTCAACGGACACAGTAAGTAGTATGAAATTTGGGGTGTTACATACTGCAAAATAGAAAATACACATGAAAAGTCAGTTTTGTAAACACAAATTAATTAAAATGACTTTTAATTTATTACAAATATGTTTTTTTTTTTGCTGGCAAAAAAATTAGTCCATGATTTTTGCACGATAACTTTGTTATGTTAGGACCATTAGCCCTAAAAAAGTTTTTACAAAAACAATGCTAAAGGATTCAATAGGGAGAAAAAATATAGGTACCAAAATAAAAAATGAGAAAAAAAAATATATTTGTGAGATAGCTTTTATTAATTATCATACATTAAGAGATGAGTAGTTTTCTATTTTTGCCAACAAGAAATATTATATTTCATTTAATAAAAACTAACAACAACAACAAGAGGTCCAAAATAAAGGCAGAAAACAAAAAGTGACAGAGCTAAAAAAAAAAAAAACCTAATTCCTAATAAAACCACAATTACAAACCTAATCCTAAGGTAGATCCTAAGGTAGAGATAGAGAGGAACATATGACTAGTCTTTTAAGATTAGACTATTATTCTAAATTTATGTTCATAACATTTATTGTTACGAACCCCACATTAATGATCCTCACAAAAAACGTAGGTTTATAAATTCAAGAGGCTATGGGTTCTTTCTTTATATTTGTGTGGATGGCAATTAATGGTTATAAATGATTGATTTGATGTAGGATTTTAGTCACGTGAAAAATGTCAACCGGATATGAATGCCACCTAGCTACCCCAGAAAATGACAATAATCCGTACAAGGTTAAATGATTTTTCCTCCTTTAACGCGTAGTACTTTCTTATTTTGTAACATGTGACCGCTCTTAGTTTATTTATGTCATTATCAAGAGCTTCTTACCATGTTCCTTTATCTATATCTATATATATATATATATATGTATGTATTCCGAGCAAAAAATATATATATATATGTATGTATGTACTTATACATGTATACATGTGTGTGTATATATATATATATATATTGGTCTGTCATTTAAAAAAACGCAAAGCCTTTTACATAAAATAAAAAAGTTGAAAAAAGCATCTGCAGTGAAATTTGTAATATAACAGGTGAGTGACTGATGCTGATGATGATCGCGCGGGGAAGGCGCAAGGGCAGTGGACAAAAATCGAATCTCTTGTCCAAAATCTCTCCTTCTTTGGGGAGAAATTTTAGGGGGAAAACATATGTGACTCATACTTTTTTGATTTTTTATCCCACTCTTTTCTTCCCTCTATTTTCTCCTCCAATCCAAACAAGGAAAAATCAATTTTCTCCCTTACTTTTCCCCTCCCCTAATTTTTTCTCCATCCAAATACACTATTAATGTACTGAAAATTTTCTAACTTTACAAGCATCTAATAAATCATCATTTAGATATCTCTAACCATAATTTAAGAATCTAAAACAATTAGTGCTCGTTTGGTTCACGGAATCAGAGATAATGTAATGTAATATAATGTAATGGAATGGAATGTAACATAATGATAATTACATAAATTTGTTTGATTTGTCATTAAGGAAAGATAATGCATATGCATAAAACCGTTTGGTTACATTATATCGAATATGAGAATATATAAGAATAATATAACAAGAGATAAAATTACCCCTATCTACATATATATGTATAATGTACACGTTAGGTTCATAGTAATTTTTTTAATTTGTACAGTGTACACATCGAGTTCATAATAATTTTTTAATATTTAATGATGAAAATATTATGTAGGGTACATGTTGTGTTCATGATAATTTTATTAATATTTAATATTATTTAATAGGATATTTTAACATTTTTAGTGGTAGAATAGATTTTTTTTAATGAGGATTTTTTTTTTGAATTTTTATATAATTAATTAATTTTTTATATTTCATAGTGATAATGATTTAATATTTAACAGCATTTATAAGTGGCCACTTTTATCAAATTAAAAAACTATAATTGGATGCATTAGTTTTGTTTCACTTGATTAAGGATGTTCTAATCCTCATTTATTAAATTTCCTTTCATCCGATCATCCACCAATGATAAGGTTTAGAAGACTCACCTGAGTCGAAGATCCACGTTGCATGATGTGGGATTGATGATCTTCTTCCCTTCCATATTCTCCTCTAAGTTCTCTCATCTTCAAGATCGCCCTCACACCCTGCTCATGCTCTTCTGATTGCAAATGAGGTAGAGGGCTTAGAGCTGGTGAGATATACTTGGTGTTGAGACCATTTTGTCCCTCAAAACAACTTTTGCTTTCAACTCAGTCCCATTTTTAGTATAAAAAACATTAATAATTTTTATAAATTAATCCTTAATTCTTTATTTGGATTTTCTTTCCTCAGTTAGCTTACTTGGCCCTTAAAATAATTTTCCTAAAATTTTCAGGCTAAATGATAATCTCTAATTATTTTTCTTGAATTTCTTGAGAAAATAGGCCTTTAATTCCAGAAAATATATTTAAAATTATCTGTAGCTCTTTTTCGAAAACAAATTTCTCCATATAATTCTTTTTTTCCAAAATACCCATCTATAATTTTCTCTTTATTATTTACCTATTTACTTTCTTAAAATTCTGGCCTTAAAATAAGCTTTTTACCAAATAATTTACTTTTGAGGCTTTTTAAATTTTAGATAACATTCCAAGATCTTAAATAACCCTGATAAATATCTTCTCAAATTTTTTGGAATTTTACAATACTCATCCGATTCTAAATGTAAAACTTTATTTAGGGGCTAATTCTTTTTTTTTTTTTTTTTTATATATCTTAGGTTTATCTCTCCCCCTCACACGCATAACGTGCAAATGAGAGAGTTCAGTGTACGCGGAGAAACTGAAATGTAAAAATGCTGAAGCATCTCAAGAAATTTAGCTGATGATAATGTAATATTTATTCCTATGACCAACAACTACATTAAAGTAGCGGTCTGCGAAGTGCCAACTAGCTAGATGTCACCCTCACATTATTAATTAATTACATCATCATCATCGTTATATTATTATTGTCATTATTATCCATCTCCAGCCCTAGAGGTTCGTACAGTTCAGAGACTTCAGACAATCATAGACAGATCAGAGTTGAAGTTTCCCTTAACCTTATCAAACTTGAAAACCAGAGGCTCTTTATCAGTAACAACCAAACGACGTCGTTCTTCACTATCCAGCTTCACTCCGATGTTTCGACATTCATCTTTACCTTGCTCACAGAACACGAGCTTATAGTGATGCTTTTCTGAATCATAGGTCTCGCAAGCGAACGAACCAGAAACATAGGTATCACCAGATTCCTGTGCACCACCAAGCATCACAGCCTCTCCTAAAGCAAGAGATTTTACGACGACCCAGTTAGGCGAATCGGTACAAATGTTTGGTGCTAAATACGCGAACTTTAAGCTCAAAATCCATGAAGTTCGGATGAAAATAGTTTTGGGAGGAGATGATATGGTGACAGCCCAGCGATTAGTGTGCATAGCTGAAACCACAGCGAGTGAGCACAAATTTGTATCTCCATGCCTAATGGCAGCAGCTGTAATGGCTTCTCCTCCAATAGGGGCAGCAGGTGACAAGTAGTAGTTGCCACCATTTCTCACTATTTCGCCGTCGGAGTCAATCAACACCTCCGCTGAGATGGTGAAGGCGATGAAGAGAAGGAAGAAGAGGAAAGAAAGAAATGATGCAGAAGGCTTCATGGTTTGGTTGTGGTGTGCTGTGTTATATGTGGAAGATTAAGGTTTTTGGTTTTGGGTGTGAGTAATTGAGTATTTGGAGCATGTATTTATAGGCGTAACATGGGACTGAGATGAAGCTCGAAGAAGTGTTTTGAGTGCCACATTATATTGAAGAGCCTCACAAATGTGTAGGAGGGACCTCTCCTTTTCCCTTCCCATGATCTTCCCTTTTTTTAATAATTATTAGACCAATAATTGAATGTCTTAGATTTGATATTTTGAAAAATTATTATCAAAATGTTGAATTAAAAAAAAATTAAATTATTAAATTATTAAATTTTGATATGAATAATATAATACTTACTAGAGTAAAAAAATTAAATTATTAAATTTTGATATGAATAATATAATACTTACTAGAGTAAAAAAATAAAAATAAAAATATTTGGGATCAATATATAATTTACTATCTAAAAACTCCCAATGGGCCTTAATGATATAGATTTGAATTGTAAAATTACCTGTTTGCCCTTGTTGACAAGTCATAGTGTTACGAATACCATTAACAATGCATTTATTGACAAGTGTATGTGCCATATTAACAAATTATAGTGTTACTATTGACAAGTGTATGTGCAATATTGACAAATCATACTATTACCATTGACAAATATATGTGCCATATTGACAAGTTATAGTGTTACCGTTGACAATTATATATGTCATATTGACATGTTATAGTGTTACAGTTAACAAGTTTATGTGTCACATTAACAATAGGGATGGACAGGTAATTTCATAATTTGGATCTATATCACAGAGGTCTGTTGAGATTTTTTTTAATCGTAAATCATATACTGGACTTTTTTATATTCCTTGGGACCATGTTGCTATTTTCCCAAAATGTTTTCCATAAAACAAAATCTACCAAGACATTCAAATGTTGATCTTATAGTTTGAAAAGAAAGAGGAAGAAAGATTGAGGGAAGAGAAAAGGTGAGGTTCCTATCGCCTCAAGTGAACTATGGTTTACTTTAGATTAGATTAGTCTATTCTCACCTAATAGACTAGTCTTTTGATATTATACTTTTACTTTAGATTTATGTTTATAACATTTATTGTTACAAGTCTCGCATCAACGAGCTTTACAAGTAATGTCAGGTTATAATTTAAGAGGCTCTCATTCTTTATAGTTGGTTAGTCTTTTGAAATTGGGTTCTTTCTTTATGTGTCTGCATGAATTAACTATAGAAACTATTTTTTTAATATGATTTACGGTATATGAAATAAGTTTATGAGATGAATTTTATTCCAATTTATATAAACATATTTTTTTAACGCTAACTTAAACAAATCTTATATATTTGTGTGGATGGCAATATGCTTCTAAATGATCTATTTGTTGTAGGGTTTTAGTCACGTGAAAAATGTCAGCCGGATAAGACTGCCACCTCTCTACCCCATAAAGTGACAATAATATATGTAAGGTTAAATGATTCTCCCTCCTTTAACGCGTAGTACGTACTATCTTATTGACTACAATATAATGTGAGCAGTTTCTTGATGAACGATCCTTATTGATTTATGTTATCATCAAGAGCTTCTTTCCATGTCCCTTGCCCGGACCAACACTAATTTAGGGCATCTTTTGACATTCAAATTAGAATATCCAGATTACTCTCTCACTATCTTATTATCTTTTAAATTTTAAATTAGGATTTATGTTGTAATTTAAATTTAAACTATTATTTTTTATTTTTAAACTCTATAAATAAAGCTAGGATTCTCAATTAAAGACTAGACTTGAGTATTGAATATTGAATTTCTTATTTTTCAGCTTCCGCCTTGTTCTCCCTTCTCTCCCCACCCATCTTCCCAACCTGTTTCACATGTCCTTGTTTGAGAAGGCTTTTTGTCATTAAAACTAGATTTTTTAACTCAAAAAACTAATTGAGGCCAAAACTGATGTTAGACATGATTTTTAAGGGCAAATAACTTTTTGGCAAATAACAAGTTTTTGAATCTTTTAATTTTTGTCTTTTTAATTTTTCTTTATATTTGAAATTTATGAAACCAACTTTTTAATATATCATTTAATCATGTTTCTATCAAACTAACTTTTTTTTAAGAACACATAACAATCAGTAATTAAGGTTAAAAAAGTTTCTCCGCCCGCACTAATTATTGGCTTAACATTAACCGTTTGAAAAGGATAATATTATTGCATGAATTTTGAAAGCTTGTTTGAGATCATTTTTCATGTAAATCGAAACAAAATTCTTCTTACATATTTATCTCGTATACCGTAAATCACGATTGAAAAGTTGCTTTTGAAAGCTCCAATCACTATTATCAAGCTTAAAAATACATATACATACTACATTAGTCTGTGATTTTTTGCTGGCAAAAAAAAATTAGTCCTTGATTTTTTAATGATACCTTAGCTCTTCCAAGAATAATTTCGAAACAAAGATCGATCTACTTTAATTCTTAATTTATATTCCCCTCCTTTGCTTTCAATATCTGACATTAGCATTGATTAGGTGTTTATTTGGATTCCATTTTTGTAAGCTAAACAGACTTTTGCCTTAACTGATGATGTTTGGTTACTTTTTAGTTGATAATGCAAAATAGAAAATCCACGTGAAAAGTCATTTTTGTAAACACAAATTAATTAAAGTAACTTTTATTACTAATATGTATTTTGTAAATTATTAAAATTGGGATTAAAGTTAATTAGTATAATGTAATTTATATTTAAATAGTAATTATGTACTACATAACTCATCAATATCTCTATCCTTTATTATCCATATGTGTGTGTTTGGGAAATCATAAAACTGTGGTTTTAGAAGTCGTTTTCTGTAAGTCGAGATAACACTCATCTCATATACTTATATCATAAATTGTAAAAGCTATTATCTAAAAACTAATCTAAACGTACAGGCATGTTTGACATGGCTTATGGGAGGATCTTATGACTTATGAGAGGAGCTTATGGGTTTTTCTTCTTCTTTTTTCGTTTGGATGAAAACGGTGACCAATCGAGCTTATGGCTTATGGGAGGAGCTTATGAAAAGCTCTATTTTCTGGCTTATGGGAGAAGCTTATAGCTTATGGGAAGAGCTTATGGTTTTTCTCTTATAATTATCTCAAAAATCACTTATTCATAAGTCATTCCAAACAAGTTAGCTACTTATCAACCACCAATCCAAACATAAATCACGTTTCACAATCTGACTTTTACCCAATCGGACTTGAACCATAAGTCCGATTGCCCACCGATATCCCAAACAAGCAAAGTATATAGAAAGGAATCTTCAATTTATCAATATTGGATTTAGCGAGGACATCAAGATTGAGCTGGAGATCATTGATTCGGATGGTTTTTTTTTTATAATTAATATGCTTTTTTATAATATTGGAAGAAATAATATTCGAAACACTAATTTTTGTTGTTGTTGCCCATCCAGTATACAGAGCTTCGCCCTGACTAATCTAGATCCAACCCGTGTCGCGTACCTGGCTATGGTAGGAGAGTCTCCCAACGAGGCTTTTCTACATTCACAATGCTCGAACTCGAGACCTTACTTAAACGACACAAGCCGCTTACCCCTTATGCTAACTATAGACACCTCCCTAAGGAGAATTTTGAATCTTGAATTTTGCCAATACCCATTGGGAGGGCCCAATTTTAAATAAATATGATAATGCACGTTTTGTTTTGTACTTTGGTTTTTTTTTTTTCCCTTTCACATTCAGTACTGCAGGCACATTCCGCCACATGCCCGCGTGGGCGCGCGCACATGTACATACATAGTTGTCCCTTTCATAAGTAAATGATATGGTATGAAGACAAAAATGTGCCATTATTATTATTATCAGCAGCGTGCGTCGAATTAAGAATCATAACCTTATAAATTGTCACAGATACATTTTTAAGGACTAAGAAATAATGAAAGAATCTAAATTTTCTAATACTTTTAATCTAAAATGCCTCAAGTATTCTTTAAATAATTACTATTTGACCATTAATGGCTCTCTAAGTATAATTTCAAAACAAAGATCAGTTCACTTAAATTTTTAAATTTTAATTTATACTCCCCTTCTTTGCTTTCAATAATCTGACTTTAACCTTGACCAAGTGTGTATTTGATAAACACAAAATGCAGTGACTTTTTATTCCAAATGTATTTTATAAACTAAAGTCTAGGTAAAAATCAATTAGTGTAGTATAATGCAATTTATGTTCAAATAGTAATTGCGTACTACATAACTAAATTAAATATCTATCTTGGACCACATTATCCCTCCCTTACAGGAAGGAAAATTACTCGTTCCACCACCACTACTTTTTTCTTGAACAAAGAATCTTCAATTTATGAATATTGGATTTATCAAAGACGTCAAGATCGAGCGCCGGAGGTGATTGTATTTAAATATTTAACTATGATGCGTGAGATTTTTGTTGTTGTTGTTGGAATTATTATGCTTTTCAATTATATATGAATTAATGTGGGGGAAATGGAATTTTCTTGAATAAAAGTTAGAAAGTGGGCGTTATGTGATAATGAATCGGTGGCTTATACGGCAATGGTTGGAAAAAGAGGCATCCCACCACAATTATTGATCCATCCGATAAAACTGGTACATATGGGCCCAATTTTTTTTGGCTATATGGTAAATATAATTGAAAACTAATTTCATCTCACTATTTTAATAATATCTAACACATGTTTTAGCCTGCACCAATCTTTCCCCCCAAGACTAACAAGACTCTTATGAATTTGACACACAGCTTTAAAAAGATTACCCTCCTAACTGCACCCAAAAGACACCTAAGCGGATTGAATCAGATGCCTTGGATCAAAATAAAAGAATGGCATGGGAATGCCAAAGCAAGTGCACCAATAAAAAGAAAACGAAATAAGAAAAACGATCCTCCAACTTGTCTAATGATCAAAAACCTATTTACAAGTCTAATTAGTAATTTACCCTTCAGGATAAACATCCACTGTCACAAGAAGTATTATAAAAGTTGGCATAGTTTGAAAACATCATGTGTGTCAGAAAACTTGAAAAATATATGTTGATGTCATCATTATGTTTTGTTTTAAGGTGAAGCATTATGATTGTTTTGTAACTTGCTTGTCATGATTTTGTCTTGATGAGAAATGTTGTATCTTGTGATATATTTGTCTTGATTTGTGATAAGGCTCTTGAAACTTGTTTTGTCTTGGTGTAAAGTGTCATGAGTGTCTTGTAAATTGTTTTTGTAACTTTTGTGCCTATCAAACCTACGTAAGATACCCTTTGTGAGTCTGGTTGTAACAGTTCAAAGTTGGAGGATTACCAAACAATTTTGTATAAAAGTTGGTAAAAAAAAAAAGTTCAGTTTGTTTTCTCATCATGAATTCTTTATAAAATATCTCTATTCTTTTGATAACTTGAGGTAATATCTTATTTTTGTTTCTAGAGATTCCAAGATGCTGTTCACTAGCATCCTTTGAGGATTTAGTGCAGAAAAAAGAATCTGACCATGTGTTAGAATTATAAGTTCAGTGTGTTTTCCCACCATGAGTTCCCTCTAAAATAACTCCATTCTCCTGGAAAATCAAAGTAATATCTTTTGTTTTTAGAGATTCAAACACGCTCTACACTTGTCTCCTTTTAAGGATTTTTTGCATGAGAAATAATATGACCATGATCTATTAGAATTATAAAGTGTTAAAAGATTGTTTTAGCGGTTAGGGATTGAAGTCCTAACGCAACTAAGTATAATGAAATTTTAATGAATGTATTTGAAATGTTAAGGAAGCCTTAATGTTTTTTGGGATTTGAACCTATATTCTCCTCCTTAAGGGGTGAGACCTCTTACCACATCAACCAATAAGTTGTTGCTGTTGAAAAATTGATTATTGAAAATGTTAAAAATGAGTATGAAAAATATAGAATGGAAAATTGTGGAGAAAATTCCTTTTAATGTTTTTACGGTCAAAAAGGGGTTTAGAATGGAAAATGGATGATAATCATGGTAGGGAATAATTTTTGAAATCAATGGAGCAAGATTGTGAAAGTTGAAACTTTTCGTTTCTCGCCTTTTGCTAGCAGGAATATTGTGGTCATTATTTTCTGTATGAAATGAGCTTTAAAAATCATGAAATTTTTCATTAATAAATTAGACATCCAGGGATTTCTTTTCATATAAAATTTGTAACATTTTGAATTCTAGACAAAGAGTCGTGAATTTTTGAAATTAGGCCTTGTTTCTGGAATTAAAATCTGAATAGTGTTTGAAAACATTAAAACTGGGAATGACCCGTGATGTTCTGGATTCTGAGATTATTTTTCCTTGAAAATAGAATTGTATTTTTGAAGCACTGAAATAGAATTAGATTAAAGGGTCATGTATATTTTTGAAGCACTGAAATTGGATTTTTGTAGAATTAATTATGATTTTACAAAGTTGCTGCAAAATTTGCCAAGAAAATCCAGGAATTCGAATTTAAGGGAAAACAATTGTATAAATAATCCACTATGTGTAAAAAGGTCAAAAGAGGTGAAAATATCCTTTTAGACATTATTCTAAAGCAATATGATATTAATTACAATATGATATATATAAAGCATGGAAAAAGGAAATAATCCGACGATAACATTATAGGATACTCGAGAAGTCCAAGGTCGGATTCAAAGGCCGGGCGTATTGCTAGCTATACGGAAGGAAGGTACATTTGCATACTGTAACTCTAACTCTCTTATGTCTTGTATGGCTATGATATGATTGATTGAATCATGAGTTGTGGACTCATGAACAAGACTAGGTCTTGAGGTCATGTGTGTTTACATTCAGTTGGCTATGGATTATTGTATTTATATAATAATGGTGCATGCTTGTTTTTGTAGCGTTGAGGAACCTATGACTGGGTCACGAGGCACTGGTGAGTGCTGGTAACGATACATGTGTTGTAAACCGTTGTAGTTGGGTACCAATGTGTTGCTAAATGTATTGTGTTGTGATTGTCTATCATATATTGTTGAACGAAGAATAATGTTAGCTTGAGGATTAATAAAATGATATTTTTTTAATGGTATTTGATGACAATGTTGGATATTTTGATTGATATTGCATTGATTAGTATATATATGAACGATCTGGAGGCGCCTCCCCAATCCCCATCTCTAATTCGTGGCTGTTTCTTTTCTTTATATTAGGTTTTCCAATTCAATTTGTGGGCCCTTACCATTCAATTGAAACAATATTCTAAATGTGATTTTTAGTGCGTGGCTGTACTGTCTGTAACACCCCAAATTTCGTACTACAAATTGTGCCGAATGACACTTGGTTTTAGAAAAATTCGACAGAGTTTGAGGTGCTACATCAGAGTACTGCGGAAACGGAGAGCAATGCACTAAAAATTGGACAATATATGAGTAAGTGATATAAAAATACCCCGACATATGATGATGCCAAGCGTATATTGGTATATTAAAAATTTCCCGAAGGAATATTCATGTGATACAATATACAGAGCTTTGTACAATTACATTTCACAAAACGTAACTATACAACCTAGACCAAGCCTTGACTAGACTTGGGGCAATGAACCTAACTCCGTTAACCGAACAGAATGGCCAGGTAAGTGTCTATCATGGGGGCCTCACCGAGTTCACGACGACTGATTGGCTGACCCACATAGACTAGCCTTGCCTTCGGCACCAAACTATTCGAAATAACTTCATTAGGCCCATGCCTGACAATAGGCTCTGATGATCTTCTTCCGGCTCTTGCCTCGACCGGTGTATTACTACGACTCTGCCCCTTGGTTCAAATCTATGGCTCCATCTACCGGTGCCTTTTCTGTTCCTGGTCCTTACCTGTACTATCAATCAATACTGAGGTCCAATGCACATTGGACCTCAGGTAACGGTTAACCTTATGCTCAAACAATACAGTATACAGACAACATATATTCAAGACAATACAACAGCATCTCATCAGATATTTGTGACACAGACAGAACATAAGCACAAAGCAATATGTAAAGTCCTACACAACAATACAACAGCATCTCACCAGATAATTGTGACACAGACAGAACATAAGCACAAAGCAATATGTAAAGTCCTACACAACAACAGTCTGCACATAAACCAGTGCCACGATGTACGATCGTGTCCTCAGCGCTAGGAAAACATAACAGTATTATCAAAACTATAACCCGTATAAACTGTCTGTATATCAATCTCTGAACGTATCTATCACATATATGTACTTAAGCAGCACATGATTAGTGTTACAGTACGCGAACGTACCTTGGTCTGAGTATTTTCAATAGTACGATCCTCCTTCGGTACTGATTCCCTGACTTTTCGGATATCCTATAACATTATTACCGCATTACTTTCCTTCAAATAATATTGGTACTATTCATATATACGATACTATTCACTATTCACGTATACGGTATTATTCACTATTCATGTAAGTATATTAGCCAAAAACCAAAATCTCTGCTCAAAAGGGTTATATTTATCATTATTTACCTTTTTACCCTTGGTGGATTTATCATCCCAATTTTACCCTTACATTTCTTCAAAAACGTATTGCTGGATTTTCTGGGCAGATTTCTATGTAACTTTGAAAAATTATAATTAATTCAACATAAATTGAAACGCGGTTCCGTAAAATTCTATGAAATCCTTAGCATGTATAGTTTTGAGGAAAAATATCCTCTTTAATTCTAAGTTCATGAGTCACTCCCAGATTTTCCCTTTCTAAACAATGTTCCTGATTAACTTCCAGAAAACATGGCTTAAGTTCAAAAATTCATAGTTCCTTGTCCAGAACTCAAAACGTTACATATTATATATCAAAAGAAAGCCCTGCATGTCTACTTTAAATCTGGAAAATATCATGATTTTAGGAGTTCATTATATATGAAACATAATGCCCTAAATACTAAATACGACTGACTCTAACAGCCCATTATCTGGAAATTTTCACAATTTTGACATGTTGATTTCAAAAATTATTTCCTACCATGTTTTTACTCTAATTTTCATTTTAAACCCTTTGAAAACCTTAAAAAACATGAAAAAGAATTTTCTCCATCATTTTCTAGATTAAACCAAAATTCTATCAATAACTAAAAGTTAGAGCTCAAGAACTTACCTCTTGAAGTTCTTACTCCTTCTCCTTACTCCTCAACTTCCACCTCTCTCACTCTCACTCTTTCTACTCTATCTCCAGCTGCTTGGAGCTGCTCTTGGTGTGAGGAATGAAGAGAAAAACATTCTCTATTTATAGGCAAATGCTAGCTCAAGGTGGAACATAAAATATTGAGCAAATGTATGTCTAGTAGGCTTGCTGAATGTGATTTCCAATTTATGTAGTGGATTGGCCTAACTTGTGCATAATGCAGAATAAATAAAATATGGAAGGCCCCATATAGTGGAGAATAAGGTCACATATATGTGGATTTATTGAAGGGATGTGATGTGTGAGTTACCCTTGCATTGTTTCATCAATATGATTTCCAACGTTTGCAATCTGCATCCTTCTCTTCAAAATATATATTTTAATATTATCTATGAACCACTTGAAGAATTTTACTAATGATTTAGAGTAAGTTTAATTACTCATTAATTTTTACTAATTTCTTAAAGAAATTTACCTAAAATTATATTCAATAGATTTACTCTTTTGAGACACATATTCACCTTCATATTATACTAATTATATATGATGAATATGAATTTTGAAGTATTATATTTCTTATGAATAGTAAATACGTATTTTTAAATAGTAAACACTATTCATGACTCATGGAAACTTGATTCTAAAACCGTCTTTCCCAAAAATAGGGCCTAATAGTCTTTCAAAAATAGACTAATTTTAAAGTCTTTAGATTGGAAATTTGGGATATTGTACTGTCACTAATAAGAAGCAATATTATATAATAATAATATATTTATTTCCTAAACTCAAACTCTTATTTTAAATTGCATCCAGATTGATTTCACTTAAAATCTCAATAAAATCTTTTTAAATTAGTAATAATATTTTCTCAAATATATCTAAATATATCTCAAATCTATTAAAAATAAGAAGTCATCACGTAAAAACGCACCGTGAAATAGAAGTGAGCAGAGATGAATTATATAATTTTTTTATATATATATATGCAGGTAAAATCTACGTTTTGTATTACGATTTTACGTTTTACGATTTTTCATTATCCTTCCATTTTCAGGTAAAATCTATGTTTTCACTACCACGGTCTTAACTATAAGATTTTTGTCATTTTATCTCTTATATTTATGTTTTTTTTTGTTAAACTAGTTTACTAAACTTATAAACTGATGAATTAGTCTTACATTAAGAGTTAGAGGAGTATTATGCATCAAACAAAATATATTTATACTATGCTTTATGTACATTAAAAAAATTGTTGGCTGTGAGTGTCGGAGCTCCAGCAATAGTGTCTACAGCGAGGGAGGTTTTATAAAAGTAAAAGGCAAATTTATAAAAGCACCAACATTTTACCATCCTTATTCGGTCATGAGTATGGATTTCAGATTTGGAAACTTAGTGTTACCTTTTTTGGATTGATTAAGGATTTTTCCATTGAAGTATTGACTTCCAAATAAAAAAGAGTTATGTCCTTAAAAGTTCCGAAACAATTGGGAAAATTGTTGAAATTAATGTTCTTTTTTAAAAATTGTATTTGATCAAATGGACATGATATATTTTTATACATAAAAAAATATCAGTGCTCTACAAGATTTTATATCTCAAAACGTGCATGTACTCGAATTCATGTCCTTCTTTATTTAGAAATTAATCATTAATTCTTTGTTTAGATTTTTTTTCCTCAGTTAGCTTATTTGGCCCATAAAATAATTTTCCTAAAATTTTTGGGCTAAATGATAACCTCTAACTATTTTTCTTGAATTTCTGGAGAAAATAGGCCTTTAATTACAGAAAATATAATTATCTGTAACTCTTTTTCGAAAAAAAATTTCTCTATACATTTATTTTTTTCCAAAATACCCATCAATAATTTTTTCTTTATTATTTTCCTATTTACTTTCTTAAAATTCTGGCCTTAAAATAAGCTTTTGACCAAATAATTTACTTTTGAGGCTTTTTAAATTGTAGATAAAATTCCAAGATCTTAAATAACCCTGATAAATATCTTCTCAAATTTTTGGTATGTTACAATACTTATATTATTCTAAATGTAAAACCTAATTTTGTCAAATTTTGATCTAAATGCAAAACTTTTTTATTTTATAACTTATTTTTATCTCTCTCCGTCACACGCATAACGTGGAAAGGAGAGAGTTCAGTGTACCCGGAGAAACTGAAATGTAAAAATGCTGAAGCATCTCAAGAAATTTAGCTGATGATAATGTAATATTTATTACTATGACCAGCAACTCCATTAAAGTAGTGGTCTGCGAAGTGCCAACTAGCTAGATGTCACACTCACATTATTAATTAATTACATCATCATCATCGTAATATTATTATTGTCATTATTATCCATCTCCAGCCCTAGAGGTTCGTACAGTTCAGAGACTTCAGACCACCATAGACAGATCAGAGTTGAAGTTTCCGTTAACCTTATCAAACTTGAAAACCAGAGGCTCTTTATCAGTAACAACCAAACGACGTCGTTCTTCACTATCAAGCTTCACTCCGATGTTTCGACATTCATCTTTACCTTGCTCACAGAACACGAGCTTATAGTGATGCTTTTCTGAATCATAGGTCTCGATAGCGAACGAACCAGAAACATAGGTATGACCAGATTCCTGTGCACCACCAAGCATCACAGCCTCTCCTAAAGGAAGAGACTTTACGACGACCCAGTTTGGCGAATCGGTACAAATGTTTGGTGCCAAGTACGCGAACTTTAAGCTCAAATGCCATGAAGTTTGGATGAAAGGTGTTTTGATGGGAGATGATATGGTGACAGCCCAGCCGTTAGTGTCCATAGCTGAAACCACAGCGAGTGAGCACAAATTTGTATCTCCATGCCTAATGGCAGCAGCTATAATGGCTCCTCCTCCAATAGGGGCAGCGGGGGACAAGTAGTATTTGCCACCATTTCTCAATATTTCGCCGTGGGAGTCAAGCACCACCTCCGCTGAGATGGTGGAGGCGATGAAGAGAAGGAAGAAGAGGAGAGAAAGAAATGATGCAGAAGGCTTCATGGTTTGGTTGTTGTGTGCTATGTTATATGTGGAAGATTAAGGTTTTTTTTTTGGGTGTGAGTAAATGAGAATTTGGAGCATGTATTTATAGGCGTAACATGGGACTGAGATGAAGCTCGAAGAAGTGTTTTGAGTGCCACATCGAAGAGCCTCACAAGTGTGTAGGAGGGGCCTCTCCTTTTCCCTTCCCATTATCTTCCCTTTTTTTATAATTTTTAGACCAATAATTGAATGGTTTAGATTTGATCATTTGAAAAATTATTATCAAAAAAATAAATTTATTAAATTTTGATATGAATAATATAATACTTACTAGAGTAAAAAAAATAAAAATATTTGGGATCAATATATGATTTACTATCTAAAAACTCCCAATGAACCTTAATGATATAGATTTGAATTGTGAAATTACTTGTTTAATCTCATTGACAAGTCATAGTGTTACCAATACCATTAACAATCCATTTATTGACAAGTGTATGTGTCATATTAACGAATCATAGTATTACTATTGACAAGTGTGTATATGCCATATTGACAAATCATAATATTATCATTGACAAATGTATATGTGCCATATTGACAAGTTATAGTGTTACCGTTGACAATTATATATGTCATATTGACAAGTTATAGTGATATCGTTGACAAGTTTATGTTTCACATTGACAATAGGGATGAACATGTAATTTCATAATTTGGATTTATATCACAGAAGTCCGTTGAGAGTTTTTTTAATAGTAAAGGGTTAAGGTGTAATTTTACACATGAAGTTTACCCCCGGGAGCGCTCAGCACCACAAAATTTTTTTAGGAGCAAAAGTACACACGACGTTACGTTTTGGGAGCAAAAATACCACGGGCCGTTAAAAAACTAACGGTCAACTCAAGGTCAACTAACGGTCAACTAATGGCCCGTGGTATTTTTGCTCACAAAACGTAACGTCGTGTGTGATTTTGCTCTAAAAAACTTCGTGGTCTTGACTCTGAGTAAACTTCATGTGTAAAATTGCACCTTAACCCAATAGTAAATCATATGCTTGGACTTTTTTATATTCCTTGGGACTATGTAGCTATTTTCCCAAAATGTATTCCATAAAACCAAATCTAAATCATTCAAATGTTGATCTAATAGTTTGTAAAGAAAGAGGAAGAAAGATTGAGGGAAGAGAAAAGGTGAGGTTCCTATCCCCTCATGTGAACTGTGGTTTACATTTAAGGGATTTTTCACGTAATAGACTAGTCTTTTAATAGTAGACTCTTACTTTAGATTTATGCTTATAACATTTATTGTTACAAGTCTCACATCAACGAGCTTTCACAAGAAATGTAGGGTTATAATTCAAGAGGCTCTCCTTCTTTATATTTGGCTAGTCTTTTGAAATTGAGTTCTTTCTTTATGTGTTTGCTTGAATTAATTGTAGAAATTGATTTTTCCAACATGATTTACGGTATATAAAATAAGTTTGTGAGATCAATTTTATCTCAATTTACATAAACATATTTTTTTAATGCCAACTTAAACAAATCTTGTATATTTGTGTGGATGGCAATATGCTTCTAAATGATTTATTTGTTGTAGGGTTTTAGTCACGTGAAAAATGTCAGCCGGATAAGACTGCCACCTCCCTACCCCATAAAGTGACAATAATATATGTAAGGTTAAATGATTCTCCCTCCTTTAACGCGTAGTACGTACTTTCTTATTGACTACAATATAATGTGAGCAGTTTCTTGATGAACGATCCTTATTGATTTATGTTATCATCAAGAGCTTCTTTCCATGTCCCTTGTCCGGACCAACACTAATTTAGGGCATCTTTTGACATTCAAATTAGAATATCCAGATTACTCTCTCACTATCTTATTATCTTTTAAATTTTAAATTAGGATTTATGTTGTAATTTAAATTTAAACTATTATTTTTTATTTTTAAACTCTATAAATAAAGCTAGGATTCTCAATTAAAGACTAGACTTGAGTATTGAATATTGAATTTCTTATTTTTCAGCTTCCTCCTTGTTCTCCCTTCTCTCCCCACCCATCTTCCCAACCTGTTTCACATGTCCTTGTTTGAGAAGGCTTTTTGTCATTAAAACTAGATTTTTTAACTCAAAAAACTAATTGAGGCCAAAACTGATGTTAGACATGATTTTTAAGGGCAAATAACTTTTTGGCAAATAACTAGTTTTTGAATCTTTTAATTTTTGTCTTTTTAATTTTTCTTTATATTTGAAATTTATGAAACCAACTTTTTAATATATCATTTAATCATGTTTCCATCAAACTAACTTTTTTTTAAGAACACATAACAATCAGTAATTAAGGTTAAAAAAGTTTCTCCGCCCGCACTAATTATTGGCTTAACATTAACCGTTTGAAAAGGATAATATTATTGCATGAATTTTGAAAGCTTGTTTGAGATCATATTTCATGTAAATCGAAACAAAATTCTTCTTACATACTTATCTCGTATACCGTAAATCACGATTGAAAAGTTACTTTTGAAAGCTCCAATCACTATTATCAAGCTTAAAAATACATATACATACTACATTAGTCTGTGATTTTTTGCTGGCAAAAAAAAAATTAGTACTTGATTTTTTAATGATACCTTAGCTCTTCCAAGAATAATTTCGAAACAAAGATCGATCTACTTTAATTCTTAATTTATATTCCCCTCCTTTGCTTTCAATATCTGACATTAGCATTGATTAGGTGTTTATTTGGATTCCATTTTTGTAAGCTAAACAGACTTTTGCCTTAACTGATGATGTTTGGTTACTTTTTAGTTGATAATGCAAAATAGAAAATCCACGTGAAAAGTCATTTTTGTAAACACAAATTAATTAAAGTAACTTTTATTACTAATATGTATTTTGTAAATTATTAAAATTGGGATTAAAGTTAATTAGTATAATGTAATTTATATTTAAATAGTAATTATGTACTACATAACTCATCAATATCTCTATCCTTTATTATCCATATGTGTGTGTTTGGGAAATCATAAAACCGTGGTTATAGAAGTCGTTTTCTGTAAGTCGAGATAACACTCATCTCATATACTTATATCATAAATTGTAAAAGCTATTATCTAAAAACTAATCTAAACGTACAGGCATGTTTGACATGGCTTATGGGAGGATCTTATGACTTATGAGAGGAGCTTATGGGTTTTTCTTCTTCTTTTTTCGTTTGGATGAAAACGGTGACCAATCGAGCTTATGGCTTATGGGAGGAGCTTATGAAAAGCTCTATTTTCTGGCTTATGGGAGAAGCTTATAGCTTATGGGAAGAGCTTATGGTTTTTCTCTCTTATAATTATCTCAAAAATCACTTATTCATAAGTCATTCCAAACAAGTTAGCTACTTATCAACCACCAATCCAAACATAAATCACGTTTCACAATCTGACTTTTACCCAATCGGACTTGAACCATAAGTCCGATTGCCCACCGATATCCCAAACAAGCAAAGTATATAGAAAGGAATCTTCAATTTATCAATATTGGATTTAGCGAGGACATCAAGATTGAGCTGGAGATCATTGATTCGGATGGTTTTTTTTTTATAATTAATATGCTTTTTTATAATATTGGAAGAAATAATATTCGAAACACTAATTTTTGTTGTTGTTGCTTCATCCAAGATATCTGAGCTTTCGCCCTGACTAATCTAGATCCAACCCGTGTCGCGTACCTGGCTATGGTAGGAGAGTCTCCCAACGAGGCTTTTCTACATTCACAAAGCTCGAACTCGATACCTTGTTCATAAGTAAATGATATGGTATGAAGACAAAAATGTGCCATTATTATTATTATCAGCAGCGTGCGTCGAATTAAGAATCATAACCTTATAAATTGTCACAGATACATTTTTAAGGACTAAGAAATAATGAAAGAATCTAAATTTTCTAATACTTTTAAGCTAAAATGCCTCAAGTATTCTTTAAATAATTACTATTTGACCATTAATGGCTCTCTAAGTATAATTTCAAAACAAAGATCAGTTCACTTAAATTTTTAAATTTTAATTTATACTCCCCTTCTTTGCTTTCAATATTCTGACTTTAACCTTGACCAAGTGTGTATTTGATAAACACAAAATGCAGTGACTTTTTATTCCAAATGTATTTTATAAACTAAAGTCTAGGTAAAAATCAATTAGTGTAGTATAATGCAATTTATGTTCAAATAGTAATTGCGTACTACATAACTAAATTAAATATCTATCTTGGACCACATTATCCCTCCCTTACAGGAAGGAAAATTACTCGTTCCACCACCACTACTTTTTTCTTGAACAAAGAATCTTCAATTTATGAATATTGGATTTATCAAAGACGTCAAGATCGAGCGCCGGAGGTGATTGTATTTAAATATTTAACTATGATGCGTGAGATTTTTGTTGTTGTTGTTGGAATTATTATGCTTTTCAATTATATATGAATTAATGTGGGGGAAATGGAATTTTCTTGAATAAAAGTTAGAAAGTGGGCGTTATGTGATAATGAATCGGTGGCTTATACGGCAATGGTTGGAAAAGAGGCATCCCACCACAATTATTGATCCATCCGATAAAACTGGTACATATGGGCCCAATTTTTTTTGGCTATATGGTAAATATAATTGAAAACTAATTTCATCTCACTATTTTAATAATATCTAACACATGTTTTAGCCTGCACCAATCTTTCCCCCCAAGACTAACAAGACTCTTATGAATTTGACACACAGCTTTAAAAAGATTACCCTCCTAACTGCACCCAAAAGACACCTAAGCGGATTGAATCAGATGCCTTGGATCAAAATAAAAGAAAGGCATGAGAAATGTTGTATCTTGTGATATATTTGTCTTGATTTGTGATAAGGCTCTTGAAACTTGTTTTGTCTTGGTGTAAAGTGTCATGAGTGTCTTGTAAATTGTTTTTGTAACTTTTGTGCCTATCAAACCTACGTAAGATACCCTTTGTGAGTCTGGTTGTAACAGTTCAAAGTTGGAGGATTACCAAACAATTTTGTATAAAAGTTTGGTAAAAAAAAAAGTTCAGTTTGTTTTCTCATCATGAGTTCTCTATAAAATATCTCTATTCTTTTGATAACTTGAGGTAATATCTTATTTTTGTTTCTAGAGATTCCAAGATGCTGTTCACTAGCATCCTTTGAGGATTTAGTGCAGAAAAAAGAATCTGACCATGTGTTAGAATTATAAGTTCAGTGTGTTTTCCCACCATGAGTTCCCTCTAAAATAACTCCATTCTCCTGAAAAATCAAAGTAATATCTTTTGTTTTTAGAGATTCAAACACGCTCTACACTTATCTCCTTTTAAGGATTTTTTGCATGAGAAAGAATATGACCATGATCTATTAGAATTATAAAGGGTTAAAAGATTGTTTTAGCGGTTAAGGATTGAAGTCCTAACGCAACTAAGTATAATGAAATTTTAATGAATGTATTTGAAATGTTAAGGAAGCCTTAATGGTTTTTGGGATTTGAACCTATATTCTCCTCCTTAAGGGGTGAGACCTCTTACCACATCAACCAATAAGTTGTTGCTGTTGAAAAATTGATTATTGAAAATGTTAAAAATGAGTATTAAAAATATAGAATGGAAAACTGTGGAGAAAATTCCTTTTAATGTTTTTACGGTCAAAAAGGGGTTTAGAATGGAAAATGGATGATAATCATGGTAGGGAATAATTTTTGAAATCAATGGAGCAAGATTGTGAAAGTTGAAAATTTTTCAGTTTCTCAGCTTTTTGCTAGCAGGGAATATTGTGGTCATTATTTTCTCTATGAAATGAGCTTTAAAAATCATGAAATTTTTCATTAATAAATTAGACATCCAGGGATTTCTTTTCATATAAAATTTGTAACATTTTGAATTCTAGACAAAGAGTCGTGAATTTTTGAAATTAGGCATTGTTTCTGGAATTAAACTCTGAATAGTGTTTGAAAACATTAAAACTGGGAATGACCCGTGATGTTCTGGATTCTGAGATTATTTTTCCTTGAAAATAGAATTGTATTTTTGAAGCACTGAAATAATTGTATAAATAATCCACTATGGGTAAATAATCCACTATGGGTAAAAATGATTTTACAAAGTTGCTGCAAAATTTGCCAAGAAAATCCAGGAATTCAAATTTAAGGGAAAACAATTGTATAAATAATCCACTATGGGTAAAAAGGTCAAAAGAGGTGAAAATATCCTTTTAGACATTATTCTAAAGCAATATGATATTAATTAAAATATGATATATATAAAGCATGGAAAAAGGAAATAATCCGACGATAACATTATAGGATACTCGAGAAGTCCAAGGTCGGATTCAAAGGCCGGGCGTATTGCTAGCTATACGGAAGGAAGGTACATTTGCATACTGTAACTCTAACTCTCTTATGTCTTGTATGGCTATGATATGATTGATTGAATCATGAGTTGTGGACTCATGAACAAGACTAGGTCTTGAGGTCATGTGTGTTTACATTCAGTTGGCTATGGATTATTGTATTTATATAATAATGGTTCATGCTTGTTTTTGTAGCGTTGAGGAACCTGTGACTGGGTCACGAGGCACTGGTGAGTGCTGGTAACGATACATGTGTTGTAAACCGTTGTAGTTGGGTACCAATGTGTTGCTAAATGTATAGTGTTGTGATTGTCTATCATATATTGTTTATACTTGCATATGAGGTCAACTGTTATCTGAGATTCAATTCGATTGAATCTCACACATGATTAAAGGTTCGGAAAGGAATCTGAATTGGGGAAGGCAACATGGACGGAGCACGTGAAGAGGCAATGTGGACGGAGCCGTGAAGAGGCACTAGTTGAGACGAGAGTTGAAAGAAGTTAATAGGGACTAGTTTCTGGCAAGAATCTGATAATGTTGTTTCAAACCATTTGGTGTCTAAGAAAGGGTTGGTCAGTGTGGTTACAATAATTACACTACACAAAAACATCGCATTACCCACGGAATTCCTTGAGTAATTTCGTTTGCCACGGAATTTTCCCACGGAATTCCGTGGCTACTGAACTTTGCGACGGATTCCCACGGAATATAATCCGTCCCGAAAAAACCGTGGCAAAGCCAATTACAGACGGAATTTATTTCCGTGGGAAAATTTCCCACAGAATTGGAGACAGAAAAATTCCGTGGGTTATTTCCCACGGAAATTTCCGTGTGAAATTTCCCACGGAAAATTCCGTGGGAAAAGTCACACAGAACCTTCCCCGTGGGAAAATTTCACACGGAAAATTCCGTGGTACGTTTGGTGTGAAATTTCGCACAGATTTTCCGTAGGTAATTATTAAGATTCACCTTTCTTCTTTCTGTTCACCCTTCGATTTTAACCATTTTTGTTAACAATTTTGCAACTCTTAAATTAGAAAATTAGCTTGTACATATATAGCTAGAGAAATTAACAAAGTCCAAATAACTAATATATTAAACAGAGATAAATGCCACACAAGTTCAAAGTACTAAAAGACTTAAAAAGGGAAAATATATGTTCTCATTCACAAGTGTCATAAACAATGAAAATTGTCAATGTTCATTCTCACCATCTTCATTTGCATTGGCAGAGGGAGCGCCTTGAATGGGAAGGTTAGAGAAAGTGGGTAATTGAATCCCCATTCCTTGCAATACTGACATAATGAAGTTGGTTGCTTGTTTAAGTTGTGCATTCTCTTGTTTCAGATGTTCATAATTTTCTGACATTTGTGTCATCTTCATTTGCATTTCTTCAGCATTATATTAAAATCCCCCGAAGAATTGATGGAAGGAGTTGAGGCAGAACAGACAATATGTTGAGTTTCAGATCCAAGGCCATAGATTCGGCCTTTCTTGTTCTTACCACTAGTAACTTCTAACCATAAATTGAGTTCATCTTCATTAGATTGGACACTGCCTCCCTCAGAAGTGATTGATGCCTTTCGTCTCAAAAATTCATCCTGCAAACAATACATAAATAAGTAGCCCAAAAAAAGAGATTGAAAAACTGATAAAAAATCACCCAGTTAAAAACATAATGACAAAATGATAAAAAAATGTTAAAACTCACAAGAAAAAGATAATAAAAAATATGTTTGTTTTGTTTTTGTTTTACATAAATGAACTAAAAACACTTTAATTTAATTCAATTCTCAAAACAATGAGAACTTTTTAACCCATGCCTCCACCAATTAATTTCAGTAAGACTGACTCATAAACTATTAACATTGCCAAGTGTACCCTCCTAAATATTGAAAGGAATGAACTTTGGCTACTGAGTTACAAGGGTCTAATAATAAAGAATATACCATTCATTCATGACATGAAAATATGAGAAATGAACACAACAAAGTAAAATAACATTTCGTAAAATGATAAAGTAAACATAACATATAGAGATTATAGAAGACCCAACCAACCATTACAACCTGCAGGAACTAAAACAAATGGATTTACAATGAAACTACTCATCAAATTGAACATATGATATTATAGAAGTTTACATTTGTGGATATGTTTAAAAAATAATCCACTCCAAAAGACTAACAACATTCAAATGTAGAATATCAATGTAAAAAAATATCACTTTATATATGCAGATGCAGTGATTTTTTTTTTTGGTCAAACGGATGCAGTGATTTAGAAACATATTCCTATCTTCAAAAGCATACACAACATATTATTGTCCATCAAAATTGAATTAAACTACACGTCAATTCATAAGCAAACTAATTAGTAGCACTGCTTGACAGGCTTTGGAGGCATTCATGTGCTTTTATAATTCAACAATGACTGTGATGAAACTAAATATTGAAGTTTGGCTGACAGAAAAAAAAATATTCCAAGTAAAACAGGGTTTGCCACTGCTCTATTTTACCTTTTTCTCTAGAAGTTTGTAGGGAATGTTAACGAACCAGGAGAGGGCATCATTATCACAGTTCAAAAAACCATACAAATTGGTTAGTTGGACCAATGATCTGGTGGATTGGCCATGATTTTAATCCAATTGATGTAATATTTGATGAACAGCTAGCGGTTCCAATAAAAAATCGATCGGTTTGGCACTGAACCAATAAAAATCATTTTTTGTTCCATGTAAATTAGACTTTAGACACTCTATAATAGAGTTTGTGATATTTATAAGATTTTACTTCTCAACCCAACCCTTTCCATATATATTTGCTGTCATACATAAAATACTTCAATTAATTTTTATTTATTTTAAGTATAATTTAAATTATATGTATTAATTTGATTGTAAAATAATATATATTTATAATTGTAAACTTTCTATATTGTTTAATAAATGTTTCAAATATGGTTCAATGATGGTAAAATCATTGACCTATGAAATGCTCTTCATCTTTACTGAATGACCAATCCTATTTTCAAAGCAATGAAACCAATATAACTACAATATGGATGAAGAACTGGAAGTTCAGATAACATAGGAAAATAAGAAAGTCCTTGAAATGCAGTGATGGAATAAAATACAGAACAAGAAGAAATGTAAGTTGAGAATGAGAAACCCTACCCATTTATTTATTTGCAACAAAGACCCTATGAATGTATATTATGGAAAAAATGATCACAAATTTAGCATGAACAAAATTCCTATGGGGCATGACTGATCATCAAAGGTGAGCCAAACCCGCACGAAAAATACCAAATATTCTAGCTTTCAAGTAGTTAGAAAAATAAACTCACAACAAACAAGATTTGTTGCAATCATCACTCTTCCAAATCACTACAAGCTCGCAAGTTACTTTTTTTTTTAAAAAAAAAATATATGAATGAAACATATGCTTACATGAGTTGTATCTACACGGTGGTCCGCAAATTCTCTAGTTTTCTCATTATAATGAGTCTTTTTGAATAGTTCAAAGACTGAAGGCTCCCTTCCCAAATGTTCAGCCTATAGGTATTTAAAGATGTATTATATGAAGCCTTGAATAAATAATGATTGAATAAATTGAGAATAAAATCTAACCATCCTCCTTTTATGCTCAAAATTAGGAATGCTCCCCCCTTTATGTTGAGTCCCACCCGTACTAGATGCTCGATTGGCCTTTCCTACCTCACAAATTCTCAAATATTATGGTGATGTCCATAGTCTCTCTAACTCATTCATCACTTCGTGAGAAATCCAGTTGAGCCTAACTTGCTTGTGAAACAAGTCATTTTTGATTCTCTGCATTGTTCCTCTTAAGATTTCTTGGCATTTTGTATTCCAAATTCTCTTCACATCATCTTCATATTGGGGCAGCCATTTATATTTTCTCTGCATAATTGTGAAATAAAAAAGTTAAAAAAATAAAAACATCATGAGGAAACAATTAAGCATAATACAAATATAAGAACTGAGATTCACACCCCCCAGAAGGTCTTCCTCGATGATTAAAAATTGAAATTGTTGGCAAATCTGGTTCTCCGCCATCGTCATTTCTAATAGGTCTTGTTATTCTTGGTAGAACACCTGGCTCAAAGTAGTGCGAGCAAAACATGGAAGTCTCTTCAGCAATATAAGCTTCACATATAGATGCTTCAACCTGAGCTTTGTTTCCTACCTTTTGTTTCAAGGTATAGAGGAACCTACATATAGACAAGTCCATTGTCAGAGTATTTAATGTTGTTGTCTTATATTTATTATGCACTGACATAAAAAATATTTAATACATTTCAAATGGATACATCCATCTATATTGGACGGGCCCTCCAACCTTTGCTTCACAAGGAAGGTGAATGGGCAAATGCTCCATTGAGTCAAAGAAGCCTGGGGGAAAGACTTTCTCCAATTTGCACAGTGTCACAACAATATTTTTCTCTAACAACTCCAGTTGATCACTCAACAATGTTGTTGAACACAGATGTGTAAAGGATGACTAAGCTCAACTATAGGATCGAAGACATTTTTAGGCAAGGTCGCAAAGGCAATAGGAAGCAAGCGTTGCATGAACACATGGCAATCATGACTCTTCATTCCATACAACTTTGGTTCCTTCAGGTCCACACATCGGGATAGATTAGATGCATATCCATCCAGGAGTTTCAAGTTCTTCGCCCATTGACAAATATGTCGTTTTTGTTCTACATTCAATGTATACTTTGCGACCGGTTTCACCATTCTCCCTCTTATTTCAACAAGTTCGTCAGCTTTTCGTCGACAACACTCTTTCACGTCCATTCGAGCTTGTGCATTATCTTTTGTTTTCCCCTTTGTGTCCATCACAGTATGAAACAAATTTTTAAAGACATTTTTCTCAATGTGCATGACATCAAGATTATGTCGAATGAGATTAGTTTTCCAATAAGGCAACTCCCAAAAAATGCTTTGTTTTGTCCAATGATGAGTGTCGTGATACCCTTCAATTGGAAACGTTTTTCCATACTCAAAGACCTTTGGCAGATATTTAACTCTTTGCCAAAGTGCTTCTCCGCTTAATCGGGGTGAGGCACTGATAAGTCGATTCTATTCTTGAAGAAGGGTGTTTTATTATTCCTGAATTGGTGGTCAATGGGAAGGAATTGCCGATGACAATCAAAGAAACATGTTTTTCGCCCATGTTTCAATTGGAACGCTTTTGACTTCTCCATACATATAGGACAAGACAGTCTCCCCATTGTCATCCAACCAGACAACATACCATAAGCTGGAAAGTTGTTGATTGTCCACATTAGTGCAGCACGCATAGGAAAGTTTTGTCTCAAAGAGGCATCATATGTTGACACCCATTCACCCCACAATAACTTTAGTTCATCTATCAATGGTTGCAAATATACATCTATTTTTCCTTTTGGATTATTAGGACCAGGGATGATCAACGTCAAAAGTGTAATTTCACCTAAAACTAAGGGCAAAAGTGTAATTTTACCCGCGTTACTGATCATTTCCATCCAAGTTAATTAACGGTCAACTAACGCCCGTGGTGCTGGGCGCTCCCAAAACGTAACTTCGTGTGTACTTTTGCTCCAGAAAAAACTTCATAGTGCTGGACGCTCCCGGGGGTAAACTTCATGTGTAAAATTGCACATTTACCCTAAAGAAAATTGGAGAAGCAGGGTTACCACATTTTAATATAAAGAAGTTTCTAGATAAAAGAATAAGAAAAATTAATTAAAACTTTTAAACACATTTCTCTCATTTTTTTTACAATCTAACTCAAAAAGTTTTTCCCTCTGCCTACTTTCCCTCCCCTCCCCTCATACCTAAAACACCCTTAAATTGAACCGTTTCAATTTTCAGAATACACTTTTTGAAGCTTATAGCATAAAAGGGTTTTATGAGGTAAGACAAACTAAAACCCATAATTTGAAATTTAGGGGACCGAAATAAAATAAAGGCAAACTTTAAAGATTAACGAAATATTGGGTAAACCCCCTCTTTTTTAATGAAAGGGAATATGAAGTATCTGCAAGTTGCGACAAATATTACCCAGCAGACTGATGTGTGTAGCTTTTTTCTAAATGAAAACTGAAATCCTTTTCAGTTTTTTGTGTTGAAGAATCATACCATTATTATGATAGGCTTACTAGCTGGCGTGAAAGCGAAAAACTTTTCCATTTTTACAACGTGCTCATTCTGAAAATTGTAAGTACGCTCTGTCATTTCTCTATCTCGGCATCAATAATCCTTATCTGACATAAGATTTAGTTTGTAATGTAATTTATATTATAAAATATGTCTTGAGTTAAGAATTGGAGTAGTACATTGTAAATTCATTCAAAATAAATGTATTCCTTCCTGTTTTTTTAAATAAAACTATAAAAGTTGTAGAACAATTTTTAGGGGAGGGCCCTTCATTTTCGTAAATTATTCTTTGCATTTATGTAAATATTTAATTCACTTTTTTTCCTGAATAAATCATGGTTTGGAACTGTTATTTTTCAGCACTAAGCATATATAGCGCCTTCATACGTGACAGTTTAGAACCGTGATTTTTGATCAATAATAGATTGTGTAGTAGTGCAAAGGCATTTTAAAAAATGTGTTAAGGTGCATATGCTCCCCGTATTTTTTTAGGTACGTAAATCCATTATCTAAAGTATATTTTTGTGTTGGGTCTAGCGCCATAAATTATTTTTACAAATTCCTCCCGCATCCTCAAATATTTTGTGGTGCATTTTTGACATTAAAGCATTAGATTTGTTAGGAAATTTTTTTGCCAAAAAGTATTTTAAGGAGCAATTTCAAGCTCTTTCTTTTCTCTTTTTGTGAATAAAATCTTAACCTCTCTTAAATCTCAAAAAGTCCTTTCAAGTGAATGTGCATTTAGCACCCCAAATTGTTAAATGAATCACAAAAATACTTTAGGGTGCTAGACGCACTTGGAAAAAAAAAATCTTTAGGCTGTTGGATGATCAGATGGACTATAAAATACTGTAGGATATTAGACGCAATTGAAAAAAATAGTTCATGTTACCGGAGGCATCTTAACCCTTAATTTTTTTGAAAGTGGTGTTAAATTTAAGGGTCCCTTGATATATTACTTTCCCTTTACTTGTTCAATATAAAATTGAAAAACATGTCAAAGTGTAGTGAGAACAGATGGTAATTAACGATAGAAGAATATCAAATCCTTGCTAGTAATTAACCAGTTCGCAAAGAGCAAACAGGAAGCATACATGCAAGGCACGTGATAGTTTGTTTCATTAACGTACACACAGAGACAAAAGCAAAGCCTAATAAAGTGCGTAGTAGTAATAGGCTTTGTTATTCACATAACATGATGGATCATGCAATCTGAGGCTTAGCAGAAGTAGAGGAGCATTTATCATAGCAGAAGTTGTTGGTATCCCAGCAACGACACTGAGGAGGATTGGAACGAGTGCAGATACAGGCCTTACATGCAGAGTGGCAAGTTTCTCCGATGTCTCTGCAATGGCACTGAGGAGGGATCGACTTCGTGCAGACGCAGAGGTCGCAGCAAGCGGTGGTTGTCGACTTTATCAAGTAGTTGGGTTCACCATTGTCCTTAAACATCTCAGCCAGGAGGTTGTTCGGATCGAATCGACTCTCCACAGTTGCAGCGGTGAAGGCCACCAAGAACAGAACCAGAACCACGCCCACCTTCATCATCTTCTTCTTCACTCTCTCTCTCTCTATCAAAGTGGCTTTCTGTGTTTGTCTTTTGATGTGTGTGAAGAGACGAGAAGACAGGGAAGCTTATTTATAAGTGAATTTGAGGGATATTATAATTCCACGTGATTCAAAAATAAACAAATTATGGTCCACACACAGTAAAGATAAGAAGATAGAACCTTCACCGTACAAGAGTCGAGACCTAGATATATATATACTCCCTCAAATCCATAATATAAATCACTTTTAAAAGATTATCTTGATCAATAATAGAAGTCACTATTTCGTTTTAACAACATGCGCATTTTCAAAAGGGTTAAAGTAGGTTCCATCGTTTTTTCATCTCATATCAATAATACTCCATCATTTTTCGGGTTCAGTATGTGATTTATACTATAAATTAAGTCATACATTTAAAATCAAAATAAATCAATGTCAATATGTGAGTCCCAAAATAGAGACTATCATGTGCTAAGCTCCTCAGTCCTCACTGTCATCACCACCCACGAACGAACCTCAAGGAACTGGTTTTTGCTATTCCTAACATAAAAGGAATACCATATATAGTTAGTATATATACTCACACCACAAGTTCACGCTAATCACAAAGTCAAACACATTTTACAATGAATTATACCTATAAACAACTGGGAGTGAGTACGCGATCCGTGGCACAGATTGTTGCGTCTTATAGTGATTGTGCACCACCAGACTAGGGATCCTAGCTAATGCCAAGAATCAAGCTTTTATATATATGTATCTTCTACTTCAATTGTAAATAGCCGTCCAAGCCGACTTCATCCCTCGCTTATATAGTTATATTAGTATACACCCATGTTCACATCTCTCATTTCATATATTCCATCCATCCATTGTATTTGTGTGTAAGACCAGAGTCATTAATGGACAGTAATGTGATTAATGGACAGCAATTACCCGCGCTGCACATATTTTACCATTTATCATTTTCACTTCCTTCTTTCTCAACACAATCCAATTGAGGACATTTTAATTATGAGGAAATCAACGTCACGAGTCGCACATAACATATATATAACAAGAGGTTTTTATTCAGGTTGGGACAACTTGTACATGTAGAAAGGATTAGCTTATTTCTGGCCGTCTATGACAAAGTCCCTTTCATTATTAAAGAAAATAACACAAAAGGAGTTAATTACCACACTTGAATAATTTTAATATCATTAAATTATGCCCAACGTCTTGGAATGACATGGATATGAAACTAACCACATGAAGCAAAGCGAGAAATATAATGTAGAAATGATCCATATTTTTTTAATCTAGGTTTCTTTCACGTGAAATATATAATATTTAACAAGAAAAAGGATGCCACATTCTTCAACCTAGCTAGCTAACACGAATGGTGAAATTATTTTTCCTTTCTTTTATCTTAAAATAATATCCGGGTTTTGAACTTTGAATAAACCACTGGTTCAGCTAGCACTTCGTGCTAGTTGTTAGTGAAAATATATATTCAGGGGTAAAAATGTCATTTTGACACAATCTTACTTTATGAAATATAATGTTGTAGAGATTAGTTCATTTATGAAACACATATAAAAACCTAGCATCTAATGGTTGGATATGGAAATAAAGGAGACGTTTATATAATTTAGGCAAAATAGAAGGGTAGTTGATGTATTATACTATTGACAAGTGTATGTGCAATATTGACAAATCATAATATTACCATTAACAAATGTATGTGACATATGGACAAGTTATAGTGTTACCGTTGACAATTATATATGTCATATTGAAAAGTTATAGTGTTGTCGTTGACAAGTTTATGTGTCACATTGACAAATGACAATAGAGATAAACAGGTAATTTCATAATTTAGATCTATATCACAGAGGTCTGTTGAGAGTTTTTTTAATTGTAAATCATATACAGGAACTTTTTTATATTCCTTGGGACCATGTTGCTATTTTCCCAAAATGTTTCCATAAAACCAAATTTAAGCCATTCAAATGTTGATCTTATAGTTTGAAAAGAGAGAGAAAGAAAGATTGAGGGAAGAGAAAAGGTGAGGTTCCTATCGCCTTAAGTGAACTATGGTTTACATTTAAGGAATTTCTCATAGACTAGTTTTTTGATATTATACTTTTACTTTAGATTTATACTTATAACATTTATTGTTCCAAGTCTCACATCAACGAGCTTATTTAGGGTTATAATTCAAGAGACTCTCCTTTTTTATAGTTGGCTAGTCTTTTGAAATTTGGTTCTTTATTTATGTGTCTGTTTGAATTAATTGTAGATTTTTTTAATATGATTTACGGTATACGAAATAAGTTTATCAGATGAATTTTATCTTAATTTACATAAACATATTGTTTTAACGCTAACTTAAACAAATCTTATATATTTGTATGGATGGCAATATGCTTCTAAATGATTTATTTGTTGTAGGGTTTTAGTCACGTGAAAAATGTCAGCCGGATAAGACTGCCACCTCCCTACCCCATGAAGTGACAATAATATATGTAAGGTTAAATGATTCTCCCTCCTTTAACGCGTAGTACGTACTTTCTTATTGACTACAATATAATGTGACCACTTTCTTGATGAACGATCCTTATTAATTTATGTCATCATTCGATCAAAAAAAATTAATTTATGTAATCATCAAGAGCCTCTTTCCATGTCCCTTGCCGGTTCGAGCCTGTTTGGGAGTAGATTTTAAAAAATGATTTTCATAATTTACGGGGTAAAAATGATTTTTGGAAAATGACTTTTGGAATTTTTGAGATAAAAATGATTTTTAAAAAATAGTTTTTGAAGAATAACTTTTGGATTTTTAATAGTGTTTGGATAGCTTCAAAACCTAGGTTTTGATAAAAGTTTGTCAAACACCCCAAAATTGTCTAGAAGTTATTCTGCTTAAAACCTAGGTTTTGGCGAAAAATTTCCAAACACCCTTTCCAGGCATCAAAACGTAGGTTTTGTCAAAACCTTACCAAACACTCTAATTTCCAAAAGCTATTCTGCATCAAAACCTAGGTTTTGTGAAAAACAACTTTTTTCTGCTTTTTTTTCTCTTCTATGCCATCATCATTATTTTTTCAATATCAGTCAGTATCCTTAAGATATTTTTTATTAACTTTTTGTACCCTAACATATTTTTTTAAAGATTAATCATTACCCTGAAATATTTTTTCAATATCCTACATTTTTTTCAAGATCAAGAAATATTTTTTCAGTATCTTTAAGTATATTTTTAGTACCCTGAAATACTTTTTCAAATCCGCTGTTACCCTAAAATATTTTTTTCATATCCTAAAATAAATTTTTAAGATCATGAAATATTTCAAGGTACTAAAAAAATGATTTTCGCAATTTATGAGGTAAAAAAATTTTGGAGAATAGCTTTTAAGATTTACGAGGTAAAAATGATTTTGGAAAATAGCTTTTGGATAAAAATGGGTGTTTGGTAAACTTTGGCAAAACCTAAGTTTGATACAGAATAGCTTCTAGAAAAAAGTGATGTTTGGGAGACTTATGACATAACCTAGGTTTTGTTTTCCTCCAAATAGACATCTTTTGACATTCAAATTAGAATATCCAGATTACTCTCTCACTATTTTATTATCTTTTAAATTCTAAATTAGGATTTATATTGTAATTTAAATTTAAACTATTATTTTTTATTTTAAAACTCTATAAATAGAGATAGGATTCTCAATTAATTAAAGACTAGACTTAGTATTGAATGTTGAATTTCATATTTTTCAGCTTCCTCCTTGTTCTCCCTTCTCCCCCCCACCATCTTCCCAACCTGTTTCACATCACTATTGTCCTTGTTTGGGAAGGCTTTTTGTCCTTAAAACTAGATTTTTTAACTCAAAAAACTAATTGAGGCTAAAGATGATGTTAGACATGGTTTTTAGGGACAAATAACTTTTTGGCCAATAACTAGTTTTTGGATCTTTTAATTTTTGTCTTTTTTATTTTTCTTTATATTTGAAATTTATGAAACCAACTTTTTAATATATCATTTAATCAGGTTTCTATCAAACTAACTTTTTTGAAGAACACATAACAATCAGTATTAGGGCTAAAAAAATTTCTCCGCCAGCACTAATTATTGGCTTAACATTAACCGTTTGAAAAGTATAATATTATTGCATGAATTTTGAAAGTTTGTTCGAGATCTTTTTTTACGTAAATCGAAATAAAATTTTTCTTGCATACTAATCTCGTATACCATAAATCATGAATGAAAAGTTACTTTTGAAGGCTCCAATGATTATTAAGAAGCATAAAAATACATATACTACATTAGTCCGTGATTTTTTGCTAGCAAAAAAATAAAATAAAATAAATTAGTCCATGATTTTTTAAGGATACCTTAGCTATTCCAAGAATAATTTAGAAACAAAGATCGATCTACTTTAATTCTTAATTTTTAATTTATATTCCCCTTCTTTGCTTTCAATATCTAACATTAGCATTGATTAGGTGTTTATTTGGATTCCATTTTTGTAAGCTAAACAGACTTTTGCCTTAACTGATGATGTTTGGTTACTTTTTAGGTGATAATGCAAAATAGAAAATCCACGTGAAAAGTCATATTTGTAAACACAAATTAATTAAAGTAACTCTTATTACAAATATGTACGTCCTTATTATAAGGTACCAACCACCAACATTTTTTGGTCCTTATTATAAGGCACCAACTTACTTTAACTAACTCATTTATTACTACTTTTTCATTATATCCTCATTTTTAACTAACTCATTTAAACCTACATCATTAAAGTAGGGGTAAAGTTGGAAACATTTATTACTTTTAGACCTCATTAATGACTTAACCTCCATTCCTTGGTCCGTGAGAAATTGGTAGTTGGTGCCTTATAATAAGAACCAGATGGAGTATTTTGTAAATTATTAAAATTGGGATTGAAGTTAACTAGTACTCATAATGTAATTTATACTTAAATAGTAATTATGTACTACATAACTCATCAATATCTCTATCCTTTATTATCCTATAATATAGAAAGGAATCTTCAATTTATCAATATTGGATTTAGCGAAGACATCAAGATTGAGCTGGAGATCATTGACTCGGATGGTTCTTTTAATTAATATGCTTTTTTATAATATTGGAAGAAATAATATTCGAAACACTAATTGAAACTAAATATACACACCTCCCAAAGAAGGAATTCGAATCTTGAATTTTGCCAATACCCATTGGGACTTGGGAGGGCCCAATTTTAAATAAATATGATAATGCCCGTTTTGTTTTGTACTTTGGTTTTTTTTCCCCCCTTTCACATTCAGTACTGCAGAGTGCAGGCACATTCCGCCACATACCCGCGTGAGCGCGCGCACGTCTATATACATAGCTGTCCCTTTTATAATTAAATGCGCCATTATTATTATTATTCCGCCACATGCCCGCGTGGGCGCACGCACGTCTATATACATAGCTGTCCCTTTCATAATTAAATGTGCCATTATTATTATTATTCCGCCACACGCGTGGGCGCGCAGTCTAGAGCCGGGAAATCGGACCAAACCCATCGAGCCGGCCCGTTTAAGTCCTGACCCGTCAAAGACCGGATTTGAAAAATGGATAAAATATTTGAAATTGGCCTTGAAGGGCCGGCTCTGGAGAGCCTCAGGCTTAAACATGCTAGCCCTGGAGGGCCTCGGACCGGCCCTGCAAGCCCTTTTCACTGTAGCTTTTTCTTTTTTTCCTTCTTTAATTTATTAATTTATATATATTTTGTATTTTTTATAAAGTTATTTATCCATTTAACTACAAATACATAATAACTATACTCTAATTTTATGATTTGGTTTATTATTTGTTGCAAATAAAGATTATAGATGTATTGATGATGCGGGAAAAGAAATTCATGATATTCTTACTCATGAGCCAGATGCTACTACTCAAAGTGAAGAACAATCAAATGTCGTTAAAATTGATAATAGTGGCGAAGATGATGATAATAATAGTTATCATACTAATGTCACTTAGTGATATGCTTCTTATGTTTTATATGAGTTATTTGTGAATATAGTTTGCTTTTGATTATGAATTAATAACTATACTTATTTGTTGGATGATTCATGTTGTAATTTACTAATTATATTTCTTTAAAAAAATGAAGGAAAAATAGTTAAAATTTGGAATAGTAATTTTCGGGCCTTGGAGGGCCGGCCCTGGCCCTGGTGCTCTCGGGGCGGGCTTTGAAAAATAGATGTTTTTCTTACCTCAGGCCTTGGAGGGCCGGCCCTGTTAGGCCCTAGCCCTTCACGGGCCAGCCCTTGAGGGCCGGGCCGGCCTTGATTCCCAGCTCTAACGCGCCCACATCTATATACATAGCTGTCCCTTTCATAATTAAATGTGTCATTATTAATATTATTATCAGCAGCGTGCGTCGACTATGTTTCCGAATCCCTTTCTTGGAAAAACGGATCATAACTAATGTTCAAAAAGAAAACGACTCATAACCTTATAAATTGTCAGATACATTTTTAAGGACTAAGAAATAATTAAATAATCTAAATTTTCTAATACTTTTAATCTAAAATGCCTCAAGTATTCTTTAAATAATTACTATTTGACCATTAATGGATCTCTCAGTATAATTTCAAAACAAAGATCAGTTCACTTAAATTCTTAAATTTTAATTTATACTCCCCTACTTTGCTTTCAATAATCTGACTTTAACCTTAACCAAGTGTGTATTTGGATAAACATAAAATGCAGTGACTTTTTATTCCAAATGTTTTTATAAACTAAAGTCTAGGTAAAAATCAATTAGTGTAGTATAATGCAATTTATGTTCAAATAGTAATTGTGCACTACATAACTAAATTAAATATCTATCTTGAACCACATTATCCCTCCCTTACCGGAAGGAAAATTACTCGTTCCACCACCACTACTTTTTTCTTGAACGTAACAAAGAATCTTCAATTTATGAATATTGGATTTATCAAAGACGTCAAGATCGAGCGCAGGAGGTCATTGTATTTAAATATTTACCGATCATGCGGGAGATTTTTTTTTTTTTTGGAATTATTATGCTTTTCAATTATATATGAATTAATGTGGGGGAAATGGAATTTTCTTGAATAAAAGATAGAAAGTGAGCCTTTTGTGATAATGAATCGGGGGCTTATGCGGAAATGGTTGGAAAAAGAGGCATCCCACCACAATTATTGATCCATCCGATAAAACTGGTACATATTGATCCATCCGATAAAACTGGGAATGCCAAAGCAAGTGCACCAATAAAAAGAAAACGAAATAAGAAAACGATCCTCCAACTTGTCTAATGATCAAAAACCTATTTACAAGTCTAATTAGTAATTTACCCTTCAGGATAACATCCACTATTACAAGAAGTATAATAAAAGTTGGCATAGTTTGAAACGTCGTGTGTGTCAGAAAACTTGGAAAATGTTGATATCATCATTATGTTTTGTTTTAAGGTGAAGCATTAACAGTGTTTTGTAACTTGTTTGACATGATTTTGTCTTGATGAGAAGTGTTGTATATCTTGTGATATATTTTGTCTTGATTTGTCATAAGGCTATTCAAACTTGTTTTGTCTATGGTGTAAAGTGTCATGAGTGTCTTGTAAATTGTTTTTGTAACTTTTGTGCCTATCAAACCCACGTTTGATACCATTTGTGAGTCTATATAAAGAAGGGGTTGTAATTAAGAGTTCAGAGTTGAAGGACTACTAAATAAGTTTGTACGAAAGTTTGATAATAAAAGTTCAATGTCTTAGTTCTCTCTAAAATATCTCAATTCTTTTGAAAACTTGAAGAAGTAATATCATAATTTTTTTTAGAGATTTAAACATGCTCTGCACTTGCCTCTTTCAAGGATTTTATGCATAAGAAAGAATATGACCATGATATGTTAGAACTGTAAGTTTAATTAGTGTGTTTTCCCATCATGAGTTCTCTCTAAAATAGCTCCATTCTTCTAACAAGCAATAGGACTTTTCTAATATTATTTTTTGTGGTTGGGACTTTAGTGTCATTTTCTATAATAAAAAAAAAATAATCTGGAGGTCATTATAGTTTCCCTCAAGTTTGAATAAGGTCTCTACTTTCTTTATTAGGTCCTTTTAAGTTTGTGCATTTAGATCCATTAGTTCCAACTGTTAAAAAATAGGGTTAAGGTGCAAAAATAGACATGTACTTTTGTTGGAGGAGCGTCCAGTAGCAAATATTTTTTTTAGGTGTAAAAGTGACTATGTGGTTACAAAAGTGGAGCAAAATTAGCATGGACCGTTAGTTGACCGTTAGTTTGACCAAAAACATTGACATGGATGCTGACTCAGCAACTTTTTATCCTAGTTAGCTGACTCAGCAACATTGACCGTCCTTCCTTTCTTTCTTGGACCTGAACACGTCCCCCAATTTTTTCTCCTCTTTCCGCTTTTCGACTCTGGTCCTTTGAGCATTCTCTTTGCTCGTCTTCCTTGTTCATTCACCTTCGATCTCCGGCGACCTTCAGTCTGCATCTTTCCGGTCTGAGCATTTTCTTTTCTTAGTTTCCGGTGATCGATCAATCTTCTTGACTTGAGGTTTGTTTTCCTCCATCCTCGTCGATCCTTCGATCTGTGCCTTTTTTCATTTGAGATTCTCGATCTGCAATCCGTGGTGTCGAATCTCTGGTTAGTGTTCTCTATTTGTTTCGTTTTCTCTCAGATTTCCAGCGGACGGTGTTCTTCGATCTGCTTCTTTTGATCTGTAATCTTGATCTGTGTTCTTCAACTGTGTTCCTTGAGTTGTTTATCGATTTCTCCATCGAGATTTTTTTGGTATTGTTCGTTTCTTGATCTCGAGCTTCGGGTTGTTACGTCTTCCCTTTTTTGGGTATTCCTTTGGTTGCGTCGTCTTCCCTTTGCTTTGTTGAAAGCTTTGTTGGTTGATTTATGTTCTGTGTTGTTGATGCCCTAATTTTTGTGTTCAGTTTGTGGCCTATAATCAGCCTTGTTCTGAGTTTGATTTGAGCCTTCATCTTCTTCCTTTTTTAATGTTTTGATTTTTGTTGCGTCCTGAGTTATCGGATTATGGGTGGATTCTGGGTTCTTCATAGCGTTGATTGATTTTGGGGATTGTGTCGCACGATTCTAGTTCTGAACATCTGTTCATCGGATGTTGATCGTTGGGTTCTGGTTTCTGGCTTTTTTTTCATTCAATTCGTGCGTTTTTCATCGGATTATGATCTGGGTTCTAGTTCGCCTGTCGGGAGGAAGAAGAAGGTCCCTGGTCAAAATGCAAGTTTTGACCAGGGACTTAGATGAAAGTTTTAAAAGTTTATAGAGGGACTAAATTGAAATGTTTGGAAATGCATCCGGGGCTGAACTGTAATTTATAAAACATTAACATCCACGTCATCGTCCACGTCATCATTTTCAGTTTAGAAAAAGTCAACTAACGGTCAATGCTAATTTTGCTCCACTTTTGTAACCACATAGTCACTTTTGCACCTAAAAAAAGTATTTGCTACTGGACGCTCTTTTGACAAAAGTACATGTCTATTTTTGCACCTTAACCCTAAAAAGTACTAACGGTATTAATAGATCAGTTAAAATGGGCGGATGTGGCAAGAACTTTGATGACCGGCACTTTTAAGCTCAATTAAACTCCATGTTGCAAAGTCATATATTCTCGCCACATAAACATATTTTAATGGGACTATTAATGTCACACCCTGACAACTCAAGGGGTGACCGGTATGAAATATGAGAGGACTCACATTCCTTAAGCCTTAAACTTATATACAAATACTAATTAATACTCATAATACCATAATCTAGAATATTCATGTGTTCCCAACAATAAAAGGGAGGTAGGGATCCTACCTAGCTATATAGACTAAGTAGAGCATCTAGCATTAATAATAATACAAAAAGTCTAAGTTTATAATTACATCAACTAGTAGCACTCCAAAATGAGACCGCAAGCTTTAAGTCGTTAAGAAGGTTCTTCACTGCTTAGCAGGAGGTACAAGATCAGTGATATCGTCTGAACCAAAACAAATTTTTCGGTGAATAACGTCTCATTCTTATAATTTAATAAAATACAAGCAAAATAATTTAAACATCTTTATCTTTTGCTAATAACCATAAAGAAATAAATTGTAATTTCTAAATCATATGACCATGAATAAAGTAGAACTCTATATAAATGTCGTTAATCGCATAATTTCAAGTACGTAATAAAACCTTTAATTTAACATAATCAATTTTAACCTTAATTCTCAAAACCACATCTTTTCGTAGAACTTCTTACAGAACAAATGACAAGCGTCGCCACACAGTCCACGAGGGTAACTAACCAAGCATGGTTCGAGGCCATGAAACAAGCATGGACACACAGTCCATGAGGGTAACTAACCAAGCATGGACGCACAGTCCATGAAACAAGCATGAGAACAAATCTCATGAATATCAAACGAGCTCAAGGTTAACCATTGTGCACCAAGAACTAATAATACTGTTGTTAGTAACCAGTGTTTTGTATTCAGTCCACCCTAAAACATTCTCAAGCATGCTTGATCAAAGTAATAAAAATTCTTCCTTTAAGATAGTAACAGTTCTATCTCATACTTCATAATCAAATCCCCCAGCATGAAGTTTCACAAACAATATTTCAAAACTTTCTTTCAAATTCAATCTATCAAAAAAATCCTTTTAAAACATCAAGCACTCGCGTAAAAACAATCCATTTCAAATAATAAATTCTAGCTTATTATAAACTTTTCAAAAATCCAAGATCATCTCAATATAAAATTAATGAAAATATCTCAAAAGTCTCATTTCAATTTAACTGTATAATCATGAATTATGCTTTGAAACAATTGGAAGAAAATACATAATAACAAATAAAATCACCATTCTTTACTCATACACTATCAACAAATATTCCTTCACAAAATTATACTTTTAAATTTGGAAATAAACATAAAAGTCCAACAATAAAAAAAACGTCATTTATAAAAATTAGGGACGTTATTCACTCACATGTTGCTCCTTCTGAAACTATACATTTACCAAAACTTTTTTTGTTCGCTTTTCTCTTGAGCTCTAGCAATTGCCAATTCTTGTAAATTTTGAAATTCATATATCAACCTCTAATGAGATTTATCTACTTATATTAAAAATCCGTAAGTACCAAAACATCCTTCAATCACACCTATCACACAATTATCTATGTTTCTAAATCTCAATTTTTCTAAGTTAAACTTCAAAAACACTGATTCAATTCTCATTTAGAAACTCTGACACCCAAACACATGCACAACACCTCTCTATGTTCTGAAAATTCCCCATCTTTACAATTGTCCTTAAAATAATCATTTTAACTTCTCCAACTATAATATAGTCATCTAAAACAATCAATTAACAATTTAAGATATAAAATATGACTTTAAATTAGTTTTCTAAGCTCCAAATTCACTCTTTATTATCTTATTGTAATAGCTTCATTGTAACCGCCCAAGTATTCTTTTTAAAACTAAAAATTTCCTTCTTCTAACTATCATTACAAACCTCATCCTAAAGCTTAAAATCATATCCCAATTGCTTAGAATTCTCATTTACAACAGTACTTTCATCCCACACATAGGAACCACGTAAACACTCCTAAATAATTGTAATAAGACTCCAAACAAGTGACCACCAAGCGCTTAGGTCAACTGGTAAGGGGTTGTTCTAGCTTAACCACGGGTCTTGAGTTCGAGACGTGGGAATGCAGCAGGCGTGGGTGGTAGAGGCTTCCCCCGAAAGGGACCAACCCGGTCTCGGTCTGGATTAGTCTGTGGCCGTTGATGTGCCTTAAAGGTGGCCTGCCCTAGGATATCGGACGCTCTAAGCAAAAAAAAAAAAAAAAACATCTGAAAGTTTTCAGCTTCATTAACTTCTTTTGCTGACCATAGTGAAATTTGATGCTTTAATACCTGGAAACAACAAGGTTTCCCTTCAATTTAAAGCTTCTTAATTTCAGTTTTCATGATAGCTATCCTCCCATAATCAAAACAACATAAATCATGTTATATAACTAACATAGGAACACTTCTCTTGCAGATTTTCAGATGCCCCTTTTCTATGAAAATCTAAATATTATCTACAGCAACTTTTACTTAAACAATGAAGCCCATAAATAAAACTCCCATGGCTTGTCACACATATACACATGCACACACTTATGACTTGCACTTGTTTAGTGAAATTAACTTCTTTTGCTGACCATAGTGAAATTTGATGCTTTAATACCTGGAAACAACAAGGTTTCCCTTCAATTTAAAGCTTCTTAATTTCAGTTTTCATGATAGCTATCCTCCCATAATCAAAACAACATAAATCATGTTATATAACTAACATAGGAACACTTCCTCTTGCAGATTTTCAGACAGCCCCTTTTCTATGAAAATCTAAATATTATCTACAGCAACTTTTACTTAAACAATGAAGCCCATAAATAAAACTCCCATGGCTTGTCACACAGATACACATGCACACACTTATGACTTGCACTTGTTTAGTGCATAATCTAGAAATTTCAGACATGCAAAACTTCCTTTGTTTCGGAACTCCAAAAATAGAGCACGCATGCAGAACTGAACCTCGACATCTTAAGCTTCAAACACCATAGACCAACATGCAGAACTAATAGGATGAAGCTCGAAAACTCACCTTGGTTGGTTTCTAAGTTTGCATGCAACGGTTGGACCTTCTTCTTTCTCCAACTCTCTCTTGCTCTCCGTCTCTGGTTTTTGTTTTCCCCTCTTCACAGGCCGAACAGATGGAGGATGAAGATGAAGGAGTATATGGGAGGTCCGACCTCCGGTTCCCTTCTCTGGTGCTTCCTCTTTCTCTCTGAAAGTTTCGGTTCTCAACTCTCATTCTTGGACTCCCTCTCCGTCTCATGTTCCCAGCGTCTTTTCTCAACTCCCTCTCTGCGTTTTTTGATGATCTGGCCGAAGGGGATAAATGAGGGAGTATAATGGATATGGCCGAATGAGTTCTAATGGGTATATGGGCTTGATGAGTTTTGGATATTAGAGGAAGGATCTAGCCCAATGGACTCACAATTGAAATATTAAGGGAATAAGTGGCGTGAAGATTATAGAATTGGTCAGGTGAGGGGATGGGTAAAGCCTCCTTTTGGTTGGGCTAAATTGAATGTGGATGGGGCTATGTGTCTGCAGTCCTCTGAGGCTGGGTGCGGAGGTTTAATTCATGATTCTTTAGGTCATTGGATCGTTGGATTTTCTAGGATGATTGGGCTTTGTCAGCCTTGTGTTGCTGAAGAATGGGCTATTGCAAAGGGTTTTCAACTGGCTTGGGATTTGGGCCTTAAGAAGATTATTTTGGAATCAGATTCGGATGAGGTCATTAGTATGATTTTGGATGATTTTTGTACCACTGGTAGTAATGTGGTAATGAAAGTTAAGGATTTGTTGAGCAGGGATTGGCAGGTTGATGTTTGTGTAATCTCTCGGGACTGTAATAGAGTTGCTGATGCCTTAGCCAAAAGGGGCATTTCTAACTCTGGTATTTTAGATATGTGTCCTCCTTTTCTAAGGAATTGGGTTGACCAAGATTGTTTAGGATTGAATTCCTCTTCGATGTAATTTTCTTTATTGTAATGTAGGCATTCTGCCATCTTTTATATCAAAAAAAAATTATAGAATTTGTAGTGAGTGTTGAGGGTCCCACACCATTTTAATCCATTTGATCCTTTACAAGACTCTTATTTGCAAATTGGTCCTTTACTCATTTAGTTGCAAATATTGTATAAGTATTAAAAATTAATCTTTAATTCCATATAAGGATTTTTCTTTCTCAATTAGCTTCTCTAGGCAAAATATTGATTCTAAAATTCCTAGGTCAAAATTTATCCTCTAACTATTTTTCCTTAAATTTTTGGGAAAATAGACCCTAAAATTTAGAAAATAGCTTTAAAACTATTTAGGCCAATTTTTTTTATATTTATAATTAATCCCTTCATAATATTTCTAGATCCTAAAAATAATATTTCATAATTTTCCCCCTAATTCTTTCATGGTCGTCCAATAATCTTCAATAATTATCTTAAGTTTTTTCTCATAAGCTTAAGACTTTTGGCTTAGCAGACTACTTATCTCAGTCTTATTCCTAAACTCCTTGCCCTAAAATTTGGGATATTACAATTAACACCCACGCTTTGATCCTTCAACCTCAACATGGTATCACATGTAATACCCTAATTTTCCTAATATAATAAGCCTTGTATTTTGGTGAATAAATTAACAAAATGCAAAGGTGAATATGTGTCTCAAAGAAATATAATCTATTAATTATATTTTCATCCAAATTTCACTTTGGAATTAATTAACCAATGGTTAATTATGAAACTACATTTAGGGGCTATTAAATATGATATAAATATCACATGAAATGATAGCTATTTTAAAATACAAAAGAGACAACAAAGGGAATGAATGACACCTAGTTGAATTGCTATCAATTAATAACAAATCCTTGACTAATGAATTTGCCTTAATTGAAATTAAGATTAAGCACTTGTAACTACCTATTAGGACTATATTTTGGCCTCATGACAAGAGGTAGAGGACATTGAAAATGTTATTTATAAAAGGGAATAAAATACATTGAATTTATCCAACTTGTGCATTTAAGTGTGAGTTGATTAAAAGGAAATAAAAGCATCTAATGAGGCAATGATTTTCGAAAATATTAGGGCCATGGGAGGGATGATTTAAATGTCAAGAAATTATAGGATTGTGACACATGTTAATAAACAAATCCAATGGCTCTAATTTAAGCAAGAATTAAGCTTAATCCTCATTTAACTGCATGAGCCAATGAGAACAATTGAGCAATAGAGAATTGATACATAAAAAACAATTCAAATTAATGGCCAAGAATAAAGGATTATGTTGACAGCCATTTAATGGGGGAGGATGTAATGTTGAAAAGGTGAATATTGATCTAATGGATGAGAAGAAAGAAGCTAAGTTGGAAGTCTTGGTTGTGGGACCCACAATGAGTTGGAACTTTGCCTATAAATAGAGGCTTAACTCCTCTTCATTATTCACACTAAAACAATAACACATTTGATCCTAAGTGAGAGTGAGTGGAAAAATGGAGAAGAGAGAAGGAGGAAGAAGGAATTCAAGATGCAAGGGTAACGTTCTTGAGTTCAATCTCTTAGTTCTTGGTAAATCCTAGATTTAATGTAGAAAATTGTGGAGAAAATTCCTTTACATGTTTTTAAGTTCAAAAAGAGGTTTATAATGAAAAAATTATTTAAAAAAACAAGGTAGGGAATAATTTTTGATATTAATGGAACAAGATTGTGAAAATTTTCAGAAAACTGGGCTATTAAGTCAGTCGCTTTGTGGCTATTATTTTATGTATCAAATGAAGTCCTAAAATCATGAAATTTTGCATGAATAAAGTAGATATGTAGGGTTTTCTAAATATATAAAATATGTAACGTTTTATGCATCGTGACTAAGATATGGGTCTTAGGTCACCTGTTTATATACATTCAACTTTGTGCGGGTTATAGTCATGATAATATCGTAGGGTTGTTTTCCTAGTGCTAAGGATATGTGGATTCATGGCACTAGTGAGTGCAAACGTTGTTAACATTACATGTGTTGTGTGCTATGTATTGTGTTGTTAACATTACATCTTCTATGTACTATGTATTGTTGTAACCTTATTGTAACATCCCATTTTCAAAAGCCGAATAATTTTTTCTTCTTTCATTAAAACATCAGAGTAGAGCATCGGAGCATAAGAGTAACTGATATATATTTAAAATAACAACTGGCGTATGTCTGACTAGTCGCCGTAGCGTTACAGTGATCCGAGTGTTATCAAAAAGTATTACATAACAAAAGAAAATCTCTGGCCGGGTCTCTAAGCATGTTGCTTTCCCTTCTCCTCGGCCCTTGGTCCTCCCGACCCTGACGCTATGTTAAGAGCTGAGGTCCAATGCACCGGACCTCAGGTAACGGTTAACCTCATATTTACATATACAACATATGCATTACAGATAATCATAACATAAACAATATACGAGCACATAACAGATGTACCGCACGGAGCGAATGCAGATGTACCGCACAGAGCGTGTGTAGATGTATCGCACGGAGCGAATGTAGATGTACCGCACGGAGCAAATGTATCCAAAAGCACATAACAATACCCATAACATATCAACAGTACATAGACATACAACAAAGCTATCAGCTACCGCATACAAGACTCATAACACATACACGCATACAATAAACATCAGAGTTAGTGTTACAGTACGCGAACGTACATTCGTTGACGGGATACGGTATGTCTGATGATCGGAACGTGATCACAGTTATCCTATAAGGATAATTGTAAAACCCTAAAAAGCTCAATAAGTAATGCCTAGAAAAATTAGGTGAATATGAGGTCTCAAACACCTTGTATTGAATTTAACTTGTTATTAGGGTAATTTCTCTTGAAATTAGATAATGTGCAGTTAGGTCCCTAAAACGTTTGAAAGTTTGCAAATAGGTCCCTAAAATATTTATGGGTTATAAAATACCCTAAAATATTATAAAGAGGCAAATAAATATTTATTTGAAATAGGGAAGAATATTTTCCTAATTTAGGTAATTTATTAAATTATTACCTTGGAAAAATTAAAGGAAAAAATCAAAAAGTATTGTGGGGCCATAATTGACCCCATGATTTTTAATATTTTACATGGAGCGTAAAATACCAATGTCAGTAAAAATTTTGTGAGATAATGATTAGTCCTAATTAAGAAAATTGTCAACAATTAGTAAGTGATTAATTAAATAATTATTGGCTAATTATTTGGGCTTAAACAAAGGAAAATTATGTAAAACCCTATAATTAGTGGTTTATGGCTAAAATTAGCATAAAATATATTTTCTAATTAATTGGAAAATATTAAGAAAAATATATGAGATTAAGTAATTTTAAGCCTAAATCCAAGTACGGACCAATAAGAAAATTTTGTAAAAAAATTATATAAAATAATCATAAAATAATTATTTTATATAATATTAATTAATTAAAAAAAAAAAGAAAGGAGCAGCCGAAAATTTTGAATGGGAAGGATAAGAATTGAATGGAAAAAATATCATGATGTTTATAATATAATATTAATAAAAATGAATATTCTATGGAATATTCTGTGAAACAGCAAATAGGATAAATGACCACCGATAGAAATTAAATCCTATCTAGAAAACCATGAACAAGGTTTCTAAGATCAGAGTATATTATGGACAAGTGTAATTTTATCTCGGAGTAGACTGTCTCCGAAGCGATTTCCGTAACCTATGAACAGTTAGGGAATAAGACGAAAATCTTCGGCAGCAACTAATGCCCTAAATGGAATCAAAAATTTAGTTAACCAAGATATTTCCAAAGAGGAAGAATAGACCTTCAGGGCTATGTTCTTGGATTTCTAAGATTCCACAAGATTACGCGGTTCAAACACCGAACGGGGAACTTTATCGGTACTAGACCATAAAGTAAAAGCATCACATCACCATTAATGGTGCAAATTCTGCACAAAAGGGGGAGGGAGGTCGGTTTTGAGATCCAAGGGCCCAGGATGTGCCATTTCAAAGAAGTGCGATCCTATGGTCCAGAATCCGTCTGACAAAGCATGAATAGTAACCCAGAAACCTCTATAAATAGCCTCCTTTGCTTCTTGAAAATTCACACCATTGCAAAGAGAAATCTTAGAGAGAAGTTAGAGAGAGGAGCTCTGGAGAAGTGAGAGCTAGAAGGAAGAGGAGGTTCTGCAAGGGTAAGTTCTTCGGTTCTTAGTTTTAGTTCGGTAGTTCTTGAAGTTCTTAGTGTAGATGTTGTTTTGATCTTTAATCTTCCAAGTATGATTAGATATAATGTTTTAGGGGTAATTAAGGAATTTATTTCGAAAATATTGTTGGAGGAAGAGTTATGGCAAAATTTTGGAAGATTAGAGTCAAAGTAACGAAGTGTTGGCGAAATTCCGCCGATTAGGGGCTCAGGGGTAAAATGGTCATTTATGACTAAAATGTCCGTCGTAATGATAGATCCTTAACAAGTACGTTGTTATCTTGATAGGATATCCTTGAATACGTTCTGACCAACTGTCGTACCGTATTCCACCAGAAATACCGTATATCGTCAACGAAGGTATGTTCGCGTACTATAACACTAATCTGATGTTTATTGTATGCGTGTATGCGCTAGGTGTATGGTATGCTTATATGAGGTAGTTGTTAGCTCTGTGATATGTTCATGTACTGTTGTTATGCTTGCTGGGTATTGGGATACGATTGCTAGGTGTGAAACGATTGCTAGGTGTGAAACGGCTGCTAGGTGTGACACGATAGCTAAGTGTGACACATGTACTAGGGGTTATGTGCTGTTGGGATATGCTTGTTTGCTGTATGATTATCTGCAATGCATATGTTGTGTATGTAAATATGAGGTTAACCGTTACCTGAGATCCGGTGCGGATCTCAACTCTTAACATAGCGTCAGGGTCAGGAGGACCGAGAACCGAGGAGAGAGGGAAGCAGCAAGCTTAGAGGTTCGAATGAAGACTATCGTTTGCTGTCACGGCGTAGGAATCAAAGAAACACCTATGTTGTTGTTTACTTTAAAAACTCTCGGTTACTGTACCGCTTCTGTAATTAGCCAGTGGGCATTTTGAATATATATATCAGTTACTCTTCCGCTCCGATGCTCTACTCTGATGAAAAAATTTTATACTTCTTTTGAAAAATGGGATGTTACAATAATATCGCATTTAATTAATAATCAACATTTTAACAGACATTCTAGTCATAAATGACCATTTTACCCCTGACCTCCCTAACCGGCGAAATTTCGCCAGAGCTTCGCTACTTTGACTCTAATCTTCCAAAATTTTGCCATATCTCTATCTCCAATATATTTTCGAAATAAATATCATATTTAACCCTAAGACATGATATTAAACCATACTTAGAAGATTAAAGATCAAACTAACATCTATACCAAAACTACCGAAACGAAAGACTAGAACTTAAGACTAGGGACCGAAGAAATTACCCAGAGCTTTGCTACTTTTCCTCAAGCTCTTCCTTCTCTCTTCTCTCTTGAAATTTTTGAATGTGCAAGAGGATTTTGGTGTGAAGATTTTGCAAAGAAGTGCATGCTATTTATAGACAAAATTTCACTATTCATCACCTTTTTCTTCTTGAATTTTGACCCTTGGATCTAGGGTTTTGGAAAGCTTCAATCCCCTCCATCCATTCTCCATGCCGACCTCCCCCTCCCCCTTTTTTCAAAAATGACAACATCCAATATGATGTCATCTCTTGCTTTATGGAGTTTCTACCGATAAAGTCCCCTGTTCGGTGTTCTAATCACGTAATCTTAAATAATCTCAAATATTCCTTAGCATAACCTTGGAGGTGTTAGTTCTCTATGTGTTTTGATGATTAATAACAATTGTAAACAAGTATGAATGTTTTAAAAAGACAAAAGAGTCAAAAACATTCTGTCATTGCAAAACTCGAGCCTAACTAGGCAAGCTCGAGTTTGCTCGAGCCTGTATAGACAAGCTCGAGTTTTCCTCTGGCGGGAAATATTTTCCAATTGAAAACCATCTCTTTAAACTTCAGAGTTTATATTTTGTGTAGAGTTTGCTTATTTCTATGGCTGTAAATTGATGAAAACTCGAGCCTAGGTATATGGACTCGAGCCTAATACTTTTGTGTAGAGTTTACTCTATGGTTTGACAATCGAAGAAGAGTTTACAAAACAGGTAAACTCGAGCCTGTTATTGCAAGCTCGAGTCTTCCCCGTGAAGAGCTCCCAAGGTTTCCTTCATTCACAAACTCCAGAGTTTAAGTTCAAACCTCCAGTTCACTCTGATAAGCCCTGAAATAAATAAAGTCGAACTCGAGCCTGTCATTATGAACTCGAGCCCTTCATTTAAAAAGAGTAAAGCAAATGCACAAACTCCAGAGTTCATATTTGTGCTCCAGCCCACTCTTTCGAATGATCAAATTTCTTAGGCATGAATAGTGTTAAACTCGAGCCTAATCACTAATGGACTCGAGCCTGCCTGGTTTGTGAAATATTATTTCAGGTGCTCACCCGACAAAATGCTCAGCGATGATTCGAACTCGAGCCTACCTTTCTGAACTCGAGTTTACATGATGAGACAATTTACAAACTCCAGAGTTTACATCAAACTCCAGAGTTTACTCCTCACAGAAGATGAACCTGATACTCAAAAGTGCCTTACGAACTCTGACATGGCGAACTCGAGTTTTGATCGACAAAGACAAATGATCGTTACTGGTTTAATCCTGATTAGTTTGAACTACAAAATGACCATTTCTATGCGAATTGATTACATTCATTTAGAGGATTCATATCTATATTTAACCACTCTAAATTAAGAATGTTTCAGGTATTAGTTGGATCAACCAAGACATTGAATTCACACGACAAATCAGAATGAAGAAGGATTTCACGCGTCTGGAATTAAATCAGCTGAAAATCAGGACCCAACGGCTATAATCATCATCAACCTGAATTTCAAATGAAGAACATGCAGAATTGAGAAGTAACGGTCACATGGAAATTGACCACTATATATAGAACAAGATTACAAACTCCGAAGGCAGAGAATTGAAGCAGAAACGAAAAGCAAGCTCAAGAGTTACATATACCTTCAGTTTTTCTTTCTGTATTGTATTTGATATACAAAGAGCCTCAGTGTTTATCAATATCTACTCTGTGAGAGAGCTGTTATACAAATTATTCATTCATTGTAATAATCTCAAGTCAAGGGGACTTGGAGATTGGGATTTCAGATTACAACTTTTAAGGGGGAGTGTATCCTAGAGAGAGGATAATCCTTGAGTACAGAGTGTGTATCCGAATTGAGTGATAGTAGAAAAACCCGAGAGTCTGGGGACTGGACGTAGGTCAAGAGTTTGGACCGAACCAGGATAAACTTTCTGTGTCAAGCTCTTCTTCCCTATCTCTTTACGTTTAGCTTCAGCTTGGGTGCAAGGTTATTTTAAAAGCTTTTAAAATCCCCAATTAACCCCCCTCTTGGTGATTTCCTTTCGTTTTCATTTGGTATCAGAGCCTAGTTGTCTATTTGAAGGATTAACATCCTAGACAAAAAGATCCAATGGAAGGAATTCTACCCGATGGAGCCTCAATCAACGCACCCCCGTGTTTCAATGGAGAACACTACTCATTCGGAAGGCTAAGTTCGGGGTCTATGTAATGGCCTCGAGTTTGGTTTATGGAAGGTCTTTGAGAAAGGAAACTATGTTCCTTCCTCGCTTGTAGCCGATGTCAGAACTCCCAAGAAAGAAGAAGAGTACGATGACAATGATAAAAAGCTAGTCACTCTCAACATGAAGGCAATCCACATGCCGCAAAGTGCTCTTGGGCAAAAGGAGTATTTCAGAATCTGCACTTTGCCATCTGCTAAGCAAATGTGGGATGCTCTTGAGATAGCCCATGAAGGAACGGCTGCAATCAAAGAAAATCGTATCAATACTCTCATGACTGAATATGATTTATTACAGATGAAGCTCGGAGAGTCTATTGGCGAATTTCAACTCAGGTTCACTCATCTGATCAATCAACTCATTGCCTTGGGAAAAGAATATGAACAACCTGCCCAAGTGAGGAAAATACTAAATATTCTCACCAAGGAATGGGAAGCCAAGGTCACGGCAATTGAAGAATCTCGAGGCGAATCAATGGCCTCCGTAGCGGCATTATTTGGCGCCTCTCTGAGTATGAGGGGAAGATCAAATTCAAGAAAGGGCTAAATGACATCAATGTCAAAAACAAGGGAATAGCTCTTAAAACCATCAAAGAGGTAAAGTCAGATGACGATGAAGAAGATGAAGATGAAGATGAAGATGGTGAGCTAGGAATGATGGTCCGAAGATTCAAGAAATTCTACAAAAAGGACCAATCTCACATAAAGTTTCACAAAGGAAATTCTAGCACTGAAACTAAGAAACCAATTATATGCTATGAGTGTGAGAAACCAGGCCACATCAAATCAGAATGTCCTCAGCTGAAAAACAAAGAAAAGAAATTCAATAAGTTCAAGAAAAGAGCTTATGTGTCAGCTATATGGGGCAACAGCTCATCCGATGAAGATGAGGCAGAAGAGGAACAAAGTGCCAATCTTTGTCTTGTGGCTCAAGAGGAATCAGACAACGAAGAGGTAAGTAATTCTGATTTACCTTATGATGAATTATCTTCAACATATGACTCTCTTTACACCGAATTTAAGAAAACGCAAAAGAGCTCTTATTTTCAAAAAGAAAAATCAAACTATTAGAAGAACAGTTCAAACGATTCCTACACTGTTTCGTTTGTGAAAAGGAAAGTTCTACTTGTCCTAATCATGATATAAAACCAACTTATAATGAATTGTCTACTGAATATAAACTTGTTCAAAATGAGTTTGAAGAACTTGCTGAAAAATATTTTGATTTAAAAAGGAGGAATACAACACTTGAACAGCAAGTAGAAAATCTTTCGGTTCCTGAAAATATCATATGTGATGAATGCCTTATTCTGAAAAAGAAAAATGAATATCTTACGAAGACTCTTGAAAAATTCACTAGAGGAAGTGAAATGCTTGAAATAATTTTGAAACAGCAAAGATTCACAAATGACAAATCAGGAATTGGTTACAAGCCTGATTGTGACAAAAAGAAAGGCAAAAAGAAACATGGACAAAGATCTTACATGAATTACTTTCAAAAATCTGTCCATACTTCAAACCCTTTTGCACATTGCAACTATTGTAACAAAGAATTGCTGGCATTGGCAAAATTGGAAATAGCAATGGACCACAAATCAAAGATGTTTATCTTGTGGATGGATTATGTCACAACCTCCTCAGTGTGAGTCAAAGCACAGACAAAGGAAATCTAGTCATCTTTGATTCAGAAGAATGTTTGATTGTAAGTAAGGATGTTCTCTCCTTAGATAGTATTAAACCCAAAGCATTATTCGAGCTCTAAGAGAAGGTAATTGCTACACTCTTAATCTGTCTAAAAACAATTCTGATTCTGAAAAATGTTTTGTTGGTAACTTAGATGAAAGTTGGCTATGGCATAAACGTTTAGGACATGTTAATATGATTCAACTTGATAAACTACAGAAAAAGGAATTGGTTACTGGTTTACCAAAACTCTCTTTTAAGAATGATATGATCTGTGATGCATGCCAAAAGGTAAACAAACCAAATCTTCTTTCAAATCAAAAACTGAAATATCATCTAATAGACCTCTCCAATTACTCCATATGGATTTAGTTGGACCTGCTAGAGTAAAGAGTCTTGGTGGTAATCTTTATACCTTAGTCATAGTTGATGATTTCTCAAGGTTCACTTGGACTATACTCTTACCTTCAAAAGATAAAACATTTGATCAATTTGTTGTGTTTGCCAAGAAGGTCCAGAGCGAGAAAGGATTCTCTATTGCGGTATTCGTACGGATCATGGTGGAGAATTTGAAAATTATGCCTTTGGAGAATTCTCGTGATAATATGGGAATCAACCACAACTTCTCAGCCCCAAGAACCCCACAGAAAATGGAGTTGTTGAAAGGAAAAATAGAGTGCTCACTGAAATGGCAAGAGCAATGCTGAATGAAAATCAAAGATCTCAAATGTTTTGGGCTGATGCTATGAGCACTGCATGCTACATATCAAACAAGGCATATCTCCGGAAGAAATTGGACAAAACACCCTATGAACTTTACAAAGGAAGAAAACCCAACTTAGCTCACTTGCACATCTTTGGATGTAAGTGCTTCATCCACAATAATGGTAAGGACAGCCTGGGAAAATTTGATCCCAAAGCTGATGAAGGTATATTCTTGGGTTATTCAAGTAGAAGTAAAGCATATAGAGTTTATAATACCCGCAATCACAATGTTGAAGAATCTATGCATGTTGTTTTCTGTGAAACCAAATCTAACAAGTCCTTGGATGATGATGATGGTTTTCCTATGACAAACCAACTAGACTCTAAATCAACTTCTATCTCAACAAATACTAAAATTGATGAAGCTCTTTCAGACAATGATTGGGTTATAGCAATGCAAGAGGAGTTACATCAATTTGAAAGAAACCAAGTTTGGGACTTGGTACCTAGACCTAAAGACCATCCGGTCATTGGTACTAAATGGGTATTCAAGAATAAATGTGATGAATCCGCCATAATCATTCGTAATAAGGCAAGGCTAGTTGCAAAAGGCTATAATCAAGAAGAAGGAATTGATTATGAAGAAACTTATGCTCCAAGAGCAAGATTGGAAGCTATAAGAGTTCTTTTAGCCTTTGCCCGTGTTAAAGGAATCAAACTTTTTCAAATGGATGTGAAATCCGCCTTTTAAATGGTTTTATACAGAGGAAGTTTATGTTGAACAACCTCCAGGATTTCAAAATGAACATCATCCGATCATGTTTATCACCTCAAGAAAGCCTTATATGGTCTTAAGCAAGCTCCTAGAGCTTAGTATGAGCGATTAAGCAATTTCCTTCTTGATCAAGGATTTGTTAGAGGTAAAGCGAGATACAACTCTCTTTATAAAGAAAAATAAACTTGGTGATGTCTTAATAGTTCAAATTTATGTTGATGACATTATTTTCGGTGCTACTAATGATACTATGTGTGAAGAATTTTCTAAGACAATGCAGGAGAGTTTGAGATGTCCATGATGGGAGAACTCAATTACTTCCTTGGACTTCAAATCAAGCAACGTCATGATGGAATTTTCATTTCCCAGACCAAGTATTTGAAAGATCTATTGAAAAAGTATGGTCTAGTTGACTGTAATGGAGCAGATACTCCAATGAGTTCAACTGCAACTCTGGATGCTGATGAAAAGGGGACTAACTTCAACATCACTAAATATAGAGGAATGATTGGATCATTACTCTATCTTACAGCAAGTCGTCCGACATTCAATTCGGTGTTGGAATGTGTGCTAGATTTCAATCGCCCCCAAGGAGTCTCATGCCGAACATGTTAAAAGGATTTTCGATATCTTGCCGATACAAAGACTCTTGGATTGTGGTTTCCCAAAGATCAACATGAACATTTGGTAGCTTATACCGACTCGGATCATGCAGGCTACAAGACCGACGTAAAAGCACCAAGTGGCCAATGTGAATTCTTTGGAGGATCATTAGTATCTTGGTTCAGAAAAAGCATACCACGATAGCCGTGTCATCCACCGAAGCTGAGTATGTTGCTGCCTCAAGTTGTTGTGCTCAAGTTCTTTGGCTCAAACAACAATTGTGTGATTTGGGAGTTCATCTCAAAGAAATCCCAATTCTTTGTGACAACACAAGCACAATAAGCTTGGCAAAGAATCCTGTTCAACATACTAGAACCAAGCATATTGATGTTAGACATCACTTCATAAGAGACCATGTTCAAAAGAAAGATGTCAAAGTCATGTTCATCCCAACCCACTTGCAACTTGCTGATATCTTCACCAAACCATTAGCAAAAGAACAATTTGTGTTCATAAGAAGAGAATTGGGAATGGTAAATCCCAATGAGTTGTAAGCAATCTCTACCCAATTTAATGTTAGTTATGTTTTTGATGATTATTATTTACTGACTTAAGCATCGGAGTATGTAGATATGATTTATGCAGGATGCTTAATGAGAATAATATTCCAAACCATCGACCGCAAGCTTGTCAGTCAAGATATCCAAACTCGAGCCTACCAAGTTAGACTCGAGCTCGAGAGAACCAGAGAAAATGCAATTATCTCAGTCGCCAAACTCGAGCCTATTAGTTGAAGGACTCGAGTTCGCGGAGACAGAGAGCAACTCAACTCGAGACAACTCGAGCCTATTAGTTAACGGACTCGAGTTCACGGGAGACAGAGAGCAACTCAACTCAGAGACTCGAGCCTATTAGTTAACGGACTCGAGTTCGTGAGAGACAGAGAGCAACTCAGTTCAGAGAACCTGACAGACTCGAGCCTTCAAGTTTCTAGACTCGAGCCTAGCAAGAAATTTCAAGGGTTCACACATACACTCTTGAATTCCAGGTTAGTACCGTTACACAAAACTCGAGCTTACACTTGTGAACTCGAGTTTGCGACACTAAATTTTTTTAAAAAAACCTGACTGCTCGTCTTCACTTTATCTCACGCTCGAGCCTAAACCTAAGTTCCTCCCAAATTTCTCTCAATCTCCTCGACGAAAACCAGAGTATGGCTTCCAAACGATCTGCAACTCAAGATTCCCAAAGCTCGATCATCAAGAACCCCAATCAAATCCACCGAACGTTCCTCGGCGTCCTCCCGAGCGAAATCGTTTCCCAAACGATTCAAGCACGGAATTGACAAGCAAATTCCTGGTATTCCTTCGACCCAGCTACTCCTATAACCACAATCGGGATGGACAATCCTAATAAACCCCCAAATGCTGAAACACCATCCAGAAGGGGCAAAGAGAAGGTCTATAAAACTAGAAAGACCAAAACGAGTCCTCTTGCAACCGGTCAAGCTAGCTCTCAAGCTCAATCATCCTCCCATCATCAAGAACATTTTGTTCCTCAGGTATCTGGAGACACCCCGGCATTATTAGAAATATACAATCACTCTTCAATTCCTAGGGGATTTTCTAGTGAGTCTGTAACTTTAACGGGTGAGGATGCCATTCGATTCCAGGAGGATTATGAGTCTAAGAGTTTTTGTCCCTCAGTTTATGTCAATTTAGATACATTAAAAGAGGAATGTAGTCTTGATCTTACTCATTGGTTTAGACAATTTGAACCTCTCATATCCATTCGAGCCTCATATAGTCCATCCTTTGTCAAAGCTTTCTATTATTGCATGAAAAGTGACAATCTATTGGATAATGATAGAAATCTAATTGAGGAAAGGATTACCACCACCATTAGAGGAAAACAGATTACCATCACTGCTGAATACCTTAATTCCCTCCTTCAAATACAAAATCCTCCACCTGTTGCATCCCCAAACTATACCGATAGGCAGATATACTCACTCCTCAAACCCGATGAGCCTGTCCCCGATGGTTTAGAGATTCTAAATTTCACTCCAGTATCAATGCCCCCTAAGCAAAGAGCTTCCTGGTACATATATACTAGAAACCTTGTCCAAAAAGGAGGTAACTTCACCCATTTTGCAAAGAAGGACTTCCTATCTTTGCTTCTATCATAGATCAAGTTCCTCACAATATAGGAGATTGGATCTTCAAAGAGATGTTCAAATTTCGTTTTCATGGAAGGAAAACATCTCAAATACCCTTTGCTAGTCTTATCTCAGTAATCATGTTCCATGAGAGAGTATGGTACCTACCTACAAATGAGAAACCTGAAAAACTGGCAAAGTTTGGTCAACATATCCTGAACCTTGTGAGGATAATTTTTGTTCAAGGTAGTGATCACTCCAAAGCTCCATCAAGACCTGATCGATCCAGAGCCAATCAGTCTAGAGTTCAAGAGGCTCAGAGTGCACCACCTCCACCACAATCATTTCCTTCTGACTTGGATGAAAGAATCAAGATTTACATTGCCCAAGTTGTTTCTGATCTTTCTTCCAAGATGGAATCAGAATTCAAGAAAGTGAAGAAAGGATATGACGAGTTGACCGATGCCCAAGAAGATCTAATTCTTGAGCATGAGATTATCAAAGACAAAGTGCAAGGTCTCAGTGAACAAATTGGAGATCATTCAGTGAGCATCTCCACCCTTTTGGTGTCTATGGCTAGCCTCCATGACAAAATGGACAAAGTCTTACAACATCAGTCCATCACTTCAGCTGGCCCTAGCTCCTCGGATCCTCCACCTACTTCTGCACCTTCTATCACAATCCCAATCCAACCATCCACCTCCATAGCCCCTGAACCATCTACACATGATCCTGCTCTTCAGCCAACCTCTACCCCATCTGATCCTCCCTTGTTTGCTGATGACAAAGGGGGAGAAGAGTTGAAGTGAAGAAGCAGTCAATTTAAATGTTTTTAATCATTTCTTATATCATCTTGTAATCTATTGAATACTCTAGTTTATGCAATATGACAATATGTATTATGCTCCTCATATCAGTTATGAACAATGCTTATTTGATTCATGTTTATGACTGCTGCTAACTCTGATCATCAGAATCGATTTCTAATGTTAATTTCCAATTCTGGTGCATTTACACTGAACATTTATGCTTCATTGATTTCAAATGATCAAACAATGCTTTTAAAAGGAGTTAATTGTTTACAAGTGTTGTCATCATCAAAAAGGGGAGAATGTTAGTTCTCTATGTGTTTTGATGATTAATAACAATTGTAAACAAGTATGAATGTTTTAATAAGACAAAAGAGTCAAAAACATTCTGTCATCGCAAAACTCGAGCCTAACTAGGCAAGCTCGAGTTTGCTGCAAACAGAGAGCATATCGAGCTATTTCAAAGATGACGAACTCGAGCTCTGAATAAATAAACTCCAGCCTAAACTCTCCATGGTATAATGTTAAAGAGTTTACAAATGAGTAAACTCGAGCCCGTATAGACAAGCTCGAGTTTTCCTCAAGGGAAATATTTTCCAATTGAAAACCATCTCTTTAAACTTCGAGTTTATATTTTGTGTAGAGTTTGCTTATTTCTATGGTCAGAATTGATGAAAACTCGAGCCTAAGTATATGGACTCGAGCCTAATACTTTTGTGTAGAGTTTACTCTATGGTTTGACAAACGAAGAAGAGTTTACAAAACAGGTAAACTCGAGCCTGTTATTGCAAGCTCGAGTTTTCCCCTGGCAGAGAGCTCCCAAGGTTTCCTTCATTCACAAACTCCAGAGTTTAAGTTCAAACCTCCAGTTCACTCCGATAAGCCCTGAAATAAATAAAGTCGAACTCGAGCCTGTCATTATGAACTCGAGCCCTTCATTGAAAAAGAGTAAAGCAAATGCACAAACTCCAGAGTTCATATTTGTGCTCCAGCCCACTCTTTCGAATGATCAAATTTCTTAGGCATGAATAGTGTTAAACTCGAGCCTAATCACTAATGGACTCGAGCCTGCCTGGTTTGTGAAATATTATTTCAGGTGCTCACCCGACAAAATGCTCAGCGATGATTCGAACTCGAGCCTACCTTTCTGAACTCGAGTTTACATGATGAGACAATTTACAAACTCCAGAGTTTACATCAAACTCCGAGTTTGCTCCTCACGTAAGATGAACCTCGATACTCAAAAGTGCCTTACGAACTCGACACATGGCGAACTCGAGTTTTGATCGACAAACAAATGATCGTTACTGGTTTAATCCTGATTAGTTTGAACTACAAAATTACCATTTCTATGCGAATTGATTACATTCATTTAGAGGATTCATATCTATATTTAACCACTCTAAATTAAGAATGTTTCAGGTATTAGTTGGATCAACCAAGACATTGAATTCACGCGACAAATCAGAATGAAGAAGGATTTCACGCGTCTGGAATTAAATCACCAAAATCAGAACCCAACGGCTATAATCCTCATCAACCTGAATTTCAAATGAAGAACATGCATAATTGAGAAGTAAGGGTCACATGGCAATTGACCACTATATATAGAACAAGATTACAAACTCCGAAAGAGAGAATTCAAGCAGAAACGAAAAGCAAGCTCAAGAGTTACATATACATTCAGTTTGTCTTTCTGTATTGTATTTGATATACAAAGAGCCTCAGTGTTTATCAATATTTACTCTGTGAGAGAGCTGTTATACAAATTATTCATTCATTGTAATAATCTCAAGTCAAGGGGACTTGGAGATTGGGATTTCAGATTACAACTTGTAAGGGGGAGTGTATCCTAGAGAGAGGATAATCCTTGAGTACAGAGTGTGTATCTGAATTGAGTGATAGTAGAAAAACCCCAGAGTCCGGGACTGGACGTAGGTCAAGAGTTTGGACCGAACCAGGATAAACTTTCTGTGTCAAGCTCTTCTTCCCTATCTCTTTACGTTTAGCTTCAGCTTGGGTGCAAGGTTATTTTAAAAGCTTTTAAAATCCCCAATTAACCCCCCTCTTGGTGATTTCCTTTCGTTTTCAGGAGGTCTATGCTTTCTCTTGAGAAATATTTGGATTAACAAAAATTATGGTCCCATTAAGGGTATTTCCTAGCCTATTGATCATTTTAGGACAAACGCCGTCGGTTACGGAAATGACTTCGGCTATAACCAACTTCGGGACAAAAATTCACTGATTCATAATATGTCCTGATGTTTAACACTTAGTTCAAGGATTTCAAGATAGGATTTAATTTCTATCGGTTCTCATTTATCCTATTTGCTTTTTCCACAAATATCTCATCTTTGCAAAATATCATGATATTAGCTCACATTGCATTCACACTACTTTTTCCTCATTTTCTCTTTCCCTTCCTTCTTCCAAATTTCGTCCCCTCCCCCCTATATTTTTTCTATTTTGTTATTCCATTAATTCCCATTATCTTTTAATTATCTTATTTCAAGAGAATTTACCCTAGAAAATAAGATAAATACATCCCAAGGTTTGAGACCACACATTCACCTATTTCCAATATTTACTAAATTATGATACTTATCATAAATGAGATTTTTAGGGTATTACTTTATATCTGTTGTGTGTTATGTATGGTTGATGCTGAAATATAATGAATATCTTGTTGGGATCCGTACACGCAGCGGAGTAAAAATTTTACGAATCCCATCGGAGGATTGCTCAACGGCGTTTAAATCAAGGTTTAGGGTTTCCGAATCGTACCTTTGCAAAACAATTTGAACTGGTGGGCTACCTTCTCGATCAGCAGAAGCCGACTCTTTAGAATCGCCTTCCTCTACCGGTATCCACACGAACAGCCTTCAGAAACACGAACCGAAGCGTGCTAGCGCCTCTGAACTGTGTGTCTCTCTATTTTCTATCTAGAGTTTCTTGCGGCTTTCTAATACGCTCGACAAAATGTACCGTAGGTTTTTCTAAACCTACTAGGCGTATTATATTCAAAACCAATTTTGAATTTGGATTTTAAAAAAATATTAATTAAATCTATCTGATAGATCTAATCAAATCTATTTATTTAATCCGAATTAAAAGCCCTCTGATTTAATTTATATTTATAAATTAAATCAAGATATGATATCGTTATATTTAATTTAAAATGAGATCCGATATCTTAGTTCAAATTAAATCTGATATGCAATATATTTATTCGAAAAATAAATCTGAGATACAATATCTCAATTTATTATAGTTATTTAATTTATCAAATAAATTAAATACTATATATAATAATATTATTGTCAATAAATAATATCATTATTATTTTCGAATTTAATATATATTAAATCAAGATATGATATCATTATATTTAATTGAAAATGAGATCCGATATCTCAGTTCAAATTAAATCTGATATGCAATATCTTTATTCGAAAATTAAATCTGAGATACAATATCTCAATTTATTATAATTATTTAATTTATCAAATAAATTAAATACTATATATAATAATATTATTGTCAATAAATAATATCATTATTATTTTCGAATTTAATATATTTATATATGCATATATATATATATACACACAAACATCCTAGATTAAATAAGTATTCATTAAATCTTAAACACATTTAAGATTCAATGAATCTGGACACTCTTGCTCGTGTTGGGCCATTCTTGTGTGCGACCCTGTAGGCCCACATGAGATTGGCAGCGGGCCAATACTGTACCAGCCCACAAGTCGCAAGCGGCCTCTAGCAATACATTGCGACTACCCAATTCATATGGGGGTCGTTTATAAGTACAATGACTTGCCCCTAGGGCATAATTTCCAACATATCTGTCATATATTGTTATATCTGCTATAGAGGTTAACTGTTATTTGAGATTTAATTCGATTGAATCTAAGCCCTAACTAAAGGTTCAAGAAAGGAACCTGGATCTGAGAAGACGACATGGATGGAGTCGGGAAGAGGCATCTGTAGACGGAGCCACAAAGAGGCACCGATGGATGGAGCTATAAAGAGGCATCGATGGACGGAGAAAGTGAAGGGGCTCCAGTCAGAGCGACTGCCAGAAGAGGTTCGTCATAGCATAGTTCTGGCATAAATATAATAAAGTTATTTCAAACCATTTGTTGCTTAAACTAAGGAATGGTTGGTCTATGTGGTTCAGTCATAAGTCGCCCTGAAAGACAGGGAGGCTTCCACTAGACGTAAACACCGACCTAGCCAATAGGTTTAATTAAGTGAGTTGGGCTCCAAGCCATAGGTCTAGTTAAGAGCTGTATCTCATTCTATAAATTGTATCACATGAATATTCCTTTGGGAATTTGAATTTAACCATCTTATGCCTAGGCATTTTATATCAATTACTCATTGTTCAAATGTAATGCATGCTCTCCATTCCAGTTTACTCTGACTTGTAGCACCATATTCCTAGATACTACGTGTCAACGGGCACAGTAAGTGGTATGAAATTTGGGATGTTACATCACAGCTTTAGGGTTCCGATCTAATTCCCTGAGTTCATCGGCAGCGCGTACGCAAACTGTGATGCCTTCCTAACGCATGATGGCATTGCATGTTCCTGCGTACTGTAATGCCTTCCCGGTGCGTGATGGCATGGCATGTTCTGACCTCGGCACGTGATGGCATGGCATGTTTTGACATCAACTTTCTTTTCCGGCATCGTGTCTCTAAGTTCGGCTTGCCCCTGGTAGTTTTGTGTTTTTGTTTAGTCCAATACAAGGTTTTGGGTGTTTGGTTGCTATTCTCTTTAGTTTCAAGGTGTTGTTTGGTTGTTGCCCTTATTTTCTGGTCATTCTTCTTTCTCCAACGTCGAGCCCTTATTTCCGGTATGTGTAGGTCGGTTTCTTCTTCGAAGGTTGTGTTGTGAGACTGGGTACAGTTGTTTCTACTATTTCAGCGTCGTCGGTGTTGGGTTCTTCGTTTGTTACGTTTTCTAGCATGTTTGTGAAGTGCTCTTTGGTTTTTTATCTTAGGTGTCGTGCTAGTGGTTGACTTATGTGGTTCTCCTTGATTCATTTGGGTTTTAGGTCTGATCTGTGAGTTTATGTTGGCTATTCTAGTCTTTTTTATTACTTCAGGACTAATGGATATAAATGCACAAGCTAAAGTAACCTAGTAAAAATGAAAAAAAAATGTCTAGGACCTAATTTACTAAGGGGAAGGCATCCGAGACTTGATTTGAGTAATCAATTTTGTATGTCTCATTTAGTTACATGAGTATAGTCTAACATATATTGCCGAACTTAAGGGCTTTTTTGTACATTGCATATTATGATTTTCCCGCTGCATATTGGAATCTGAATTATGGACGGAGCCCTTTGAGGTGTTGTTTATTGTGGGCCACTTTAATTTGGCCGTCCCTAAATGTGTTTGTATATAAAATAATTAATTAAATGGTAATTATGGAAGGTCGTTACAATTTTGGTATGAGAGCATGTGCTTCAAGGTTCTTTTTGTTTTCATTATTGCATATAGTTGCATTGACAACATACATTAGTTACTCATGTGCTTCCCCTTTCTTGACCCATTAGTTTTTATTTTAGGCTTACTTTAATTATTGGTTGCATCCTTTAGGAAGGAAAAGATGGATGACACATGTAAGACGCACCCAACTAGAGACCTGGGCAATTAGGGTCAATCTTCAGAACCACATGACACTAGTTTAGAGCATGTTTGGTTTACTGTTTACAAAATGAGTTTTTGCAACTCTAACTCGTGTTAACAAAACTAACTCTTGATGTGCATTTTTTGTTTTGCAAACTAACCTCAAAGTAACCAAAATATCAATTAAGGCAAAAGTCTGTTTTCAGAAAGTTCTTTTAGCTTACAAAAATGAGATCCAAACTCAACACTTAAAAATCAATGGTGTTGGAACATTGGTTAATGAGTAGGGTTAGTCATTTTGTATCAACTCAATGTAAGGCTCTGATCTATATAAAGAGCATAAGAGCTATTCACTTTACTAATCCTCACCTAGAAAGGAAGGTTAACTTGGTTCTATCTCATTAATCCCAATGGTTTTCGGTTGTTTGTAATCCTTCAATGAAGGATTTGGATACCCTAAAAGGATTAATTGTATCTCATTTGTTCATTAATAAAAGCTTCAGTATCCTTTTTCTTCTTGTGCTTAACAAACGAATAAAATCTCAAAGTACATTTTTTCTTCAAAGTACTTTTGGAGCTGCTATATGTGTACCCTAAAAGACTCGGGCATGGTATAAAAAAAAGAATAAAAAAAAAGAATTGTGGATTAATGTAGTATATACAAGAGTAAATACCCTTTCTGGTCCCTGACAAAAAACACGGACCCCATTTTGGTCCCTGACATTTTGAGAGAGGTTTTTACCTTGAGCAAACAAGCGCACCTCGAGTCAGAAGGATCGTTTCTCAGAAATCCCAAAGTGGTTTGTTGAACTTGACTCGAGCCAGGATTTTGGTTGCCTCGAGTTTGGGCACAGACTCGAGCCAAGGAGTTTGCTGCCTCGAGTCGGACAGTATTGTGATTACTCTTCTCATACTTGAATGATAGTTTGACTTGAACCAAGGGTATTGTTACCTCGAGTCAGATACATCTGTGTTGTTCTTCTCTGACTTTCAAAGTTAAGTTGACTCGAGCTAGGAGATGCAGCTCGAGTCATACAACGAGCTCAGTTCACAACGTCTCCGAGAATTCAAAATGACTGATATCAATTGATTTCTACTTGCTATACTTCTCAATGCTATTAATCATGTTTGTTAGCAAGTTTCAAATGATCAAACGAAGGATTAACATCAGATTATCAAAATGTGGATGATGACGTCAGAAGCTTCAATGGCTATTTCTCCAACAGACTGAAACTTACAACGGTAATATTCTACAATGGACCAATGCTTCAACGGATTAATTTCAGTTGTCTATAAGTAGAGACACATTCAAAATGGAGATAATAACGATGAGAGCTTACACTGTCGAAATGCTGATATTCTGAATCCAACATTTAGCTCACATGCTCTCTGTTCTCAATGCTTGCATAACTTATCATAGAGAGTGAAAATGATTTGTATTGTACTTCAATGTTTATTCATTTACTTCTGAGAGAGAAGATTCATTGTAATCATCTTATCATTTTATCTGAGTGATACTCAAGATTGGGTGATCTTGAGTGGGAAACCCATTGTATTGATTACAGCTTGTAAGGGGGGTGAATCTTAGTGAGGGATTACTTTGAGTACAGAGTGTGTAATCAAGTGGGTGTATTGATTATAGCTTGTAAGGGGGAGTGAATCCTAGTGAGAGGATTACTTCGAGTATAGAGCGTGTAATCAAGTTGAAAGAAGATAGTGGATTGAAAATCTCAAGTGGAGCTTGGGGACTAGACGTAGGTCAAGGATTGGTCGAACCAGTATAAATCTCAGTTTGCACATTATTTTCCCTAAACTCTTATATTTCCAGCATATATGTTTGAATGATTGACTATCGTTTTATAAATTACTTCTGTCATACAAACTATTTTCAGTAAGTTGTGAAAATCCTGTATTTTAGGAATATGTTACCATATTAAATTGGTTAACATAAGTGACTTAGAGTCACATAAAATAGTGGCTATTTTAAGAATAAATAAGCCATGGAAGAATTATAGAACACTTAATCAAAGTAAGTGTTAATTAGAAAATAATAGGCAAATTAGCTTGCAATTAATTAAGATGAATGACATAATTCTTCTAATTAATTAGACACAAATTAAAAGCATAAAAAGAGGGCTGATTATATTTGAAAATAATTCAGCCAAAGAGAATGAAATAATATTTTTTAAATAAGCACTAATTACCAGGGTTAAGCTAACAAATCAATTATGCAATGACACATGTAATTAGTGGGCATTTAAATACGGGTTCACATTAGGTGCTTCTCTCTTAGGTGCTTCTTAGATGCTTTTCCCTCTAATTAGAGGGATTAGACCTTTTTTTTTTAAATTTTTTTATATATTCTATTTATTTAGATTAGATTATATGCTGGATCCTGAAATTTTTTTGCACCCAATATCTCAAATTAATTAATTTTCACTCCCGCATTCAGAAATATTTTTCCTGTAACCCCAATATTCTGAAAATTAATTAATTTGATATATTTGGTGCAAAAAAATTCCAGGATGCAGCATATAATCTAATCTAAATAAATAGAATATATAAAAAAATTTAAAAAAATAAAAAAAAAATGTCTAATCCCTCAAATTAGAGGGAAAAGCACCTAAGAAGCACCTAAGAGAGAAGCACCTAATGTGAACTCGAATGAAGAAAAGAGAGAATAGCTTTGTTAAATTAGAGTTGAAAAGTCAAATTTGGCAACTAACCAATTAGGCAATTGATCTATTAGTGATTTTGTTAATAAAAAAACATAATAAAAGGCTGAAAATGGGGTAGTATGTCGACCAGCTGTTGAGAGGTGGAGATTAAACATCATAAAGTGCATTTTGATCTAAGGGATAAGGTGTGATTTGGTCACAATTAATTGCCAATTGTGTCCTTAATTTTCTCTATAAATAGCCAACCTCTCCTTCACAATTCTTCACACCAAAATACTACAACACATCTGATTTTAGAATTAGAGAATGAGTAGAGTGAAGTTCTTGGAAAAAGAAGGAAGAAGGAGTTGAGTTTCAAGGTAATGTTCTTAAGCTCTAGTTTTTAGTTCTTAGTGTAATTGTAGTTTGATCTAAGAAATTTCTAGGAAAATTCATTTACTTGTTTTTAAGGCCTCCATTGCTTTTAAAACGCAAAATGGGGGTAATAAAAACATGTTGGGAAATAATTTTTAGAATTAATGAAACAAGATAGTGAAAGATAGGAAAATTTCAGTTTTAAAGGTTGTGCTGGCAGCAAATATTGATGCTATTATTTTATGTATGAAATAAAGTCATAAAATTATGAAAATTTACATGAATAAATTAGATATATGGGGCTTTTAAAATATATAAAATATTAAATTTTTTGATCTCTGGTAAAGGAGATAAAATTTGTTAACGTTAAGCTATTTTTCTGGGCTTAAAGCTGGGCAGCGTTGAGAAAATATTTAACTAGTAATGATTGTTGATGTTATAGATTCTTGGAATATTTTTCCTTGAAACTATACATGTCAAGGGTCATGAGGAACTTTGAATCACCCAAATATGAGTTTTTTAGAATTAATTATGATTTTTCAAAGTTTTTGAAAAATATGCCCAGAAAATCCAGCATTTCGTTTGAGAAAATGTAAGGGTACAAATGGGATAAATAATCCACTAAGGGTAAAAAGTTAAAAAGAGATGGGAATAACCCTTTAGGATATTATTCTAAGTGATATGATATTAAGTGTAATATCATATAATGTATGGAAAAAGCAATAATCTGACGGTAACATTATAGGATATCCGGGAAGTCCGGAGTCGGATTCAAAGGTTAGGTGTTTTGGTGAATACACGGTGGAAGGTACTTCAAGCAACTCCGATGGTTGGTTAAAGAAGAAAACCAAGGAAAGATGTTAGTCTATAAGGTAGTGGACTTACCCTACTTGCATGTAGCTGATATTATTGCTTATGTGTATATGTATGATTGCTATGCTTGCTTGTTATGTTTAACATACTTGAATGATTGAAGCTCTGTTTCTAATTATGCTATGGCCATGAGTATGAGTATCAAACATTGAGCATGCAAAAGTATCATTATGTTGGCATGAGCCTATGCAAGGTAAGCACATCATATACTAGCATTTATCTTGCATGCATTGCTTGGTATTGTTTGCTACTGAGATTCTCCAGAATCTCACCCCCCCCCACTACCAGTCAGTAGGTGTGCACTAGGAAGAAGTGCTACACGTAATCCTGGAGGGAAGGTCGCTTGAAGACGAACCGTCAAACGGAGTCGTAAAGAGATACTGATGGACGGAGCCGTGAAGAAGGACAACAGAGGTTTAGTTTCTGGCTTGAATTCAGTAAAGTTACTTCAAACAATTTGGTGTCTAAGGAAGGGTTGGTCTTGTGGCTCAGTCATAAGTCGCCGTGAAAGACGGGGAGACTTCCACTTGACTAACATCCGTCTTGGCCAATGCATTTGATTATACAAGTCTTGTATTATTGTATCACATGAATATTCCTTCGGGTTATTTAATGTAACCAGCATATGTCAGGCATCATCATATGTCGGGGCATTTTATATCAGTTACTCATTGTCCAAATGTTGGTGCATGCTCTACGTTTCGTATTACTCTGATGTAGCACCTCAAACTTCGTTGATTTTTCTAAAACCAAGTGTCAACCGACACAATTTGAAGTGTGGAATTCGGGGTGTTACAGTTGCGAAAATATTTTCAAAGTTATTTAAAGTTTTATCAGACACCCAATTCTTGGGTGATAGCCAAGACTAACAAATATGTGTCCCAAAGAAATATAATCTATTGATTATATTTTTATCCAAATTTTATTTTGGAATTAATTAACAAATGGTTAATTATGAGACACCATTTAGAAGCTATTTACTGTGATATAAATAGCACATAAAATAGTAACTAATTTATAATCAAATGAGATAAAGAAAGGGTTATGAAGACCCTTAGGCAAATTAACATAAATTAGCAAATTAGCTTGTGCTAATTGAGGTTAGTGGCTTATGATTTCAACTTGATTAAGTAAAATCAAAGACAATGGAAATAAGTAAAGATTAAAGTGGTAATAACCAATGACAAATGCAAATAAAAGGCATATAAGCATTAGATTATGAGTTAATTAAACTTTGTTAATTAATGTTGAAAAGTCAACAATAGCAACTAGCCAATGAAAAATCAAGAAATTAAGCTAAATCCTTGAGAAATTAATTGGACTAATTGGAGTATTTGAATCATTGGATTTTTGGCCACCTAAAAAGCATATTTAATGGCTATTAAGAGGGAGGCTAGTCGGCACTAAAGGGAAGGATGAGATTGAATTTCATAAAGTGTTTTTGAATCTAATGGTTTAAAAGAAAGATGAAGTTTTGGATCTCTTTGTTAATTACCACTTTGACCATGGCATTTTTCCTATAAATAGCCATGAGCTCCTCCTCATTTCTTCACACCAAACTCAAATCAAAGTGATTTAGTTAAAGAGCAGAGTGAAATTCTTGGAGCAAGGTGAAGAAGGAGTTCAAGATCCAAAGGTAAGGTTCTTGAGTTTAAGCTTTTAGTTCTTAGTAATATGGTGTTTTAATATAGAAAATGGTGGAGTCAATTTCCCTTCATGTTTGGAAGTCTCCATTGCTTTTCAAATGAAAAATGGAGTGGTAAACATGTTAGGGAATTGTTATGGAATCAAATATTACGCTCGTCATAAGTGTGGCCCAAGAGGAGACATCCAATACATTTGGGCTTGGAGGCACAAGAGGCCCAACAAGTCCAAACCCTAACCCTAAGGTAGCCTCTATATATAGTAGGTTAACCTAAAAGGTACACATCTTCTAAGCTCTCTCCTTTACGATTCAGCCACACAGAGCACACACCCCACCCCCCTTTGGTGAAATCCTTCATGTGTGAGCGGAGATCACCGATCCTCTCAGGTATCTCATCCATGGATACCTTGGGAGAGAGCTATTTGATCCTACATCAATATATCAGCCCACCTAGGGCTAGACACTTATGTTCTACAACAGAACATTGGCGCCGTCCGTGGGGAGTCGATAAATTTTTGATTCCCGTGACCTAAAATGGCAAATGATTCAGATTCATGAATATTCAAATCTAATTAATGGAGGATGATAAGCATGGAGTTGGAGAAAAGCCCTAATTCCAAATCTGATTCTGATCAAGATGGCGATAAGAGGGAGACACCAACGAGGAGAAAAGAAGTTGATCCTTCTTTGCATTCTCCACCGCCCTAATCATTCTTTTCGTTTCTTATTTGAGGATGCCTTTTGAATTTGTTTCATAGGAAGTTCCTTCAAAACTACTGAAAGCAACAACCTCTGCTAGGAATTGGCTAAGCAGCAGGAAAATTGTTTATTTCTCTGGCTCAAACCCGCTAATAATCTGACGTTGCGGTGTAAAATTATAATCCAAAGTTGTTTCTCCTTCTCCGGTTCCGCTGGAGGATGTTTCCTGATCTTATTGGCAGTATGAATAACAGTTGGTATTTCGGCACCTCTCCGTTCAGAAGCCCTCAGTAATAGTGTGTATGTTCTCATGATCATATTCATGATCCCAGGTGGTGAGATTGATGTAAGACTCTAGCCATTCAGAATTTATTGTGTACCACCAAAGTTAGACGCTGTGGAAATAATGCCGAGATGCCACATTCTTGTTCCTCAATACCGAGATGAAGACAAATCGTGGGGTGTATAACTGTGATTCTTTGAATGCCGAGATGTTGATCCGGTGAAGGGGTGATGCCGAGATAGGAATGCACAGCTGACACACTGCCAAGATTCTGAGGTACGTGCTAGCTGAGATATATATTTAATATGATCCTGAGGCATATGACCGAGATGGTGGTAAGCTGGGATTAACCAAGGCCCAGGACGTCTTGATTTGGTTATTCCTAACAGCAAACCAAGGTCATGTGCCGATGTGCAACTCTTCTCTCCAATAGCATGCACTCATGCATCTTCCATGCTTCACATGTCGAATCAAACCGGGCTTATTCCAAGGTGAGAAAGCCGAGATACTCATGCTTAGTAGTGAACAGCATTAAGCAATCTAAAGGCTACTCGTCATATGTTTAGAACGTTCAAAACATATGAATCAAACAAATTCTGGTGCCGAGTTATCAACCTGAGAGTACGTATGAGGTAGCAGACCTCAGAAAACTTGATCTCTGTTTACACGGCCAATGAAACAAAAGACAACTTGTCATTGTGGGATCCTGTGTCGAGATGGTCTGAGTGTGTGCATGCCGAGATGCATGTCCAGAGGAGAGTAAATGATCGCTTAGTTGATGATCTTTTGTCATTCATTGATAGTGTATGAAGAGAGACAAACAACGTAAGTGTAACACTTATTCTACTGAAAGCAACAGATATCTGTCATATGTCAAGATTAGCATGAAGCAGCATGAACTAGTCGAAAGTCTGAAACAGCAAATCAGGTTCTCGGCATCAATAATGGTAGCACCGAAGTAAATGATTTCAGTTAACTCCTGCACTGCAATGTGGTTTGGCTTACAAAGCCAGTATATCTTTCTTGCGCCAAGTGAAAGATGGTAGAGACTGAAATTGGGTCAGGCATCATTATCATTGAAAGGTCAATGCATCGTGGATTTAAGGCCAGTGACAGGCACAGTGGCTGATGCATATTCAATTGTTATTATTTCTCAAATTCAGGAAAATAAATGTTTCCTTGGGGCCACTGCAATAAAGGTTCCAAGGCAATATACAGGAGTCATAATCATTTTGGGTGTATCTACTATAATTGGAGCACTCTAGCATGCCTATGATACTTCATTCTCTGGCAACAATTAGATACAGATATCAATTGCTGCCTTTGTGTGAATTTTTCTTTTGTCTCTTCTCGTGTGAAGAGTTTATGGCCATTAAAATGGTCAAGTATTTTCTACTGTACTGGAGGGCTGCCTTTGAAGGCTTGCTTGTTTCTAAACCTAACCAGAGGGGGCAAGTCGACGCACTTCATGGGGGCCTTGATAAATAGTTGACTAGAGACTCATCTGAATTTTTGGTTTTGGTACTCACTAAATGGAACTCTTGCTGCTTCTCTTGGTGGCGTCTCTGTCAACAGGAAAGCAACGTTCTAAACATGTGTAATTACTGAATTAATTGATCCATCAGTTAAAGGAATTCTTAACATTCTCAAATCATGTGGAAAATCACCATCTGAGAAGCTCTTCAACCCTCTTCTTGAAATCTCCATCAAACGCCCACCATTGTTGCAGTCACCTTCGGCACTTCACACAATCAGGATTCGTGCAGGGGCCGGATCCTCTTCATGAAATATCCTAGGTGCCGAGCTTCTTGATGCTGAACCGAGATGATGATGTGCCAAGCTTCTATGTGTTGAGGCGTAGATTTGAGAGGGCCATGAATTGAGTATTCTCTAGGTGAAGCCGTGTGAGCCCATGTCGGGATGCCTCCCTTTGCATGATAGCAAAGCGCCTCACCAACTGTCACAAGCCCGAGTGCCACAACATGGCCGAGATGCCGAGATGCATGGGGTTGACTTCATGCCCCATGCATGGTGTGATGCCGAGATAGGCACACACAGTTTGATTCGGCATGCCCGGGATGGGCACAACTTCAATCTGAAACGCTGAGATATGGTTATCAGTCCGAGTTTCTGTGCCGAGATAGAAGAAGCCGAGATACCAGAATGGTTCACGGTTGTTACTGGGTCGAGATGCTTCCGAACCTGAGATGCAGATTCAGAGAAGGGTGAATGCCGAGGTGTTCATACCCGGTATTGATCTGGGATGCTTAGAGGTGAATGCCGAGATACACATCTGATATTCCTGAGATGCCGATATGACTGAGCTGCTGAGATATGGACTCCGGAGAAGGGTCGAATGCCAGAATCAACCGAGTACGATTCATGTCCGCCTTAAATGCCGAGATATGAACCAATACTTCAAGGACAATCCCATGTTGCTTATTCAGTTGATGATTGCAATCGTGGTTAAGTATGTAGAACATTGGTGAGTGCCGAGATGGAGGGCACGCCGGGTTCACAATATATTTCGAAAATCATGTCAAAGCTAAACATGTAGGAATCTGAGATACGTAAACCCGTTTCCGAAAATCATTTTCAAGTTAAACATGTAGGAACCCGAGGTACATAAACTCGTTTCCAAAAATCATGTCAAAGCTAAACATGTATGAAGTCATGGTAAAGAAACCAGTCTTCGAAAATCATGTCAAAGCTAAACATGTAGGAATCTGAGGTACACAAACTCGTTTCCGAAAATCATGTCAAAGCTAAACATGTATGAAGTCATGGTAAAGAAACCAGTCTTCAAAAATCATGTCAAAGCTAAACATGTAGGAATTTGAGGTACATAAACCCGTTTCTGAAAATCATGTCGAACGAATTAAACATGTAGAATTCAAGGTAAACAAACCCGTTTTCATGAATCATGTCAAGTTATATACATGCGTGAATCCGAGGTACACAAACCTGTTTTCATGAATCATGTCAAGTCTACTTTAAACGGAACCCGGTTAAACTGATCACAGTTAAAATCCGAGTTCCTATGGAGTCCGTCCCTATGAAAGGGATGAAGGCGGACCCCGGTTTAACTGAATCTAGTTTAAATCAGGGATCCGTATTAATAACGATTAAAATGTGATCCTTCGGGACATGGTAAAGCCGGATTTAACGGTTAAAACGTGCACCTTTTGGGACACGGTAAAGCCGAGATAAGTTTTGTTTAAAGTTTTGTAGGAAACAAAGACAGAAGGCGGACCCCGGTTATACCAAATCTGGTTAAAATCAGGGATCCGTGTAAAGTTCCGAAGGAGGACTTGGTTTAACTGAATCTAGTGTAAATCTGAGTTCCGTGTGAAGATCCCGTTTAAACCGAATATGGTTAAAATCGGGCTCTGTGTAAAGGCGGCAATGCTGCCAAGTTTTGAAAGTCCTTTATTGGACTATTTGCGACGACAATGTCGCCAGATTTATTTGAATGATTGAGTTCTGGGTAAACAAACCCGTCTTCAGAAATCGTAAACTCAGAATCTCGGTGTTAACGTATGTAAACCGAAATCTCGGTGTCCAAGTGTTTAAATCCGGAATCTCGATCAAAAAGTATCTAAACCGGAATCTCGGTGTTAGAATATATATCCCAGAATCTTGGGGTTACAGTTTATAAACCTGGAGTCTCGGTTTAAAGTATATAAACCCGGAATCTCGGGTCAACACACGCGGAATCCCAACAATCGCGAACACCTAGTCCGAGTTTGAAAAGTAACACATCCTGGCAGCTCAGAAACCTGAACTACCAGGCTGGGGGCAACGGAGTGGACAACGATTTGTTAAGTGGAAAAGCGTGTTGTCAATAACCGGCATTAATGCAAACCAGAAAGTTTAATGCAAGCTCGGACAAGTATCCGAAATGAGCACGTTGAACAATTTGCACAAACAGTAAGTATTTTCCATATATTGTGATTTGCTTACATGTTATTAAATGCAAGAATATAAACCAGACAATTAGCCTGGGAAAATTGCTACAAAAGCAAAGTCGGATTCCGGGGATCTCGGAAAGCAGTCAATTAATCTCGGCAGCTCAGAGACCTGAACTACCGAGCTTGGGGGCAACTTTTATGGAATCAAATATTACGCTCGTCATAAGTGTGGCCCAACAGGAGACATCCAATACATTTGGGCTTGGAGGCACAAGAGGCCCAACAAGTCCAAACCCTAACCCTAAGGTAGCCTCTATATATAGTAGGTTAACCTAAAAGGTACACATCTTCTAAGCTCTCTCCTTTACGATTCAGCCACACAGAGCACACACCCCACCCCCCTTTGGTGAAAGCCTTCATGTGTGAGCGGAGATCATCGATCCTCTCAGGTATCTCATCCATGGAATGCCTTGGGAGAGCGCTATTTGATCCTACATCAATATATCAGCCCACCTAGGGCTAGACATTTATGTTCTACAACAGAACAGGAATAACTTTTGAAATCAATGGATCAATATTGTGAAAATTGTAGAATTTCCAGTTTTAAATGATGTGCTGGCAGTGAACGTTCATGCTATTATTTTATGTATAAAATGAGCTTTAAAAATTATTAAATTTTACAGGAATAAAGTAGACATGTAGGGCTTTCCAACTATATAAAATATGTAACGTTTTGAGTCCTATACAAGGAGTTATATAATCTTTGAAGTTAGGCCTTATTTCTGGATATATAAACTGAATAGTGTTTGAAAAATGTTGAACCTGAGAATGATACGTGATGTTCTGGATTCTGGGAATATATTTACTTGAAAATATACATGTCAAGGGTCATGAGGAATTTTGAAGCACTGGAAAATGATTTTTGTAGAATTAATTATGAGTTTTCAAAGTTGCTGAAAAATCTGTCCAGAAAATCCAGCAATGCGTTTTTAAGAAAATGTAAGAGCAAATGGTAATAACAAATCCATCAAGGCTAGAAATGTCAAAATATGTGAAAATATCCTTTTTTTTATATTATTCTAGGAAATATGATATTAATTATAATATCATGGAAAATGAAATAATCCGACGGTGGCATTATAAAATATCCGGAGAGTCCGGAGTCGGATTCAAAAGGTTGGGCATTTTGACAAATACATGGTGGAAGGTACTTCAAGTAATTCCGATGTTTGGTTAAAAAAGAAAACCAAGGAAAGACATTAGTCTATAAGGTAGTGAACTTACCGTACTTGCATGTAGCTAATATTATTTGTTATGTGTATATGTAATTGCTATGCTTGCTTGTTATGTTTGACATATTTGAATGATTGAAGCTCTGTTTCTAATTATGCTATGGCCATGAGTATGAGTATCAAACGTTGAGCATGCAAAAGTATCGTTATGTTGGCATGAGCCTATGCAAGGCAAGCACTTCATACACTAGCATTTATCTTACATGCATTGTTTGGTATTGTTTACTACTTAAATTCCCCAGAATCTTACCCCACACTACCAATCAACAAGTATGCATTAGGAAGAAGTGCTACACTTAATCCCGGAGGGAAGGTCACTTAAAGACGAACCGGTGAACGAAGCCATGAATATGCACCGGCCGAGACGAGAGTCGAAATGAAGTCTGATAAGACTAGTTCTAGCATGAATTCAATAAAGTTATATCAAACCGTTTGGTGCTTAAACTAAAAAAGGGTTGGTCTATTGATGAGGGCCTTTTTGTCTTTAGCCTTGGGGTCCACAATAAAAAATAACCAAGGATTGCGTATAGGCAAACCTAGGATCGTTCTCTCTTTTCGAGGAGCCTTTTATTGAATCCTAAGTAATCTAAATGTCATGTGAATGCAATGAAAACAAGGGGGAAATAGGTCTTGGCTTTTCAAATTAATAAAGTAAAGAGAAATGCAGTTTAATTAAATGCTAACTATTATTTTTGGTATTTTCTTTATAAAATGGAATGGAGTATGAAAATGAGTATGAATGGTCTTGGAAATGGAACAGTGACTATCATAGTTCAATTAAATATAGGAGTAAATTCTCACTAAGTCTAGATGAAAAATCCCAAAATACCACTTGAGTCCAATATTCCCAATTAATAGTAGCTCATACTACCGTAGCTAACTACTATCTCTTGAGATATTGTTTAAAACCACTTAGTGTGTGCTTAGGATTAAATTAATGCAACTTGGTTCCTCTTCATATGAATGCGATACCACGCCACTCAATTAATCCAATTCAATCATATTATCTAACAATACCACGTAGACAACACAATATCATTGAATCAATAAGGAAATACATATATATAAATCCAACAAGCTACAAAATTCAATCCAATCACAAAGGTTCAAACCACAAAGTTATCCAACCGGGTAAACTAAGTCTCAACATTACAAAACAATATTCCTAAAACTAGGAAATTAAAATGTAATCAAGAGAAAATAGATTGATCAAAATACTCCCCTAATTTTTGAGCTCTGAAACTCAAGCCACTTAATCCATCCCAAGAAGCAAGGGAAATCAGCCACTCATAGCAACCAAAATACTCGCCGGAATCTGGAAAAGAGTCACCGGAATCTGGAAGTTTTTGCCGGAAAATTCAGTATCTCACCGGAAGTAACAGAAACTTGACGGAAATCACAGAGAAACCGACGAGGGAGGATGGTGTGGTGTGAAATCGAAGACGAAGGTCTCTCTCTGTCGAAGCTCTCTCTCCTCTGCTTCAGTTCTGCAAATTCTGGCCAAGATGGTGGAGGTCGGATGGTTGCTCGCCGGCGACGGAAGGAGGGAGTGGTGCCGCCGACGAGAGGGATGAAGAAGGGGAAGGAAGGATCGATGAAGGTGTTCGGAAGGAAGGAGAACGTGAAGGTCCAGCGATGAAGGAGGTCTGAGTCTGTGTTCCTGTTCGCGGTGCTGGTTCAATTTTAATCTCCAATCTCAGCGTGTTCATTCTCGGCTAGGTCTGATAGGTGTCCCTGGTTCAAATTAGTGTTTAATCATGCAATAATGTCCCAGAAAATGCATTAAGAACCCCAATTTAATCATGAAAAATCATATAAAAATAAGGTTCGATCATCTATGTGGTTCAGTCATAAGTTGTAACTTCCCAAATTTTGGGATTTGAAATTGAATTATTATATGGAAATTAATTACGTAATTTTGGTTAAAATAATTTTGAGAATAATTATTAGAAATTTAGGCTTATTTTTCCCTTAATTAATTTCGGGAAAAATAATAAATTTGAATAAGGAATAATTTAGGCCTAAAATTATGGAATTGATATTTTAAGGCCAAAAAAAATTTAATTGGTAAAAGAAAAACCCTTAAATAAAATTAAGGATTTACTTTTAGTGTTTACCCAATATTTTCTATTAAATGCACAAAAGACCTAAATGCAAATAAAGACTTTGAAGAGGATCAAGTAGGGATTAATATAGGTCCACAACACAACACATGCACATTTATTCTCTATATTCTCAACCAGGGGCGGATTTAGGGGGGCTAGGGGTGGCCCCCGCCCCCCCCCCCCAAAATTACAGAAGTGAACCCAAAATTTTCGAAAATTATACTTAAACCTCCTAAAAATTTTAATATTTTCACTTTAGTCTCTATTAAAAAGTTTCATAGAGGGACTAAAATGAAAATGTTGAAATATTTGTGAGGCTGAAGCATAATTTTAGAGAATTTTGGATCCATTTCTGTAATTTTCGCCCCCAAATTTTAAATACCGACTCTACTGAGTTTTGTTTTGTAATTTTCACCCCCCTAATTTCCTTTCCTGGCTCCGCCCCTGTTCTCAACCCTTCATCTCAGCAACCGCAGCCTTGTTTATCCAATAATGGTTTCAATCCAACCTACTACATTCTCACAGCCCGTTATATATATCACGGCCCATAATTAAAACCAAACAATTATCCCATTAATTTATTCAAACTATCATCACAACAGGAACCATTTTGAAGTAAGACACAGCCCAATGCTCCTTCTCATCTGCTCATTGTCTAACGTAGCCCATAACCATTTAATTGGATAATTCTTTCAGTCAACACGCAAGCACAGGGAGTTCACAGTGAAAGGAAAACAAAAGTAATAATAAGAAAACACCCCAGATCACGTAAAAGACGCTGAGGATATATATTGCCATCATAATCTCTTTATCAAATCCTCACCATCTCTCGGTCGGGAACAGACTGCAGTGGACCGTCCGCTGCCAAAAAATGTCTAATAATTTACCGCATGCGATACACATACTGCAAGCGGTAAATTATTAGGTATTTTTATTAGACAGAGGAGTGCAGCGGACAGTCCACTGCTGCAGTGGACCGTAGCCGCTCCCCTCTCGGCCAGACTGCGCTGATATAGAGGAAATACACTGACAGTAAATCCATCAGCTGCTACACGTTAGAAAGGGACCAAATCACGCCACCAGAGATCAAGAGCTCATAACGTCTTCTCCTAAAGCTCAGAATCAGTGTGAAAACAGCGACATTCATCAGAAAATCCAGACCCCTATACCCCACCTCGAGCCCAACACCATGTACCGTTAGTTTGATGGTTAAACCGGACCCTTGGGTCCCTATAGATATGAACCCATACTCCTTGCTTATTCTGATCCGAGAATGTGAGAGCCCGAGAGAGCACAACTGCTGCTAGTTCTCTGTTTTTAGTATAAAAAAAACAGAGGTGATAGAGAGGCGTAAGGGTGAGAGTTTGACAGATAAAGAGAAGAGTGAGGGTCAGCTGTGATCATTGAGCTCTGTTTTAAAGCCTAAAAACAGAGGTGAGTTTTAAGCTTCCTTTCCTCCTAGCTTTTTATGATTTTTTTCGACATAAGTTTTGAGTTTCCAATCTTAGGGATGTAGTTATAATTCCACATGTGTATTCTCTGTGAGTAGGAACTAGATCAGAGAGAGTTTTGTTTTGTTTTCACATGGGAAAGCTCTTGAACCAGCGCATGAACCCAAGCATTAGATCAGAGAGAGTTTTGTTTTGTTTTCACATGGGAAAGCTCTTGAACCAGCGCATGAACCCAAACATTTAAGTATATAGATGTGGTTAAGAAAAACAAAACAAAAACTAAAAACTTGCTGATACATTAGCTGCACATAGGTGTTATCAATAATATGTAAGTGGTTCATCAGAAAAGAACTAAAGCTTGCTGCTTGTATGTTTATAAGTAATCGCTGCACACTAAGGACACAAAAGGAAACATTTATGTGTTGTATAAATAGATATATATTCAGCTGCATTAGGAAAACGTGCTGTCAAAGTGTGTATATGCATGTAAGTTGACGTTACTGTGCGTATGAATATATAGTACTGCATAAAACTTTTGCTGTTATATATATAAGTGTATGATACAAATTTGTAGTTATATATATATATATATAACTGCCTTTGAAAAGAAAGTATATTACTAAGTATATATATGTGTATTAGAGCCAGGAAATCGGGCCAAGCCCATCGGGCCGGCCCATTTAAGCCCTGGCCCTGGAGGGCTCGGGCTTGAAAAATAGGGTAGAAATTTGAAATTGGCCCTGCGTGTATTAGAGCCGGGAAATCGGGCCAAGCCCATCGGGCCGGCCCGTTTAAGCCCTGGCCCTGGAGGGCTCGGGCTTGAAAAATAGGGTAGAAATTTGAAATTGGCCCTGCAGGGCCGGCCCTGTAGGGCCTCGGGCTTAATCGGGCCAGCCCTGCAGGGCCTCGGGCCGGCCCTGCAGGCCCGTTTAACTGTAGCTTTAAAAAAATTACTTAGACTTCCACTTAATGAATGTGTTTATTTGTAATTACTTAGATTTTTTTAGTTTAAACTATAACCCTTTTTTATGTTTATTATTATTCTGTATTAAAACACATAATTAGTTATTATAAATTTTAAGGAAGGGATGTTTTTATATTAAATAAACACATACTTTGGTATTACAATATTATAGAAGTAATAAATTATAAATATATTTGTGTAAAATAAGTATAATTATTTTTACCTGTTAGTAAAATCATGCATGAACCGAAGGAATCTGCAGACACACACAAAATTACGAGAGGGAAATACATTTTGTCATGGACATACATAAACCAATATCTTTGTTGAATATTTTTTGAAAAAAAAAAAGGAAAAAACATATTCTTTGTGTTTATTTGTTTTTTACTACAAATTAATGAATGTGTTTATTTGTTGAATGATTTATATTGTTTAGATATTAATGTTGATGACATTTATTTGATAGATTAGAACTTTAATGGTTGCAATTTACTAATTATATTTCTTTGAAAAAATTGAAGGAAAGATAGTTAAAATTTGGAATAGTAATTTTCAGGCCCTGTAGGGCCGGCCCTGGCCCTGGTACTATCGGGCCGGGCTTTGAAAAACATATGTTTTCCTTACTTCAGGCCCTGTAGGGCCGGCCCTGTAGGGCCGGCCCTGGCCCTGTCGGGCCGGGCCGGCCCTGATTCCCAGCTCTAATGTGTATGTTCACGTTACGCACTTAAAAAGAGAGTAGGAAACTAGTGTTATGTAAATGATATATTTTTTTTAATTGAAAACTTGCTTATGTATATAAATATATATACAACGCTGTGCATGGAGGTATTGGGAAAAGAGGTCTTATATATATATATATATATATATATAAGTGCAAGTCACTGTACATGAAATGATGGAAAAGTGGTCTTAGATACATATATGTGTGGATTATAAAACTTGTTGATATATATAATAAAGCATAATTCATGCATGTTGGTCAAAATTGCTGTCGTCATCACTGGGTTGGAGAATAATATATATATATATATGTCATATTTTAATTAGTGTTAATACTTATCTTAAAATTATATGAAGCATATTTTACATAGTAGTGGTATTAATTAACTCCTAATTTAAGGTATTGAGATAGACTCTAAGAGTTTAGGTTTAATAATAATAATAATAACAATAACAAATAGTATAATAGTCAATTGGCTAAATTGGGCCTAAGAATAAAAATGAAAAAAAATAAGACCCAAATATATATTTTGGCCTTCCAAAAATTAAAATGGACCTTAGAGAGTTAGTATAGGCTTAGTAGTCTTACATTAAGCCTAGTCCCATGACATTAGGGATTAAGAAGAGTTTGAACAAATAATAACCTGTCGTCTGTAAATTTATATTTATAGGACGCGATAGTTGCCGAGACAATTAAACGGACGTAAAACCAGTTGAAGATTTTGGAAGCAGCCAGGTAGTAACTTAATCCTCACACACTCTGTATGGCTGTGTATGTCTATTTTAAATCGTACATGTGGTTGTCCCGTCCCGTGTGGACCCGCACCACTCGCGGCTCGATTGAGCGGAAGGACTGACCATGGAGTACCTTCCCGGTGGATAGAATTGGGATAGGGCCTATTGGACGAAAGTCCTTAGGTAGCTAACCTAGTTGCATTCAGATGACTCAAATGCTTCCAATTGAGAACTCTGGCGGTTCCAGGGGACTCTCGGTAGGTCTTAGTCTACTAGTCCTAGTTGGGTGTTCCGATTGAGAACTCCGATGTACAGGGGGACTCTCGGTACAAGCCACAGGGTATACCTTGCGCTATGGTTTCATGATCTGTGTTTAACTGCATGTGATCTACACTATGTTTACTGAATGCTATGCTATTTTGGACTACTTGTTATGATTGACTGCCATATAGTGTTTATACTTTGTTTGTGAGATTAACTATTACTCTGGGATTCAAATTGAATCCCAAATGTCCCTAAGAGCTCAGGATCCGGGCATGGTCAGTGCGGAAGACGAAGTTTCAAAGGAAAGGCAGCAAGTGCGGACTACTGATGGCTTCCGTTTAGATTTAATAGGCTTGGGAATTTACAGACATGTCTTGTTTAATTCCCTTTTTGTAATTTTAATATTTTGGTACCGATACATTCACGGATTACTGTATTAAGAACTCAGTAGGTTATTCCTGCACACAACCAAGTATGTTTTATTTATCAGTTTACTGTTCTATCCCTGTGTTGCTCACTATCATTCGTTGCAATACTCTGATAAGTGTCGTAATTACAAGGGGTATGACATAAGTCCCGTGAAAGACGGGGAGACTTCCACTAGACTTAAACACCGGCCTGGCCAATGGGTTTGATTAACTATATTGGGTTCCAAGCCACAAGTCTAGTTAAGGCCTGGTTTAAGATTGTATAGTTATTATGTTGAAGTTTTAATTATACAAGTTCTGTATCATTGTCCAAACATTAATGCATGCTCTCCGTTCCGCTTTACTCTGATTTGTTAACACCGTATTCCTGGATACTACGTGTCACCGAGCACAATAATTAGTATGAAATTTGGGGTGTTACAAAATCATTAGTAGATCATTGTATTTAATTGTGAGTAAGATTTTTTTTAATTAATATGCTTTTCAGTTATATATGTATTGGTGGCAGTTAAACACTCGTTTATTGAGCTATTAAATAAAATTGTAAAAAAGAGGCATCTCAGTATGATTATTGAGCTATTAAATAAAATTGGTATATATGGGCCCATCAATTTAAAAATAAATATGATAATGCACGTTTTGTTTTGTGCTGTTTGGTTTTTTATCTTGAGAGAATTACTACTATGATGTCCTGAAGAAATGCAATTACCAAAAAACCCCGATAACGAGTAGTGTAAACAAGTCGTTGGTATGGGTTTTTGTCTTGTGCATGTGATTATTTAGATACGTTTCCATCTCACTGAGATTTGTTGCAATTTTTTACATGCGATTTTTTCTTTTGCCTTCATTTTTTACATAAAGATTTGTGTGAGGAGGAAGAGAATGTTTATGCAATAAGGAAAAGATCATTAGCTGTGTTTCTCTTCTCTTTTTCTCTTATCGTTTTCTTTATGGCTTTGAACTCTGAATCTACCGTCGCTGGTGCTGATCGTTCCAATCAATGATGCTGTATGAGTAGTTAGTTTGCATCAGAATTACTTTTAACCTTTGCAAGGATTGTGACTTGTTATTACTCTTTTTTTAGCTGTTAATGACAATTATATATTGATTATGCTTCTACGTGCATCAGTGACAACCAAACGACTTATATTTTTTAATTCTGATAAATTAGTTGAAATGACTTATATTATATATGGACCATATAGAGAACTTGCTTATAAAAGTTCTGTGAATTGAACCAAGTAGTGACCCCTAATCAAAGAGAAGAGAAAAATCTTCATTCTTTTTCTGCGAAGTGTCATAGTTAAGAAGTGCTTCTGAATAGCAAGGGAGCAAGTGCCAACTAGATTGATTACAAAGACAAACACACAAATATACATAATTAAGTTTTATTCACCATCAATTAGAAGTCTTAATTAAGGAACCACTCATCAAACATTGCACAATAAAACAGCCATAAGCAAGATTACCTGAAACCCTAAGGGTGGTTGTGAGGGAAACCATGGTTTGGGGGACGGGGACATATACAAGAACGACAAAAACCACCAATACAAACACCCCTACAAGAAGGTATACACCACAAATTACAGTCCGGGTCACTACGACAGAATGTATCTACGGTTGTTGTGCCTCGTCCTGGTTCTCTCTCTTTTATTTTTAACACTTCCTAGTTCTCTTGCTGCTCTTGAACACCAACCTGCAATATAATTAATTTCATTTCACTTAATTCCACATCCATACAAAGCGTGTGCGCGCGTGCACGAGCGCACGCTACTGTTCTTATATTCTCCCTCCTGTCCTAAAATCAAGGTTTGTGATTTTGTCGATATATATGACAGATTTTAATTTTGGAGGGAAACTGTTGTCTTTTCACATGTGATATTGAGGACAAAATTGACATTTTAAAATGGATTGCAGGTTTGCAATGAGGATTCGGCCCCCTTGAAAGGGGATTATCAAAAAATGTGCAATCACTTTTGCATGTGCGATCTCTTTTCCCATCATTAAGCCCAACCAAACGGACCATTTAAATGGGGTTGAACTAAACCGGCCCTTAGTTGTATTTTCTAAGCTTGAGACCTCAATATGGTAACCAAATATATATTTCAATTACTAAAGGAGGTTGGCATGGTTGGATGGGAACCTTGCCCCTTAATGTAACATCCCATTTTAAAAACGAATTTTTTTTTTTTTAATCATTCATCAGAGTAGAGCATTGGAGCGAAAGAGTAACTGATCCATAACAAAACATTAATCATAGTGTAACATAGTATTAAATACAGTCATCCTACTGTTCGAAAGTAAATACAGAAAGCGATAAAGATATCTTCGGCCGGAAGCCTACTCCTGCTGCTTGCCCCTATCACCGATCCGAGGTCCTCCCGACCCTGAAGCTACAACTGAGATCCAATTTACCACATCGGATCTCAGGTAACGGTTAACCTTATGCTCAAATAAAACAGTATACAGTTGACAGACAAACATAACAATACATCAGTATATCACCACATAAGCACAGAGCAGATGCATGATCATAATAGCGACAGAACATAGCCTGCACAAAAACCAGTGTCACGATACAAACACGTGTCCTCAGCGCTAGGAAAACATAACGGTATTATCATAACTATAACCCGTGTATAAACTGTATGTATAACGACCATTTGATGAGAGCCTTTTTGTCTTTAGCCTTGGGGTCCACATTCAAAAATAAACCAAGGATTGCGTATAAGCAAACCTAGGATAGTTCTCTCTCTCGAGGAGCCTTTTATTGAATCCTAAGTAATCTAAATGACATGCAAGTGCAATTAAAACCAGGGGAAAATTGGTTTTGGATTTTTTTTAATTGATAAACTAAAATAAGAATGCAATTAAATTAAATGCTAAACTATTATTTTTGGTATTTTCTTTATAAAATGGAATTGAGTATGAAAATGGGTATGAATGCTCTTGGAAATGGAATAGTGACTATCATAGTTTAATTAAATATATGAGTAATTTTTCACTAAGTCTAGACGAAAAACCCCAAGATACCACTTGAGTCCAATATTCCCAATCGATAGTAGCTCCTACTACCGTAGCTAACTACTATCTCTTGAGGTATTGTTTAAAACCACTTAGTGCGTAATTAAAATTGGGATAATGCAAATTGGGTCTTCTTAAAGTTGAGTACTAAACAGTCACTCAAAGGTACAAATCAACTATACTAATCTAGACAATAACACGCTAATTATTGGCCCAATAAAAGAAATATATTAATCTAAACACCAAATCACAAAATCCAATTTAATTACATATGTTCAATCCACAGAGAAATCCAAACAGCAACTCAGTCTCAAGCATAAAATGACATTCCTATAACTAGTAAATCATAAAACACCAATGAGAAAATGAAACAAATTAAAAACTCCCCTCATTGAAGTTCCAAAACTCTATCCACTTTCCATCTCCAAGAGACACAGAGATCAGTTACACATGAAAATCAGATTACTTGCCGGAATCTGGGAAAATTCGCCGGAATCTGGAAAATGGTGAACGATTCCGACGGTGGAGGTATGACCGGAGAAGATGATGAAGGTGAAGGAAGGATTGAAGGTCTCCGGTTCTCAGTCTCGTGGCCTCCGTTCTCCTTCTTCGTTTCAGCGCTGTTCAAATGCTCTCCTCCCTAACGGTGGTGGCGTCTCGCCGGCGACGGTGGTGGATGAGGAAGCCGCCGGCGAGATGGTGGGTACAGTGAGGAAGGAAGAAGAAAGTCGATCTCCCAAGTCCAAGCTCTCCGTCTCTCGTTCCCCTCTTTTTTTCGTTTTCGGCTTGCTCTCCAAAAACTATCGGGTTCTGTTCTTTTTTCTCTTCGCGCGGCGCTCTCTAAATCCCGGAGAAGAAAGACGGATCCGGCTTGTGTCCTTTTCCTTTACCATTCGCTGCCGTCCTTTTCTTCAAACGACGTCGTTTTTTTCCTTTTAGATTTCATCTCAGCCTTTCATTGATGTTAATCTAAGTCGTTGGTTGTTTTGGAGATTCTTTTTGCAGAGAAGAACCCATCGACTTCGTTTGAACGCTGAAGGCAAGAAAAAACTCCCAAGCTGTAAGCCTAATCTTTCAGGCATCGTACTACTGGTCGATAAAGACGACAATCATTGTTGTGCCACCAATCGCTCTGCTTAGAAAGGAAAGAGGCTTGCTGCTTCAAATTCATCAAATTCCTCCTCCCCTTTGTTTTGCTGTAAGCACTTCCTATAGCGAACCAGGCAAGGTACATATCGATTGATTTTACTTTATTCATATATTGTATTCTTCGACTAATAGTGTCGATGCTGCAATTGTTAATGCGATTTCCATTGATGGGTGGAAATATTTGTAGACAAGGAAAATAATTTGCTGATGGCATGAATTTCGATCCAATTAAAAGGGGAGGGGGGATTCCTTTCACAGTGCATCACGTGTTGTCTTTTCATTCAAAATCTATCACCACAAAAAATCCAGCTTGGAAAAATCCAATTGAGGAGGAGCCGGCGCTAGCTAAATTTCTAATGTGGTTCATTAACTATTTTGCTTTGACCCTGCTGTACTTATGTGGATAAATTGGTTCATTTATGCTTTGAGTAGAAAACATTGTCTTTCTTTTTCTTCTTGTTGAATCCAGGGTCCTATACTAATTACCAATTGTGCTTATTCTATTTGATTGTAGTTCAAGTTTTCTCGGCTAAGTGGTAAAGTACATAGTTGCTTGCCCTTGACATTACGGTGAAATGTTCAGGAGGGAGGTATTGAGTTTTGTATCTATAAAACTTATGTTGTCTTAACATCACAACAAACTGTTATTTATGATTGGTTCACTATCTTGAAAATAAGTTTATGTTTATATTTTAATTTGTACTTTGTAATAGCTTCATGCAAAAGGAAACTACTTGTATAGACCTCTCTTGGTACCCAAGGATGAATGGGAGCATGTCATGAACTTTATGTTATATTTGACTCTTACGGCTTCCCCTTCTTACTCTCCCGCATGCACCACTTTGTCCCAAACCTAACCATTGGTGTTCTAGTCATTGAAAGCTTACAAAAGCACACAGTAATATAATTGCTGCTATGCTGATCTATGTTTTGTACAGTGGATATTTTACCTCTTGTTAAGATTCCCCATCTTTTAATAATTTGCTTTGAACTAATACAGGGCATACCTTGACTGCCACCTGATGGTCACAAATCCCCTTGATTATGTTGAACCTTTGAGAAAGGCTAGTGCTTCTGGTTTTACATTTCATATTGAGACATCTAAAGGTTGTTACTCCTTATACCCTTGTTTTCTTGTCCAGAGAATAAAATCAAGGGGCATGATGCCTGGTGTAGCATTAAGGCTTGGGACACCAGTTGAAGAGATTTATCCTCTGGTATGATTTCCTTCTTTTTTTTGTTTTCATTTGATCATATGATTATATTGCTGGATTTCATGCTTACAGTGGTAAGTATGATTTGAGAGTGTCCTGGCCCTTGTTTGAATAATGGGTAGCCTTAGAGATGAGTGGCTTTTTTTATACAACTGGCATAGTAAAATTGCCTGCAATTCTGATTGACAATAAAATTGCTTGCAGGTTACTTCTATACGTTGCTGGAGTCATGAAAATTGATTGACTCTGTTCAATAACAGTTTATACAAATAATGAGCAACCTTGACCAAAAAATACTGCCAACTCAAACTACATCATTAGAGAAGACATGAGAAGCCATAAGAACAAAATGAAGACTTCATGTACAAAATGAGTCTGCTTGACCAAAATAAACAGCAGACCAAAAGAAGTACAAAATGAGCCTGCTTGAGCAAAATAGAGAGCAGCCCAAAGGTGGAATGGAGGCTTCATGTAGGAGGATCATAGTCAATCATTGAATCTGTATTTGTAATACAATGCAACTTTGTAATGTTAGTGAATATATATTGTTAGTCGTCAATTGTTGTGATAATAATGTTTGCCAGGCTTCTTCAAACTCGTCTTCATCCCAACAATGATACATGCAATGGTTGAAATCACTAACCATTGAGCTTGGAAGGTGCTTCATTGCATTTTTTGAAATATGCCAGGTGCACAAGGCATGCTTAACCTCTGGCATCACTTCTTGTAATGCACGTGACATAGCAGCATCTTGGTCAGTGAACATAGTTAGTGGCCTTGCATTTTTGTGTGCACACAGAAAAGTTTCAAAGAGCCATTTGAAACTCTCAATAGTCTCATCATATAATAGTGCCACTCCAAATATTACCCCTCCTTTGTAATGGTTGAAGCCAGAGAAGATTGCAAGAGGCCTATGGTCACGATTTGTGCAATAAGTTGTATCAAGTGAAATTACTTCACCAAAGCAAGCATAGTCGACCAACATGCGTGCATCAGCCCAAAATACATTTGTCACTTGCTCCTCCAAATCCATTTGGTGAGCATGAAAAAAGATGGATTTTACGCTAATTGACGCTCAAAATACCCAAATATACATCCTGCTTCCCCATATTTCATGGCTCGTTGCCTTCTTGAATTAAGATAATTCTTCACATCACCTCTTGTATATCCCAAATTGGTTCGACCTCCTGCATATTGACTTTGCAAATTGAATGCTGCTTTTTGACTAATCCCAGCCTTTTCAGCATTTTCTAATTCATATTGTTGAGCTGGTGTTAATCCTCGGAACGATGCAAACAAATGAACAGCTTCAGGAGGTTGAAGATGATGATTATGATCCAAGAAAACTTCATTTATTTTGTACTTTCCATTTACTTCTTTAACTTTCATTCTTGCTTTGCAATCTGTTCTCGTCTCCTCTCTAGGCTTCCTTGTTTTCACATTATGAATGTCTGGTTTCTTCACCCCTTCTTTACGACAAACATATAGATAAGAGGAATATTTTGACTTGTCTTTTTTGCTCTTGTTAAAGCTCTGTTTTCGAACACCAAAACCAATTCTTCTTCCATATGCCTTCCAAAATTCCCATGATTCTTCTATATTGTTAAATTCAAGATCAAGTATAGGAGTTAAATTTATATCCATCTGCAAAATTAAAAAATATGTACCCAATGTAAATATAAACTCACAACGAAAAATATAAAAATTATGATCAGGACAGAAAGTATTAGTTAATAATGCAAGGCAATTTTTTCAATTGATGAATTTTCAATACAGAATGAATATTAATGGGTCCACAGGAAGCTCCCAAAGAAAAGAAAAAAAAAAAGATACCGTTAAACAATTAGTTGACAGATCCGAATTGCCAACCAAGTTCAACACAAAGACGCCTATTAATGCACAATCAATTGAGGAAGAATCAGATTGTATCAACGTGGGAAATAAGTCCGCTGTTGGAACAATGTTCAAACACTTGATGTAACTATATCAAATTTCAATGGTAGATTCCCAGAGAGGGATGTTGGCGAGGACGGAAGACGTTTTCCACCTCCTTGGATTTTCCCGCGCAACTTGAGAAAGAACAAAGGATGTTGGCGCGAAGACCCAAGGCGGACCAAAGGCTATTTCAGGGTCTTCTCTGACAGTAATTTAGGGCCTTTTATGACATGATTTCAGTTTTTGGGTCCTCTCTGATAGCAATTTAGGGCCTTCTTTGACAGTGATTTAAGGCCTTTTCTGACATTAATTCTGGTCCTCAAAAATCTCAAATTTCCTTCTTAAACACCTACAATGCAAGATTAAACAAAATGTAGCATCAAAATTCCAAGAAATCATTTGCATGAATAATTAATAAATTATGACCATTTTGCCCCTAATTTCACTTAATTTAATACAAATGTCCCTAACTCAAATTAGTGTTTAATTATGCAATAATGTCCCAGAAAATGCATTAAGAATCCCAATTTAATCACGAAAAATCATATAAAAATATGGTTTGATCAACGACCCTAAATACTGCCTCGGTAAATGAACTATCTATCATGTATATGTATATGAGCCGCACAAGATTAGTGTTACAGTACGTGTCCGTACCTTCGTTGACGAACGTCGGTAATTCTGGCGGAAAACGACACGTTTTACAGAAAATCGTACTTTGACGAAACGAATGGGTTGACAGCGGAATGTCGGTGGCACAACAAAGCAGTACTTGTTCACAGATATCCTATAGGGATAATATCACATTTATTAGTGATAAATATCATAACAGGCATTTTAGGTACAAATTACCATTTTGCCCCTACCCTTACTAATCGACGGAATTTCGCTAGAGCTTTGCTATTTTTAACTCCCAACTTTCAGAGACTCAATCCCTACTATGTTTTTACCTCGTCAGTCATCTTTCAATGCAATGAGACCTAAAAACAACAATAGGAATTTCATCTCCTACTTTCTAGATCTAACTAACATTTCTACTAAAACTACCGAACGAACTAAAGACTAAGGACCGAAGAACTTACCCGTTGAAGAACTTCCCTGCTACCTCCTCCAGAGCTTCTCTCTCTAACTTCTCTCTAGTTTTAGAAATCACTCTTGTGATTTGGTGTGAAGAATATGCATGGGGTTTTCCTTCTATTTATAGGCAAAGGTTGGGTTAACTTAGGTAATTTTCTCCAAAACTTTCCTTCAATTCCAACCACACAACACATCTTTTGCTCAAGCTCCATTCTCCTCCACACAACACACCATGAACCGGCCTCCCCCTCTCCCAAGGTCATTAAAGCAAGTTCACCAACTTTTGCTTTTTGCCTCCGACCCGATAAAATTTCCCGATCGATGTCCGAATCGCGTAATCTTGCAAATTTTCAAAAATCTGGAATAGTAACTTTGAAGATATTTTCTTACTCATTAGAAATGTCTGGGTTAACTAAATTTTTGATCTCTTTCAGGTCTTCTCCGGGCCTGCCGAAGATTCTCGAAAAACGCGGTCGGGTACGAAAATCATTTCCGGAATCATCAACTTCGGGACAAAAATTCACTGATTCATAATTTGTCCAGTTGATTACCAACTCGTCCCCAGATATTGAGTTATGGCTTCGTTTCTATAGATTTTCATTTATCTGATTTGCTTTTTGAACATCAGATAACTCCTTAATCAGTCTAGTTTATCCCTTTCCGGTTACGGAAATAACGTCGGAGACAGCCAACTCCGAGATAAAAATTCACTTGTTTCTAATATACTCTGGTTTTAGAAACTTGATTCATGGTTTTTCAGATAGGATTTAATTTCTATCGGTTCTCGTTTATCCTATTTGCTTTTTACAATTATAATACTATTATAATACCACATGTCTTAGTAAAAAAAAAATCTACAAAATCCTATCTCCTCATCCATTAAGGATTTTCGGTCCTTTTTATTATTATTTATTTATTTTCGTTTTAATTAATTATTTAATTAATTAATATTATATAAAATAATTTTTTTATATAATTTTCTTACAAAATTTTCCTATTGGTCCATACATGTTTTTAGGCTTAAAATTACTTTTTGATTTTTCCTTCATTATTTTTCCAAGGTTATATTTTATTAAATTACCTAAATTAGAGACAATATACTCTCTAAATTTTAATAATTATTTTACTGCCTCTTAGGATTTTTTTTATAATTTCCTTACGTCACTATATGCTCCACAAGGGCATTTTGGTCATTTTGGGCCTTTATTATTTTTTCCTAATTTCCAAGATATTTTTCCCTCGTAAATACAATAAATATGACACAGAAATTAAGACCACACATTCACCTATCAGAATTGGTCATTTTATTTATACGGGTATTACACTTAACAATCCGCTCCCGTGTTCGAGGCCGGGGGAGATGGGAATAGAGCGTACTTCCTTGGGAGACATCGCCCCTTAATTGGCCCTGCAGAAGGTCGGAGTGGTGTGCCCACTTGCCCACCATTTTATATATAAAAAAAAAAATATCTTTCAATTATAAATTGTCGGCATTTTTTAGATTCCTTATAAAACATTATTTTGAGAAATAAAAATACATTTCCTGAAAGATTTCCATGTTTTTAATACTTCATGTTATCCTAAATATAATATCTAAACGACATTAGTAGCGGTTGTTAAAACTGCGCAGACAAATATAAAACCAAAATAGTTATTAATTTCAGACTCCATATTACTTCATATGGTCGACTATTAAATATTAACCGATTAAAGTTGGAAGTTACGTTGACTCATGCATGAATTAGTAGCTAGAATGGCTAAAAACGCATAATATAGATGCAATACCGTTGTCTTCTTAATCTTAAATAGTAGTTGGTTCAAATGAATGATGTACCCACATCTATTATATGCCATAGCAATAATTATCATTTTCGTCATCTGGCATATACCAGGAATGGAATTGTGTGCAAGGATAGATATATATCTGATCGATAACATTTACCACCATCGTTCCTTATATGCACGATTCACTGCGGGTGGCAGCATTCCTAATGTCTTGTAGTGGAGGATAATTTCAAGTATTTGACATCTATAATTTCAAACAGCAAAACATTCTCACTAGGAATATAAACAAAGACACAGTAAATAAATAAATAAAATGGCATGGGCATGGTGGAGATACGCCATGTATGGATCTGAGTCTAAATCAATAAATAAATAAATAATCATTATTTCCCCTATCAAGACACAAACATGACTAAACTGGTAACTATATGTACCTTGTCCATTCCATATTTTGAGCTCCCCATCATTGTCTCTATCAGGGCGGAATCTGGGGGTTAGGGGTGGCCCCCCTAAAATTATAGAATTGGACCCAAAAGTTTTGAAAATTATGCTTTAGCCTCATAAAAATTTCGATTTTTTCAGTTCAGTCCCTATTAAAAAGTCTCATGGAGGGGCTCCAATGAAAATATTGAAATATTTATGAGGCTAAAGCATAATTTCCAAAATTTTGGGTCCAATTCTGTTATTTTCACCCCCTAATTTCAAATATTGACTCCATTGGGTTTTATTATGTAATTTTCGCCCCCCCTAATTTTCATTCCTGGCTCCACCCCTGGTCTCTAATCCTTATTGTTCTCATCATCCTTAAAATCATGGTCTAAAATGAAATCTCGAAAAACTGTTATAAGAATGAAATAGTTTGTTCCAAAAAAAATATGCAAAACATATCCCAAGAAGAGCTCTCAGCACAAATACAAATGCAGAAGCCAAAATTAATAACATGATTTTACTACTTTCTGAGGAGTTGGTCTTGAAATATATATTCTAATAGAACCACAGCCGCGATAAACCCGTAGAAGATCTTGAGATAATTGTCTTACAACATCTCATTATAGCTAGAGACAATTTTCTAGAAAAAAGATATATAGTCGTGTAAGATCAATTGATAAAACAACTAAATAATATAGAGGAAATAAGACAAAGATCCGGCAATTGTCAATGAAAACTTTCAACCAAAATTATGAACTGAGGCGTACGGTTGACATACATAAATAACGGTATATGTGCACAAAGTAATAGTCTGTCAACAACTCTTATGGCTAATGAGGGATTTAAAGAAATTTGAAATCAAAATATAATATTCGTGTTTTTTTAGACAACATCATACATCACAAATATAAACAGACTAAGGTAATAAACGCATTTTGTTAAAAAAAAATAAAGAATAAATAAATATAAAAGAAATTAAATTAAGATCCTAACCTTTGCAAAGCAAATAATGGATATGGCACTACTACAAAATATGGATATTACTACCCTAAAAGACGTCCTTATTTTAAAAAAGGAAGTAAAAAGTGAAGGCGGTGGCATTGTCGTAATTATTTACTTGATTTTGAGACTTTAGACAACCTAAATTTTAATTTAGGACGCCTAAAGTTTTTTTTGACTACCTAAATTTATTTTAGGACGTCTAAAATGTAATATTTGGCGCAATTTAGGATATTTTTTGGCGCGTGGAAAATTTTGGCAACCTTAAAGTATATCAGGTCGCCAAAAGCAGTATTTTGGCTACCTAAAAGTATTTCAGGTCGCTAAAATCAACATTTTTGGCGCAATTTTGAAAATTTGGGAAATTTTTTGGCGCTAGAATTTTTTTTTTTTTTGCGACCTAAAGTATATCGTCGCCAAAGCAGTATTTTTGGCGACCTAAAAGTATTTCAGTCGCCAAAATCAACATTTTGGCGCAATTTTGAAAATTTGGGAAATTTTTGGCGCTAGAAATTTTTTTGCGACCTAAAAGTATATCAGTCGCCAAAAGCAGATTTTTGGCGACCTAAAAGTATTTCAGTCGCCAAAATAAGTATTTTTGTTTCCTGCTCCTTTATTAATATCCTCTCACCTTTTTCATTAGTTAATCGTCCCCCCCTCTCTCTCTCTCGCACACATCATCACCATCGCTCTCCCTCGCGCTTGACTTCTTCTCATCCCTTGTTTAATTTCATTTATCCCTTCTTTCCTCTACACACCATCCCTCATTTAATTCCATTTATCCCTTTCTCTTCTCATTTGATCTCGCACATACGCCTTCCCCTTCTCTCCTCTCGCACCCCACATCTTCTCTTTCGATCTATTCCTACTCCTTCAACACTCTTCGATCTTGCCGGCCGAGGAGACAACAACAGGAGATGACGGCACCGGAGTTTGAAAGGATGATGATCTCAGGCTTCACTGTTGGTGCCATTTTTAATTTCAGGTCCGATCTGTTCTTCCCTTTCCCTTAATTTTTTTCTGATTCCTCACTTCCATAATATTTTATTCTCCATCGCTCTCTAAATATTAACAAAAGCTTACTCAAACTAATCAAGAATTCATTTTGTCAGTTTCAAACTCTACCAAAACAAATCCTTCTTTTGATTCATAACCTTCGTTTTGAGACATGTGTTCTATCTTTAAACGTTAGGCATGTGAAATATTCATTTGGATTGTTAGTAATAATGTAGTGTTGGTGTTGATGTATGTATGTATGTATTTGCGTGTCATTGGAGTGAAGAAACCAGCTGGATCAGCTGATGAAATTGATTTTTGGCTAAAATAATACATAAGACAACCTAAATTAATTTTAGGATGTCTTAAATCATACATAAGACAACCTAAATTAATTTTAGGATGTCTTAAATCATACATAAGACAACCTAAATTAATTTTAGGAGGTCTGAAATCATACATAAGACAACCTAAATTAATTTTAGGTCGTCTTATATCATACATAAGACAACCTAAATTAATTTTAGGATGTCTTAAATCATAAATAAGACAACCTAAATTAATTTTAGGACGTCTAAAATCATACATAGGTCTGAAATCATACATAAGACAACCTAAATTAATTTTAGGTCGTCTTATATCATACATAAGACAACCTAAATTAATTTTAGGATGTCTTAAATCATACATAAGACAACCTAAATTAATTTTAGGACGTCTAAAATCATACATAGGTCTGAAATCATACCTAAGACAACCTAAATTAATTTTAGGTCGTCTTATATCATACATAAGACAACCTAAATTAATTTTAGGATGTCTTAAATCATACATAAGACAACCTAAATTAATTTTAGGACGTCTTAAATGAGGCGTCCTGAATATAATTCGGGACGCCTTACATAAGACGTCCCGAATACACCAGACGCCAAAACTGAAAAAAACGACTTCCCCCTTCGAGACGTCCCTCTAAAAAGGGACGTTAATTGGGTCTTATTTAGGTCGTTTTTTGTGTTTTTTGTAGTAGTGTGGGGTTAGGTCACACTTGAAGTTTATACACACATTTAAAAATCTAAATGACCCTGAAATATGGGGTTAGGGCACATAGTTGGTGCTGTTACAAGTTATGTTCTTGTGTCATTTTTTAGACTTCATTATGCAAGGGATCAAAATAGAGTTGGGAATACAGGGGGAATCTTTATTTTACAGGACATTTTTCATACGGGTTTTCTCAGCACACTAACGAAACCCCAAAGTACTCTGACATGAAAATGCCTAGCATCATGTGCATGCAAACATGTTAAAATCAATTTTAGACAATTTGAACAAATATTATAGAAATTTCCCAATAAGTTCCTTAATGTAATACAACTTACTTGTAGGTTCACTATTGGAGTCATGCATAGGGCAAATTCGAGTTACCTTACTACTATTGCTTGTAGGTTGAACAATCAGTTAGAAACTTTGATGACGCCAAAAAGAAAAATCAAAACACAAAGAGAGAACCAAGTCCAAGATCTAATAATTAATCAGTGACTAAGAAAACTTGAAATATTAAACAAAAAAGAAAAGGAAAATAAGCACATAAACTTACCTGAAGTTAGATTTGTTCAGATCCTTAGAAGTCATCTCTCTTATCTTGAAGGTCAAGAAACGATCAACTTTCCCTTCACCAGATCTTTTCACCTCATAATCCTAACCTGCACTTGATTTCATTGTGTTTGAAATTACAAATATCAAATTGGTATCAGAGTCCTATCAACTGGTATCAGAGTCCCCTCAATTGGTACCAAAATCCTATCAATTGGTATTAGACCAATCAATTAGTGTCAAACTCCTATCAATTAATATCAAAATCCTATAGATTGGTATCAGAATTTAGTCAATTGGTATCAGACCAATCAATTAGTATCATATATAGTTTATCAAAATCTTATTAATTGGTATCAGAGTCATGTCATTTTCAATTCTGAACTAAAGAGTAAGTATATTGATGTGGATGATGCCAAACATATAAGTAAGAGAAAACAATCTAAAAGCATTTGAAAACAATTTTTGACTAGTTACATTAATAAAATCAAAGGAAAGTCTCTGACTTTGATAACAATGAGATTTTTTATTTTTGATGTGACAGGATAAAGATGACACAAGGCAAAGTAGGACTAAAAACCAAAAATTTTAAAAAAATCATCCACTAATCTGCAGTAATAAATTTTTGACACACAATTAGAAAAATATGGTATACTACACAAACTTAAGTGATAATTAATTAGAAGGCCCAACTGAAAAAGATATATATATATATATATATATATATATATATATATATATATATATATATATATATCTCTATTACTTCATATTTGTAGAAAGTAAATTATATTTTGTGCAAAATAAAGTAAAGACTGATGTTGTGTGCAGTTCGTACGGAAAACTGATGTTAAACGCAGTACGTACATGAATTTGGTTTATCAGAGTCCCCTCAATTAGCATCAAAGTCTCTTTAATTGGGACCAAAATCCTATCAATTGATATCAGATTAATCAATTAGGGTCAAGCTCCTACCAATTAATATCAAAATCCTATAGATTGCTATCAGAATCCAGTCAATTGATATCGAACGGATCAATTAGTATCATATATAGTCTATCAAAATCCTAGCAATTGGTATCAAAGTCCCCTAGGTTAGTATCATCATGTCATTTGGTATCAAAATATCGTTAATTAGAATCAAATAGTTGTCAAATAGTATCAAAGACCTATCAAATGGCTGGTTTAAGGGACACCCAGAAACTTTAATATCTTGAGTGACGCCCTGAACCTTAAATATCTCAGTCATGGCTGGTTTAAGGGAGCGTAAGTCTGAGCACCTGGAAAGCAGGCAAAAAAATAAAGAGTTAGCAAATTAAAAAAAGGAAAATGCTTCAATTGAGATGAGGGTAAAAGAAAAATGTTAATCTTACCTCAAAACTTGAAAGCCCCGTCTTCTTCCTCCCTTGCAATTCAAGTTTTCCTATGCCTTTACTTTTGAGTGAGTATGAAAATGAAGGATGGAAGAAGGAAAATGGTACGAAGAAAGATGAAAGAGAGATGAAAACTGTGTGAGATAGAATAAAGAGTAACGGAGGAAGAGTATCTTAAGGTTCAAAATAGAAAATACAAGAAAAAGGAAGAGTATCTTTAGGTTCACTAATGTTAACCATAAGCGAAGGCGGCACCAAAGTTCCTAACTGATTTTTCAACTTACTAGTAGCATAATTAAGGTGAGTTGAATCTGCCATAAACTTCTGAATAAGCCAAAAAAAGAGAGGAAAGAAAACAGTTCTAAAGAGGCGACCATCATTAAATGTTAATTTAAACAAGAGCGAAAACTATAGTACGACCATAGAACCTATCACATTGTTTTCAAGCTTTTTAGTCCACCTCCACGAAAACCAAGAGTGAAGATAGTATTCATGATCAAGAAGGACCACAAAGTCAAACATCTTAAAGTCACATTTAGGATATTGTATATAACAAAATATCAAATTGGTATCAAAGTCTCATCAATTAGCACTGGAGTCCCGTCAATTGGTATCAGATTGATCAATTAATGTCAAACTCCTATTAATTAATATCAAAATCATATAGATTAGTATCCAAATCGAGTCAATTGGTATCAGACTGATCACTTACTATCATATATAGTCTATCAAAATCCTATCAATTGGTATCAGACTCCCCTAGTTGGTATCAACATCATGTCATTTGGTATCAAAATCTCGTTAATTAGAATCAAAAAGTTGTCAAATAGTATCAAAGACCTATCAAATGGGAAGCTAATTGATATACTCGTTAATTACTCTGGTGGAGATGCATGTGTTTTATTTAAATCTTATTTCAATATCTTGAGTGACACCCTGAACCTCAGATATCTCAGTCTTGGCTGGTTTAGAGAGCGTGATAAGTCTAAGTACCTGGAATGTACACAGAAGAACAAAGAATAGTTAGCAAATTAACTAGGATGAGGGGAAAAGAAAAATGCTAACTTTAACTCAAAACTTGAAAGATTCGTCTTCTTCCTTCCCTTCTCTTCAAGTTCACCTATACTTTCACTTTTGAGTGAGTATGAAAATGAAGGATGGAAGAAGGGAAATAGTATAAAGAAAAATGAAATAAAGAAGGAAATTGAGAGAGAGAAAAGAAAGAGAGCAAGGGAGGAATACAAAACTGTTTTAGGGTTCGTAAAAGAAAAGACGAGAAAGAAAGAGAGCAATGGAATGGAGTAAGTTGTATTCCTTAATGCAATACAACTTACTCGTAGGTTCACCAATGTTAACCACAAGTAAAGGCGGCACCAAAGTTCCTAACTGGTTGTTCAACTAGTAGCAGCAGAACTAAGGTGAGTCGAATCTGCCATATGCATTACTTTATTGTTAAGGTAGTAGTAAAACAAAGGTAAGCTTCTGAATAACCAAAAAAAAGGGGAAGAAAACAGTTCTAAAAGGACGACCATCATGAGATGTTAACTTAGACAAGAGGGATAACAATAGTGCAATCATAGAACCTATTACATTGTTTCCAGGCTTTTTAGACCACCTCCACGGAAACCAAAAGTAAAAGTATTCATGATTAGGAAGGATCACAAAGTCAAACATCTTAAAGTCACATTAAGGGTATTGTATCTAACAAATATCAAATTGGTATCAAAGTCTTATCAACAGGTATCAAAGTCTTATCAACAGGTATCAAAGTCCTGTCAATTGGTATCAGACCAATCAATTAGTGTCAAACTCCTATCAATAATATCAAAATCCTATGGATTGGTATCGAAATCCAGTCAATTGGTATCAGGCCGATCAATTATCAAAATCTTATTGTTTGGTATCACAGTCCCTTGGTTGGTATCAACATCATGTCATTTGGTATAAAAATCTCTTTAGTTAGAATCAAAAAGTTGTCAAATAGTATCAAAGACCTATCAAATGGGAAGCTAATTGAGATACTCGTTAATTACTCTGGTGGAGATGCATGTGTTTCATTTAAATCTTATTTCAATATCTTGAGTGACACCCTGAACCTCAGATATCGTAGGCTTGGCTGATTTAGAGAGCGTGATAAGTCTAAGTACCTGGAATGTACACAGAAAAACAAAGAGTAGTTAGCAAATTAACCAGGATGAGGGGAAAAGAAAAATGCTAACTTTAACTCAAAACTTGAAAGATTCGTCTTCTTCCTTCCCTTCTCTTCAAGTTCACCTATACTTTCACTTTTGAGTGAGTATGAAAATGAAGGATGGAAAAAGGGAAATAGTATGAAGAAAAATGAAATAGAGAAGAAAGAGAGCAAGGGAGGAATACAAAACTGTTTTAGGGTCCGTAAAAGAAAAGACGAGAAAGAAGGAGAGCAATGGAATGGAGTAAGTTGTATTCCTTAATGCAATACAACTTACTCGTAGGTTCACCAATGTTAACCATAAGCAAAGGCGGCACCAAAGTTCCTAACTGGTTGTTCAACCTAGTAGCAGCAGAACTAAAGTGAGTCGAATCTGTCATATGCATTACTTTATTGTTAAGGTGGTAAAATAAATGTAAGCTTCTGAATAACCAAAAAAAAAAGGGGAAAGAAAACAGTTCTAAAGGGACGATTATCATGAGATGTTAACTTAGACAAGAGCGATAACAATAGTGCGATCATAGAACCTATTACATTGTTTCCATGCTTTTTAGCCCACCTCCACGGAAACCAAAAGTAAAAGTATTCATGATTAGGAAGAATCACAAAGTCAAACATCTTAAAGTTACATTAAGAGTATTGTATCTAACAAATATCAAATTGGTATCAAAGTCTTATCAACAGGTATCAAAGTCCTGTCAATTGGTACCGAAATCCTATCAATTGGTATCAGACCAATCAATTAGTATCAAACTCATATCAATTAATATCAAAATCCTATGGATTGGTATCGAAATGCAGTCAATTGGTATCAAGCCGATCAATTATCAAAATCTTATTGTTTGGTATCACAGTCCCCTTGGTTGGTATCAACATCATGTCATTTGGTATCAAAATCTCTTTAATTAGAATCAAAAAATTGTTAAATAGTGTCAAAGACCTATCAAATGGGAAGGTAATTAAGATACTTATTAATTATTCTTGTGGAGATGTGTTTCATTGAAATCTTGCTTCAAATAGTGTTAAGCATATTTATTGAGGTTGCAGTTTAAACAAAAATGGAAGCTGTACAAAATACACCATTGCTAGCAACTTTGTAGCGATTCTAGAAACCCACTACTACATATAAACTAACTACTACTATAATTGTAGTGGTTTATCACCACCGCTACAATATGAGGCTAGGATGACGTCATGTGTGAAGAATTTTTAGTGGTTTGGTAACCACTAAAATATAAAATTAACCACATTATATAACCACAACTAAATAAATCACCCAAAATTTTAATAATGACAACAACAATTTGTAGCGGTTCATTGACTGCTACGAAATTGGATGAAATTTCAAAAAAGGCACCGAAAGTTTCAAATTATTCCCACCATTTTTTGGAAAAAAAATTTGCCACCTTTTTAAAAATCTTATCCAACTTTGTAGTCATTGTAGGACCATTACAAATGGACGGAAAAATTTATATGCCAGAATCTGTAGCGGTTAGGAAACCGCTACAAATGAATAGCATTTTTTAAAAAAAATGAAAAGAGTCGTTTTAGATTATTTTATTAATTAACTAATAATTTCAATATAATATGATTTATATTAATGATAAAAATAATTGATATTAATATATAATATTTGATTATATATGGTTATTAGATAGGTGTATAAAAACACTACAAAAAAAACAATCATTAGTAGCGGTTAAAATGACATATTTATAGCAGTTTTAAGCACTACTGAAGCCATTAATAGTAGTTATACAAACCGCTACAAAACCCACCGTGGCAAGCTGTTTTGTAGCGGTTACGAAAACCCGCAACTACATATATTGTAACCACTACTGTATTTGTAGCGGTTTCAAATGACCGGCACCATCTAAGACAACGCTAACGTCTTGTTGGAGACATTAGTAGCTGTTCACCCACCGCTACAAATTGAAGTTGACCAGACTTGTAGCACTTAGATAATCGCGACTAATTATGAAAAAAAAAATTGTGTATGAAGGAGAGGAGGGAAACGCCGAAGAAATCGTGATCGTGAATGAAGGAGAAAGCAGCGGCTCATACGCCGCCATTTTGTGACAGATTTCCACGTTCCGTCGCAAAATACCCTATTTTTGCGACGGAACGTGGAGGTCCGTCTCAAATTTTCGGTGCCCTTCCATCGCAAAATTCTCTAAATTGCGACTGAATTTACTCTTCCGTCGCAAATGGCCTAAAATTTGCGATGAAAAAGTTTCCGTCGCAATTAAGTTGTTTTCTAGTAGTGCATCTCCTCTAAGTTCTCTCATCTTCAAGATCGCTCTCACACCTTGCTTATGCTCTTCTGATTGCAAATGAGGTAGAAGGGTTAGGGCTGGTGAGATATACTTGGTGGTGAGACCATTTTGCCCCTCAAGCAACTTATGCTTTCATCTCAGTCCCTTGTTTAGTACATACTAAAAACATTAATAATTTTTACAAATTAATATTTAATTATTTATTTGGATTTTCTTCCTCGGAAAGCTTATTTGGGAAATAAAATAATTCTCCTAAAATTTTCAGGCCAAATGGTAACCTCTAACTATTTTTCTTGAATTTCTTGACAAAACAGGCCTTTAATTCCAGAAAATAGTGTTAAAATTATCTGTAACTCTTTTTTTAAAACAAATTTCTCCATATAATTCTTTTTTTTTTTTCAAAATACCCATCTATAATTTTTTTCTTAATTATTTCCCTATTTACTTTCTTAAAATAAGCTTTTGACCAAATAATTTACTTGCTTTTTAAATTTTAGATAACATTCCAAAATCTTAAATAACCCTGATAAATATCTTCTTAATTTTTTGGGATGTTACAATACTAATCCGATTCTAGATGTAAAACCTAATTTGGGGGCGAATTTTGATCCTAAATGTAAAATTTTTATTTTATTTTATATCTTATATTTATCTATCACTCACACGCATAACGGGCAAAGGAGAGAGTTCAGTGTCCCCGGCCCGAATAAACTGAAATGTAAAAATGCTGAAGCATCTCAAGAAATTTAGCTGATGATAATGTAATATTTATTACTATGACCAGCAACTCCATTAAAGTAGTGGTCTGCGAAGTGCCAACTAGCTAGATGTCACACTCACATTATTAATTAATTACATCATCATCATCGTAATATTATTATTGTCATTATTATCCATCTCCAGCCCTAGAGGTTCGTACAGTTCAGAGACTTCAGACCACCATAGACAGATCAGAGTTGAAGTTTCCGTTAACCTTATCAAACTTGAAAACCAGAGGCTCTTTATCAGTAACAACCAAACGACGCCGTTCTTCACTATCAAGCTTCACTCCGATGTTTCGACATTCATCTTTACCTTGCTCACAGAACACGAGCTTATAGTGATGCTTTTCTGAATTATAGGTCTCGATAGAGAACGAGCCAGTAACATAGGTATCACCAAATTCCTGTGCACCACCAAGCATCACAGCCTCTCCTAAAGGAAGAGACTTTACGACGACCCAGTTTGGCGAATCGGTACAAATGTTTGGTGCTAAATACGCGAACTTTAAGCTCAAAGGCCATGAAGTTCTGATGAAAGTAGTTCTGTAAGGAGATGATATGGTGACAGCCCAGCCATTAGTGTACATAGCTGAAACCACAGCGAGTGAGCATAAATTTGTATCTCCATGCCTAATGGCAGCAGATATAATGGCTCCTCCTCCAATAGGAGCAGCGGGTGACAAGTAGTATTTGCCACCATTTCTCAATATTTCGCCGTCGGAGTCAAGCACCACCTCCGCTGAGATGGTGAAGGTGATGAAGAGAAGGAAGAAGAGGAAAGAAAGAAATGATGCAGAAGGCTTCATGGTTTGGTTGTGGTGTGCTGTGTTATATGTGGAAGATTAAGGTTTTTGGTTTTGGGTGTGAGTAAATGAGAATTTGGAGCATGTATTTATAGGCGTAACATGGGAATGAGATGAAGCTCAGTGTTTTGAGTCTCACATCGGAGAGCTCAAAAGTAAGAAGAGGAACTCATTATTTTTCATTCTCATTATCTTCCTTTTTTTTATAATCATTAGACTAATATTTGAATGGTTTAGATTTTATGTTTTATAAAATTATTATCAAAATTATGAATTAAAAAAATAAAAATAATTAAATAAATTTAAGTTGCTAAATTTTATATAAATAATATAATACTTATTAGTGTAAGAAAATAAAAATAAAATATGTGGGAAAATCACAGTATGGCCCCAAATAATAGAAAAAATATCAAAAAAGCATCAGTATATGATTTACTATCTAAAAACTCATAAGGTACTTCAATGATATAGATTTGAATTGTGAAATTACATATTTGCCCTCATTGACAATTCATAGTGTTACCATTGGCAAGTTCATTCTGTTGGCAAGTGTATGTGCCATATTAATAAATCATAGTGTTACTATTTGCAAGTGTGTGTACCATATTGACAAGTCATAGCGTTATCATTGATAAGTTTATATGTCAGATTGACAATAAGGACGTTGAACAGGTAATTTAATAATTCGGATCTATATCACTGGGTCCCTTTTAAAATTAGGCTCTCACTTTATATGTATGCTCATAACATTTAACGTTACGAGTCCCGCATCAATGAACTTCACAAAAAACATAGGTTTATAAATTTAAGAGGCTTTTCCTTTTTATAATTGGCTAGTCTCTTTTTTTTTTTTTTGTATCTCACCCGGTTCAGGTTCTGACTAATCCGGATTCAGGTTCTGCAGTGGCAAGAACGACCCTCCCAACAGTGGTAGCTCCATACAAGGTGGATTACAAGTACGTTACCGCAACTCGAACCCTAGACCTCTTAAGGGAATCTAGCGCCACATTCCGCTTGACCAACCACCTGTTGGTAATTGGCTAGTCTCTTTTAAAATTGGATTCTTCCCTTATACGTTGAGGGCAATACGCTTATAAATGATTGATTTGTTGTAGGGTTTTAGTCACGTGAAAAATGTCAGCCGGATAAGAATGCCACCTATATTATTATGTGACCACTTTATTGATGAACGATCCTTGTTGATTTATGTCATCATCAAGAGCTTCTTTCCATGTCCCTTTCCGGTACCAACACTAATTGGGGCATCTTTAATTTTGACATAAACTGATAAAAGGCTATGCGATGAAATAACATATATTTAGATTATTTATGATTTTCAATAAATTAAGCTTTTTAGATTTTTCAAACAATTTGAAATATCTAGATTACTCTCTCAGTATCTTATTATCTTTTGAATTTTAACTTAGGATTTAGATTGCAATTTGAATTTATACTACTTTTTATTATTTATTACTTTTAAGCTCTATAAATACCTTAGTCCATGATTTTTTAAGGATACCGTAGCATTGATTTAAGTGTGTATTTGGATTCCATTTTTGTAAGCTCAACGGATTTTTTAGAAAACAGACTTTTGCCTTAACTGATGATGTTTGGTTACTTTTTAGGTGATAATGCAAAATAGCAAAATACACGTGAAAAGTCAGTTTTGTAAACACAAATTAATTAAAGTGACTTTTATTACAAATATGTATTTTGTAAATTATTAAAATTGGTTTGAGCAAAAGAAAAATTATTAAAATTGGAATTAAAGTGAATTAGTATAATGTAATTTTTATTTAAATAGTAATTATGTACTACATAAATCATCAGTATCTCTATCACTTTGTTATCCCATATATATAGAAAGGAATTGAATCTTCAATTTATCGATATTGGATTTATAGAAGACATCAAGATCGAGCTGGAGATCATTGATTCGGATGCTTTTTTTAATTAATATGCTTTTCAATTATGAATTAATGTGATAGAGATGTAATTTTCTTGAATGAAAGATAGAAATATATAGCTTATATGTGGCAATGCATCTGGGGCTGATGTGGAAATGATTGAAAAAAGAAGCATCCCAATACAATTATTGATCTATAGATAAAACTAGCTGGTAATATAGGTACCCGTTTATTGGAGGCAATCATATCCGAAGTACTAACTACTCTAAATATGAACACTTCTCCAAATAGAAATTCAAATCTTGATTTGCCACGTTATCAATGACTAACTCATTTCCCTTTTTTTTTTTTTTTTTTTTTGAATAAGTAAAACAAGAGTTACCTCTTAGGTTGTGTCATATCAACACTACAAAACAAAAAGAGTGATACAACATTAACCAATCTTAGTCTAAGTTGACTAATTTAATCCGAACAAACAACTAGTGGAAATTATAATAAACTCAGCTCATTGTTCGTCTCTTGTGTCATTTTGGCTAAAAAATCTGCATATTTCAATATTTCATTGTTTGAATGAATTATTTCTATATCCCAATCAGAGAAAAAATCAACGATCTAATTTCAAAAATCTCAAAATTTTAAATAATTATGATAATGGACGTTTTGTTTTGTACAGTTTGGTTTTTACATTCATCAGTACTGCAGAAACCCTCCGCCACATCCATGCATATATAGACATACATATATATGTGTGATATATAATGTATTTTGTCTTTTACATGGCTGTCCCTTTCACTATTAATTTATATGAATACAAAAATGTGCCATTATTATTATTATCAGCCGCGTGAGTCCAATATGTTTCCCAATCACTTTCTTGTAAAACGAATTATAACCTTATAAATTGTCACAGATACATTTTTAAGGACTAAGAAATATTTAAATTTTCTAGAACAAAGAATCTTCAATTTATCAATATTGGATTTATCAAAGACGTCAAGATCGAGCGATGAGGGAGATTTTTTTTTATTTTTTTTGAAATTATTATGCTTTTCAATTATATATGAATTAATGTGGTGGAAATGCAATTTCCTTAATAAAAGATAGAAAGTGGGCCTTAAGTGATAATGCATCGGTGGCTTATGCGGAAATGGTTGGAAAAAGAGGCATCCCACTACAATTATTGATCCATCCGATAAAACTCGCACATATGGGCCCAAGTTTTTTTGACTTCATAGTAAGGATTTAATGTTTCTGTTTTTACTACAGAAACATTTTTTTTCTGCCTCACTCATATAAAAGTGAGTGGGTCCCACTAATATTTTTTCTCTCTTCTCTTTATAATGGGACCCACTCACTTTTATATGAGTGGGGCTGAAAAAAAATGTTTCTGCAGTAAAAGCAGAAACATCAAACCTTATAGTAAATACAAATAAGCTTTTACTAGCATTCGGCACTATATACTTTTTAGAAATATAAAAATATATATGAATATTTAATATGGGAGTAAAAATGACAATATAACCTAACAACGTCATATATGCATATATAAAAATAGTGTGTCCACCACAAAAAAAGAAACGGTGGTATGTTATATTCAATGGCCCTAACATTTTTTAAAATTATGGTTTTCCAAAAACTATTTTTTCTATCTTTTCAAAAGTTATTCTCTAAAAACTATTCTCTAAAATTAATTTTTATACTTTTTCTCAAAAACTTATTTTCTTTTTGGATAAAATAGGCAAGCCTAAGCTTGAAGAGTTAATATGGGGACCAAACCGTAAAGATTTAGCCCACAGTACATCAAACCAGAAATAAAGCTAAACATGACAAGATTGTTGGTCCTTCAGGACCATGTGAAAACACCCTCTAGGAATCGTTGGCAACAGAATCACTCCATCAGCAACCGCGACACTATGTCCTTCCTTGGCCCTATAATCTGCACAGGAGATGTGCTCTCTAGACGTGTGATGTAACTCAACGTTCCAGTCCTTGAAAAGCAGGTCTCTAGTCGCCCCGATAATGTCCCTTAGGGGATGATCAGAAGAGCAATCACGCATGAGAATGTTAATGGCATCAAGAGAATCAGAATAAAGAAGAATGCTCTGCAACCCCATTTGTTCTCCGAGCTGTAAACCGAGTAAAATAGCATGAATTTCTGCTTCAATAACCGTATGAAGGCCGAGCGATTTATAAAAACCCATCAACCATTGGTCTTGATCGTTCCTTATCACCCCTTCGCAAGCTGCATGGTGATGATACCGAATAGAACCATCAACATCAATACGAACCGCATGAGCTGGGGGGCGTCCAAGATTGCTCCTCCATTTTGTCCAGTTGGAAAATCTGATGATTAAGACGCTGGTTAGTATAAGTCACCATGAGGAGGTAATTACAAAGGTGCAGCATCTCCCTGGTATCCGTGTTTCATCCCTAAAAAAGAAAGTTACATCTGGATGTCCAAAGGATCCAGCAGCCAAGACTAAAAACCCGCGGCCAGGAGAAGTTTTGAAATCTTCCTTTTCCAGGGGCATGATTACTGTTCCAACTGAGCCAGACCTGCAAACTACCTGAAAAAAACTGAGAGAAATAGTTAGGTTTTAAGATTTGTTTCCACAAGTTCCTAGCACGCTCACAATCTCGGATTATATGAATCACACTCTCCTCATTGCTACAGTGAAAGGGACAGGTGTTCTCGATCGTGAGACCTCTTCTAGCTCTGAGAGAATTAGTGGCGAGCCTCTCAAGACCAACTTCCCACATAAAGAATTTAACTTTCTCAGGAACTTGCCATCTCCACATTTGAGCCCAGAAGTTACTAATGGTACCGCCTCCTCTTTCAGAGAGAAAATGATAAGCAGATTTAACAGAAAAGCATCCATCTTTCGCTACTCTCCAGGTAAATCAATTAGTGGAGTTATTGTTGGGAGGGTGCATTTTGATAATTAGATTCACAATTCCAGGCGGAAGAATTCCTTTCCATCTACTGGTGTCCCAACACCCATAGGCAATAACTGATCCCGCACGGACTCATCTTGATTAACAGTGGCTGGGTTTTAGACAAAGGTTATGATGGGCCGATCGAGAGGGAGCCAAAGGTCAGTCCAGAATTTGGTTCCCACCCCATTATTAATCTTTTTCCCCACTCCACTGATGAATTTATCCCAGACTTCAGTAATAGCTCTCCAAGCCGAGGAGGAATTCTTTTTCTTGGAAACCTTAGGTATAGGGGAATCACCACCATTATACTTAGACCAGAGGCATTTGACCCAAAGAGAATCTTTTTTCGTTAAAAGACTCCAACAGAGCTTCATAATGAAAGCTTTGTTCTGTCGGCGAAGGTTTTTAAAGCCCAAACCCCCCTGTTTCTTAGCTTGCGTAATCAGATCCCAAGCAATAAGATGCATTTTTTTCACGTCACCATCTTGAGACCAGAGGAAATTCCTAGAAATCTTTTCTAATTCAGTGATTGTGCAAATTGGAAGGAGAGTAGATTGCATACAGTAGCTGGGAAGAGATGAGAGCACAGATTTGATAAGAACAGAGCGACCTGCAGCAGTCAAATATTTACTTTTCCACATGGACAATTTTTTCCGAGCTCTCTGAACAATAAGGTAGTATATGGCTTTAGTAACTTTCTTATGGACAATCGGAACCCCCAAATATTTCCCAAGATCAGAAGTAAGTCCAATCCCAAGCAACTGGCTCAGCTCTAATGCTCTGTTAAAATTAACATTTTTTTAGCAGAACATTTTGGATTTATCCAGATTAATTCGATGCCCAGAAACCTCATAGAAACTTTGCATCACTTTACGTACTTCTTCCATTTGGTTACAGGAGGCCTCAGTGAAGAGAATGAGATCATCAGCAAAGAACAAGTGAGAGATATGAGGGTCACCTCTCTTGAAGGTGAAAGGCTTCCAGCGTTTGACTTCACATTCCGCTTTAATGAGCTGACCCAAGCGTTCCATACAAAGAACGAAAATATACGGGCTTAGAGGGTCTCCTTGTCTAACCTCCTGGAGGGGGTAAAGGTGGGGCTTTCATCACCATTCCAAAGGATGGACATAGAGGTGGTGGTGAGACAAGCCATAATAAGCTCAATAAGACTCGACTCCAACCTCAAACGTATGAGGGTATCTCTGATAAATCCCTAGTCAAGTCTGTCAAAAGCTTTCTCCATATTGATTTTGATAGCCACAAAACCCTTTTTCTTACCATTCATTCTCATTGAGTGGATAATTTCTTGGGCGATAAGGACATTGTCACAGCTGGAACGGTTAGCAATGAAGCTACATTGCTCATGGCTAATAAGGTGAGACATGACATCTTTAAATCGGTTCGCAAGGAGCTTAGTAATAATTTTGAAGCTCACATTACACAGGGATATAGGGCAAAAATATTTCAGCGAAGAAGGGTTATCAACCTTGGGAATGAGAACCACCTTGGATTGATTTATGCAGTACATGTTTAAGGGGTTACTAAAGCATTCTTCGATGAAGTCACATATTTTATCACCCACCACATCCCATTGGGTCTGAAAAAAGTGGGCTTGAAGACCATCAGGATCCGGAGCTTTAAAGGCTCCCATAGCAAAAGTTGCATTCTTTATCTCAATTCTGCTGACTTTTTTAGAAAGAGCGCGTAACTGAATAGCATCCATAGCAGGAAAATTAGAGAACCACCCCACAGGGTTAATGACATTAGCATCCTGAGTGTAGAGATTTTGAAAAAAGTCATGGGCCATCATTTTCGCTGTTTCATGGTCTTCAATCCAGTCCCCCTATCATTCATAATGGCCCCAATTTGCTGCTTTTTCCTTTTAATAATAGTGGAGGCATGAAAGAACCTAGTATTTCTGTCGCCCCTGAAGCCATTTACTCTTGGATTTCTGGAACCAAGTAATTTCTTCCTGGGTTGAAACTTTATGATATTCATGCCATAATTTTTTCTCAAGCCTAAAGAGCCCAGTTTGCAAGTTCATATTTCTACTCCTATCAATTCCCTCTAAACGACGGATCAACTTCTTCTTCTTGCTAGTGAAATTGCCCATATGACTTCCATTCCATTCCGAAGCAGAAGTACGAAAGTTTTGTAAACCATCAAGCCAATTTTTCCCTTGCCAAGCTCCCGCGGTGATGTCCTTGAAATCATCCTCAAGCGTCCATGAAACCTGATAAGAAAAGGTTTTCTGGAAGCTATTTCTTTGGGAAGAGGGATTAGAGTTCACGACCACAATCCTATGATCAGACTTGAATTTCAGCTCATGCCGGGTGGAAGAGTTAGGAAAACAATTAAGCCAGCTAAGGTTGGTGAACACCCAATCCAATCTTTCTTTTAGGCCTTGCCTTTCCCAAGTAAATTTCTCACCAAGGGCCCTAGTTTCTAAGAGATCGGTGTCATCAACACATTCTCTGAATTGTTGCATTGAGGCCCAGGAAGGCTCAGCCCCTCCAAGCTTGTCATCCGGGGACAAAAAAGTGTTGAAGTCACCCAGGACTAACCAGGGAAGGGTAGAGTTAGTAGCAAGAAATCGGAGGGAGTTCCATAACGAGACGCGACCAAAAGAGTTAGGTTCGCCATAAACCACTGTCACAAGACTCAGAATATTATTAACGCGGTCGTTAACTTGACAATGGAGAATTTGAGTAGTAGAGGTCAGCTAAGAAATCTCATAAGCATCACTATTCCACAGGATCCAGATACCCCCAGAGAAACCATGAGACTCCACCCTGATCCAATGACTAAAACCAAGATTACGACAAACTTTATCAGCTCTATCTCCGCTAATACGAGGCTCCAAAAGACAGAGAATATTAATGCAATATTTATTAATAATATCTTTAATAATTAAAGGGAAGTTACGGCTATCGGCTCCCCTACAGTTCCATGATGCAATAATCATTAAAAAATAAACAAAAGATAGGGATGGGCATACTTACCTGGAGCGTGTGTCCCCTGTTGCTTGCTCCATCTCAAACTGAGTTTCAGGCACTAAGGATTCATTGTTGTCCATAAAGTCTGGTGATCCATCATCATTTAAATTTTCTCGTTCAGGTGGTAATGGATTTTTGGTGTCAAATGGCCAAGAATTATGCTCCATGGGTGAATTAGTATTGATTTGCGGCATATGTGAATTAGCAGGCACTCCAGAGGAATCAATATTTTCCTTATGTTGCAAATTACTAATATTCCCTTGGACTACACAATGAGATAGTTGCCCCCTATGTTTCAGAACAATAGCTTTTACCTGGCCCATAAGAGTGTTCGCCGCTGGTCCAGCTTCGTTGTGATTTTGAGCAACATGAGAACCATTAGCTGGCTGCATCTGAGCATCATTTAAGCTCAGGACCGTTGGATTAGGCCCAATTTCACTATTTGCATGAGCAATTAAAAGCCCCTCACCCTACTGTAATGGTGCGTCGTTATGGCCCAAGGAATTACTAGACAAATCCAACATATTATTTTTGTTTGGCCCAATTGGAGTCTTGGTCTCTCTTTGCTTGGGCTTGTATTGGAAATTAGACCTTTGACCAAGGTTTGCTCTAGATGTCTTTTTATGACCATGGGAATTGCCAGCTGGAGGTTTTCTTAATTCCTGCCCCATCATCCTCCTATCCGTTCTGACTTCGATAGAGTTCACCAAACCAGAGACTAATGGCTCACCTGCTCCGTCTGGAAGATCTGTGATCGTCGCGTATCAGGATTTCTGGCCGAAGGTCGTTGGTTTCGTTGCCTTGCTGCCAGAGGCCGAGGAGTACAGCTGGCCTTCCCTGGAGTCATTCTGTCTCGGTGGTCTAGATCTGTTGGGCCGTCGCATAACCATCCAAGGACCAAAGGGATCTTCTTCTTCAGTGGGTTACGCCGGAGATTTCACCGGTGGCTGGGTCATAGGTTGCTGCGATGAAGATGCGCCATCGTGGGGAACTGTAGCGTGATCTGTAGCGTGAGTTTTGTGGGGGCACTGTTCCTTTCAATGGCTGAATCGTCCACACGAAAAGCAAATCAAGTGAAGCTCTTCATACTCAACATTAAAAATTGATCCTGCAACTATTACTTTTGGAATCAATTTTTTCTGGAGATTTAACTCTACACAGAGCCTGACAAATTTTCCTCTTTCAACTTTTGGTGTGGAAGATTGGAAATCTTGAAGGATATTCATGTCCACCTTCAACGTTCATCCGATCATGTCCCCTAGTCTGGAGATGCAATGTTTGTTATAACAATGAATTGGCACATCCGGAATGCAGACCCAGGTTGCCACTCTACCCAAAGGATTCTGGTAAGGATTGAAATAGGGAGACCATCGTTGGATAAGAACACAGTGTTGCTTGATCACCCATGGACCATAATATAACACTTTACAGTAGTGTGCACGCCATAATTCTTGATCTTGAAAGCGCACAACAAAATAGTTGTTAGGAAGGTCAATGAGTTCAAAATTGGAAAATCCCCACATGTTTTCAGCAAATCCTTTAATACATAGAGATTAAATTTTAGACCGAGCACAGTTAAGATTAGGGCGTAATTCCATGGCTCACACCACTCATTATACTCTTCCTGTGTGTACAACGCCACGGGGTACAGTTCCATTAATTTTTTTCATTTCTTCTGATTCCTCTGGGATTTTCCAAGAGATTTCATTATCATCCGAGAAGAGATCATCTTCCTCCATAATGTGGTTACTATGTGCTACTCCATTGAATCCTAATAAAGAAGCACGATAAGATGGGAATTTAGGAGAAGCTTGCCCTTTCTTGCCTGTTACCTCTTCACTATCAGAGTTCTTGTTCTTCTCAATAGGAACCACAACTTCATTATCTGACATTGCATCATCCATAATGGCTTGCGGTGTTTCTTCTGTTTTTTCTTCTTTTTCCGGTCATCGTGACCCTCAGCCGGTGGACGATCCGGCGGGAGTTTGCGATGGCCAGAGTCAGTCATTGGAAGTTGATACACAGATCCCAATAGAGAGCGTTCAAGAGAGCTTTGTTAATATTGAGAATTATTTTCAAAAACTTATTTTCTAAAATTAATCCAAGCTCAATCTAAATATATATGATACTTCTCTCATAGGGATTTGAAGATAGGTTTGCCACTATGCGCTAGATTCAATTCTATTTAGTGGGACCCCATTTTTAATAAATATGATGATGCATGTTTTGTTTTATACCGTTTGGTTTTATCTTTTACATAAGTACTATAGGAACGCTTTGAGCGCGTTGAGTTATATCAATGTGTTATCTGAACATTATCTATCGTAAGCGGCCCAGTGGCCCATTGACTATTGACCCAGTTACTATCAGGCCCCGAATGGACAATAAGATTACAAATAATTTTTTATTTTGCTTATAGTAGTTTTGATCGTTGAAGGAAACTACTCCTTATCTGTCTCAATACAAGATTGACTTTTAATTTTCTTTTTTCTGAAAAAATTTATAAATGAAAACTAATTTCATCTCGTTATTTTAATAATATTTAACACATGTTTAAATCATGAGAAGTAATTGTCAAACACTTTTTTTATTCTAATTAGTAATTTACCCTTCAAGCATCCACTATCACAAGAAGTATTATAAAAGTTGGCATAGCTTGAAACATCATGCGTGTCAGAAAACTTGAAAAATGTTGGTATCATCATTATGTTTTGTCTTAAGGCCAGGTGAGGCATTATAAGTGTTTTGTAACTTGTTTGTCATGATTTTGTCTTGATGAGAAGCGTTGTATATTGTGATATATTTGTCTTGATTTGTGATAAGGCTCTTGAAACTTGTTTTGTCTTGGTGTAAAGTGTCATGAGTGTCTTGTAAATTGTTTTTCAGCTTTTGTGCCTATCAAACCCACGTAAGATACCCTTTGTGAGTCTATATAAAGAAGGGGTTTGTAAAAGTTCAGAGTTGGAGGACTACCAAATAAGTTTGTATGAAAGTTTGATAGTAAAAGTTCAATATATTTCTCATCATGAGTTCTCCCTAAAATATCTCTATTCTTGTAAAAACTTGAAGTATTATCTTATTTTTGTTTCTAAAGATTTAAATATGCTCTACACTTGCCTCATTTGAGGATTTTGTGCACAAAAAAGAATCTCACCATGATTTGTTAGAATTATAAGTTCAGTGTCTTTTCTCATAGTGAGTTATCTCTAAAATAACTCCATTCTCTTGAAAACTCAAAAGTAATATCTTTTGGTTTAGAGATTAAAACATGCTCTACACTTGCCTCCTTTTGAGGATTTTATGCATCAAAAAAATGGGTGGGAAGAGATTCAAACTGGTCCTTCAGTGCTAAGATTGTGTATGTTGTTGGAATTTTAATATTGTAACCGTCCATATTAATATTCCATTAATTTTATTAAGTGGCCCACATTAATTCCGGTTTTGTAACCGTCCATTAATTCAGTAACGGCCCAATCAATACGCAATAATTGCTAATTGATGCACATTAATGCCTTTCCCTTTTTTAACTCTGTGATGGCCAGAGGGGAATGGTGACGTGAAAATCTATTTGGTCCCCTGAACTTGCTCTGACCTTGAGACAAGCACACCATCTACAGATTCAGAGAGAAGGATCAGAAGGACTGAAACTCAGAGTTCGTCCCTGCTTGCTTCTGGAAACAAATCAATGGCGGGAGGTATTTGTGATCTCTATTTCATTTTTCCACATTGATCTAAATGTTAATCTGTGTTTAAGGTGTTTAGATCGCTTAGTTTTCTAACATTTGGTATCAGAGCTTCAGTTAATATGCCTCTGCCTTGATTTTCAGAAGTTTTCATGAAATCTGGATTTTCTGAAGAAAAAAAATTTCGGATTTGTTTGATTTAATCTGTTTTGGGTGATGTTTGCATCGATTTGATGATTATATCAAGAATATTGTGGTCTGGATCATTTTTCTGTGATTTTTGCGGTTAAAAACGCCTTTTTCTGATCATTTCGTGCGTCTAAAATTTCCTAGAAATTTCACTACTAAAAAAACTGTTTTTTGCGGCGGAAAAATTCCCTCGCAAAAAAGCTATTTTCCGTCGCAAAATTTGTTTGCGGCGGAAAAAGTTCCCTCGCAAAAAAGTTCCTCGCAAATAATTTTGCGACGGAAAAATTCCATTTTCCCTCGCAAATTCTGGATTTTGCGAGGGAAGAATTTTCCCTCGCAAATCCTAGAATTTGCGAGGGAAAATTTGTTCCCTCGCAAATCCTGGAATTTTGCGAGGGCAAACTTTTCCCTCGCAAATCCATGGATTTTGCGAGGGAAAAAATTTTCCCTCGCAAATTTTAATTTATTTTTTAAAAAAAAATAAAAAATCAGAAAATAATAAAATAATTACAAAAAAATATATTAAAAATTAAGAAATAAAAATATTTATATATATATCATAAAAATAAATTATAACAATCATAAGATTTTACATAACAAGAAAAACAAAATATTACAAATTATGTCACTACTACAAAAAAAGGGATACGACGTCCAATTTTTTGTACATTTAACGTCCTTTTTTTGGGGGACGCCTAGAAATTGATAAATTCCTGCAAAATAGCCCCCAACTTATCATTATAACAGCAAAATGAAATTAGTGAATTTAATGTGCAAAGTCAAGTCTATGATCTCATTTACTCACTTTTCTTTTTCATCCTTACGCACTCAGTTCAACTCAAATTTTCTGGTCACTTTGTCTAGTTATATGGTATCCTAAACATTTTAGATTGTAATAAATTTATTTACACCTATTAGCAATCCATGGATAAGTAAAAATTGGCACTATATTCAATCAAACGGATGATTTTCTCACCTACCACGGATCTCATACTACCCCAATTGCTATAGTAAAAATTGGCTAAAGTAAACCACATATGTAAGCATAGCATATAAAACCAACTTAACAATTACAACTCACATCAAAGACTCATAGACAAGCCTTCTATTATTGGAAGTGGATGGAAACCTTAAAACATATTAGAGGAATTAAGCATGTCATAACCATGATGTAATCCAAGTAAGATTTTCAATGAAATAGTTGAATAATATCTCTCCATGAATAAGTAACAAGTAAGTGGCATTGGTCAATTCAGATAACATTATGATGGTTTGAACCAGCAAGCATCTTCATCAATCTCCTCTAGTCAAAAAGTCATATTTCCAGACTTCAACGTATTGGTGCATACAACATTACACCTTCAAAATTGGAGGAAAAGGATTTTTCTTTCACTAATTCACATTTCCAAATCATGTAGACAAAACCAAATATCCTGCCATAAAATGGTGCGACATTCATTGGGGGACCAACACTAAGGTGAGGCAATCTAATAAAACTATAACAATTATATTACATTAATTGGTTCTCCTTTCCATCTTAAGATATTCTGAGCTTCAAGTTCTTAGCAATGTAATTTTCAGCTTTTCTCTATTGTTAACATCTCACTCCAAGTTTCCAGACTTGTGCCTCAAGTTCTATCCATAAGCAAATAACATATGTTGCTGATTTTAAAAATCCCAAGTAAGCTATTTTAAAAACCAAATCTCTGTTGCCAGTCAAGTTTTATTATTGCACCCCTCCTTGTGTTATTATTTCACTAAAGAGAAAAGAAGGAGACTAAACAACCACCAGAAATTTGTCCTGAAAGCTGTGTGAAGGCCCCCAATCAACTGCAACATGCTCAGAAGTAATTGTTTTAAATGCATTTACCTCATTTGTTAGCGCTATGGAGGAATCTGGATTTCTTTCACCAGACCCTTTGTTGCCGGCACCATATTGAGTATGTTTAAGTAGCTTTTTGTCCATTTGGCTTGTATACGACCGGGACATACCACTGTTGAAGATTCCCATTAGTCATTAGTCATTAGTCAATCAATTAGATAAGGGCAAAATATACTTACTTTCAAGTAGTATAAGATTGACACCTTTCTATGAGTAAATTTAACAGAACTCCCATGTGCCTTCCCCTTACTTCAAAATTCAAAAGAACATGATCTATTGACCACTAATATTCATCTTTTCCTCCATAGTTCAACCAAGAAGCAGAACTCTTGAACTACAATGCAATGATACTTCAAGAAAGTGCTTCTCCAAAAAACATGACAAGCTATGAAGAATAATGCAGTTGATGCATCACATATCTTCCATTTTCTATTATGACCACTACAAGCAGAACTCTCTAAACTAACGTTATTGATTACTGTAACATGGTAATGAAAATACCTTAGATGTTAAATTTATGGACTAAATCTACATATATAAGCACTTACCTACTTATTAAATTACAAGAACATGAATGCATTCTTCAAGCCAGTGTGAGTGTCAATAATGTTTTGATCTCAGAAAATAAATAGAAGCACAGAAATTTTCACCTCATGGGCGTTTTTCTCACAGGAATTCTATCTGCAAAGGCTTTAGAAATTGCTTCTTTTGGGCTAGACACCATCTAGGCCAAGCTTTGTTTTTAAATCATCTGGAAGGGCCTGTGCAATAGTTAGATACAGAGCATTGACAAAGGAAAAGGCATTAGCAGATGAGAAATAGTCGTACCATAACCTCATCTACAATCTTTTCCAATTGTATTTGCTCAATGTATGTACGAGCAATATAGGAACCTTCCATGCCAAGCTGCTGGGCTATGCATTTTACAGTTGAGCGATCTTTTCCTTGCACCTGTTTATAATATCATAACACATATCAGAGAGACAAGTAATTACAAACCAAATAATCCAAGAACAACAACAACAAGCCTTATTCTCCGAGAGGCGTTTATTTTAATTTCAACCAGATTTGAAAAAAAAAAATCAATAGCCGAAACTTGGAACTGAGAGGGGGAGAGGGATTGTTCTGCAAGCAGGCACATTGGTAAACAAATATTGACAAAAATTCAAAATCCACACAGAAAAGCATAGAAACAAGTAAACCGACAACGGAATCAACAACCTAAGGGTCAGACATGCTTCAAATTAGAAAAGAGGATCAAGGCGCTCACAAATGTTGCAGAACTTACCAGATATACAAATCGAGATTATTGAGCACTGGGAGTGGAGTGCCAAGAGCCTGAGCGAGAGACGGAGTGTCGAGAGCCTGAGCCTAAGGTGGAGAGTGGAGACGGAGTCCGGATCTACGGTGGAGAGCCGAGGGTGGAGAGCCGAGGGTGGAGAGCCTGAGTCGCCTGACCTTGAGACTCCGACAGAATTGAAGACGCAAGAAGATAAACCTAAGTCTGTGATTTTTTAAAAATGTAAAAAAAAAAATCCGAACTTTTGCGAGGGAAAACACTTTTTCCTCACAAAAGGAAGTACATTTGTGAGGGAAAATTATTTTCCCTCGCAAAAATTGCGAGGGAAAATTATTTTCCCTCGCAAAAATTGTGAGGGAAAATTATTTCCCTCGCAAATTAGGGGGAATTGGCAGAAAAAATGGGGGACAATTTCCCCCCATTTTGCGAGGGGACATTTTTTCCCTCGCAAAAATCACCATTTTGCGAGGGAAGTTGTTTTCCCTCGCAAAAGTGTCATTTTTGCGAGGGAAAAATAATTTCCCTCGCAAAAATTACCATTTCCCTCGCAAAAATTACCATTTTGCGAGGGAAACTTTTTTCCATCGCAAAATGTCAAAAATTTGCGAGGGAAAATTTTCCCTCGCAAATTCCGTCGCAAATATGACATTTTCTAGTAGTGTTTTTGGGTTTCCGGGTCGGGTCGGGTCCTGAACGGGGTAAGGGAGATGATCTACAGTGTTTTTGATTTCTGAATTAAAAAAACGCACGGTTGGTCTCAGCAGTTTTCGAACAGGGGACCAGTAGGTGCTTCAGTGCCTTATAGGCTGGGCTTGTGCCGGATGGGCCATGTGCTCACATGTGGTGAAATTTGAGCTGTTTATAACTATAAATGATTTATTTATTCAGTTGTAAAATTTCACATAATGGTAAAAGTGAGATTCGAACCTGAGACCATGCATGGGAGATGGCCAGTGTTTTGCCAGCAGCGCTGCTTGCTCCATGTGTTTAAGGTTTATCATTTAATAAATATGGACAGTTTTTAGGTGATAAGCAAAATTTTCAGAAACTCAAAAGTGGTCCAGAGGGGTTTTGAACACAGAACCTGAGTCCCTAGCATGCTTAAGGGCTGGTGTTCTGCCAGTTGTGCCATGCATTCATATTTGGTAAATTGTGAACTATTAATAAATATATAGGATTTATTATTCAGTTAGAAAAATTTCACAAAAAGCCAAAAGTGGGTTTTGAATTTTGAGATCTGTGGGACCCGGGGAAATAAGTGAAAGACGTTTTGCCATATGAATTGTAGGAATCATTATTAAGTTATGTTTTATTAATATCAAATGGCATTTGAATACTTTTTGGGTGGGGCCAGCCACATTGGATTCCATTATACTGTCAAAACATTGGATTCCATTATTTGTATGCTTTAATGGTTGGTTTTTTGCGTCAGGCCAAAAATTTTGATTGCAAAATTATTTCTTTTGTCATTCATTTAGCATCTGGTAGAAAACTTGTTATTCTATTTTGGATTGTTTTTATCACGTGTGCTTTGGGCTTTGAAAATTTAATCTACAGAAATGAATTGTGGGTTAAATAATTTGCCAATGGTTTGCTAAATTAAGATTATAATCTTCATAAACTTCTGTTTTATGTATTATGGGTTAAATAAATTTAATTGTTTAAATTGAGAAAAGTTAATTTTGGCAACTTATACAATTGTTCTGAGTTATTTAATTGTCTAAATATTTCGGAAAAATTAATTTCAGACAATTAAATATCTTTTTCAAATTGTTGAAGCCAACTTTGAGTTGAATTTTGTCAAAATTAATCCTTTAAACAATATTTGGATACATAAAACAGTGGGAGGATTTTCCTTTCAATTTGATTATAATCCCTCCATTAAGATGTGCATATATTGGATTTATTTTGAATTTTAAATGCACAAAATAGTGGGAGAATTTGTCTAAGATGATTATTTAATCACATTTATTTGATTAAATTGATCAATTAAATTCTCATTAAAGATTTGTGTAAATTTGGAATCTAAATGCACAAGATTAATTTTGGTGATTAATATTGTTAATATTAATTTAATCGAAGTGGGAGGATTTTATTTAGTACTTATGTTGATTAAATTAATTAATCAAAATTCCTATGGACATTATATGTGTGTATGGTATTTACATTGCATATATTTGATATTAGTGATTAGCATACATATTTGTTTAAGAAATAGCTACAACATCTTTATGCACAAATTGTATGCATATTTAATCACTTATATGTTATCCCATATCATAATTATGATTATATGTGCAATTAGTATATGTGATATTTTTGTGATGAGTATGTAGAATTGAGGAGCAATCAAAACATCCTCACTAGACACATACACTCTATGTTTGTTTTGATTAAACAAAATACATCACATAAAGATTTAAAGACATCAATTGTAATTAAAAATGTGGTTATAATTAATCTTTGCCCACAGGTAGATAATTATAATCATAGTTTTAATTAGAGTGGAATAGAATGGCATTATATTTTCTAAATTGCCCACAGGTATTAGAAGATATAACTGTATTCTAGTTTCATCAATTGAGAAAAACTCATGCTATGCTAAGGTCTTTACCCACAGTTAGACTTTAGTGATATGAATTTATAATGTATCTTTTCGGATTTTAAATATAAATCTGAAAATTTATTTAAATTTGGATTTCATGTGATTATTATATATATTCTGTTATTTGTATGAATTAATTATACATGCAATATTGAGTTGAATAATATGTAAAACATGAAAAACCAATTTTATTTTTAATATTGCTTATAGTTTGTTGCAATATTAATAATTAATGTTTAGTGATCTATATATTTTTGATCAATTAGAGAGTAGCCACAACATCTTTAATTAGTCAAAATTATATATTAAATTGTATGATCACATAAAAAACATTAGTTTTAATTAATCATATGTGATATAGTATATTTTCCCACAGGAATTTTTATTATATTTTTATGATTATTTGGGATATAATGTCAAATTATGTTCTTAATTTTCCCATAGGAATTAAGAATAAGGTAATAATTTGATAATTGTATCATAAAGTTATATATGGATCTAATTTAATTATAACTTTAGCCCATGAGCAAGTTGTATGTCAGTAGATTCATGGTTTTTTAAGCATGATTTACATTGGTAAAACATGATATAATTTATTAGTCTCACATTTTAGTTATAAGCATGTATGTTCAATACTATTCAGTCATACAGCCTATGAATTTCTCTGATATGAAATGTGTCATTCCCGAACTAAAGGGTGATAACTATAAAAATAAACTCACAACAATTAAAGGTGTGCGCGAGCACATCATACAGATGAGGGATATTGCAGCTCAACTGAAGTCACTTGAGGTTGACATGTCTAATTCTTCCTTGTACACTATATTCTGAACACTCTTCCACAGCCATATAGACCCTTTAGGATATCCTACAACACACATAAGGACAAATGGTCAATCAATGAACTTTTGATCATGTGTGCTCAGGAAGGGGAAAGGCTGAAAATGCAAATGGAAGAATTTCTTGAATATGACTTGTTTAGTGGGAGCGATCGATTCAGAAACCTTGTTTTTTGAAAAAGGATCATTTAAATAGTTAATCTTCCACTTCGAGTTTAAGATTGGTTGTTAACAATATTCCTTCAGTTCAACTGAGTGTTGTACAACCAGTAATTCAAGAACCACAATCTGCTAATATTGATCTAGTAGATCAAGTTGTTAATGAGGAACAACAAGAAATTGTTGAACAACTAGTTGAAACAACATTAAGGGGATTTACTAGAATATCAGTGATATCTAGTGAATATATTGTGTGCAACTACAGGAATCTGACTATAATGTAGGAGCTGAAAATGATCCTAAAACGTTTTCACAAGCCATGAACTATAAAGAATCAAACTCATGGTGTGATGCTAAGAATGAGATGAATTTTGTGGCATCTAACTGAGTGCGGGATCTTGTTGAGTTGCTCGATGGTGTAAAAACCATTGGATTTTAAATGGGTCTTCAAAACAAAGAGAGACTCATTGGGAAATATTAATGAGATATAAGGCAAGACTCATTGCTAAAGGATTCATTCAAAGAGAAGGAATCGATTACAAGGAGACATTTTCTCCTGTATCTAAGAAAGATTCTCTTCGTATCATTTTAGCATTAGTTGCACATTTTGAACTAGAATTGCAACAAATGGATGTGAAAACAGTCTTTCTCAATGGAGATTTAGAGGAAGAGGTTTGTATAAAACAAACCAGAAGGATTTTCCTCTAATAATGGTGAGCATTTGGTGTGCAAGCTCAAGAAATCTATATATGGATTGAAACAAGCTTCCCGTCAACGGTATTTAAAATTTCATGATGTTATCTCCTCATTTGGTTTTGTAGAGAACATTGTGGATGAATGTATATATACCAGAAGGTTAGTGGGAGCAAGATTTGTTTTCTTATTCTATATGTGGATGATATTTTACTTGCAACAAATGGTAATAGTTTACTATATGAGGTGAAACAATTCCTTTCTAAAAATTTTGACATGAAGGATATGGGAAATGCATCTTATGTCATTGGCATTAAGATACATAGAGACAGACGTCGATGTATTTTAGGTTTGTCTCAAGAGACCTATATCAACAAAATTTTGAAAAGATTTTGGATGAGGAATTGTTCACCAAGTGTAGCTCCCATTGTGAAAGGTGACAGGTTTGATTTAAACCAATGTCCAAAGAATGATTTTAAGAGGGAACAAATGAAAAACATTCCTTATGCTTCGGTTGTAGGAAGCATTATGTATGCTCAGGTCTGTACAAAACCTGACATTACATTTGCAGTTGAGATGTTAGGGAAATATCGAGTAATCCAGAATGAACCAGGAAAGCTGCGTAGAAAGTATTGAGATACTTTCAAGGGACTTAAGATTACATGCTTAAATACAAACGAACTCATATGGAAGAGACTGGCTGCATACTTAAGAAAATTTACATCAGGATAAATATTTATGCTAGTCAGTGGAGTTATTTCATCGAGTAGTAAGAAGCAGTCTTTAATTACTACTTCCATAACGGAAGCTGAGTTCATATCTTTTTGAGACTCCTTCACATGGTGTGTAGATGAAGAGTTTCATTTAAGGGCTTAATATTTAGGCCATTGAGGTTATATTGTAACAATTCGATTCTTTGTTTTTATGGCTAAGAACAACTAAAGTAATAGTCGAATTAAGCACATCGACATTAAGTATCTAGCCATAAAAGAGTGTGTTAAAGATAAAGCAGTGGTTATTGAACACATAAGCACTGAGTTGATGATTAATGATCCTTTAACTAAAGGCATGCCTACATTGAAATTTCAGGATCATATAAAAATTGGGACTTGGTTCCCGTATGTGATTTTCGTTGTAAGAACGATGTTATTTATGAAACTCTATTTGTGATATTTTTTCATTTCAGTTTTGTGCACATATTCATTTGGAGAAATATCATTAAAGTTTGGACCTAGAATAAACGTAGGGTTTATTCATTAAGTTACTTGGGCTTGGGAAACATGATGCACTGTGATACATAGAAGATATTACTCGCTTTAAGAGGACCTATCGCTATGATCCATGCATTTTGTTTCTCAGAGGCATATACTGAGTATGTGGACCAAGTGGGAGAATGTTGGAATTTTAATATTGTAACCGTCCATATTAATATTCCATTAATTCTATTAAGTGGCCCACATTAATTCCGGTTTTGTAACTGTCCATTAATTCAGTAACGGCCCAATCAATACGCAATAATTGCTAATTGATGCACATTAATGCCTTTCCCTTTTTTAACTCTGTGATGGCCAGAGGGGAATGGTGACGTGAAAATCTGTTTGGTCCCCTGAACCTGCTCTGACCTTGAGACAAGCACACCATCTGCAGATTCAGAGAGAAGGATCAGAAGGACTGAAACTCGGAGTTCGTCCCTACTTGCTTCTGGAAACAAATCAATGGCAGGAGGTATTTGTGATCTCTATTTCATTTTTCCGCATTGATCTAAATGTTAATCTGTGTTTAACATGTTTAGATCGCTTAGTTTTCTAACATATGTATGCTCGAATCCCTCTTCTTCTTACTCTATTATGTGATTTGATGTTGTGTATGTATTTTTCCCTTTGTTCTTGTTTTCTACTTTGGTTCATATGTGTGTTCAGGACCCCAATCCTCCTCCTTCTTTTTTACAGTGATATATGGAGAAAAGGATTGAAATTCATTTGTTTCTCTATTGTGACTGGAAAAGTATAATTTGTGGGTAGTTACAAATCGGAGTGTTGTTTTAGGAGTTAATTTTGAATGACCATATATAAGGTGTTTATAAAACCTTGTAAAACTATTTGGATATGATGTGTGGTTGATGATTGATGAGTTATGGTGTTGACTTATGTGTTAGATTTGAGGTGCACATAAAGTATTTGATAAAATGCATCAAGAGAGAGAGAGGAGAAAAGACTGGTGGAAACATGCAAGAGATTTGGGACTGAAGTATAATGCAACTGTTTGAGTGTTGATGATTGTTTAAAAAGAGGAATGAGATGTTTTTCTTTTATGCTTTAGTGGATCATTGTTGAACTTGCTATGGGTTATGATGATATATTAGACTATTAGTTATGAAATTCAAAGTTTTATCCTGCGTGAGGAAGTTTGAAAAAGGCATACATATGTGCATATACATATATGTATTATTATTTATATTTATGGAATTGACATGAGCTTAGAATGGTGGATGTGCCTATTGGGTCATTGAAAATTATTACTAAACAATTTAAAGTTGGGTTGATGCTTGAACATTGGTGATCATAATAATAGGATGGGCATTGCTAAATAACTAGTAACACTCATTTTATTAAATGGGTTCTTTGAATTTTTATAAAGGTTGTGAAAGGGGAATTATAATAGTTTTGTTTTGGGCATTAGGACATATAAGGAGTGGACCCCACATGAAAGTTGTTAGTAAAGTGAATTGTAGGTAGAATTTAGCAATTTAGCAGGTGAGTAAATAACATCTCATTATAATTTTTATAAATGATATTGTTACTATACTTGCCATATTTTTATGTTAATTACCATATGTATAAATATGATTTTGCAAATGAAAGTTTATCGGATTTGTTTCATTTTCTTTTTATTGATAATCTTATTCATTGTTATTTATCCTTCTCTAATTATATTGCTTAATAACATAATTTATGTTTATGCACTGAAATAGTAAGGAAACTTTGGAGATATCTTTTATAAGTTTTCATGTTGAAATGGTCTTAAGATCTGAAGTGTTGTGCGTGAGTTATTGATGTTGGAAAAGAATTTTGTCGACATATTGAATTAATTGAAGGAAAGGTTTGAAATATTATTTGTGAACTTTCATGCTGGGGCATTTTATTATGTTGTATTTGTTACGAGTTATCATGTTATTGAAAGAAAAACTTTTCGCTGCTTTGATAAATTGGCCCTAAGCATGATTGAAAACATTTTTTAGAGGACTAAATGCACAATCCTGGTTACTAACTATAGTACTGTTACTCCTTGGTGCACCATGGTTAACCTCGAGCTCGCTTGACATTCGTGAGCACCTAACTCACACTTGATATTCGTGGGATTTGTTCTCATGCTTGTTATTCGTGGGTTTCATACATGCGCTTGTTTTTGTGGCTTCCAGCCGCGTTTGATTACTTACCCTCGTGGATTGTGTGTCCACGCTTGTTTCGTGGCCTGTGCTTGGTTAGTTACCCTCATAGACTATGTGTCCACGCTTGTTACTTGTTCTATTTAAATCCTCATTTATAATGGGTTTTCCATATTAGTTGATACTTGGTTTCATCAATGAGTTATTTGTTTGCGTAGTATTTTATTTAATTAATAACCTTTTATAAAGTTTCATTGACGTTTATGATTTTATAATTGGAAGTTGAATATAATTGTCGATCATCTCGTTATTATAGACTTTTAGTTGCTTAATTTATCCCTCCAGTATTTTATTTACTTCTACTAATGGGATGTTATTCACCGGAAAATTATTTTGGTCTCAGATAGAACTATCGACCTTGCACCTCTGGCTAAACAGTGAAGACCCTCACTGTTACGTTGATCAAAGCTTGTAGAGATATTTTGAAAGAGTGGCTGATTGTTGTAAATATAAGTTTAAATTTATGTATTTATTTATAAAGTTTAGATGTCCCACTTAATTTATAGGTAGGATCTCTGTCTTCCCTTCTAATTTGGATTATATGTATATCTTATAGTGGAGCATAGCTTTTAATGCTATTATGAAAAGTCGGGTCATTGTAGAATTTTTGGGAAGTCTGATTTATAGGGGAGACTTTGCGCAAAATTTCTATAAGAGACTTAATATTTTGATTATATGAGTTATTTTATTATATATGGATTTAAAATGGTTTAAGCATGCTTAAGATTATTCTTCTAGTTATGATTTTGTTAATGGTGTTATGAGTGTTATTTAATATCCATATATAAGTTTAAGGCTTAAGGAATATGAATCCGCTTATATTTTGTGCCATTCACCCCTTAATTTTCAAAGCGTGACGCAATGCTTGTATGGAGGGAAAGTGGGATGACGAAAAAGGAAGAAAAACTCAAAAAATATAATAAATAATTTTTCTTTTAATTTTTGGGAGTTTCTTCCCTATTATTATTTACATCCTAATTTTTTCTCTATCCTTACATATAATATAAACTAAGTAAATTTGTTGTTGGAGAAAAAGGGAAAATGACACCAAGTTCCCAAAAAAATATATTATAAAAGTTTTATAACTTATTAATGGTAGCTTTTTCACTTATCATTGACAAACTATAAGACTTTTCTAATACTCCCTCCGGTCCTAATTGTAAGACAACATTTGGGGGTTCATTTTGGTTCTAATTTTAGGACAACATTCTAATTTTTTGTCAATTTCTTCATAAACTACCCTTAATGATACTTTCTCAATAATAATTTAAAGATTAAGGAATGTGATGAATATAACATCCCAATTTTCAAGCGGAATTTTTTTTTTTTCAATCAGAGTAGAGCAATGGAGCGAAAGAGTAACTGATTCATAACAAACTTCAACCATAGTGTAACATTGTAATGATTACAGTAATCCTAGGGTTCGGAAAATAAATAACAGAAAGCGGTAAAGATAACTTCGGCCGCAAGCCTACTCCTGCTGCTTGCCTCGATCTCCGATCCGTGGTCCTCCGGACCCTGAAGCTATAGCTGAGATTCAATTTACCACATTGAATCTCAGGTAACGGTTAACCTCATGCCCAAACAATACAGTATACAGACAACATATATTCTAGACAATACAACAGCTGCACTATTCACCAGTGCCACGATACCACTCGTGTCCTCAGCGCTAGGAAAACATAACGGCATTACTATGACTATAACCCGTGTAAAACTGTTTGTATAACGGTCTACGAACGTATCTATCACATATATGCATTTAAGCAGCACAAGATTAGTATTACAGTACGCGTCCGTACCTTCGTTGACGGCGTAGGTACTTCTGACAGAAATCGTACTTTTACGGAAAACTACGAAACGTCCAACAGCGGCACGTCGGGCAGCGTAACGGCAGCAGATCAGAGTTTCTGATGTCCTATAAGAGTAATATCACTTTTATTAGTGATTTGACATTATAACTGGTATTTTAGGTAAAAATTACCATTTTGCCCCTATACCCCTAATTGGCGGAATTTCGCCAGCACTTCGTTACTTTGGCTCCGATTTTCCAAAATTTTGCCAGAACTTCGACCCAATCATAATTTTCGAAATTCTAGACTAAAATAGCCCTATCATATGATATCTAATCATATTTGAAAGATTCAATACTAATCTAACATTAATACTCTAACTATTGAAAGAACTACGAAAGCTTAAAGCTCGGTACCGAAAAACTTACCCAGAGCTTCGCTGTTTTTTTTCCCCAGAGCTTCTCTCTCTAAACCTCTCTCTAGATTTCGGATTTCACAAGGAAATGGTGTGAAAAACCAAAGGGAGGGGGTATTTATAGGAAAAGAGAAAAACGTGTCGGTTCTGAAACGAATTTCCGGAATCATCAAACTCTGGACAAAAATTCACTGATTCCAAATATGTCCAGATAATTTCAAACTCATCTCCAGATGTTGAGTTAGAATTTATTTCCTTCAATCCTAAAATGTGCCTATCTACATTTTTCCCTATTTCGTCTTATTAGGAAAATGCTCTATCGGCTTCGGAATGAACTTCCGGAAAAGTCTACTTGAAGATAAAAATACATTGATCAATATTTTACCTTGACTTTGGAAAACCTATTCCTGGTTCTCTAGATAGGATCCGTTTCCTATTTATTTTTTACTATTCACTTTAATTAATTATATATTAAAATAATACAAGTTGTAACAAAAATCTTGATATTTTCTCTTCATTCTTATCTTCATTTTTTCACAATAATTCGGCTGGACCTTAAATATTATTATTTAATATTTATTTTTTAATTAATTAATTAATTATATATTTCAATTTTCTTAAAAATTTCACAAAATTCCCTTATTGGTCCATTCTTGTATTTAAGCTCAAAAATACCTAATCTCACTTATTTTTCTCAATATTCTTCAATTAATTAGCAAATATATTTTTACTAATTTTTAGCCATTAATCACTAATTTTAGAGTTTTACACAATTATTCTTGAATTTCCTTTGCTTATGCTTAAGTAATTAGCCAATAATTACTTAATTACTTTCTTATCAATAGTTGATAATTTTCTTAATTAGAATGACTCATTACCTCATAACTTTTGCACTGACAACTTTGCTTCCATGTCTTCTGCATTATTTTAGAATTTACGAGGGTATTTTGATCATTTCAATACTTTTTGAACATTCTTTCACAATTTTTCCCAAGTTTATACTTTATTAAATTACCACAATTAGAGATAATATACTCCCCCAATTTTAATAATTATTTTACTGCCTTTTAGGATTTTTCACAATTTTCCTAAGTTAATTACACATTCTAGGGGTATTTTCGTCATTTTGGCACTTTGGCACTTAAATTCTCTAATTTCTTACAGAATTCAATCTAGAAAGATAGACTATATTTACACAAGTCTTACGATCATAAATTCACCTATCAGAAATAGCCAATTTATTTATAATATTCCAGACAGTAAATATTCGGGTATTACAATGAATATAAATTATGATGCAAACAAACAGTCGTATCTTCTTGGTCAGACAAAATTAAAATTGATTGATTCTACCTTAAAATTTAACAACATTCAAATTTTACCCCTATTTAGTATACATTACATTTTATAAGAATAAAGTATGTATAATAATAAATAAATGGTAAAATTATACTACCTCCGGTCCTAATTATAGAAATACTTTTGTAGTGTAATTTGCACTACAAAAGTGTTCCTATAATTAGGACCGGAGGGAGTAGGATATAAACAACTTTTCTTTTCTTCCTTGTAAGTTATATATAGACCGAAGGAGTATTCATTATTAATTTTTTTAATTTACAATCACTCCATGTTGCTAAGTCAAGTGTTTTGTTATCATCAGCAACTTCTTCTTTTATCAATATTAATGAAATAAACAAAGAGGGAAAAAATAATATGGGGATGACACGCGTTATTTGGAGCCAGCCGCGAAACTCGGGTTGGTAAGGTGGTGGGGTGCTGCGATGAAAGGAGCCACTTTGTGGCATCCACATACATCGTGTCAACTAAAGGCATTTTAGGAAAATATAGATAATTAACTAATTTAACTTATTTCATTAATCTCTCCAAATTCTGATATTTATGTCCTACAATTAGATACCAGAAGGAGTATTATTTTTCTTGATTAGAATGTTGGTGTCATTTTCCAAAAGAAGGGAAAACTAATGTGGAGGTCACTATAGTTTTCCTCAATTTCGAATAAGGTCCTTAGACTTTTTTCCCTGTTTACTGTATCCTTTTAAGTTTGCGCACTTGGATCTGTTAGCTCCTGCTATTAAAAAGATACTAACGGTGTTAATAGTTCCGTTAGATATAGCTGATGTGGCAAGAACTTTATTGACCGGCGCTTTTAAGCTCAGTCAAGCTCCATGTTTGCAAAGTCAGCAAAATTCTCGCCACATCAGCATATTTTAATGGAGCTATTAACACCTTTATGTTATGGATATATGTGGATGCCCATTTCAAATAGATTGATATGAAGCACATGATGGCCGCCCATTAGCCCACAATTGGGAAAGCAAATCGCAGGGTTAGTGAGCTGGATGTATATCTTCTTTGTATTCATTAAATGCCTACGGTTTTGCATTTGGGCATCTATTTGCATTGTAAGCAATAAATGAGCTATGTGCTTCCTTTGGCTATAAATAGCCATACCCCCACAACACTCATTTTGACCAAGATTTGTATAAGAGATGTAAATGAATCTTGCTCTCATATTTTCTCTCTAGATTCTGCATATTTTTACGTTGTTGTTATTTTAATTTCATAACACGTTATCAGCACGATTGTTTTAACAACGGTATTATTTTCTCATCATCTTTTCAATAATTTCATTAGATGTTCATCTTATCTATCCGGGATGATCTTAACCACAATATGGAATTAGAGATATATTTTTAATTTTTACCGAATGTTTTAAACATCGGGTTCCATGGTTAAGATTGGAGATAATTATTATTCCTTTTTTTAATTATGTTGTTATTTCTAATTTATATTGGTTACAGTGTTTTATTTGTTTCTCGCATTATCATATTCTTCTCCTACTGATGAACTAAGTTCTGGTGTGGATTACCCCTGTTCTTAGTTCATTTCTTTTACTAAGTCCTGGTGTGGATTACCCCCGTTCTTAGTTTATTTCTTTTACTAAGTGCCGGAAGACACAATTAAAGAAGGGAATCGGGCATCCAATCAAAATAAAGCGGATCCATGATTCTTCTACGCCGCCATTTGCATGCGAGATCCGAAAGTTGAATATTTGACATAAAAGACCCACTTGTTCTTTGGAACAATTTGAAAGAAAGATATGACCACCGAAGATGGCCATCCTCCCAAAAGCTCGTTATAGCTGGATACATCTGCGTTTGCAAGATTTTAAGACTGTAGCGAGTATAACTCAACAATGTTCGAATTACTTCCCGATTAAAATTATGTGGGGAAAATGTTACGATGAAGATATGCTAGAAAAACTTTCTCCACATTTCATGCATCTAACTTGCTCTGCGCGCAATATCGTGAGAAAGGTTTCAAGAAATATGCAGAATTAATTTCTTGTCTACTTGTAGCTGAACAGAATAATGAGCTTTTATTGAAAAATCATGAATCTCGTCCAACAGGCTCAACTCCATTCCCAGAAGCGAATGCAGTAACTAATGAATCTTTTAGAGGCCGAGGACGTGGACGTGGACGTAAAGGCGGCTACAGCCCGTGGGCGTGGCCGTGGACGTGGCCGTGGTCCAAATTGTGGTGGATCAAATTCTCGCCCAAAGTGGGGAAAAATTGAAAAGAACCCCAGAAGGGAAACCGATGGGAATAATAGACATGCTGAAAATACATGCTATCGTTGTGGTGGCAAAGGTCATTGGTCACGTACCTGTCGTACGCCAAGACACTTGGTTGACCTTTACCAAGAATCATTGAAGAGTAATGGTAAAGGACCAAAGGTTGAAGTAAATCATGTTGAAAATGCTGAGAATTCTGAGCATGAAGATGTTGATATTGCTCATTTAGATGTCACTGATTTCTTAGTATAAATTATCTTTTCATATTTAGAACTATCATGTTTTAGTATGTTGAAACTTTCTTCTATCATATGTATTTCTTTTAATTATGTTTTTATTTGTTTTCATGTATCTTTCAATAGAGAATGAATCTTGTTGGCATCAATCCTGAAGATTTGTGTCTCGTTGATAGCGCAACAACGCACACCATACTAAAAAATGATAAATATTTTTCTTCCTTGGTAATGCAAGAAGCCAATGTTCAGACTATATCGGTAGTATAAATTTGATTGAAGGCTCAGGAAGAGCTAATATTTTGTTACTGAAGGAACAAAATTATGCATTGATAATGCATTTTATTCTACCAAGTCTAAGAGAAACTTATTGAGTTTCAAAGATATCCGAGAAATGGATATCATATAGAAACAACAACTAAAAATGATCGGGAATGTCTTACTATCACAAATATAGTTTTGGTAGAAAATGCGTATTGGAAAGTTTTCTGCCTTTTCTTCTGGTTTGTATTATACATTTATAAGCACAATTGAAACACATGCTACTGTAAACCAGAAGTTTACCAATACATACCAGAAATTTTCCAATGTAAACCAGAAGTTTACTAATGAATTTAATGTTTGGCATGACCGGTTAGGCCATCCAGGGTCAACTATGATGCGACAAATAATTGAGAATTCATGTGGACATACCTTGAAGTGTAAGCAAATACCACAATCCCATGATTTCTCATGTGGTGCATGTTCTAAGGGAAAGTTAATTACTCGGCCCTCACCGAGCAAAGTAGAAAGTGAGTCTCTCACATTTCTAGAACGGATACAGGGAGATATTTGTGGACCAATACATCCACCATGCGGACCATTTAGATACTATATGGTTTTAATTGACGCATCAACCAAATGGTCGCATGTTTGCTTATTATCTTCTCGCAACCGCACATTACCACGATTATCCTATCAAGAAAATACATCTTGATAATCTTTGGTGAATTTACTTCACAGGCTTTTAATGAATATTGTATGTCCCTTGGAATTGATGTTGAACATCCTGTAGCTCATGTTCATACACAAAATGGACTAGCAGAATCATTGATTAAACGATTGCAACTTATTGCAAAACCTTTACTTATGAGATCTAATCTCCCAATTTCTGCTTGGGGCCATGCCATTTTGCATGCAGCAATGTTAATTCGCATCAGGCCAACTAGTTACTTAAAGGTTTCCCCACTTACAAATGTTTTTGGTCAAGAACCTAATATTTCCCATATAAGAATTTTTGGGTGTGCAGTATATGTGCCAATAGCACCACCTCAACGCACTAACATGGGTCCACAAAGAAGAATGGGAATATATGTTGGGTATGAATCTCCTTCAATCATAAAATATTTAGAACCATCTACAGAGATTTATTTACGGCACGATTTGCCGATTGTCATTTTGACGAATCAGTTTTCCCAACATTAGGGGAGAAAATAAGCGATCGGGTAAAGAGATTAGGCGGGATGAATTATCATTGGCTCATTTTGATCCTCGTACAAAACAATGTGAACTGGAAGTTCAAAAGATAATTCATTTACTGAATTTAGCTAATCGAATGCCGAAGCATTCAGCGACCCAAAGAAAGTGACAAAGTCACATGTCCCATTTGCTAATGCTCCTATTCGAATTGATGTCCCCGATGGACAACCTAGTATAAATGAATCTAAAGCACGCTGAGCGTGGCGAGCCCATCGGTTCCAAAGATAAAAATCCTCGAAAGAGAAAAGGAGCTAAAAATATAGATGGTCAAGTCGAGGATAATCAAGAAAAGTTAATAGCTCTAGAAGAGCCATCTTCTGGAGAGTTATTATCTCCAGTAGAGATATCTCCAGAAGAAAATGTTGTAGTCCCAGAAGAGACCCAGGTACCTGAAATATGTGAAAATGATGAGATCTCAATAAATTATGTTATGAATGGTATCCGATGGGACCGAATTGAAGTCAACGTTGACGACAATTTTGCTTATCACATAGCATGTGATGTAATGAATGATGATGAGGATCATGAGCCAAAATCCATTAGCCAGTGCCAACAACGAAAGGATTGGCCCTTATGGAAGAATGCTATTAATGCGAATTACAATCACTGGCAAAACGAAAAGTATTTGGACCTGTAGTCCATACACCTGAAGATGTAAGGCCAGTTGGATACAAATGGGTTTTTGTAAGAAAAAGAAATGAAAAGGGTGAAATTACAAGATATAAGGCATGTCTTGTAGCCCAAGGTTTTACACAAAGACCTGGCATTGATTTTGAAGAAACGTATTCACTAGTAGTGGATGCAACTACTTTTCGTTATTTGATTAGCTTAGCAGTAAATGAAAGACTTAATTTACATTTGATGGATGTTGTGACTGCCTATTTGTATGGCCCACTTGACAATGACATTTATATGAAAGTCCTGAAGGACTCAAGGTGCCAGAAGCATCTTCTCGAGAACAATACTCGATTAAATTAAATAAGTCTCTGTATGGCTTGAAACAATCAGGGCGCATGTGGTATAATTGTCTCAAGGAATATTTGTTGAAAGAAGGGTACAAAAATGACCCAATATGCCCATGCATTTTTATGAAAAGATCTAATAATGAATTTGCTATAATTGCTGTTTATGTTGATGATATCAACATCATTGGAACTCTGAAGAGCTTGAAAGGCAATTAATTGTCCGAAGAAAGAATTTGAAATGAAAGACTTGGGCGAAACGAAATTCTATCTTGGATTACAGATCGAGTACCTGAAGGATGGAATCTTTGTATATCAAGAAACTTATACAAAGAAGGTCCTAAAGCGATTTTATATGGATAAGTCACATCCATTATGTACTCCAATGATTGTAAGGTCTTTGCAAGTGGATAAAGATCCATTCCGACCTCGAGTAATTAATGACGAAGGTGAAGAAGAACTACTTGGTCCAGAAGTACCATACCTCAGTGCCATTGGAGCACTAATGTATCTTGCTAATCACACACGGCACGATATATCATTTGTTGTTAATTTGTTAGCAAGATATAGTTCTTCACCAACACGAAGGCATTGGAATGGAATAAAACACATTCTTCGTTACCTCAGAGGTACTATGGACATGGGATTATATTACTCACGTGTATCCAAGCATGAACTGATTGGTTATGCGAGATCTTTGGATTTTGTCGGATCCACATGATGGTAAATCACAAACAGGCTACCTGTTTACATGTGGAGGTGCAGCTATTTCATGGCGATCTATGAAGCAGACTATATCAGCTACATCATCTAACCATGCAGAAATTCTAGCAATGCATGAAGCAAGTCGAGAATGTGTGTGGTTGAGGTCAGTAATACACCATATACGAACAACTTGTCATTTATCTTCAGATAAAATGGTTCCAACAACTCTATATGAGGATAATGCTGCATGTATTGCCCAACTTAAGGATGGTTATATCAAGGGCGATAGAACGAAACATATTTCACCAAAATTCTTCTTCACTCGTGACCTTATAAAGGATGGTGAAATAAATATCCAAGAAATCGGTTCAAGTGAAAATCTAGCGATTTATTCACCAAGTCACTTCAGTACAATTTTTGAAAAGCTTGTCTATGGCATTGGTCTTCGAAGACTCAAAGATCTCAAGCGATGTTGTCAAGAGGGGGAGTCGATACACGCCGTACTCTTTTCCCTTATCTAGGTTTTATCCCACTGGGTTTTCTGGAAAGGTTTTTAATGAGGCGATTTGGAAAAGTGTATCAATGAATGATGTACTCTTTTCTTTAGCTAGGTTTTTATCCCACTTGGGTTTTCCTAGTTAAAGTTTTTAATGAGACACATTCATAATGGACATCCAAGGGGGAGTGTTATGGATATATGTGGATGCCCATTTCAAATAGATTGATATGAAGCACATGATGGCCGCCCATTAGCCCACAATTGGGAAAGCAAATCGCGGGGTTAGTGAAATGGATGTATATCTTCTTTGTATTCATTAAATGCCTACGGTTTTGCGCTGGGCATCTATTTGCATTGTAAGCAATAAATGAGCTATGTGCTTCCTTTGGCTATAAATAGCCATACCCCCACAACACTCATTTTGACCAAGATTTGTATAAGAGATGTAAATGAATCTTGCTCTCATATTTTCTCTCTAGATTCTGCATATTTTTACGTTGTTGTTATTTTAATTTCATAACACTTTAGTCTTTTTATAACTGCAGCACTGATGGATCTAAATGCATAAGCTAAACGGATCCAATAAAAAGAATAAAAATTTAGAGACTTGATTCAAAGCTGAGGAAAATTAGGGTTGAGTATGGAACCCATAATCTATGAGTTAACCTACAATCCAATGTAATTGAGCCATTTTGAACCCACCCAAAAAGACTTATAACGGGGCCGGTTAGAATCCGCTCATTTAAGACTTAAATGAGCGAACTATTGGCACACCTATGGGTTACCCATATTTGCCCGTTTAGTATTTTTTTTTAATTACCCATCTCATTCCGCATTTTGACACATGTTATCATGATATTTGTCTAAATTTATGTTGTTTTGTGTGCATTATGATTATTGAACTTTGAAGATTCAGATTTCAGAATTTAGAATGATAAATTTGAAGAATGCTTAATGCTTATGTATGTTTTTTTTCAAAAAATTAAAAAGGACAAATGTAAATGGATTACCTAAAATCCGGTTAACCTGCTCATTTATGTGTTAGTCTATTTACACTTAAATGGGTTAGGCACTAATATAGGGAAGCGGATTTCCTCAGAAGCAGAAGGCTCAGAATCCCTCAGAATCCAATCTGGGCCGTCCCAAAATGAATCCAACGGTTGGAGAGAGAGTTTTAAAATTTTTATATTTACTGCATGCGGAAGAAGGTAAATTTGTTGCCAAAGAAATACTGAAGGACCGTAAATTTACTCCGATTTCCGAACACCGCAACCAGAATTCCCTTGCTTTGCATCTCTTTGCTGCAAACGCCGTCCGAGTAACCTCTAAGCGTGTCGTTCCCAATCTCCGGCCCCTTAGGGTTTTACTCTCTGTCTCTCCCGTGTTAAACTTGGTTGAATGTTTCTCTGACTTGGTTGTTTAACATGAAAGCCCCGATTTTTGCAGACTGATGGAAGGAAATGAGAAATTGACTGATTACAAAGTTGGCACTCTGCCAACTGTTCTATACATACCCAACTTCATCACAGATAATGAGGAGAATTTTCTTCTCAATAATGTACAGCTTTCCTATTCTTATGCCCACTCTTCTTCTGATTCTCCTTTCAAGCTTTACGTTTTCTTTATTTTTTTCTTATTTTTGGTTCTTTCCAGATATATGGAGCTCCTCCGTCAAAGTGGAAGTCATTGAATAATAGAAGGCTTCAGAATTGGGGTATGCTTACTTTAGTATTCTACTATGTTTTCCCTTCAAATATGCAAGTATAGATTCAGGAATGACCATGTATAGGCTAGGGTGTAGGATAAACACTAAAGTACCAAAATCTGCATCTGGTCAAACAAATTAGACCCATTTTCGTTCAAATATCTAACAAATAATTGTCAAACATAACATGTGAGACAATTAAATTACTTGGTATGTATACACACACAGGTAAGGGATTGTTTGGCAAAATCACACTTTTTTTTTGGTAAAAAAAAAGTTTAGATGGGGTAAATACCGGTATCCCACCAAGGTCAAGGCATGCCTCCAGGCTCAAAGAGCGCTTACAGAGGTATTTACAAATTGCCCGCCAATAAGGCCCTCACATCGACCAGCAAGTATCGAACCTCCTCCCTTTTGGGTGAAAGCCGACGCCTTAACCAACTGTGCCACTCCTCATTGACGGCAAAATCACACCTTTATAATGGACCCAAACCCTTAAAAGTCTCAAATAAGTAACCACCCAGGCCTATTACCATTTAACAATTTTGGTATATGGTCTTCAGGGATTGAAATTTATTGGCACTCACCAGGTATGGGTTGTCCCTAAGCAGAATTACTTTGTTCTTTAAATTTATTCGAGGTTGGCGTAGACTGAGGCTCAGTACTTTCACTCCTATTAATGTTAATTTACTTTTCTGACCTATGTTCGTTGGCAGGTGGTGTGGTGCATGAGAAGGGACTTCTACCTCAAGCTTGTAAGTCAGAAAAACCTGCTTTTTTAATCTTAACTGGAAATATGCATGCTGTATGGTAGTCATTCTTGCCTGTTTACATGCGTGCGCGCACACACATGAACACTGAGAACTGAGGACTTCATTTGGACCTGTCATATATTGAAATCGTCAGAAATTTTTTTAGCCTTTTGACCTGGTGCAACTTGTGTGTTCATAATAGGAAAGTTTTGTGTGCCTACAATAGTAATTTTATTTCAATTTATTTTGTTGTTTTCCACCAGTTATTGTTTCAGTTGTTAGAAGTATCTTTTATGATGTGGGTCTTATCATTGCTGTGCTATTGGGTTTGTCCTTTTATGCATTAGTTGGGAAAACGTTGTGTTGCTGAACTGTGAAGATAATGCAACAAGTTTATATTAATCTGCATGACTTTAGGTTTTTTGTTTTTGAATTTGTTTTAAATCTTTAATCACTCAAGGAGAGGAAGAAATGACTATACATATTCAACTTCCTAATGAATCAATCATATAGGTCGTTTTGCTGCAAGCAATATTAAACTTGCTACTGTCTTTAAATGTCCTGCTGATATCACAAGTTCTGTCTCTCTCTTGCAGTGCCTCCATGGTTAACAAACCTCACCCAGAAAATATATGAACAAACAGGACTATTCCCATCAGCCATCAATCATGTTCTAATCAATGAATATCTACCTGACCAAGGCATAATGGTTTGTGCTGAGCCTCAACCCTTTCTTTTAGCCATTCATTTGTATTTCCTCCTACCCTTTCTTTCAGCATTGAATTATACATTGCAAGTTTGCGTTAAAAGTTTCATTGATGATTGTTTAACCCTGTTGAGAATAGAAGGTATAATATTAAAATAATTAATATTATTTGGGTTGATTATTTAGTATTTATAAGGATTAGATATGAATATTTTATTATTATGATTTGATTAGAATAGTTTCTTGGGTTTATGTTAGTCTATTAGTTTGCCTATATAAAGGCCTCTTTGTTTTTTTTTTTGTTCAAGGATCAACATTATTAGTATTTTCCTGTGCTTCAATGTGATCCTTCAATCTTAACAAGGTATCAGAGCTCTAGGGTTTTCTTCTCTTTCCTGGGTTCTTTTTTTGTCACGGTTGGTACTGTAGAGAGAAAGAGAGTGTTCGCAGCCAGAAATTTTCAGATGGCGTGTGGTTGACGGTTTATGGCTGAGATTGACTTTCCCTACGTTTTCACTAGACCTTTTCTATTCGACCCTGGTGAGACGTTTGAAGTGTTGTTTGGTCCCTTGTGACACCGTTTATTGTTGCTTTGGTCCCTTGTGAGGCCATTGGTTGTTGTTTTGGTCTCTGGTAAGACCTGTTGTTCAGCTCCTGGTGAAGCTATTGGATTATTACTGTTTGAATGAAGGCTGGTATGACATATGGTTAAGTTTTCTTGAATGTGCCCGAACTTGCTTCTTGGTTTGATTCTGGATCTTACCATGAAGAAGATTATTGGTAGAGGTTATAAATCCGGTGTCCATTATTTCTTTGATGATCAGTGGCTGCTCACATTCAAGCCCCTTCCAGTTTGAGGGAGAGTGTTGAAAATAGAAGATTAATATTAAAATAATTAATATTATTAGGATTGATTATTTACTATTTATTAGGATTATAGATGAACGTTTTATCATTATGATTATACTCCCTCCGGTCCTAATTATAGGAACACTTTTATAGTGTAATTTGTATTATAAAAGTGTTCCTATAATTAGGACCGGAGGTAGTATTTGATTAGATTAGTTTCTCAAGTTAGGGGTAGTCTATTAGTTTGCCTATATAAAGGCTTCTTTGTATTTTCTTTATACAAGGATCAATAATAATATTTTTCATGTGCTTCAGTATGATCTTTCAATATCAACAAATCCTAATTTTCATTTTGAAGATTCTTGCGCTCATTTATCTAACAATTTCCCATTTTTTGCCCCTAACCTGATTGTGTCATTTTATCTTCAGTTTTGTGGGTTGTTATCAATTTATCCCCTTTAAGCTATTATCCTTCTGAGTTTAGATGTTTTTGTTTAGGTTTTGGCTTCTTGCCGATGCAAGTAACATAGATGCTATTTTGGATTCTTACATTTGTCATGTGACACTTTCTCATTATTAGCGTTTAAAATATTGAAATAAGGGTTGTGCAGCAATAAGATGCCTGATTTTAAATTTTGATATTCTCAAACAGGAACCCTAGACAAAATAATCTTGAAACAAATTTAATGAAATAATGCGCCTCAAACCACTCAAATTGCATAAATGAACCTTTCAGTCTAATAATCTCCAGTGAGTTAAATGAAGCAAGAATTCTTAGGCGTGGAAAGGAACATTATAAGCATGTGGTTTAACTCAAGTAGCAAACCAGTGGAAGCATACCACTTGACAAGTGAAAGAGTTTAAATGATCTAAGTCCTAAATGGTGTTAATTTGCGGATATTTTCCAGCTTAGAAAGTTAAGGGGGATGATTGCTAATGATTCAAAATTCAGGGTTTTGCATTTTTCCCTTTCGTTTTTTTAGTATCAACATGAACCTCTGATCTGCATTGTCATGATTGTTGCAAGAACAAAACACTTTTTTTTATATGTAAAGGGAAAAGGCGAATGAAATACTGGAATTGTTCAGATTTCACCACTAAGCAGCAGTATTTGTTCTATGATCCCATACTTTTTTTTGTCTTTAACATTGTTGCTTTTCTACAGCCACACCAGGATGGGCCTTCCTATTTCCCTGTTGTAGCAATTCTTTCCCTTGGATCTCCTGCTGTCATGGACTTCACTCCCCATTCCAGATTGAAACTCGATTCACTTGATGCTATTGATTCTAATAATAATGATGGAACAATAAAGACTGAGAAGAGTAAATGGCTTGATGATCACCACCCATTTTCTGTCTTGTTGATGCCTCGCAGTCTTCTGATATTCAAGGATCAAGCATATTCAGGTTGTTATGTAATTCTCTAAATTCCCGTTGTTCAATTTGCTCTCAAGTACTACCTTTGGTCCTTAATATAAGAGCGCTACTTAACTAATTTGGGTAAATTAAAAAGATGGAATTAGTTAGTTATAACAATTATGATATGATCTCCCTAAAATACTCCTATGCAACATTAGATTATATATCACTGTATATGTTAGGTAAGAGGAAAAAATGACAAATATAGCAAACAAAATGGATTGAGATTTTATATTTAGAACCATATTTAACCCCCAAATAGTTCTTATATTAGGGGCTGGTACCTGGATGGAGTACTTTTTCTTTCAAAATGTTAGTAACATCATTGATGCCTTTGCAGATTACTTGCATGGTATAAAAGATACTGAAGTACATTGCTGTGATGGGGTAAGCTTAAAGTTTGTAAACTTTGTTACTTAAATTTTTAATTGTTAATTTATTCTGAAAATCTTATGGTCATTTCTATCTTTTTCCCCTGGTGCTTTCGAAATTCCTCTTTTTCAGGCTGTAAATGAAGCTCAGGCTTTGAAACACAATGAATTAGATCACCCCTTTTCAAGCTCAGAGGAAGCAGTGGAAACAATGGGAAGAAGGGAATATAAGAATGTACGTAGGACATCCAATAGAATTTCACTGACTTGTAGGTTGGTACCAAAAGTTCATAAAAAGTTGTTTAGATTTTGAAGCAACCACCTTCCACTTGAGAATGTGCTAAGTGCTATCATAATGTAACTTTGTGCAGCGTCTAATATTTTTTTGTACTTATAATTACGCTGTTTATCACTCATTCATCATACCCAGTTTAAAAAAAATTGAGAAGTCATTTTTTTGTTTTTTGTTTTTTTTTGGAATTTGGAAATGAACATATTAGTTTACAATTTATAGTGGATGCTTAAAGGTTTTTATTAATTCAAATTATTAAATTTTGTTAACCTGATTATTGAATTTATTTTTTTGTCATAACTCAGACACTTTGCCCATCGATGGTTTGAACTCACAATCTCACCCTTAACAAAGATAACTGTAGTAATACATCAATCAGCCCTAGAGTCATGTTTACAACATCATAACTATGTTGTCATAACTACATTTGTCGATTTTTTTCATTACCTATAATGTATTATTTAGGTACACTATTTCTTTTTTCTTTTTTTTATAAATGATATTTTTTTGCATCATTTTGAGTTATTAATCAAATAGAATTAACAACGAGTTATTGTTTTTAAATTTAAAAACAATATTATCAAATTTAAATATAAGATATTTGTCTCTAGACATACTTTTCAAAAATAATATGTGCAGAGCATAATCTGTAGTTGGAAAATAATGTAATTTGTTGTATATTTTATTTTATAATTTATTGTAAGTAATGTAATTTATTGTGTATACATATGGCATTATTACACAAGTTATATACTTGTGTAATAATGCTGAAAATTGGTGAAGGTATGGGTTGGCTAAAAATGAGACTAAGAGGGCGAGGGTGAAATTCATTCTAAAGTGTTTAAGAGTTTTAAAAGGAATTACTAAATGCTGGGGAACAAAATGTTTAAAAGATTGCAAAGAATAAGGAAAGAAAATCGAGAGATTTGAATCAAGTAAAATGTATAACAAACAAAGAAGGCAACGATTAGGTTACTGATAGAGATATTAAGGATAGATGGGAGGCCTACTTTTATAAATTGTACAATGATGAAAGTGAAGATTCAATTTGTGAGTTAGAGGATTAGACATCTAAAGAAAGCGAGCACAATTTGTTGTTTTACTGTTCAGTTTGACCATCAAAATTGGCGAGGTTAAAGAAGCTCTTAAGAAAATAAAAAATAGTAAAGTTGTTGGATTTGATGATATCCCTATTGAGGTTAGGAAATGTTTGGGTGAAGAGGGTATGCTGTGACTTTATCAGCTATTTAATGATATTTTATTATCCAAGAAAATGACGGATGATTAGAGGGAATGCACTTTTTTCCTACTTACAAAAATAAAGGAGATATTTAGAATTGTGCAAGTTACATAGAAATTGAGTTTACGACCCAGGGAAAAGCACCAATGTAGCAACTTTTACCAAAAATTGCACCTAATTAAAGCACTTTGGAAAAAAATTATCGAAGTAATGCAGTCAAAGGCGCCACCTGTCCTGAGTCCTGACGCCATCAGTGGCATCAGGATGGGTGATGCCACGAAGGCGTTAGGGATCCCCCCCCCCCCTCCTGACACCCATTAGAGACTCGGTCATACTCGGATAGCGCCCTCTTGGGGGCTTAATTTTTTTTTAGGAAATAATTTTACCAAAACAATATGCCTTTTGCCATTAGTGGCGTTAGAAATCTTGATGCCACTGCCAGGTGGCGTCACTCATCCTGACGTCACTGATGGCGTCAGGACAGGTGGCGCATTTGACTGCATTACTTCGGTAATGTTTTTTCCAAAGTGCTTTAATTAGGTACAATTTTTGGTAAAAATTGCTACATTGATGTTTTTCCCTTATGACCCATGGAATATAATTAGAGGGGGAAAACCATTAAACATTGATAGAGATTGGAAACTTGCATTTGTAAAAACTAATTTGGGGTAATGCCGCGAAAGTCCACAATAAAGGATTACTAAAGGGATTAATGAAAACTACCAAAGTAAAGAAAGAGATTTGTATATGGTTTTTATTGACTTAGAAAAAGCTTATAACCATGCATCAAAAGACGTATTTTGGAAAGTTTTGGAAAAGAAAGATGTACGCGTTACATATATCAAAATCATACAAGATATGCATAAGGAGGTACAACTAATGCTAGAACGTTTAGAGATTAAACAAAAGACTTTTTTATAAGGATTGACTAATATCAAGCATAATCTTATTTGTTTAGTTTTGGACATTTTAACTAAACTTATAAAAGAAGAAATCCCTAAATGCACACTTTTTGCTAGTGATGTAATTATTCTGGCTGAGTCAAGAGAAGATATTAACTTTAAACTTGAGTTATAGAGAATGAACTTAAAGTTGAAGATTTTCATCTAAGTAGGAGCAAGACATATGGCATGTTTAAATTATCTTTAGAAAAACATGTTCATGTAAGTTGAGTCAAAACTTTTTTTATATACTTACATTGTACACCATAAATCATATTTAAAAAGTAGCTTTTACCACCAATCTAAATGGGCACATAATATATGCATTTTGATAAGCGATAGGTTAGAAGTGATTTGGAGATTAAATTGATAGATCAAATCATCTAACAAGTATCAAAGTTTATATATTTGAAACCAATTATATAAAAAGATAGTGAAATTGATAGAATGTCAATAATAGAATTCAAGGTGGGTAATTTAAATTGAGAAAAGCTATCAAAGTTATTTATAATAGGAAAGTACTTAATAAAATAAAAGGGAAGTTTAACGTACTTGTATAAGACCAGTAATATTATGTAGTAGTGAATGTTGAACTTTAAATGAATAATATGAGCATGAAGTGAGAATAGTCAATATGAGGATTTTAGATGAATGTGTGGTTATACAAATAACTAAACTATGCAGATAAAAAAATTGGTTAAAATTAACTAAATGTGTTAAAAATATATTTTGCTTTCTAGAAATAACCTTATTTATGAAGAGAAAAAGTGAATAAAAAATTGAGAAAGAAACAGAGATGGGTAAGAGAAAATTAATGCAATGATATGGCATGTAGGCAAAACTGAAAAATATTACTACAAATTTCAGACATATTTTGATTGTACTTTCTGTTTAGGTTCTCTTTTTTAAAATATTCTGTCTCATTTTATAATCTTCGATTTGGATTTGTCTGAATAATAAATATTTTTTAACCTATTTTACCCCCATTCAATATCATTTTCCTCATTATTATTGTAATACCCCTGATTAAAATAATAATAATAATAATAATAATAATAATAATAATAATAAAAGAATTAATATGTGTATATATATAGAGAGAAATAATCTAAATTGATTTCTGGAGTTTCTCCTAGAATCTAGGCACAATAATTTGAAATTAAAAAAAAAAACAAATAAAACAGTTAAGATCACATAATCAGATCTGATTAGACTAGTTCACATAACAGATTAGGGTTTAAGCGATAAAGGCCCATATCAACAAAATATAATAATATTATATAAAATATCTAGAAATTAATAATGTTTTTTTTTTTTGTATTAGTTTATTAATTTGCAATAATTAAATAGCCCAGCCCAATCGCTAAAACCCTAGATGTTAATTATAAACTTAGGTTTAGCCGCCTAAACCTAAAAAACGCTCGACTCTTTTTTTCTCTCGACTCTTTTCTCTGCTACGGCATTCTCCTCCCCCACGCTTATCAAAGCGTTTTTTCTGGAAGGTTAGCAAAGACGGAGACCAGGTAATCCTAATTCCCATATAGCCTAGGGTAATTCCATGTGAATTCTGATAAGGTAGTTGAGGTCCTAGAAATATTAGGATTGTTTTACATGAAGTATATATATTATATGTAACCCTAATCCTAGTAGGAATTAATATTAGATACGTTATAATTATTTGGGAGAATCACACTCAGGTCCCAAGGAACACAAAAAATTACAATAAGGTCCCAACAAGAATTCACATTACAAAGAAGTCCCAAGGGACCTGGTTGTAATTATTTGTGAATGTACAATTACCAATTTGTCCTTCCTTCCAATTCCTCTCTCTCTCCTCTCTCTCCGTTCTCCTCTCTCTCTCCGTTCTGAATATGCTTTCCCTCAATTTATCCAGAGGCATTACTAGTGAGCCCTGTTCAACGATGTGGACCAAAATAGGCCGTCAAATTCAGGTCCGCACATTATCGTGTTCGTCTACATTTCCGCCACAATTGTAGATGTATCTTGAGATTTTTTACCTTCGTTTTTTCCATTGTGACTTCCAGAGGCTATTTACAACACAAAAAGTATAGATTTACAACTGAAAAAGTATATATTTACAACAAATTTGAAAACCTTCGTTTTTTCCATTGTGACTTCCAGATGCTATTTACAACACAAAAAGTATAGATTTACAACTGAAAAAGTATATATTTACAACAAATTTGAGAATTTTGACAGCAATATAATTTCATATAATTTCAAAGTATTAAGTTGTATGAGTAAGTGGCTATTTGCACCCACTCATTGAACTTAATATCATATAATTTGACTTCCATGTGTATGCTATAATTACAACTTCTTTCCCACCCATCAAAATACAAAAAGGGGTGAAACATGAAGTCACTTGCCCTAGGTGTATGCTATAATTACAACTTCTTTCCCACCCATCAAAATACAAAAAGGGGTTACATGAAGTCACTTGCCCTAGGTGTATATAGACAAAATGACAAAACATTTAAGTCACCAAAAGCATGTACATATTCTTTTCAGTTAGGATTTGGATTTTTGCATGTCTTCATTGTGTGTCCAGATTCATGGCATCTCCCACAATGATACTCCTTCTTGTTTTGAAATTGAGATTCAATGCGTTTTCTTTTGGTCTCTTTGACGGCCTTGTAGTAATGGGAGGCTCCAAGAATGTTTGTGTTAACATATGTGTCACTGTCGGGGCATTAGCACGCGAACAATCATGTGTTGCCATATTTCAGGACAATCTGCAATAAGAGGATTGTATTTACAACAGAAAAAGTATATATTAGCAACAATAAAAGTACGTATTTACAACAAATTTATTATCTTTTATCGAACTTTTAAACAACGATTCATAATCATATCAACCAAAAACCACTAAAACAGAGCATACCCTCTGTTACCCCTCATTACCTTCCCAAAAACAGAGCATAATGTTTGAAAACCCTCCCCAAGAACATGAAACCCCAACTTCAACAATAAAGATGATATCTTTAACAAAATCTTAGCATTACTTATCTAGATATGAGCTTATAGTCCACTAATGAGCTCAAACTTCAACCCTTCATCAACCCTGAACATACACCCATAGAATTCGAACAGAGAAGAGAAGATGACGGCTACAATCTAAGCTTTGCCCAAGATATGAAAATGTCAATGCCTTCAACGTGGAGATTCAATTCACCGGGACCTTATTGTAATTTTTTGTGTTCCTTGGGACCTGAGTGTGATTCTCCCTAATTATTTTTGTTCTTCTTCTCGAATCACGTGAATGATTACAAGTTTTGTGATTAAATGAATAAAAGTTTGCCTCGGCTTTCGTGCGAAGTATATGCATTACATACCCCTGTGCGTGAACTCTTTTGTGATTAAATGAATAAAGTTGCGTTGGTTTTCGTGCGTACATATATATGTTATTCAAATTGTAACCTGTGCGTTTTGTGTTCTCTTTTCTGGATGTGCCTTCGTGCTGAATATATATATATATATATATATATATATATATACATAAATGTTAAATATTATTTATTTATTTATTGATTTATTAAGAAATACATTTTGGGTGTGAATTAAAATAATTTAAATCATGGGAGGATAGCTTTGGGATGGTACCTCCTAAAGTGATGAACACAACTAGGCTTTATGCCCCCGATATGTTACCGAAGTGAACCGATTATATCCGTTCTTCCTAAAGTGGTGTCTCGCGGGGTTTCCTAGGACACTAGTAGCAACTTTAGGAAGAGGTGTGCACATTAGGACGAAGTATTTTGATGGCCAATTTGATTGATTGTGACCGCGGGGTTTCCTGGTCACGGTGTAGATCGCAGGGTTTCCGGGTCTACCATGGTTCTCCTCCTACTAAACAGACCGCGGGGCTTCCTGTCTAAATTAATAAAGAATTATATTTAGTGTAAATTATATAGGATTATTTTATGTGATTTATATAAAGTATTCGAGCCACTGAAATCTTTTTGTTTTTGTTTTTTTTGTTTTTTTCTTCTATTGGGATTACCAGTGTTTTGCTGATTTTGTGTATTATGGGATGCGACGATCCTTCGGGGGAGCAGATTTTCAGTGAAACAGGTTCTCGAGTTGGGGCTAGCAGTGGGAAGTGAGGAAGAATATTCAACTATTTATGGCTAGGTTTATGTTATTTTGCTTTGAATAAAACTATTTATTTAAGTTTTGGACTTATGTCATTGTAATAAATTAGCCTTGCACTTGTCCTAGTACAAGTGCGGCGGTAACACTTCCCAAGGATTTACTTGAAATTCAGTAATTATTTATAAAAACCATTGCAATTTTATATTATCATATTTGTTAGAAACTGGGGTGTTACAATTATTTTCTTGGTATATTTATATTTGGAAAAAAAAATTCCTTGGTATTTATCACTTTCAACTAGTTTTAACTGTTTCTTTTGAATAACTCAATTGGGTTAATAAGACCTCATGAATAAGGACAAAATTAGTATCTTCTAAATAAGACCATGTCACTTGCATACATTTAACGATGCATTTTAATCAAACATTAGTAAGAGGAGTTGTTTTAAGAAAAATAAATGAGGGGCATAATTAATATATATAACTAATTTAATCAAACATTATGAAATGATGATGATATTTGGTCTACAAAATAATTTCGGGAAAAATTTATAAACAATAAACTTTAAATGATCTATACTTCTCTTGTCCTACTTATAAATAACATTTTCTCACATAGGACCGATCCAAAATATAATTAAGAATAGGTGTTTCTTTAAAATTTTAATACATTTTTTTTATTTTTGGAAAATATTCTAAATAAATACCATTTGAGTTTGAAAAACCTTAAAAAGTCTGTTAATACAAGGAAATGACAAATAAGTTTTAAGGGACTAATTTGAGATTTAGAAATGTTGTGCTTTTACTAAAACACCTTCAGGCCTTTTTTTATTAAAAAAAAAGAGAAAAAAAACCCTTGCTAGCGTCGGTGCTCCTTGAGCCCTATCCAGTGTCATTAATAAGTTGAATAAAGACAATGACAATTTTAATTTTGACAATGACAACTTGAGTGTATCCATTAATAACCTTGAGAGTGCGATTTGTCAATTGCTACACTTAAATTGTCATTGTTTTTATTTAACTTGTTAACGATGCCGAATGGAGTTTATGGAGCTCAAGTAATTAATCACATTATTCAAGCTGTCGGAGCTTTGGCAGCCAGCCTCCAGATTCCCTTCGGCGGGGTGGTGTCAACCTCCAAAGCTTTGGCATCGGTAGAGTTCTTTAAAAAAAAAAAAAAATTAATGGGCATTTTGGTAAAAGTACAACATTTCAAAATTTCAAGAATAGTCCCTTAAAACCTATTTGTCATTTTCATGTGTTAACAGTTTTTTTTTTTTTTTTTTTTTTTTTTTGCGATTTTTCAAATTTAAATGGTATTTATTTATAATTTTCCTTTTATTTATTTTTATCCTTAATTGATCACATGTTTTTCTTGTATTTCTGTCATATATTTTTCTCATTTTTTACTCATTATTTCTATTTACTATCTTCATAAATAAAAAATAATTAATATTATATATATATATATATATATATATATATATATATATATATATATATATATATATAATCTTTAACTAATTTTAATTTAAAAGTACTCCCTCTAGTCCTTATTATAAGGCACCAACTATCAAGTTTATTTGGTCATTTTTATGAGACGTTTGTTTGTTCCCAAGGAGCATTAATTATTTTTTTCCATGTATGCCCATAATTAATAAGGGTAGTGGGTGAGATTAATAATTAATATAATATTAGAGTTTGATGCAATTATGGGCAAAAAAGTAATTTCACGCACTACCCTTAGTAATTTCGGCGGCCGGAGAGGGGTATTTTATTTTATTGTTTTTTTAAAACTAAGGGCAAAAGAGTAATTTCACGCGAATTTGCATATCCCTCATAGGTCCTTGGTACCTCTCATTTTTTTTACAAATTCGGAAGACTTCTGGGGTTTTGCAAATTCATTTGGTATTTAAATGGAATTTTCCCCAAGAATTTCCACGTAATAAATCTTAAAAACTATTTTTTAAAAAATTAATCCATAATCTTTGACCATTCCCAAAGCGGTTTTAATGCGTTCGGTCATAAAAGAGTAAAACGCCCCATTCCTTTTCCAGTCAAATTATACAGTACTTTCTTTCTTCTCTAGAATACGATATCTACCTGTACTTTCTGCTCAAGGTTCTCACCGATCCCGCGCCCAGATTCACAATTCATCAGCCTCTTGCTCCCTCTCTTCTTTTCTGTTTCTTCGGTTGTCGTCCACAGTTTCTTCTTCAAATATCAAATGCATCAGTTTATTTCGGATTTGTCTCATCAGATATCTTCCTCGTGCATCCGCGGCTCAACGGTACTGCTATTCTGAAGCTCCGGTTTCATATCGGATCTATTGTATGTAATCTCTCTCTCCTTCTTCACTATTCTTGTGTACTCTTGGCATTGGGTTGTGACTGATTTTTTTCGCTCTGGTTACTCATATTTTGTTTGCACCATCTTTTTACTTCGTTTGGCTGGTAGTAATTGGCATTAGGAAGGATTTAACCTGGGTTTTCGCCCAAAAGAATTATTTGGTTGACACTGTATGCAAGCTTTTCTTATCTAAATGCCTTGGACTGGTTTTCTCATTCCGTTTGGATTGAGCAGGAGAAAGCAAATGGAACAGAAAAAAGATCCGAGAATTTGACATCTTTCCTGGGGACAAATAGTTCGAAATTGAACATTTTCTCTGTAAATATCACACTTCTCTCAAAATTTGTCCCCATTTTCCAATTTTCTACTCTTTCTTTCCCTTGTTTCATTTGAAGAATAGTATGTATTGCAACTTTGTTTTCCAAAGGGGACGAATTGATGTAATTGTAAGGAACTAATAATACTACAGAGAATATGTACTTTTGAAAATATTTTGAAGCATGAATAATTCATAAGAGCTATGGGGAGCAAATGATGGTGTCAGCAGAGTAGGGGAAGGGAGGAACTTGGAATTGGTGGGGATCCCCAAAGGGGTTTAAGAGAAAATAATCATAAGTTCTTCACGCATATTTGGGATTTTTATTCTAAAGACACGAGTTATTGTCGTGATAGAATTTATAAAAACAATTCATCTGTGAAATGGGACTGACAATACATTTCTGCAAATTATTAAATAATCTCAGCTTATTTTTAAATGAACAATAGTGCACAGTGCCCAATGGGACTTGTACATGAGCAGGATGATTAGGAATCTGTTTACTAACATTTATGCTGAGTGAATGACTTTCATATCTTTTTTCAAATCTTTCATGCATTTATCTTGATTGTATTTTCCATTTTATAGAGGTTTGCATTCATCATCTACGGGTTCTTATTCTGACTCGTTCCCTACAAATTTAAAAGAACCAACGCCAAGTCATCTTTTTACTGCTGAGCTCCCTCCCGAGGGGATCTGACTTCTCTCCTTTTCTTTTCCTGTCCGTTGCCATCCTTTTCCCCCTTCGTAACCATTGGATCAAAATCTAATGGCCCACATTTAATATTTCCTTCCCATCTTTTTCTGCATTTCCTTCCCATTCTTCTCTCCATTGTAATAATATTTTTATAAAATATTAAATGTGGATCATTAAATTTTGATTCAATGGTCATGAAGGGGGAAAATGATTGCAGTGGATGGGAAAAGAAAAGGAGAGAAGCTAAGTCTCCCTCTCACACACACACACTTTCGTATGTTAGAAAAATCTACATGTGCTTTCTTCTAGTGTAGATTTATTTTCTAAAATGTGTGATTGAAAGTGTTAATATAGTCTATTGATTAAAAATATTTTGGCTTGGATGTATTTTTTTCTTACCCTTAAAATACTTCACTTCATGTAGGCAAATTATGCTTTGAGGGGATGAAGAAAGTCCCATATGTGGATACTGAGGTGTGAATTTCCAATATCCAATTCATGGTTTGAGTTTCTTTGGTGAACTTTTCTAATTGTACTATATCCGTTGATTTTTCCAAGACTATGTCTGCCTTGAAGAAGGTTGTATTGTTGCTGTTTAACAATATATTTTTTTAGAAAAACAATTTTATAGTTACAGTGGGATGTATATGGCCTCTATTGAGCATAGTTAATAAATTTAATAATTTATTCAAACCATACTCTTCCCTAGGTAAAGCCTTTTGAAGTTAGTTTAAGTAGCTTTTAATTGTTGCATGCACATCTGCTAGGTACGTATGTGACTGTTAAGTCAACCATGGTTAAATAGCATAACTGCTTTTCGTAGTTAACCTTTTTTCTTGATTCTAAACTTATTAATGAGGAATTATTTTCTTTATCTGCGTTTGGGCTACTGACTGAGTTCATTCCTTTTGCTGTTTAATAGAAGTCTGAGAAAACTAGCTTCATGGTTGTATTTGACAAATTGGAGAAGGAACTTCAGGAACCTGTAGACTTTGAACTTCCAGATTGGTGTGATAAGTGGAAGCCAATGCCTTTCACCTCTATAAAGCGCAGTATCTTTTATTAATTATGGAAAGCTTGTAATACCTCTCATATCTAGTTTAATATCATGCATCTGCTTGTAGTTTTCCTGTTGGGATTTATATTTATTAAGATTTTTTTTGGGGGTGTTTCTATATCATGATTCAGGTGACATCCGATCTATAATTGGTCACAATCTCCTTCTTTGTTCTGAAGTATTTATTTTGCTTTCACATGCTTTATCTGTCCTTCTATCTTTCTTTATCCTTGTTGATCCTTATAAATTAAGATATATATCGCACGAAGAAGGTCAGAAAACGACTTGATGATGATGATGGCATTTTCTGTTTCTGTACTCCCTCAGCTGGATCTTCCAGTGTATGTGGTAAAGACTGCCTCTGTGGGTAAGTGCTGTCTTCTTCAACATTTGTTTTTGTTCATGTGTTTGTCTTGGAAAACTAAACATATCTTCAAATTTTCACTAAAGTTAGCCTGGCACATTCCTTAAACCCTGCCTGCCAAGCAAATATGGTTTATAAGTATAATAAAATTGCTTTGCTTATTTTTTCCTGGCTGAAAGGGTTATTTGATGATGGATGGGTTGCAAATTTTTCTGGCTTCCAGTAGGGATACACAGTTATGCACTGTTTGACGAGAAGTGCTATGTGAAGTGAGATTAAGATTAGTTGTTGGATTGCTGAATGTGCATCAGAAATAGGAGGGCCCATTTTCAAAATTTGAGTCATACAAACTTGTATAATTAATGGCTTGATGCTGTTATAATCTTCCTATTCCTTACTAGTTTTTTCTTTTTCCATTTTTAACTGAACAATTTTCATGTTTTGTTATGGGTTTCTCATTTTTTGAATTAGAAGGGGGCCGCAGGGGGGACGGTATTCTTAACCTGAATGTGCTCATGAACTTGAGATGCACCGGAGTTTTCAACTCTGATGATTTCTAGTATTTTCACACTTTTCAAAATAGTAGATTTTCATGATTCAGAGATGATGTCTTGGATTGTGCTGATTAATACAATTCCATGGCTGATCAAGGATGCTTTTATTGCAGCTATCTATTATCATTGTTGGCATTTTGACACGTTGCATATTGTATGATTTTGACAACTACTAATAGCTTTACCTCTTGTTCATTTTTTATCGTTTCTGGGTATTTTTATATGCAGCTGTGGTATGTGTTTATCATGTTGACTGTTCCTGTAGGATGCTGTTTTCTACTTGCTCTTCAGGCTGTAAGTGTGGGAGCTCCTGTCTGAACAAACCATTCCAGAGTCGACCTATGAAGAAGATGAAACTGGTCAAGGTGCTGGCTTAGGGCCTTTTTTTTTTTTAATTTATTTTTTATGACGTAAATATCACACTATTTTTTCTGCTTGTTTTTTAGTAAAATTTAACTTCTGTGAAAAGTTGAAGTTTATAGATTTGTGTGGCTGTGATATTTATTTGTATACTGGCCTTGTTAGTTTCTTCCAAGATTGTATTTCTATTTATAGACATGTAAACTTCACTTAGTTGATGATTGCTTGTTAGTACTTGCTACAACATTTTTTTCGAAATAATCATCTAATTAGGGCACTTATTGTGAATTCATATTCCCATCCTAATGCATATACTTACCATTAATGAAGACAACCAAAGGTGGTCTTTCCATCTTCCCTTTCTAACTTTAAAGTGTAAGGAGTCTTTAGTCTATTAAATTCTGTCAAGAATATTAATAAAAATATATAATTTAAATATAAACGTAAAATATAAAATTGAATTTGAAATTTTTGAAGTTACCTCATTTTCTTCTGCCACTTCTGCTCCTTCCCTATCTTTCCTCCTCTTTTTTTTTTTTTTTTTTTCTTCTTCAATGCAGAAATGCATCTATCTGCTAATTTTCTAATAGTATTATTTGAAGCAATGTAATCACTTCCATTTCTCAAATGTTTCTTCCTGCATACTGTTTACTGAGTGTTACGGTATTTCTTGTAGACAGAGAAATGTGGTTCGGGTATTGTGGCAGATGAGGATATTGAACAGGGGGAGTTTGTGATAGAATATGTAGGAGAAGGTGATCTGTGATCCACAATTATTTTCATATTAACAAGTAAATATTTGTATGCGTTATTTTAAAACGTATTAATAGATTAATAGATGTTGCCTCTTTCTAGCAGTCATTGATGACAAAGAATGTGAACAGAGGCTTTGGGATATGAAACATCGAGGGGAGACAAACTTCTACTTATGTGAAATAAATCGAGATATGGTGATTGATGCAACATTCAAGGGAAACAAATCAAGATATATCAACCATAGTTGCTGCCCCAACACTGAGATGCAGAAATGGTTGAATACTAATTCTTTTTCTCACATGGTCATGCAATTAGGTATTTCAAATCTTACAAAATATTCATCTTATATCTTCTTTTTTCTTTCTTTCCTTTTTAAGGATAATTGACGGTGAAACGAGAATTGGCATATTTGCAACTCGTGACATTAAAAAGGGGGAACATCTGACATACGATTACCAGTATGAGCAATTGCTTCATTCTTTAATTGTATTTTTACGGTTGAGGATTGCCTCAGATAATTTGATGGCCATCATGGTGGATGCTAAATATATAGCAGGTTTGTTCAGTTTGGTGCAGATCAGGATTGTCATTGTGGTGCTGTTACATGCAGGCGTAAGCTGGGGGTTCGACCACCTAAGCCCAAAATCGCTTCTGATGCTGCATTGGAGTTAATTGCATATCAGGTGGTTTCATCTTCTCCAAAATAACAGTTATATCCAGAATTTTATCCAACTGTTTCAATTATGTCAAATTAAAATTTATTTCAGCTTCGTTATCAAGGAATTTTTTCAGGAGCTAATTCTTTTAAACTGAACTATAAACTTAAATAGCAATTGACATCCGCAGATTTCCTGCACATATCTTTAAGGGTAGGACCTGTGTAGGGCATAAAGCATTGTCTTGACTTGACACTGGCGTATTATTTTGTCCCCCCCATCCCATGGGAAAGAAACTCGGCTGTCTCTACCCCTATGTAGGGCAATCCCGACAAGGATTCTTATGAGCAGAAAAAATTGCTTTTCCTATCCCTTCCTCATCAATGCGTGAAGCACCTTGAGATGGCAACATGATCATGTTCTGATATTATCTGCTTGCCATATTGATTTGGGCCTAGATTTTTTTTGAACAAAGGGAAAATGGGGAAAAAAATATTTAAGGGGGGAACTATACAACCTTTAAGCAGCGACAAACTGCTCCAAAGAAATCACAGGCTCAACAGGAAATAGATTATTTGAACAGGCACTATAGATAATAACTATTGCTCTAGTGATGATGTCAAATGCAGTGGTTCATGGTGGATGTTGGTGTAACTAACGGTTTTGGCATGGTTGAATATGTTAAAATGAATTAGGATTCTGAAAGAAAATAGGGTAACTTATTATTTAGAATGATTCAAAAGCAATGAAATTGCCGTTTTCATTCCAAAGATGCTACTGAACACTCACTCCAGCTGTTCTCTTTCCAGTTCCCATACTAATAAACCAAATGGGTGCTTAGTAATCAGCTCAATGATTCTTTTATTGGTTTTAGTATGTGCAATATGCTATAATATTTAGATCTGTCTTATCACTAATAGTGAAATTTTTGTATGGGACAGGTTTATCAAACTGGACGTATGCATACAGGTTTTTTTTTTCTTTTGAAAAAAAAAAAATCTGTTAGTGTTGTGCTGCTTGATTTTTTGTTTGATAGAAATCATGATTTTTATTTTTAAGTCATTATGCCCTTCAGGATCATCTTAATATGTTACTAAACACCCATATTTTCTATTGTGCTTGGCATTTCAGGAGGTGTTTCGCACAAATGCCTTGGTCAAGTTGTTAGGATAAATGAGAGGTGGCTCCTAAGTTGTTTACTTTTTAATTGTGGTATCCTGTTTGAATGCATATGGTGTTTTTTACATTTCTTCAACAAGTACTCTTCATATATTTTGGCCTAAATGATCGGATTATAATCTTTTTCATTAACATGATGCTGCAGGTTTGGGATTATTAGGCAGTTTGATAAATATTCCAAAAAGCATTTGGTAAGAGATTCCTTGGGTGGGTCTTCAATAATTAATATTGGCTTTAGGATCAAATTTATATGGATTTGTTTTTGCAGATCATGTTTGAGGATGGCACTATTAATTCTGTTGACATGTCAGAAGAAGACTGGGAACTTGTGAGACAGTGAGGTAAGAATATGACTTTATCAAATTAGGAAATATAAAATTTCTAATTATATCACCAATTTGTGCGCTTCCAATTGACATCTTTTTTAATGGGGGGAAATGGATGAAAATTTTGTTTGCTCTAGTATGGGCTGATTATGTACAACTTTTTCTTCATTTCAGTGTTTTATGTTGCTATTTTAAATTGTTTGTTGGATGGGACAGAAATGGTTACTTATGGAGTCTGAGGAAGTTATGTTATGGTTTTGGGGGAGCAGGGCAGCAGGCATACGTTACTCTTAGGATGGGTAGGTTTTGGCAATTCTGATAAAGGTAGGTTTAGATGAGGGAAGAATCTGAGTGAAAGGTATGGGATGAATACTGAAGAGCTGTTGGGGTATATTTCTTGCATCTCAACTCTATAGTATTTTTTTCCCTATACTCATCATTTAGTCAGTTTTTCTCTGTGAAGACAATATTGTCATACTAGTGATTTGGCTCTTTCTAGCTAAATCAATTCAGCTTTTTCTTGTATTTTCTTGATCAGCTAGCTTGGTTGCCATTAGTTACTACTACACCTCCAGCATTTCCCCCCATTTCTAATAGGGAAAGACAGGTAAAATGGGTTTTCACTTAACAGTCATAGCTGCTTTTGGTGTTGATGTTAACTGTTTGGGTCAGTAGCTGTTGCTTCATTTATATTGTAGAATGATGCTGCTTAAATTGTTTTGGGCACCTCGATTTATACTAAAGTTATGATGGTGGACGTGAAATAGTTAAGCCAAAAATATGAAGCAGTGAACGATGCCTTATATTTCCTTACCAGAAAATTTAAGCATATCTTTTGATAGCTCTGGTATGACCAGTATTGGGAACTTAAAAAGAGTGGGAAGTAAGATTGTTGTACTCATGTTTTGGTGTACAGGTGGAGAGGTGGAAATTGGGGCCATCTTTTTTATTGGATGTGGATAGTTCTTTTTGAGGCTCTGGTTAACAGAATATGAAGCGGAATAGAACATCATAACCCAGCTGATTACAGGTATTAATAATTTTTATTTTCCATGGGCAACTGTATTATATTAGCAAAAAGATATTGCTGTTCAAACTTCCAGAAGTGATGTCTGTACAAAGCCTGGTTCTGTTGTAAGAATAGGATTGACTTTGCCCCTTTACTTGAGAATTTGTGCAATGGCTGTAATCAATGCAAACTTTTTTCCTCCTATTCTGATGGTAAGCGATCTAAAATATAATTCATGTGAGTAAAAAAGCTTATTGGCATGCATCATTCCCTGTATTACAGCAGCTTTTTATCCAATAAGAGGGGTGCCTTTAATATCCCTTGTGTGGGGTTGCTATTATTGTTGTTGTTGTTATTATTTTCTGGTGCACTACGGAGCAGTAGTCCGAACCTTGGACCTCTTGCTAACCTTAGAGTGTTTGAGAATTGATTATGCACTTTACAAAGTACATATGTGAGAGTAGTTTTATCTTAAACAAAATTGTTTCTCTGGAGTTTTCAAACACACTTGTATAATATATTGTATTGCAGCTTTATGGTCTTATTGATGCAAATATGAATTGAATTTGCTTTCTCTGTCTGACTGCTAGCACAACGGGTTTTGGTAGGTCGCCACTGGTAAACTTGTTCTTGAAGCTAATCTCCACATCAAGTTACACCCAACCCAGCTACTCATGCTTTGGTTTCCTTCAGTTACTAAGTAGCTGCATTGTTCTTATATGATGGACTGTTATGTTGTATGCTCATTACTTTGGACATTTGAAGGTTAAAGAATAGTTAGGTAGAAAAATAATATCATGTGGTAAATTCTGGTAATTTGCTGACTCTGCCCGCCTGCTTGTGTCTCTGTTTTTGTTGATCTAATTTCTATCAAATATCAAACCGCACATAATCCGTTCGAGGCACTGTTAAACATTAAATGTAAGCACCTCTTTTAATGAGGGTTTGAATTTTGGTTCCTTATGTTGGGAGTGACTAACCTTTTTTGTTTGACCCACCCAATCCCCGGAGGTAGTAAAGCAAAAGCAAAGGGTTGGGCTTGTGAACATATCAAATACCAAACCACACCACTTTAAAACCCAACTACCCAGGGATCTAGCTTTACATGTCTTTTTGGATAACAAGATAGCATTGACAACTTGGGGGATTCACCAACGGAAGTTGGCATGGATGGTTGGGATCCTTGCCCCTTAACCATCAGCTCTTGGGTTCGATCCCGGGAGAGGATGGGAATGGACTGTACTTCCTTGGGAGACCTCACCCCTTAATTGGCCTTGCAGTAGGTCGAGGGATTAGTCTCATGGCTGTCGGCTGTGGGGATACCTTGCGTAAGCAAAAACTTGGGGGATTCTTTTATAGTAAAAGTAGTGTGTTAGGTTAGACTGTACGGTGATATATATTTTTTTCTATGGCAAACAAAGCCTGCAATAATAAAGTTTTGTTGAATTTTTTCCCCATAAAAAATAGAATGTGATTAAAATGATTTCTGTAGGTTTTTATAGGCTTTTTTTTTTTTTTTTAAATGTAATTATGTATGCACGATGAAAATATTAATATCAAATTTTACTCGAGAAAGAAATCTGGTGGCCCTCTGGAACAATAAATTCGCAACAGCCATTGATATGACCAAAAGAAATAAACTAAAATCTCGCTTCTTGAACTTTTCTCTTCATTTTAACCATTTCTGATCTGTTTTTGTATGTATATATATTTTGGAATGTCATGCTCTTGATTAATCAGACGACGACTGAATTATAGCATCCAAACGCTAACGGCACGTCATAATCAAAACCCAGAATCCCTCCGTTCACTTTCTAGCTCTGCATCTCCTCCTTCCGATCATCGCGGATCAGCTTCTGTTGATATTCGCCATCCGTTTCTCATTTCCACCGTTGATCCGGTAGCTTCCGTGCATTATCGGTGAGCCGTGCAAGACACGCCTGTTTCCACCATTATGGTCCTGATTGGAGGGAAGCCATTGAAGCGGATGAAGACGAGAGTGACGGCTGATTTCTACGACTTCCTCACTTTTCCGCCACCGTCACTCGTCGTGACAGATGAGATCTCCGGCGGACCCTTCCGGACAAACGTGACCTCGTTCCTTTCGAAGCACGCGCTGCTCCCACCGCCGTCCGCACTGTTTCCTCACTTGCTGACGTGGCAGATCCTTTTCCGAGTCGGAGACCATACGGACGGTCCGGACTCGACGCCGTCAGTGGTCTGCCTCGACGTCGTGGAAGAGGATGTGGCCAGATCCAGATCAGTCTACTGCGATCAGTGTCGAGTTGTTGGTGAGTTGACTCGCCAGTAGGCGACCGATTCTCTTTACATACCATTAGATCGCTTTGGTTTCATCGTTATCCTGTTTCTCCCGGTTGACGGTTTCCAATCACGTCCAAGTCCGGGAGCCTAGGAGAAAATGGTTTACTGGTTTATAAAGCTCCCGGTCCCGGGTATCGTGGTTGACTGGTAGTTATGTGATTTTTTGTTTTTTTTGCTCAAAAGTAGTTATGTGATATGAACTTTAATTTTTAGATATTTTATCCTAAATAAATAAATAAATGAGAACTGACATGACGTGATGATGATGAGGAACGTAATAATAATAGCACTAAAACAATCAACGGATTTCCAAAAATAAAAACTAATCTGAAAAAATGATTGTGATAATAATTGAGTTTACAATGTATATTATGGCCCACCATTTGACCCGCATTATTAAGGGGACGACGGCTTATCGCCGATAATGGTGAGAAAATCCAATTTATCGGCGACTATCTCATGATCCAGGAGCCAGTGGGGCCCATCCAGAGTATCCCAGGCCAGGACATGGTATTTCTGTTTCTTATTGGTTTTGTTCGTTTATTCCTTCTTTATTAGCCTCGCCAAGTCGTTTGTGTGGGACCGCTTTGAAGGCTATTTCTTTTTGGGCCCCATTGCTTGCGATAAAATTATTCTAATTCAACTGCTACTGAATGCGTAAAATGCTAAGATGACCGTCATTGCCACCATCTTTCTTGCCCGTGTTTTTGGTCTGAATGTCCCATGTTTATTGATTTAATCCCCCTAATTATTAGTTAGCTGATACAATGTCAATTTATTATAATATAATATTTAATGAAATCTCATTGCTGGATGTGTGGCTATTGTTTTCTAATTCTCCTTCATATTTGAAATATTTGTTTAGGTTGGAGTGATCACCCAGTATGCAGGAAACGTTTCCACTTTATAATAAAGGCTGATGGAAGCTCCATCGGTGGATACCACAAGCCATGCATGTGCTGTGGAGATATCTTGCACTTGTCAGAATCCAAGTGAGTACCTTCAGACTACAGCTCTGATTACTCATTTTCAGTTTGTTTGGGGTTGGGGGACTGTCGTCTTCTGAAGTTTTATTATTTTCTATTGCTTTGTTGCAGGATACCTATTGATTTGTGATGCCCGAATCTAGGATTGTAAAATAGGACGGATGATTTCAATTTAGTGTAGGTGAAAGAGATTACTTTTCTTCGCATAATCCAAGTGGGTAAATTAGTGAAGGCTATTCAATCCAGTGTAGGTGAACGAGATTACTTTTCTTTGCTTTGACATTAATTAATTTTGTCAACCTGGAATGGCTCCAGTAGTTCTGTGCTTTAGTAATGTTAAAGCAACGGGAAATTTCCTATTGTTTGGGTCTATAGGTTGCTGATATACCTTTGTTTTGTATACTTCTTTCATCTACATATTGTTTTCATGATATGATGCTTTGATGAAGGTGAATTATTGGGATGTTAAATTCATAGAACAATCAATCTTTAAATTGGCGTCTGCTATGCTCTTACAACAAACATGCGATTAGATTTCCTATTGGTAATGAGTTATGAAGGCTTTGACCCTGAATCTGGTTTCATCTAAGTGGTTGGTCATGGATAATGAGCTTGTGATGCCGCTCCTATGAGTGGAAGTGAGCAAATTTGTGTTGCCATGAATAGGAAGAGGACAATAGATTTTATGTCTTTGTTTTCACCTCAGTCCCATGGCTGTGAATGGAAAAGAAATTTCAAGATTAAGTTGTAGTAGGTGAGAAGATTAATGGGCATGGCTAGCTCCTAGCTTACGTTTTGTAAGTTTGAAGTTATGTTTTCATAAATAACTTTTTTCTTGTTTTTTGGCTTTTGTCAATTGTATAATTTGTTGTAATTCATCAAAACGTATTGATAGTTTCCAATTTGATGGGTTGCGTGTTGGTTTGGAGCCACCAGTGTATTGATGTATCTGATTTAATTTACCTTAGGATGTTGAAGTTATAGCCGGTTATGTGGTCACCAATGTGGTCTGTGATGCTTTCTATCTTCAGGTGTAGGTCATGCAGCCATGTGACGACCACTGATGATGTTGAAGACTGGGTGTATCACCAGTTAGAAAACACAACCCATCTTTTACATGGTGTTTTCCATGCAAATGGTTATGGGCACCTTCTTCGGGTTAATGGCAGGGAAGGGGGCTCGAGAGTTCTTTCTGGTTTTCATATCATGAACTTCTGGGATCGTCTCTGCAAATCACTTGGAGCCAGGTTAGCATCTTTTGTTCTAATCACAAGTTTACAACTTCTGCTTCCTTCTTATTTGTCATCAAGTAGTTCTGTTAGTCTTCAAGAAAATTCAATTGATTTCTTGCTGCTTCAACTTGTTTTTCATCTATGACATCCTCTGTCACCAACTTGAGAATATCAGTGGAAAAATTATATAGGTCTACATTGAGAAATTGATTAGTGTAGGGCATTACAACTATTGTTGCATAAAATGTAAATTTCCAATTAATTAGGGGTTAAAGATTAGGAATTAGACTTCCAAAATAATGGGCATCTGGAAATATTGTGACCTTCATGAAATGGAATCATACGATTGTTTCACATATCCTTTTTTTTTTTTTTGGAAATAAAAGCCCATGTATAACCCCATACAAAAGGCAATTGCATCCTCTCTTTGTCTAAATCCACCAGCCTCCATTGTTTCACATATCCTGTGTACAGTTAGTTTTTTCATATAACTATGAGCTAAGCTCTTAAATGTGTTCCTTCATCTCTACATGGGCAGAGAAGTTAGTGTAATGGATGTTTCGATGAAATATGGGCTGGAGTACCGCCTGATCCATGCTATTACAAAGGGGCATCCCTGGTATGGTGATTGGGGCTACCAATTTGGGACTGGTAGCTATGGTCTCACGCATGAAGCATATAAGCCTGCAGTTGAATTCCTTTCCAATCTACCATTGTCCCGATTTCTCTCTGAAGGAAAGAGACCTGATTCTCGATTGCGGGACACAATCTCATATTACCAGTCTTTGTCTGAAACCGGGATTGTAAATATAAGGGATCTGTTTTGTTTTTTGATTGGTTTGATTCATGATGCTCGCATGACAGTGTCAAGGGCTGATGATGTCAATTGCAAGAAGCGCTGTTGTAATGCTGCTGGAGTGTCATGTTTCTCATCAATGAGTGACATTGAACGAGTGGAGGGAGCAATGCTTAGAGTGTTGCGTGCAGTGTCAGGATCCAATTGGGTGAGCCGGCGTACTCTTAAGGGTGCTGTCTGCAAAGTGGCCTCTCCAGAGCTTCTTGATTACTGTCTCGGAGAAATTGGAGGAAAAGCAATATTTGGTGGTATGGTTGTCAATACCCGATGCAATCCTGTCACTGGAGCTTCAGAGTACAGGTTAGACTTCATTTTGATTCTTGTAGGCTGCTTTCTCGTGTGTTTTCCATTTTGACCATTATAAAGTAGGTCATACTTTAGGAGGATATTTAATGCAGTGTCAGAAGAGGTCCATATCATGATCTCTGATATTTCATTTTTTATAATTTTGTACTGTCTAGTTTTATGCTTTCCAAGTAATGGTGTATGCTAAGGTGATGATAGTTCTTGACATTGTTGTGCAGTAAGCTGGGAAAAGGAACAATTTTAAAAATATTCATTCATGACCTCTTCTCTTTTCATCCTTCTCCCTCCCTCCCTCTCTCACCTGCTTCAAACTCAATGCCCCGTGACAACATCATTCTAAGAATTACAATGAGGACCAAGGTGCCAGCTCATGCACGCTTCTCTTGTGTACTTATGGTTGAACCCTTGCTTATTTGGAGTGATATTTAAATTGATGCATTACTCTAATGACATACCATTGATAAGGAGGAACACTGGACATTTCAATGTTTTCCTCAATGCTTTGACGTTATTGATTAGTTATAATTTGAAAGTTTCGCTCGTCCTTTGCATTCTAGAATAATTTTATTCATCTGAATTGGTTTGCTACCAATGTTTCATATTGCACTTCTATTTATTTGCAGACTAGAGTCAGGGAACAGCGTTTCCTATGGGATGACAGCAAGCAATAATAAATCTATGCGTTTGAAGTATCCATCAGAAGTGAATCTCCTGCACGACTTGAGATATTTATACGAGTCTTTGCTTCATCCACATAAGATGCTAAGCTATGACTCTGAGGAGACAAGGACTGCAGCAATGAGCTATGCTCAGAAACTTCTTGATTGCAAGCATTTTGTAAAAGATTATAGACCTGAGATGGTGCAAATGACAAGCTTGAATAGGATACGCCTCTCGTGTCAGGTAGTACTAGTAGATGAAACTGATGAAGCTTTCGCGATTCCTCCCCCAGAATTAATAGTCCTGTCCTGGAATGCCACTGTGTCCGACCTCAAGACTGAAGCATCAAATGCTTTTCAAGATGTATATCTCGTGTGTAAAAGATTTCAAGTTGATGAACTCTTTGGCTGTAGCAGCGCAGATGATTCCACTCCGGTCAAACTCTTGATAGGATCAACAGAATTGGTTCGTGTCCGAGGAAAATGCATGGGGAAGAATGTATTGAGCAGGTTCCAAAGGGAACGTGGACTCGAGAGGTGGACCGTCGATTGCAGCTGCGGGGCCAAAGATGATGATGGGGAGAGAATGTTGGCATGTGATGCGTGTGGGGTGTGGAGGCACACTAGGTGTTCTGGTATTCTTGATGCAGATCCAGTCCCTGTGAGGTTCTTTTGCCCCAGATGCCAAAATTTTGAGTTGAGGCCGTATTCAAGTGGACAATGAATAGATGAAGCTGACTAACATCGGTACTAACATTAGGTGCTTTTGAAACGGCTTGCTGGTTCCATTTAGGTGAGGTATTGACTCATTTCATGCATACAAGTGCTTTTTTCTTCTGGTGAAGACGCATACAAATGCTTTGTTTATGTATATTTTGCGTAGGCCTGAAATGATGAACCTGTATATAAAAACAGGCCTAAAAGATGACATTGGCTTGTCTAATCGTTTTCAATTCCAGGTTCTTCCTTCTACCTCTTGTTTAATTTTTGTATATTTTTAACTGGCTGACAAAACTAGTGGATAAAGAATGGAAAAAGAAAAATCAAACTTCAAAGTTTTTTATGCAAAGATGTTAGCTCCTGGTTTTTTGGTTGGTGAGCTTTTTCCCTTTTTCCTGCAAATTGCGAGATAAGTTGGAAACTAAATTATCATATTTTGTTTGTTTCAATTCCCAAAATTATGCGTCTTATGAGAACTATTTAAGTAAATCCTGGTTATTAGAATTGAATAAATTAGAGTAAAATCAATTGTGAATAAATTAACATACACATGTAAGGTGAAATTTGTTAAGAATTGTATTTTGGATTATGTCTTTTAAAGTATATTGGGCTCACATAAGAATTATGCTTCGAATTTTATGGTTTCTGGGTTCTTAGAGGTATAAGAAAGGGAAGACTGTATTCGTTTGTTTTGTAACAAAGTAAAGACTTAATAATATAATTTATACTACCTCTAGTCCTAAATATAAGACATATATGACTTTTTTTTGGAGAGATTAAGGAAGTTAAATAAGTTATTTAATCATATCATATTTTCTGTATGATTTAATTATATTTCAGTTTAGAGAAAAACGATAAATATAAATTCTTTACAGTAATATAATTAGCTTTCTTAATCTTTCTAGAAAAGTCTACTGGGTATTATATTTAGGACCGGAGGTACTATCTTTTGTACTTTTTCAAAAAAAAAAAAAAAAGAAGTAACATGGAGTAAAGACAAGATGGTTTTCTTTCGTGGATTTGCATTGTTACCTTTATGAATATGAAGTAGGTATGGCACTGGAATGATAAAGAACTCTGTGTGTGTGTTGTATATTTTTCAAAATAAAAAGCTAGTCTCTCATGTCTCTAATATAAAAGCTACTTAACTAATTTGGGTAGATTAATGAAATGAAATAAATTAGTAAACTTAAACAAATGTGACATGAGTAAGTTAAATTGAGGATAATGATAAATATTGGAGATAAAATGAATTGATATATTATATTTTGGATCAAATCTTACCCCCAAGTCCCAACCAACTCTTATATTAGGGACTGGACCGAAAGGGGATAAAACATAAAACAGAGTAAACTAATGTTGTAAAGGATAGCTTGCTTGTCAATGCCATTGAGTCTCCTACACTCGGGTACAAAGTTTATCGAACTAGATATCCATGTCACGAGCAGTTCTGGCAATTCAAGAAAGTTTCTCTCTCCAAAATGATGTTACTTTGAATATTCTACTCGTGGCAAGGATTTTCTTTTTTCCTTTCCCCCTTAGCTTTCATGCAACCGTTCAAAAAGAACATGTGTTTTGTTCCCATAGGCAAGGAGACGTGAAGAATCCTCTCATAATGTATCAATTACACAAGTAATTGGTAAAATCTGTGTGTCTTAGATGTCTCAGGTGGTGAAAATCCCTAAAATATCTATCAATTCAGATTTTCTTTTATCAACTCTTAGATAGTTGACTTTAATAAATTGCATTTAAGGATCTCTTAGTAAAAGCATTGATTTTGAATCCCACAACCCAAGGTCTCATGTGGACTATGCTATATAGCTAGGAGTACAATTTATCATCAGTAGTGCCTAACATAGTGACGCATTAATTATTAATTATTCAAAATATGATTAATATTATAATACTAAGATTCATGTGGGGTATACCTTAGCTTTCTGTACTGTATCGCTCTACTCTTGTAAGTGAATGCTTTGCTAGAACATATAGAGTAAGGGATCACTATCCCCACATGCATGTAACTCGGACGCGTCTCTAGCACTAAACTATACGGGGCGTTGAAATTCAGGCTTCAAGCGCAATTTTTTAGTGATAACTTTATTTTTTTTCTTAATGTCTAAATTTTGTGACTCTTATCCCACTATACTCTTATCATTTTTGTCACCTTCTATTTGTGTATGGTAGACAGCTAGGCCGTATGCACTCTGACAACAACCCCACTTACTTATATTTGACTTCCATTAGATCCAATCCAATTCCAGATATAAAGTCTTCACACCATAGAGTAGATTTATAAGTATCATTATACCATACTAGTACTAGATGCTAGAATGAGCTTCACTTGAAACTCAAAATTTGGACTTGAATTCTTCATAGTTTTAAGTATCCAGAGACTTCTCTATCACCCTTGAAAGTTCAATCACTTCCTCTTGCTCTGATTGTTTGACACCACCAGGTGGCAAGTTAATATTAGGCAAAGTATAATAGTCAAGTTTTGCACATATGTATGTTGTAAATGTATTAAAGGGCAGTGCAATGCACAAGGCTCCAAGGCTCCCAATAGATGTGTACACATCCTTAGCCCCGCAAGCAAGAGGCTATTTCTAAAATTCGAACCCATGACCTCTTGATCACATAATAGTAACCTCTACTTCTGTATGCTGTAAATGTATTGATTAAACATATTTATGTTGGATGTCAAATCGAAGACAAGAAATACCAAATGACTTTAAGTAGTGATCACATGGATTTATTAATTTAAGGGGATATGCTAGTCCCCTTTCACCACCCATTAGTATCAAATAAAAGCAGCGACTTATAGAACCACATACTATATGCCCATTCTATCACATGCCAATTTTTTTTTTATTTTTATTTTTTATTATTTTCAATCATGTAAAGATTATTTTAGTGGCTTTATTTTTAATCTTAGAAGATGTGATAAACTATTTAATATCTGTCTCTTGAGTTAGGTTGCTCCACTTGCTTCATATATTCATTTATACTACTTGTTTAAGAAAATTAATTCCCCATAGAAAAAACACAACAAAACAAAAGAGGTAACCCCAATCTAATTCTCTCTTGCTTAATAATCTTAAAAAGCTTGAGGTAATGTTTATTTGCTATGTCTTTCCGACATATTCTGAGTAGCATTAGAAGAGATTGGGAGGAAATGGATTTGTACCTAATTCTCATCTTTTCTACCTTCACTTTGTCCACCTCATCTTGCATCCTAGATTTCCAATTCATCGTTTATCAAATAATCTTTCTAGCATTTTCAAAGCATATGAAAATATACTTGACTGTAATATGCAAATCATGATTTGGCTAATACTAATTCGACTGCCACTGAAAGTGAATTTTCATTATGTGTCAACTTACAAGCAATTAACATGATCTAGGTTATCAGCTTGTATCCCTGACCAATGAGATCAGTTTGCATTTGATAATAGTGGTGTTGCATGAACAGGAGAAGATGACAAACCACTATCTTACACTTTTTTCGCTTTTAATTATTAGCATTTAGATATTCATATAATTGCCTCTTCCCCATACAAAAGTTTGCTGCAGCTTTTTCAAGTATTTTATTCCCATGCCTCATTTCGAGTAAATTAAGTTCATTCTCCCTTTCCCTCTCTATTATATATATCTCAGGGGGTTAGAACAGAGCTCTGCACAAATCATATCTGAATGTCTATGAAGTATTCGAAGATGGTGATTATGGCTAAGTTGGTGACTTTGATTCTGTTGTTGGAGGCGATGGTGACAAGTAGTTTCAGGATTGGGCCGGCGGCTGGTAGTCTGAGCATTGATTACTACGTAATGAACTGTGCCTTTGTTGAACCTGTTGTTAGGAACATTGTGAACCAAGCTTTGGAGGATGATCCAAACCTAGCAGCTGGTCTTATTAGAATGCACTTCCATGACTGCTTCATTCAGGTTCTCCTCCCCTCTCTCTCTATACACACTCCTATGTTCCTTAATGTAACATATAGTTAACTAATTTGGTTAGATTAAAAAGTTAGTTAACATGGCATGTTTTTTTCCAAGACATCCTAATCATTTTCCTTAAATCCCTCCCCTTCTCTCCTACTTAATTATTGTTGAGGGAATGTCAACAACTCAATGGGGCTAATTTGGGAAACAAATGATAAATATGTGAAAGGATCTTACATTTAAAACCAATATCAACTCCCCAATTAGGTTATACACAGGAGAAGTATATAAGTATCTCGCTCACACTCCTGTGCACAACAGTCACAAACATACACTCAACACATTTAGGCACTTCATATTACAATTAGCGTAAAAAGTGCTATTTCTGAACAATTAATATCAGATTATATTCTGAGCAAAAAAAAAAAATCAGATTATATTGGATACAACACGAAACCACTCATATAGTTGTGGCCACAGTGTAAAAAGTGCTATACTTTGCTCACTAGGCTTCCTTTTAAGAAGTAGAAGCGTAGAACTTACTGTATTTTGTGGAAAAATGGTCATGCCTGTAGTGTGCGTGCGTGTGAAGAAAAGAAAAGGAGTAAATTGGTTTGGAGTACTGTTTCTCTTGTACGAGAGAGGAAATTAATATATAATTTTTGTTCAAAACAACTGGCTTATGAATAGCGGTAAAATTTGATGGATAGGACTTGTTTTAAGTATTTTAAAAAGTTCATAAATTAATCAACAATCAATAATTATACACTTGTATAATTACAATTTTGAGGAAAGTAAGAACGATAAATTAATAAAAGAGCATGAATTTTTTGTTTTAAGGAATTAAAGCAAGATTTGACCCTATTGATTAACCCTACAATGGCTGTATAATTCCAAACATCACTTGTTCTCTCTCTTCATCATATATAATCTCATATTTTCAATATCATATGTGTGTGTGTGTGTGTGTGTGTGTGTATGTATATATATATATATATATACATACACACCAACCAGCACAGGAACCTCCACTATGAGATACAGTGGATATTGATGAATAATATTCCCAGTTAGTGACTAAAAGTTTCCCCACCAGAAGATGTCGGGCATGTTTCAAGAACAAATTGTTCTATAATCAGTAATCTCAAGAGCTTACTGATTATTTCATAGAGATCATTATACGGAACTTACTGAAGTGCTACTTGATTACTGTTATTAATGAACAGGGATGTGATGGATCAATTCTGATAGACTCTACAAAGGATAACACAGCAGAGAAGGATTCACCAGGAAACTTGAGCTTGAGAGGCTACGAAGTGATTGATAAGATCAAAGCAGAGCTTGAAGCACAGTGCCCTGGCGTCGTTTCATGTGCTGATATTCTCGCTTTGGCAGCTCGAGATGCAGTTTTCTTTGTATGACTCTTAATTTATGTCTTCATGCTTTTCGACATGTTCAAACACTAAATCTAATTTATTATGTAAAATAGTTAGAGAGAAATAAGAAGAAAGTAATAGTACTAGGTGTCTGTCACTGTCACAGGAAGCTGGTGGGGTTCTCTCTCTCTATTAGCTTTTCAAGCCATTATAGGGGCATGGCATCTATGAGTTAGCAAAATAATTAACTAAACTACATCATTTAAGTGTAACTAAAAATGTGTCTCATAGTGAGAGGGGCAGCAGAGGGGGTTGGAAGAGGTGTGTACATTTAGTGTCCGACAATACCTAGAATTGAATTGTCTCCAATAGAAATAGAAAGATGCATTTGTTTATAAAAAAAGTCACATGTTTCTTTACAATGATTTGCTTGAGCTACATAGCTTGTATCTGTATATGAAATGTTGTTAATATCATTAATTATATTAAATTATGAATATTGAGTGAGATGATGAATCATGAACAGGCTAGTGGTCCGTGGTATGACATACCGAAAGGAAGAAAAGATGGATCAAGGTCCAAAATTGAAGACACAATCAATCTTCCATTCCCCACCTTCAATGCCTCTAAACTTATTAGTGTCTTTGGCCAACGTGGTTTTACTCCCCGCGAGATAGTCGCTCTCTCTGGTAACAAACGCAAACTCTTCTCTTCGATCACTTCTAAATGTAAGAGTTAGATAATTAATTTATAAATACTAAAAAAATGAGCTAATCTAGTTATTTGTAAAAAAAACAATGGTGTTGGTTTACTAAAATTACCTCTTTCAATCATTTGCATTGGAAATTAAACTGCTCTCTTAATATGTATGAAGATTGATGAATATGACAAGGAGAGTTTATGAAAATGGATTGAGATCTTAGATTTAGATAACCAAAAACATCCATTTACTAACTCTACATGAGTATGTTTTAAAATTCAAAACAACAGCAACAAAGCATCAACTCATTAAAAAACAAAATATTGAATTTGAGTGATACTCCTATTTGATTTGTAACAAGTAGATAGTCTCTTGAGAATTGAAGATATAATGTTATGGTGGATGATTTGAATATGGTTGCAGGAGCTCACACACTAGGAGTGGCAAGGTGTTCGTCATTCAAGAACCGAATAAGCGGCGGGCAAGCAATAGATCCGCCGTTGGTCGACTCAGAATTCGCAGGGTCACTGTCCAAAACATGCAGTGCCGGCGACAACGCCGAGCAGGCGTTCGACGCCACCAAGAACGTCTTCGACAACTTGTACTTCGACGCCTTGACGAGGAACAACGGCCTCCTCACCTCCGACCAGACGCTATACACCCACCCTCAAACCAAGAACTTCGTGGACGCCTATGCCTTTAACCAGGCCATGTTCTTCTTCGACTTCCAACAAGCCATGGTCAAGATGGGTTTGCTTGACGTCAAACAAGGCTCCAATGGCCAAGTTCGAGTCAATTGTCGTAAAGTCAACTGATCATATGTCTGTAATATAAGCTGTTATTGTAGGAGACGACCATGCTTTGTTTCTGTTTGTAGCCTTGTATTTGTGAACAAGCCATGTGTAATAAATACTTTATTGTTGTTGTTTAATTATACATGTTAGATATGCTATGATCTTCATTACTCTGAATTTGTTTTCTTTTTTATGTCCTGGATCAAGTCCATTACACTTAATCTAAACAAAGTTAAAATTTTTATTTAAATTTTGATTTTCTTTTTCTTGCTAGTCTGATAAAATACATTTGTGAAACTCAAAATATATTTGATTAGTGTATAAATTATCATGATGACAAATAGTGCTATATCCTTTTGATCAATTGTCAAACACTACTTTTGATTCAATATTACATAAAAATATAAAAAGGAGTGTGATTTTGGCACCTATACCACTATGGGTGAATCAAGGAGATAGGGTTTGGTATTATCTCAAGTTGCAAGAGATTAAAAATATTGTCAAGGCCTTAGTGGCTTAGTGACGTCAAAACATCTTTTATAAATAGGAGTTACAAAAGTTGGTTCCCCCTTTCATGGAAGCTATTTTTATGGAATTGTGTTACCATGGAAACGAAATTGAGACCCAATTTGATCATACCAAACAAGCCTCTCATGGAATTGAGAACCATTCCATTTCCACACTTCCCAATTCCATCATACCAAATGGACCATGATGTGGACCTGGCTTTGGTCCTTTGCGGATTGGCAGTCTATTGCGCTCGTATACTTAAAACGGCATTGTTTGGGGCCAAAACATTGAGCAACTATCCTTTTTTTCTTTTTCTTTTAATTTCAGGGCATGGACTCTTACTAAAATGATACTTCAACTGACTGGTACTGAACAAATATTTTAGATCTATTTTAGAATCTTAAAAAAATATTTTAAAGTACTGATGGGTACTAAAAAGATATTTTAGGCTTACTGACTTAATATTGAAAACTTTATGATCTTAAAAAAATATTTTAAGGTCTTGAAAAAATTTCCTGAAGTATTTTTTTAATATCAATTAGTACCTGAAATATTTTTTCAAGACTCTAAAATAATTTTTTGAAATCATAAAGTATTTTTTTTCAGTACTAAGTCAGTAAGCTAAAATATATTTTTAGTACCCGTGAGTACCCTGAAATAATTTTTCAAAATCATGAAGTACTTTTTCAGTACCAGTATGTTGAAGTATCATTTTAGTAATAGTCAATGCCTTAAAATATTTTTTTAAAAAAAAGGATAGTTGCTCAGTGTTTTGGTACAAAACTGCACCATTTCAAGTATAGGAGCACAACGGACTAAAGCCAAGTCCCCCTTATATACTCCCTCCCTTGTTATACATAAGAGAGTATGTCTCTATTGATTCTTCTCTCAATATTTTTTTATTGAATGTCTTCACTTTAAGATTATGTTTCAATGAATAAGATTTAATGATATATTAAAATATTAATATAACATTAAATCTAAAAAAAAATTGATGTAGTAAAAAACATTCTGGTTAATGGCTGGCTATACATGTAAGTTACAACTATACGTAACGCCCGTAGCGGAGTTTGATCATAACTTTCATCTCAGTGAAGCCGGGAGACTCTGTCCGGCATTAATTGCAAATTATTCCTGAGAATTGAAACTTCGTCACTGTAATTCTCTCAGATCCATCATATTGCCATTTTCTCGAGAAAAGTGAGGAACAGTAATGGAAAAAATGAACAGAGTCTTCGAGAAAGTCAAGAAAATGGTGGGAATGGAGGTCGAAGATGAACAACAAACTGCAGCATTAGAGGACAGCAATCCAATCGCCTTTATGGATGAATTTAATCAGAACTGCACGTTGTCCACCAAACAGGTGTTTGCTCCCATTGAATCTAATCTTAATATTTCCCTGACTGAGAAAATAATTATGTTGAGCTCAGATATATTTGTGGCATTCGTTCTGTTTGCTTCCATTTCGTTGTTTTGACGCGAAATTGGTGAATGAATTGTATCTTATTACCATTCAGTTGCTTATGGCTGATCGCTGATTCCTTGCGATTGATTACTCATTTCGCTGTTTTGGCTCGAAGGAATTCGTTCTCGGAACATTTGATTCAACATTTTCGTTGTTTTTTAAGTTGATATTTTTACATTTAACTCAATTTACTGTGTTAAATTAAAACCTGGAGATTATTTGATATAAGTGATTGGTGGCATTGAGCTAGAAGCCAAGCATTAACATGGAGTAGTTTTTTTTTTTTGGTCAAGAACATGGAGTAGTTGATAACATTAATTTTCAATTGATAGAAATCTTAGTTATTTGTTTAGCTGTTTACCTCCTCTAGTTTAAAACTTAAGGTAGATAAGCAATCCATCAAAGGATAATCTTTGGCGGATCCTGATTAATAGTGTAAACATAGTAAATATATTCGTTCTGTTTCTAATGATGATCTTTTGTATAAGAATCCATTATCTTTAAATGTTGACCATTTCACTTAATGGATCATCCCCTGTTGTTCCTATATTTTATAGCTTTTATATATTGACTCAGCATCCTGAAGTCTACCCTCTTATGCAAATTTCTTTTTGTCACTCTGAAATTTGAAATGCTCAGATAGATCATGCAACAAGCCTCTCTCTCTCTCTCTCTCTCTCTCTCTCTCTATATATATATATATATATATATATCTTTTCACAGTTTGACTAATCAGCTCACTTCTTGTGATCAAACAGAGATTATATGGTTTTGCCATATGTTTTGTTGCTGGGTTTACTTTTACACTATTGGTGAGTTTGCCACCGTTATTTTACTAATGAACTATTTACTATTTCAATTTTTCTATTATTTGGGCATGGGAAAATAGTAAAAAGAGATTAACTCATTTTGTTTTTTAGAAGTAGATCTCATCCTTTTATATCGCTCTAGACAGTGAACTAATTTGTGAATGTAGACTAGAGGGTACTATAGGACAGTTTGTTGATATATTAAACTGATACTGATGAACGCATGCTCCAATGAGAATTTCTAGAAACTGTCGCGCTTTTACTTTTGCAAAACAGACCATCACTAATTGATATCCCATACTGCAAATTTTGAAAAACATTCTTCTGAAATGCTGCATTTAGCCATTTAAATTTCTATTCTCAGGGTCTTACAAATTGCATTTGCTCATGTAAGCTGAATTATCGGAAACAATGATAATTGAGTATGGAAGAAGAAGTAAAACAGAACTTCCAAAGGTCAATAGCTAGAAGTCTCAAAATTTTCCTAGTTCTTTTGCATATTGGTTTCAAATTGCCAATTTTCTAGAGTTAGTGTATTTTGTGCCTATGAATCATAATGAGTGTTGCTGCATCTAATGAAGGTATCAGTTTCCAATGGCAAGCATTAGTAACTATTAATATAATAATTTTCATTTTTTTATCTGACAGTCAATGCTTGTTTTCTTCAATCCAATCAAGTTCGGGATAGCATTCACTCTTGGCAATTTGCTTTCACTTGGAAGGTATCTACTACCTTTACAGATGAATAATTACATTATGATGCTGTTTGACCATTCTATTCACCCTCTTCCACTGCGCAGCAGCTGAGGTATCAGTAATGTGTTTGACTGTAGAATGTCTCTTGTTCTTTATGTTTGAATTCGTGAATTTTGAACACTTCTTTGTGAGAACATGTTATGATATTTCTTCATAGAAGTTTGTTAATGAGGAGAAGGAAGATGCCCTCCATTTTAACAAGACAGCTCTCTCCTTTTCTCTCGTTTCCTTTCTGCACCTAGTCTTAAAATCAATGTTTTAAAAGAGACAGATGTCACACGGCTTCCTTTCTGTTCTAAAGGTGAAAGATGGCATCTAACTTCGAGTTTCATGTTGATAAAATGTAGTATCATACGTCTTCTTACTCTGGTGTGAAAAAAAAAAAAAATTATAACTAAATGTATAGTACTACCTTCTTAAAATCACCAAGCATGATCAAGATGACTTAAAGTATAATTTACCTATCAACTCTTCTCTCCTGCTATAAGTGGCTGGATCAATTTGTAGAGAGACTATCAGTATTAGAGTGAAGTTCTCTTGAAGGTGCTATAATGAAGATTGCTTTTTGAGCATGCATGAGTTGTTTTTTAATTTACAAAGTTAAATAATTTTCTCTCTTCATCTCTCTAGTTCACTTACACTTTTTGACAATGATGTGATTGCTTTTTGTACGTTGACATTTCACCTTGCTCTTGCAAATTTAACTTGTATAAATAATTTATATCTCAATTGAATTGTTGGCGGCCCCTCTTTATATACTCTTTGTTGAACTCAGTTCCTATGTTGTTCTGTTTTCTTCAGATGCTAAGTTAGAGTCTTTTTAATGACAGCACAGCATTCCTTATTGGTCCCAAGAGGCAGTTGACAATGATGCTTGATCCTGTTCGTATCTATGCAACAGCCATATACCTAGCAAGTATGATAATCGCCTTATTTTGTGCTCTTTATGTAAGTCACAATATATATATTCATATTTGATTTGTTCTTAGAAAATGATCCTTTCTTTCAATTGTCCCATTATCTCACATATACCCGTTTTGCATTGAACAGGTTCGTAACAAACTGTTGACCCTTCTAGCAATTATTTTGGAGTTTGGGGCTCTGATTTGGTATGACAAAAGTTTTCATGAACTTCCTATCCTTGATAAAATATCATTTAATGTTGGTTCTCTGCATTTACTCTCTAAATGCAGCTGATAAATTTGGGGAGAGGAAGAGGAAGAGAGATAGTAGATAGGACTCATTTAATTAGCCCCATACGCTTTCTCTTCACTCTCTCTCTCCAAATTAACTTTGTGGTTTTTACCTCAGGATCCAAAATTTAATATCCTTCCCTGTGTTCATATTGATAGCTTTGTACAATTACTTTTGCTGTATAATTAAAGTTGGTGTATTTGACATAACAAACTGAACCTTCTCTGCCAAAGATGTGCTTTTGTTTAAATACTTAAGGTTAGGAAGATAAGAGCATGTAAGTCATTCTATTTTCATTGTGATCCATGCTCAAGAGTAACAATAATTTAGGTACCATTTCAATAATTGAATTTAAATTGCAAGATTGAAATGTGATGATCTTATTTTGATCTCATGCTCATTACTATCCCGGCATTTTGATTATTCACTCCATTTCTGATCTTGTGGTTGACAGCTATAGCTTGAGCTACATCCCTTTTGCAAGGGCCATGGTTTCAAAAATCATGGGTGCTTGTTTTGACACTGACTTTTAGGTTATAATCACAACACTCCTATCATTGCTTCCCATCTGAAGTTCTGCTCAAAAGGAGTTCTTGTGAAGATGAAATATAACCATGGATGGATTGGAATTCTTCAATACTTGACCGGTAGACATGAAATCTTGTGAATTTTTACAACTGACAGTACTTTGGTAAAGTTTCTTAGTTATTTGTTATAAGATTTTTCAATGAAAATATAATATGTTGGCATTTTCCGGTTCGTACTTGTACTGTTGGACACTTTAGAAGCAGAAAATGTTCTGCTGCATATTATATTTTTATTGAAGAATATAATATGTAAGCAGTTATTTTGTTTTCTCGCATGATACTTAAGTGGGTCAAAATATGAAGATTTTTGCTTTCAATTTTCTCTCATTTTTCTTGTTTGGATTTCTTTATTTTACTTTTCTGATTCTCTCTCATTTATTGAATCTGCATGCTGCTCTGGAGAAGGTCACATCTTGAGGGCTGCGTCGCCTTTGATTTAAGGGTTTACAAGGAAAGAGGAACCATCAAATTTCTAGGTATCAAAATCACCAATTTTGTTAGTGTTATTCAGAAATTTTAGACCTTTTCTTTTCATCAAAAAAATTGAGATGGTATGATGTTTTGCATTTGATGCACATAAACAAGATATTTGTGATTATTTTCTTTTCTTATTTATTTAGTTAAGGAAAGTGTCTTTGACAAGAAACATTATTTTCTTCTTAAATAAGTCTTTTCATTCCACAGCTTTCTTCTATGAAGATTATTGTAATTGTGTCCCTTAGAGAAAATCTATGCTAGAATGTCTTCTAGTAGAAAATGGATATACATTCTTATGAGTTACTAAGCTGACTTAGATACTGTTTGTTTTTTAAATGAAATTTTAATATGCTTATTTTAAAAGAAACAGGATAAAAAAGGTGGGGGGGGGAATCTCCCTTAGGGCCCAAGTAACTAAGATATTATCAAAAAAAGCAAAAAAAAAAAAATCACATGTCAAAAAAGGTCCTAATTGTTAACGTGTACTGATTTAATTGTTAAGATATAATTGTTAATGTGTACGGATCGATATAGTTGTTAATGTTGTATTGATATAGTTGTTAATGTTTCTGAAATAATACCCAAAAAAGCCTTGAGCCTTTTCTGACATGTGACTTTTCTTTGGACCTTTTTTTAACAATATCTTGATTACTTAGGTCCTGAGGGGGATTTTCCCTAAAAAAAATTGAAATAATATTAAATCATTCGACTTTTTTGTCCAAGCTGAGACCTGGAATATTTTTTTGCCAAAGGGTTAAGAGTAGACCCCAGGTTAGTAAAATTCAGATCCCGAATGAATTAATTGCTCAAGGGATGAAATATCCTATCACTCAAGCTAATTGAATTGGTTTTTAATTATCAACTTTTAAAGAAAACAACAAATAAATACAAAAGGATTAGCCACGAAGCAAATCCACCTGCCGCCTTAGATATAATTGAGTTGTAAGCTATCAATTGCTTTTGGCTTTTTAACATAATAGAAGGATCATGGAAACATCAATTAGTACATATGATTATCATAATTTTTTATTGTTAAAAAAAATTCTTAATCACTTTTCCTATGATTGGTATCCAAAGCTAGTACCTTAACTTTTTGCCACGGAAGGCATAGAGCTCAATTATAGACTTTTTTTTTTTTTTTGCTCGAAAGCTCAATTATAGACTTCAATGTCAAAAGTTGATATCTTTCTGCGCATTCTTAATGAATAGGAAAAAACAAAGATCCTTTCTGCGCATGTGACCCACTCAAAACCAGAAGTCAATGAATTTTAGGATGCATGTACTGGTACTTCATATAGAATCTAATTGAAAAGTTGATATTCATGATTCTAAATTTATTAATATTTTTTAAAATTACATCTTCAGGTACTCCCTTAACAATAAGGATTTGGCTTTGGTGCTTTGCACCATTTGTCCGCTGCCGTCCGCTGCAGCGCCTTCACACACTGATCCTTTGAAAAAAAAAAAATTCGGTACTACGGATAATAAAAAGATAATTCAGAATACTAAGTGGTACTGAAAAAGTCTTTCATGATATTGAAAAATTATTTTATGATCTTCAAAAAATAGTTCAGGATACAGACTGATACTCAAAGGATATTTCAGAATACTGACTGGTACTTAAAAAAATTATTTTAGGATCTTCAAAAAATAATTCAGGACTAACTGCTACTAAAAATATGCTTTAGGATATTTTTTCTGAATCCTAAAATAATTTTTTAAGATCATGAATTATGTTTTAATTACCATCCAGTATCATGAAGTATTCTTTAAGTACCCGTCTGTATCCTGAAATATTTTTTAAAGATCATAAAATAATTTTTCAAGATCATGAAAGATTTTTTCAGTACCACTTAGTATCCTGAATTATCTTTTTATTATCTGTAGTGCCTAATTTTTTTTTTAAAGGATCAGTGTGTGAAGGCGCTGCAGCGTACGCAGCGGACCAAATGGTGCAAAGCACCAAAGCCAAATCCTAACAATAATCAAGTAATAGAGAGATGCACGGAAGGAATTAAAAAAAATAATTAGGATGTTATAGAAAAAACATCATATTAATAACTTAACCAACTTTCTTAATTTAATAAAATTATGTAAATAGGTTTTACATATTAAGTATAAGAGGAGTATCATAATATAGCCTTAGATATGCATTGTTTCATCCTCTCTTTAAAATTTTCAAGTTAATAATTGGTTAGTTGAATTAAATAAAAAAGCATTAGTTGAATGCAAGGTTATTAAACCCGGATCAGCCACTGAACCAGTTTAGATAGTGGGTCAAGGGTTAGTAAGTCAAAGCGGAGTTAAACTGAAGCTAACTTTAGGCTAGACCGGCGAGGAGGTGAAGATTTCATGGTTATTCATATCAAATTCTGAATAAAATAAAATAAAAAATTATTCTTTAAAATAAAAATACTGAACCGGTCAAACTAGCCGGTCCAGTCTAGTTTTAACAACTATGGTTGAATGTAATAGTAAAAATATTGGACTATAAGAATAGTTTATTTTATAGTTAAAATTTTGAGAATTTTAATGCAAGTGACATCTCTTTACATATATCCAAACCATCTTAAAGAAGGCCGTTAGAGGCCAAGAGAATAAGAAGAAGTCCAAGAATGACATTTAAGATATTAAACAGGATCTCTATGTGAGTAATATATTTAAAGAGTTGTTATTGATATATTACTATTTGGTCTTTAATATGTGAGTTAATTAGGGAGTTGGTGTTAATCCTAAATATATGACCTCTTTCACATTGTTATTCAATTTTTCATAAATTAATCCTATTGATATTCTCTTGACAATCATCAAGTGGAGAGGAAATGAAAAAAAATAAGGAATATGTTTGAGATATTTAAAAAAAACATATATGCCATATTAACTAATTTAACTACCATTCTTAATATATTGAAATTAGTTAATTAAGTTGTACATTAAGGATTGAATGGAGTACAATGTAGGATTCATGTATTCCACTTTATTTAATAGGGTAAAACCTCTTGACACATGATATTACCAACCTTCAGTCCTTAGTATAAGATTGCATTCATAATATAAATTGTACTACGAAGACCTTATATTACCGAAGATAGTATATTGGTTCAGATAATGCGTGAGAATGAGATTAGGGGTGTTCAAAACTCGGGACAAGACCGGGATACACCGATCCCAGTTCTTGGTCTCGGTTTTTGGCCAGGATGCAATTTGCATCCCAGTCCTAATCCTAGAGTGGTCTTGGTCTTGGTGGTACCGGGACGGGACCAAGAAATCCTAGTTTATTTTTTAACAAAACATAAACTTAAAAATATCATTATATTATTTAAATTCTATTGTTTAAGGTGATCATTTAACCACTAATATGGCTGTAATAATTACATAAATTGATTTAGAGTTAAGAAATAACATTTTATTATTTATTTATTTATTGTTACTATTATATTTGATATTATCTTTATACAATATATAGTTAGAATTAATATCACGATATATGTGGTTTAATTCCCACTAAAGATATGATACATATCTTATCAAAGGATAACTTAATTTCTAGAATAAAAAAATACAAAAATAAAAGGATAATTTAATTTATGAGATAAAAAATTTTAAGAAAAGAACGGGACCGGGATCTCAAGGGTGATCCCGGTTCCTGTCCGGTCTCAATCCCAATATGTCCCGATCCTGAACGGAACGAGAGATTCCAAGATCAAAATGTCCAGATCAGGCTGAGACAACTAGGACTAGGACACTTTGAACACCCCTAGGTGAGATTGTGTTTGGGGCAAGAGTTTTTCTACATTCAGAAAGAATTACAATCTTATTAAAGAGGATGGTTAAGAGAAAAGGAAGCTGAATTAGTTACAATATATACTTAAACATTGTCCATGAAGGTCCTCAAAACTACATTTAATTTACATTAATGTTGTCAAGAAAGAAAAAGAACACAGAATCCACTATGAATTAATGGATCAAAAAACCCTTCAAACAAGAGAAACAGAGGAACAAAATATGGATGAAAGTTGAACAAGACAGAACCAAAAAAGGTCAAATTCCAAACGAAATCAAATAAACAAGCATTATACTGAAATTAAAATCACAAGTTTTTGGCATAAATATTCTTGTTATTGTGCATCCACACTCTGAGGACTCTCCTCTTAATTCCTATCTCTTCACAAAACTGCTCCACCACAGATTCTTCAACTTTCTGCATCTTCCACCCTACTTTCTCTGCAAATCTCACCATCTTCTCCTTCTGTTCTGCACTGAACTTAGTCCTAAACCTCTTCTTCACCACCTTCTCATCTTCTTCTTTATAATTATGATTCCTATGATCTTCTTCTTCCCCATGATCATCATGTGACTGATCAGAAAAATTTGAGCCAGTTTTGTTGGGAGATAATAAAAGATGATCCAGATCAATGACCTGGGATGTGTTTGGAAGAAATGGGGAGAGATGATTCTGATCATTAGAGTTTGAATTATAACAGAACTGAATCTCCTTTCTGTGGAAGTTTCTGTGGCAATTGCAGGCTGAGCACTTGAAAGCTTCAAGTGAGCCGCCTTCTACTTCTGAAGAAGAAATGAACTCACCACAACCATCAATTGCATGTCCACCTAATGAAGCTGCATGGTTCTTGAGGCATTCCTTGTACCTTACGACCATTATCTTTTTCTGTTCTTTAAGCTCTTGTTCGTTAATGGCTGAAGGAGAAGAAGGGCTTGGCCTTTTACATGAAACATGACAATTGCTAGAGTCCATGTTAGAAGACAGAACAAAAAATAACAACCTGATCTATAGGTAGAACAGAAAATACCTTAGATTACTATTGACAATAAAGGGATTTGATCATAGAAAGAAATGATTATGGCTCTGACATGAAACCGAAGAGAACTTTCTAACAGGACTGTGATGGATTGAACCTTTTCAGAACAAACTGATTATATGAGAGAGAGAGAGAGAGAGAGAGAGAGGAAATGAAAGGATGGATAGGAGTTTTGCAAGTGAAGTAACAAGGGGCACTCAATTTATATATAATATTGAGAAGTGAAAGAGAGAATGAGGGAGAGGATTCATATATAAAAAACATTATAAATGGTCACCTTAATTAAAGTTTTTAAGTACAAAATTTTAGATACATATAAGTCCCCCATTAAAATTTTTATTGGTGAGAATGCCGGATAAATTTTTAAATTTAGGTCATTTTCACAAATAACATTATTTACGGGGACTTTCCCTTAATTTTCCTACTTCTTTTGCCTCAAAAAATTGATACTGAAAAAATCATTCTTTTCGGATCCTCATCTCTGGGTCAAATCAAATTCTTAGCATTGTCATTATATGTTCATAATCAAAATGATAAATTAATTTATTTTTAATAAATGGATTTTAACTTGTTTCATTGAAAGAGTTAGTAGGGGAGAGAGAGAGGCCTAGGTCTGAAATGTAAAGAGAGTATATAATTAAAAAAGTGGGGAGTTCATATGCTTGCTTTGCTTACACTGTTAGACATAAACCTTAATTAAGCTCTTATAAAATAAATTTGATTACTCTAAATGTGATTGGATTAATCATATATATCAAACAAAATAAAGAGCAACTGTTATCATCACTCCTTGCTTTGCAATAAGCAAATAGATTTATTATTAAAAGTGGGTTGGAGAGTACTAAATTTGGTTGGTAGCCTCAGCCCCACATTATAAATTGTCATCACATCATCATACTCCTCCTCGTTAATAAAAGAAGTACTTAGTTAATTTAAGTAAATTAAGAATTTGAGGTAAATTATTTTATTATAATAAATGTGATATGATTTTCTTAAAATACATTTGTATATCATTAGATTATATATCAGTTTATAAGTAAAGTAAATTAATTTTGAAAAAATAGATATTAGGATAAAATGGATTATTTAGAATCAAGATTGACCTGCTTATAAGCTGATATTTAGGACAGGTGAAATATATATGTATACAAGAAGGTACGACATTTTGTTTTCATAAAGTAATTCACGCTAACCGAAAAGAAAGAACATATATATAAATATACAAATGCAGCGACACATTTAGGGTTTTTCACAAAAATCGAGATCGGCATGTAACAATTAATTCCTATTGTTCTAGGGATTAGGATTACATATAATATATATTTCATATAAAACAACGCTATGATATATTTAGAATCATAATTACCCTATTAGAATTCGTACAAAATTAACCTAAGACATATGGGGATTAGGATTACATATAATATATATTTCATATAAAACAACCTTATGATATATTTAGGATCATAATTACTCTATCGAAATTCATATAGAATTAACCTAAGCTATATGGGGATTAGGATTACCTGGTCTCCGTTTTTGCTAACATCTTAGAAGAATAATTTGATGCAGAGTAAGAATAGAGGAAGTTGTAGAGGAGAAGAAGAGTATTGAGCGTTAGTTAGGGTTAGGCTTGACCTCTATTTATAATTAAAAACTAAGGTTTAGCTATGGGCTGAGCTCTAAATTTTATTATTACTATATATATAACAATACCTTCTAAATCTTATTATTACCATACTATTTATCATTATTATTACTATTAATAATAATCTAGGGCACTTAAATTAGGGTTAGACTCTTATAAAGTGCTTATTTTTTGTGTGACATTTTTATGGACGTTTTTTGAAGAAAAAGGAAATAAATGTGATCCATCATCTTAAATTCAATCAATCAAGGTGTGAATTTAATGTGACTTGGCTGACATGTAGTAGACTCCAACAGTTAAGATATGAATATGATTCATCATATTAAATTCAATCAATCAATCAAGATGTGAATTTAATATGACTTGGTTGACAAGTAATGAACTTATTACCTAAAACATCTTTCTTAGTGTATAAGCTGAAAATTCCTATAAAAAAAGGGTTATTACTATTACTAATAATAATAATATGGGGTATTACACTGTGACAGTCAATGGAAGACGGAAACACCAAGACAGTGACGGGGTAATAGTTCGTTGGCGAATCTGCATCAAATTGTGTTTTTTTTTTCACTTTTTAATTGTTGATTGGTAATTTTTGTCCCCTCAATTGTTTTTTTGTGCCAGATGCTTCTCAGGTAATAGTTGGTTGGCAAATCGGCACTTTAACCCAAAATTAAACATACGCATACTTCTTAAAAAGCCACCTAAAACATTATATTAAAGAGTATTAAACCAATCTTAGCATAGCCACGTTAGATTGAATGTACTGTGAAATATCTTGTATCCCCCATCCTTGATCATTAGCATTTTTGTAACATCCCCGTTTTCTAAAAGCAGTATAATTTTTTTTTCATCAGAGTAGAGCATCGGAGTAAGAGTGTAACTGATATATTTATTCAAAATGCCCACTGGCTCATTACAGAAACGGTTCAATAACCGAGAGTTTTCAAAAGGAAAGGACAACATCATAACAGTCTTCGGCCGCATCCCTAGGCTTGCTGCTTCCCTCTCTCCTCGGTCCTCGGTCCTCCCGACCCTGATGCTATGTTAAGAGTTGAGATCCGCACGGATCTCAGGTAACGGTTAACCTCATATTCACATATACAGTATATAGACACAGTCATTCACATTAACAGTATAACAGATGTACCACACGGAGTGCATGTAGAAGTACCACACGGAGTGCATATAAATGTACCACACAGAGTGCATATAGATGTATCACACGGAGTGCATGTAGATGTATCACACGGAGTGCATGTAGATGTATCACACGGAGTGCATGTAGATGTATCACACGGAGTGCATGTATCCAAAAGCACATAACAATACTCACAACATATCAACAGACCATCAACCACATATACACATACAATTCTCATACTACATACCCGCATACAGTAAACATCAGAGTTAGTGTTACAGTACGCGAACGTACCTTCGTTGACGTTTTACGGTAATTCGGCACGACGGTTGGTCAAAACGTAATCAGGGATATCCTATCAACATAACAACGTACTTGTTAAGGATCTATCATTACGACGGACATTTTTAGTCAAAATGACCACTTTACCCGACCCCCTAATCGGCGGAATTTCGCCAGCACTTCGTTACTTTGACCCTACTCTTCCAAAATTTTGACATAACTCTTACTCCAACATGATTTTCGAAATATAAATCATATTAATTAATGATTTACATCATAACAGGCATTTTAGGTAAAAATTACCATTTTGCCCCTGATGCCCCTGATCGGCGGAATTTCGCCAGAGCTTCGCTATTTTAACTCTAATCTTCCAGAATTTTGCCAGAACTTCGACCCTACCATGATTTTCGAAATAATGACTAAAATACACCTAGAATATGATATCTAATCATACTTGGAAGATTAAAGACTAATCTAGCATTTCTACTCTAACTACCGAAAGAACTACGAAAGCTTAAGTACCGAAAAACTTACCCAGAGCTTCGCTGCAAATTTCCATGGCTTCTCCTTCTCTCTAACCTCTCTCTAATTTCGGATTGCCTCTTGGGTTTTGGTGTGCAAAATATGAAGAGGATGCTTGGCTATTTATAGAGTTTTTGCAGGGGCATTATGGTCTTTTCCCAAACTTCCAACTTTAATTTCAAACCACAATTTCTATCTTTTTCTCCAAGATTTCTTCTCCTTCATTCATCTTCAAGGCCGACCTGCCCCCTTGCTTCCAAAGTCAAAAATCCAATCAATGTGGTGCCAACTTGCACAATCTAGAAGGTTTTGCACCGATAAAGTCCCGATCGGTGTTCGAATCGCGTAATCTCAAAATTTTGGATTCACAACTTTGAAGATCTTCTCTTTCTCATCAGAAGTATCTAAGTTAACTCACTTTTTGATCCTATACAGGGTTCCAACGGTCATGCAGAAGTTTTACGGAAAAACGTGCCGGTTTCGGAACGAACTTCCGGAATCATCAACTTCTGGACAAAAATTCACTGATTCCAAATATGTCCAGAAAATCATAAACCCATCTCCAAATGTTGAGTTATAATTTATTTTGTTCAAATCCTAATTTTATGACTATCTGCCTATTTCTCAGATTTTCCCTATTTCGTCTTATTACTAACTTCTTCTACCGATCTCAGAAACGACTCCAGGTACAGCTCAATTCAGGATAAAAATCCACTCATCAATATTATATCCTGACTTTAGAAATCCAGTTCCTGGTTCTCTAGATAGGATCCGATTCCTATAGGTAATTATTTACTTTTTACTATTTTACTTTAATTAATATTTAATTAGAGTTTACATTTCACACTCCATCTTATTTCCTTTTTATTATTATTATTTTCTTTTCTCCACCCCCATGTCGGCCCTCACACACACACACACACAAACACACACACACACACACACACACACACACACACACACATATATATATATTATTTTTTAATTAATTATTTAATTATTATTTTAATTATTTTTACATAATTTTTCATAACTTTTTTCCTATTGGTCCATTCTTGCATTTAGGCTCAAAATTACTTAATCTCACCAATTTTTCTTCATATTTTTTAATCAATTAGGAAATATTTTTATGCTAATTTTTAGCCATAAACCATTAATTATAGAATTCTACACAACTTATCACAATTATTTCATTGTTCAAGCCTAAATAATTATCAAATAATTATTTAATCAACCACTTATTATTTGTTGACAATTTTCTTATCTAGAATTAATTACTTCCTCACAACACTTGGACTCACAATGATATTTTATGCTTCATAAAATATTAAAAATTACGGGGTCAATAATGATCCCGGAATATTCTTTAATTTCTCTCTCACTATTTCTGAAGGAAATAAATCCCAGAAATTGTCTAAATTAGAAACAACATACTCTCTAATTTTCAATAATTATTTTATTGCCTCTAAGGATTTTTCATAATTTTCCTAAGTTATTTATGTCTTACAAGAGCATTTTCGTCATTTTGGCACTCTAATTTTCAAGAGATTTTTCCCCTACAAATTTGATATCACATATTCACCTATCTTTAATAGGTATTATTTCTTAATTTATGATATTTTCCCTAAGTCAAATTTTAGGGTATTACAATTTTTCTCAAGATTAAGGTGTAAAAATACCTATGATGAGCTTCTTTTTTTTAATCAAAAGTGCTTCCCAAAACAACATCATGTTAAAATTTCTAATCATTGTATGTTTGGTTGTGATGAGGATGAAACCTTATAGCATTTTTTTTTTTCTTGTCCAGTTGTCCTCTCTCTCGAAATCCTTATATTTTGGTTGCTTCCTTAATAGAATCCCTTCTCTAGATTTCCAAGGTCTCAAAGCTAAGCATGGCTTAAGACCACTCTACTGCAACTGCACAGAGATAATAATCTTCAGCACTTAGCTTGTGGAATCATTTGTCTCATTAATTAGAGTCATATGGCTCAAACAAAATCAGGCTTTTCGTGATGGTAAATGTGATCATCCTCAAACTATAATGAAAGGAATTAATACATTTCTATATCTTGCTCATGTTCTAATTAACCAATTAGAAAAAATGCATGGCTCCTTGGTTCCAATGGATAGTTTTTCATTAACCAATGCAGGGTGGGATGTTCTACTCTGCAAGTTCAAGAGAGCGAGAAATATTACCTCTTTCGGTCTCCCTTTTCTGTCAAATTGTATTCGAGCTTCTTTGATTTGTTGGATGTTTGTTTTAACTTTTTAGAAATGTTTTTACAATTTATGAGGTAAGTATGTAAGAAGAGTTTTACCTCAATTTTGAAACCATGATTTGGGGTTCCCAAACAGTTTGGATTCACAACTTTGGATTACTACAACTTTAATCTCATCCTCCACTTACTATCTTTTTGTATTGGGAAGCAGTTCATGAATTTATCTAGCGAATCTCACTACTTGGTAGGAATTTTTATCTTTATTGCATGTTTTCCTTTATTCCCAATTCATATCATTTCATTAGGAGCTTTTACTAGCTAGAATGTTTTCTAACCATGTTCCTTCTCTCTTTTTTTGGCACATTGTAAATTAGTTATATCATTTTATCTTTTTATCAAAAAAAGAAGGTTTATGGGTATTTTTCTATATTCAAAAAGCATATGATATTAAACACACCTTAGGTAAAAGCTAAGGGGTAATTTTACACCATAACCCTTTTCCTTACACTTATTGTTTAAAATCACTGTAGCCTTGATCAAAACCCAAACATTTTTTTGTTCAAAATTCTTTATATATATGTAATAACTTAACTCAAGTTCAAATACATTTTTTTTGTCTGGTAAAGAATAATTTCAGACTTACTGCTGCTTGTACCCAAACGCATATTACTTTCTTTTTTTTAAAAAAATATGTATAGAGAGAGATATAGGATATTATCACTATCATTTTTTGTCACTACCACTTTTTCACTGTTAGATTAGAATCTTAAAAAATGGTGTGTGTATCATTGTTTACTTATTATTTTTAAAATCAAATCCAACTTTTTAACAACCATTTTTTTAATGAATTACTCTTTATTTCATGTTCAACAATTTTAGCAGACATGAGATTACATAGAGGATCGGACCAGTGTAAACGTAATTGACTTTTTAATTATTAATCTTAATACTTTTTTATATTATTAAACCAACACAAGTCATGATGAGGTTCCAACTTTGTTCTGCTAAAAGCCTAGACAAACTTATAGTTTTGCAAATATTTTAATACTTGGTGCTCGTAAGAATTAAAGTCAACGGAGGTTACCCATTAAAAAGTGTATATCTTTTTTTTTTTTCTTTCTAAATCACTTGTTGAAATATTAAAACTTCTACCAACATAGAGTTGGTCTAACAATGTAAGACCCCGTTAGATTCCTCTAAATCTCAAATTTGGAGTTGAAGAGACACATGTGTTGATAGAATTTTTAGTACTTTAAGATTTCATTATGTCGACCAAAAATCTCGCGTATATCTCTTGAAAAGAAGGATATAACTCAGCTTTATATAATTTGACTCAAGGAAAACAGAATATGCGCGCGCATATATAATGGAGATTTAAACCATAATTATTTTATTTTAATACAAAAGATTGAAAAGAAACATAGTACACAGTGATAAAAAAAAAAAAATACAATAATGTACAAATTAATAAGTAGGGACTCTCCAATAATTAGACTGTGCAAGTGGAGAGAGATAGCATCAACGACTCACAAATGACCTCCAGTCATTAATATAAGACATATTGACTTTTATATTAAGAAAATTGATTAAGTGAATGAATATAACATGTATTTTTTAGAACACCTTAATCACTTTACTTAATTCTCTCATTCTCACCCTAAATATATCTTATATTAAGGATTGGAAGAGTAACATTCTTCTTATTTTATATCTTTAATTAATTAATATTGCAGCTACATATATATATATATATAAACATGTAGGTCATGCAGCTACAAAAGATCCGGTTCCATGTACAAACTTAAAGATTAAGGAAACCCGAAAGTTTAGGATGTTGTTGTGAGAAACAATGTTTTGAAGTGGAATAGTATAAATAATTATTCTCGTCATCACAAGGTTTCAAAGTGATGTGGATGATGAGGAGTTTGAGATCGAAGTGAAGCTAAAAGAGGCATAAGAAATGGTACCACCACGGAGACTGTCATGAATCACTTTGGCTTTGGCATTGTCACCAGCAGCTCCCATGGCTACGTGCAATGGCAACAGGTGTTCTGCCTTTGGATGTGCCATTTTCGCATTTGGTGCCTTCTCTTCAAACTTGTTCACTTCTTCGTATCTGCATGCATGCATGTGTGTGTACGTGTGTGTCATCATCCCATCATTATATTTAGTCAACCTCAGTCACATTACTAATAAAATTAATTTATCAAGATTTGACCATGCATGCACATGCAATTCTTGACCCAAAGTTATCATGAATTGTGAAAATGTACAAACTTTGAGGCTTTTTGATGATTTCTCTTTAAGAAAGTACCTTCCATTAAGAAGAGAGTCTTTCAACCAGGAAATGAATTCAACAGCCCAAGGAACATCATCAATGGCGTTCCGGTTAGCTGTTCTGAGGTTATGAGTGGCACTTCCAGATCCAATGATCAGAACTCCTTCTTCCTTCAATGGAGCCAATGCCTTTCCCATCTTATAATGAAACATCCCATCTCTGTTCGCCGAAACTGACAGCTGGCACACCGGAATATCCGCCTCAGGGTACATCAACATCAGCGGCACCCAAGCGCCATGGTCCAACCCACGCACTCTGTCTTCCTCCACGCGCTCTATCCCCGACGCTTCGAGAAGCTCCTTCACCTTCCTCGCCAGATCTGGAGCTGCCGGTGCCGGATATTTCAGCTGCACAATGTAACAGTACCAGTTCAGACTTCAGAGATCGATGGCTATGGTGAAACAGAAGAACAAGGATATTGAATTATTATTTCCTAAAGCGCAGAAATCTAATGAGCGAGAGAGAGAGGCTTGAGGTTTGAGGAACTTGAAATGATGGAAGAGACGAGAACGAACCTGGTACATGAATTCGGGGAAGCCATAGAAATCGTAGATGGTATCGTTGCGAGAGACGGTGTTGACGGAGGGGAATTCGGTGTCCCAGTGAGCGGAGATCATGAGGATGGCAGAGGGCCGCCGAGGGAACACGTCTGTCTTCCATTTCTGGAGGAATGCTCTCGCCGGAATCGTCTCGTCAATCAACAGCATCGGCGAACCATGTGAAATGTAGAACGTCTCATCGATCGCTTGCATCTTTGATTTCCTTAATTGAATGCTTGCACTTTCTTTTGATGATGATAAATCAGGGAATTATTTATACTTGTTCGAATCTCATATTATCAAACTAATTCAGTTTCTCTACCATTAGAATTTAGAAATAGATAGATACTGGGTAAACAAAACTGTTCCGTTTGAGGAGCCGGCTAGCGTCCTCTTCCCTTTTTCTCTTAGACAAAACTGTTCCGTTCTAGCGCAAAATAGTGCAGCTCATGCTTTTTTTTTTTCTTTTTTTTTAATATTTAAATATACTCGAATACTAAAAAAATATTTTAGGATACTGATTAATACTAAAAAAATACTTCATGATATTGAAAAAATAATTCAGGTACTGACTGGTACTAAAAATCAAGGTTCTGAAACCCGGACCGATTATTGAACCGGTGAGGATACTGAGTCAAGGGTCAGTGGGTCAGACCGGTATTAATTAAAAATATAATATAATTAAAATAAATAAAATATTCATATTTTAAGAATAAAAAATAGGGAAAATCCATATGGGGGCCCAATTAAAGCCCAAAATGTCAAAAAGGGCCCCAACCACTTTCACAGATCAGAAAAGTCCCTAGGACCCTTTTGGGTATTAAGTTACAAAATAAAATTACATTGATGCCCCTGTGTGTGGAAGTCTGAAATTCAACGAATTTTAATATTAGCCTTGCCATATTCAAGCTCCTCTCTCATCTCTAAATTGGAAATCACCTTCTCCATCGCTCCCTTCTCCGATCTTCGGCCTTCTCAGTCTCGGTCTCCGCCTCTGCGTGTCTGTGCTCGTCGGTCTCTGTCTCCGTGCCTCCGTCCTTGTCCGTCTCTGCCTCTGTGCTCGTAGGTTGGTTTTCATGCGATTGGACCTTCTTCTTCAAGTGCAACAGAGAGAGAAGCCACTATTGCAACTCTGATTCTTCTTCTTCAGGTTCGTTAAGCTTGAACACGTGAGGGAAAAGGGGAAGATCTAGGTTAGTAAAAATTTGTGATAAATTGGCTTTTGCAGCAACCCAATCATGGCCAAAAGCACTAATTGGCTTATGCATTTAAGTTTCGCAATGGTTATTACTGCGATAAGATTTGCACTGTCCATCAGTAACATGTTAACTATTCATATTTAAAATGTTCAATTAATGTTTTTAAAATAAAAAGGTTTTCAAGCCAAACTCGTGGGAATTGTGTTACTTTTCTTCCAACTTTTATTTCTCTTTTTGTGGAAGAGTTCTCTAGAGATCAGAACTTCTTGAAAATTGAAGCAGAGTCAAAGGTTGTTCTTGGTTTTCTGTTGGCCAAGTTGCAGACACAATCAAGTATTAGCTCTTTGAATCTATTGTCTTCATGACTTGAGGCTCTCAAAATCGAGTACCTGCTAGCTTGTGTTTATTCCTTAATATTATGCTTTCTCAGACTTTAGTTAGTGAGTTGATATCTATCTCATTGGAGCTCCCCATAAATGTATATGTTGCCATGTGGTATAATGATCTTCTCTCCGACTAGAGGAAAAATTATGGATATAACTATTCTAGCAGTATTTATTCCATATTCATGTCTGCTCAGGTCTAAATTTAGCTCTTATTTATTGTGGTTTTTATTCCTTAATACTATTTTATCTCTAAGTTAGTGATTGTCTACGAGCTCATTGTGGTGGCTTGGCTTGCCTCTCTTGTAGTGAATTGGTCATAATATGTCCTTTCTCTGAACAAATAGAAAAGAGACACAATTGATCTAGCTGCTCACCTTGTTTACATGCGTTTACCTTAGCTTCTTGTTTCTTGGGAAATTGAACTTTAGTACATAAGGATAATTGGGGTTTGAGCCAATAGGCAGTAGTTCTTTGTTACAATTGGTCTGGGCCTCTTTACCATTTGGTATCTGTGTGAGGTTTGAATGATATTCGTTTGGAGCGTATGCTTATTTTCTAGTTTGCCAAATTGCCCATGAGACCTCAATATTTGTTTTATTTTTGTTTAGATGTGAAATTTTCTTATATTTTAATTGATTCTTGTTTAATTTGTTGCCTATAGGCCTCTCTAGTGGAACATTTTGGATATATTTTTTTCTTTCGATCCATTCAGAAGAGATTTGCTGTCATGGTTCACTTATCTATCTGTCTATTTATCTGTTATATCACATATCTATTTGAAGAGCATTGGCCTCCTAGTTGATTTTGGACTGGGAGCTTCCAATGCTTGTTTGTTAGCTCTTGCTCATATCTTTTGGCCTGAACCTTTCTATGAAGAATACCGATGGTGCCTAGCATTTATAAAAACAGATGATCAAATTCCTGTTCAAAGGGAATATAAATAAAAAAATAGTAGCATTTGCTGATATTTTGAAATTTGAAAGATGTTTCTAATTGTAACTGAAGGAAGACTCTTATCCACTTTCACACTTTTAGTCTTTTGGACATTATTGCAGCCACAACTTACTTGCAAAAGATCTTATGTCTAGTGTGGAGGATAACAAAGAACAAGGACAGTTGGAATGTAAATGCATATAATGAATCCATGCCATCAACCAAGGAGCAGGTTGTTCTTAAAATGTTGTCTTCTTGCATGTTTTAGTGAAAATTCAATTGGCTGGGATAACCTTTTTATTGCAAGGATTTTTTTATCACTTTTCTTGGCTTATCGAGTTCCTGAATCTTGCAGGAGGAGGAGGTTATGAAGAAAAAATATGGAGGACTACAAGCAGAAGAAGAGACATTAGGGGGCATACTTGTTAGGACACATTGTAGTTGATCACAAATATGTATTTGTCAAAAATTTGTATTCATGAGAATGACATTCACCATTTGTTCTTTTGTATATTGTCTACTGATGGTAACTTCACAATTTTTATTCAATGACAAAAGCAAATTTTTGTTTATTTTTTATATTTGTTCATGGAATGAGAACAACAAAAGAATGGACAAGCGGTTTTAGAGAAGTGCACTGATATTGTTGTTAATGACCCCTGATATTGTTGTTAATGACCCCTGATATTGTTGTAAATGACCCCTGATATTGTTGTAAATGACCCCTGATTTTGTTGTAAATGACCCCTGATATTGTTGTAAATGACCCCTGATATTGTTGTTAATGACCCTTGATTTACAACAATAACAGGGGTCATTGACAACAATATCAGGGGTCATTTACAACAATATCAGGGGTCATTAACAACAATAACAGGGGTCATTTACAACAATATCAGGGGTCATTAACAACAATAACAGGGGTCATTTACAACAATAACAGGGTCATTTACAACAATATCGGGGGTCATTTACAATAATATCGGGGTCATTTACAACAATAACAGGGTCATTAATAACAATATCGGGGTCATTTACAACAATAACAGGGGATCTGTAATACCGGATATTTATCTCGGAATATTATAAATAAAAGTTGGATATTTCTGATAAGTGAAATTTCAATCTCCGGTCTTGTATAAATACAGTCTATTTTCTAAGTAGAATTTCTGCAAGAAATTAGGGAATTTAAGGGCCAAAGTGCCAAAATGACCAAAATGCCCCTAGAAAGGGTAATTAACTTAGAAAATTTATGGAAAAATCCTAAAAGACAGTAAAATGACCAAGTGAGTTAGGAGAGTATATAATCTCTAATTATTGTAATTTTATAAATTATGAAATTGGAGAAAATGTTGGAAAATACTCAAAAAGAAGTGAAATGACCATAATACCCTTGTAAATTCTAAAAATGCAAGAGGCATGAAAATACTAATGTTAATACAAGAGTATGAAGGTAATGAGGCTTTGTAATTAAGGAAATTATCAACAGGTGATAATGAAGTAATTAAGTAATATTGGACTAATTACTTAAGCATAAGCAGAGGAAATTCAGTAATAATTTTGTGAAGCTCAAAAATTAGTGAAAATTAGTGAAATATTAGTAAAAATGTATTTACTAATTAATTGGAAATTTCTATGAAAAATCATTGAGTTTAGGTATTTTTAAGCCTAAATACAAGAATGGACCAATTAGATAATTTTGTGGAAATTTTTGGAAAAATTAAATAAATAAATCATTAAATAATTAATTAAATAAGAAAATAAATATTTATTAAATAATTAAAGAGGCCAACCGAAATTTTGGGCCAAATAAAAAGAAAAAAATGAAAAATGAAAAAGAACACAAGTTGGCAAGTTGCAACATTAAAATAATAATATAATTAATTAAAGTAAAATATGTGAATAGTAATTTTAAAATTAGGAAACGGATCCTATCTAGAGATCTAGGAATAGGAATCCCAAGGTCAAGGTAAAATATTGATCAGTGAGTTTTTACCTTCAAGTGACATCTTAGGAAGTTAATTCCGAGGCCGTTTGTGCTTTTTCCTAATAAAACAAAATAGGGAAAAATGCATATAGGCATATTTTTGAAATAGGGAAAATAAATTCTAACTCAACATTTAGGAATGGGTTTGAATTTATTTAGACATATTGGAATCAGTGAATTATTTCAAGAGAATGGTTATCCCGCGAATTCCGACACCGGACGCGTTCGGACACGTTTTTCGAGAAAACTTCAACTGGACAGTTGGAGGCCTATATGGAATCAAAATTTAGGTTAACTTGGAAATTTCTACTAAGTGAGAACATGTCTTCAAAGTTGTAAATCCAGAATTTTGAAATTTCTCCGAAATCACGCGAATCGGGTACCGATCGGGGAAAAACTAGTGGATAGGGCATAAAGTAACAATTTTGGAAATTCCCACCTTGTCCCTTCAAAACCCTATAAATAGCCCCCCTCCTTCATAATTCTCACACCTTTTCTTCCTTCTCTTGGCCGAAATTTTTGGTTGAGAAAGAAGAGAAAGGAGCTCTGGGGAATTGTGCAAATGGCCCTGTAGAATTGTCAGGAAAGTCTTCAACGGGTAAGTCTTTCGGTCTTTAGTTTTTAGTTTAGTAGTTAGTAGAATTGTTAGTTAGATGTAGAAAGTAGGTGACAAGATTCCTACAAATGTTTTAGAGCCTTGTTTGCGTTGAAAAAATATGCAGAGGTGTAAACATAGTAGGGATCGAGTCATTGAAAAGTTGAAGTTTTCGAGTTCTTTTAAAAGTAAGGGTAGAATTTGTTAGAATAGCCTTTAAATTTCAAGTATGATTGGGTATCATATGGGAGGGCTATTTTAGTCATTATTTTCGAAAATCATAATGGCGTCGAAGTTCTGGCAAAATTTCGGGAAGAAAATTTGTCAGAGTAACGAAGTGCTGGCGAAATTCCGTCGATTAGGGGTAGAAGGGAAAAATGGTAATTTTTACCTAAAATGCCAGATATTGTGTCAAATCACTAATGGAAGTGATATTACTCTTATAGGATATCAGAATCTCTGATTTGCTGCCGTCACGCTGTTTGAAGTTCACGTTTTTCCGTAGAAAGTACGTTTTCCGTCGGTAGTACCTAACGTTGCCAACGAAGGTACGGACGCGTACTGTAACACTAATCTTGTGCTTCTTAAATGCATATATGTCAAGGATATGTCGTAGACCGTTATACAGACAGTTTTAAACGGGTTATGTTTGGAATGCCGTTATGTTTTCCTAGCGCTGAGGACACGAGTGTTTATCGTGGCACTGGTGAATAGTGCAGACTGTTGTTGTTATTTACCTTATGGGGCTTTACATATTGCTCTGTGCTTATGTTTTGTCGGCATAATGATCATGCATCTCTAGTATGCTTATGATATACTGTTGTATTAGCTCTAGAATATCTGTTGGTTGTATATTGTGTTGTTTGGGTATGAGGTTAACCGTTACCTGAGATTCAATGCGTTGAATTGAATCTCAGCTGTAGCTTCAGGGTCAGGAGGACCACGGTTCGTGGATCGAGGCAAATACCCAGAGTAGGCGTGCAGCTGAAGATTTATCTATCTTATCGCTTTCTGTTTCTTTCTGTTATTTCCTTTCTAAACCTTAGGATTACTGTAATCATTACAATGTTACACAATGGTTGATGTTTTGGCTAAGAATCCAATTACTCTTTCGCTCTATTGCTCTACTCTGATTGTTTGTTTGAAAAAAAAAAAATTTCCGCATTTCAAACATGGGATGTTACAGGATCATTTACAACAATATCAGGGGTCATTTACAACAATAACAGGGGTCATTTACAACAATATCAGGGGGCTTTAACAACAATATCAGGGGGCGTTTCCAGCTGCATTTTTTTTTTCTCATATCATGAACAAATATCATAAAAGAAGGAAAAATTTCCTCTTGTCATTGAATTCAAATGGTCAAGTTAGCATCAGTAGACAATCTACAGAAATACAAATGTTGAAGGTCATTCTCATGAATACAAATTTGTCATAAATACATATGCACATGTACACAACAAGTGATCAACTACAATGTGTCCTAACAACTATGCTGCCTAATGTCTCATCTTCTACTTCTGAGACTCCTCAATGATGGACAACACTTTTTGTCACTTTCATGGAACTTCCCATCCAAGTTGTCCATCAGAAACTTCAAATATTCATCTGTCACAAATTCTGATATTCTGCGAGAGAATGCAAAACTCCAAAAATGATTAATCACTTATGAAGCACCTAATTCAATGCTCATAAATAACAGAAAGACAAAAAATTTGTATTTGTTAAAATAGAATGCTAATAACTCAGGAAGTTGAGGAAAAAATTAAAAATGAAAAATTCCCATCCAACGGTCCTCAAAAAACTAAAATTGAGTATCATTCCCATCTCAATAAGCAGTTCTAGATAAAGAGGAAGCATGTAAGTTTAGTAAGTTTAAACCAAAATGGTAAAAGCTTTTGCATTTTAGGAACCCAAAGAGTAGTTCAATATACAAATGAAACAGATGATTTTGAAGCTTCTCTTCTATGACCTCAATCAGACAAGTCACTATAAAGAATTTACTGGTCCCAAATGAAACTTTTGACACAAGCCCTTCATGGAAGAAGGAAATCCAGTAGATTTAAGCTAATCAGAACAGTTGAAGCTTCTGGTAATTGGTTCTCCGTGTTGATCAACCAATTTTAATTCGGAGAATGAAACAAATGCCACAGCGAAAGTCAGATAACATATTTCCACCTTTGCCCCTTCATTCTTCAATCTGTAGGCCAACTTACCTGCAAGTGAGATGATCAAATTGGCATGGTTTTGGTTGGTTAATCTGTAAAGATTTTTTTTTTTTCCTTTCTATTAGAAGGTTGGGTTCATATAAAGATTATTAGTTTAAGAATGTACCCTGCATATATGACAATAACTCCATAAAATATTTAAAATCTCCCATACCCGCTAAATATAATGAAACATAAACCATTGTGTGTTAGTCCACGATATCTTGGAAGAGAAGAAGTCTCTCAGGTTTTCATTTTGTTATATGACAAATAAAAAGGTCAAGACCTCAAGTCCTTTTCTTACCCAGAGATGTTGTCTTCCCACCACCATTAACACCAACTACCATTATTATCTTTGGTTTCGATGACATTAAAAAAATTAATTCAATATCAATCACAATCGAATTCGAATTCAACAAAAATTATTCATAACAATGTCGAAGTCAATAGTTAAAGCGAGGTTCCCACCGAATCCAAGTTGAAGATCAGTTTACTCCCCTTCCTGGTCAACAAATCCAAAACATTCTTCTTCAATGCTTCCTAAAGCCATTTTAGTACAGCACAACACATTTCATATAGCGAGTCAATGCTTTTCTTTAAGGTTGTTGAACAACATTCCATTTCAATCTGGAAATTTTCTAGATTCATAAGCATCATCCCAACCATCACATAGTGTATTAATTTATGTTTCAATGATCTCACATACGTGTTTAACATTTGGGGCATTAAAAAAGTTAAGTTCCAATCAATTCCCACACCCCAAATAACAACTTTTAGCCTTTAGGAGGTTTAGACAACAATATGTTATGCCTCTGTTAAATATTCACATTCCATAAAAATCATCATCTTCATGACCCAAACAATATGCAATGACTTGATAAATATTTGCACAACATTATAGCACTAATTTCATGGTTATTGAAAGTTTATACTATCATAAATCTCTTATTGAATGAATAAGATGCCACACACACCAGAGATACCGAACACAATCTTTGAAGATCATGAACCAGCACTAATCATACATTCAACATATACATACTCAAAAACAGCAAGCCCTTAGTTCGGTCAATACACTTGATCTCAGTTCTCTCGGACTCTCTCTCACTCTCACGCTCTATTTCTATTGAAGGCCGAAGGGAATGGATGAGAAATAGAGGAGCATGAGAGCTAGCCGAAAATGGTCTCTTCCTCCCTTCCTTCCGATTCCTCTCGATCTCTCCGTCTCAATCTCGCTCTTGGTCTCTCGTCTCTGCCTCTATCTCTCACGCTCTCTCTCCGTCCCTCTTTTCTGTTTTTGGGTTCGGTTGGAAGAAATGAATAAAGGAAGTAGTATGTGTGTTGGAAGAATAGGATTAATTGAATTTCAGACTTTTACTAAGGGCACCAATGTAATTTCGTTTTCTGACAAAATACCCATCAGGGCCCTAGGGTCATTTGTAGTAGCTGAAAGTGGTTGGGGCCCTTTTTGCAAATTTGGGCCTTAATTGGGCCTTGGTACAGATTCTCCCTAAAAAATAAATATAGGAGTATATAATGTGATCATAGACAAGACAGCTATATAAATATGGGAGGATATTATATTAATTTTTTTTTAAAAAATAGATGTCATAGATCAGTGAGCCACCCACGTGATTTCCAGCTTGAATTTTCAATTCAAGTCTCTCCCTCACCTGCAATAGTCTTCAGATCCGTCTCTCACCTTCAGTACTTCTCAGTTTTCACTTATATTATTAATAATTAATATATCAAGTCTCTCTCTCACCTTCAATACTTTTCACTTGTATTCTTTGCTTTTCCTCCTTCTCGTTCAGTTCAGATCTCTCTTCCTTCTGGTTCTATCTCGGCAGGTGGAGAGTCTTCGGCCTCCAAATCGTTACTCTTACTCCTCCACTGCCGGCGTCTTCCCCACTTGTGGAGAGCCTTGATCTGAGAATCTCGGCAGGCGGAGCTTCTTTTTGTCAACTAGATCTGAGAATCAGACGAAGACCTTCTTCTTTCTCCATCCATTGCTCCACTCGCTCTTTTCCTTCTTCTTCTATGTCTTGCTTTTTTTTTTTCAGGCGACTTTCAGGCCAACCGCGGGTTTCAGGCGAATTTTTTTTTAAAAAAACTCTGACTCGGTCAACTTTGCCGGGTTAGGCCGAGTTGGACGAGTTGACCCCGGGTCAACTCGAAACCCAGGGTCACCCCTTAACTCAGACCGGTTTTCCGGCCGGTCCGGTCCAGGTTTCAAAACCATGCTAAAAATATACTTGAGGCTACTGACTAATACTGAAAAAGTACCTGTTGATCTTGAAAAAATATTTTAGGGCACTGAATAATATTAAAAGGTTACTTCAGAATACTAATTAGTACTGAAAAGATATTTCATGATTTTAAGAAATTATATGATCTTGAAAAAATATTTCAGGTACTTACTGCTACTAATATTTTTTCAAAATCCTAATTTTTTTTTTTTAAAAAAAATCATGAGGTATCTTTTTAGTATCAGTCGATATGATGAAATATCTTTTTAGTACCGTCAGTATCTTGAAACATTTGAAAAAAAAAAACAAAAAAGCATGAGCTGCACTGTTTTTCGCCAAAACAAACGCAGTTTTGTAGAAGAGGATGCTCTGGGAAAAGGACCTTAGCCAGGTCCATCGTTTGATTAGGCAGGGACCGTTCGACTAATCTGTTCAAATGAGATCTAGACGGCTCAGATTTAATTTTTTAAATTTTTATTTTTTAAAAAAATTATTTTATGATAACCTTGAAGTAACATTTTTATAAAAAATGATTTTTTTATTTAAAAATTACTAAATACAAAACATTAAATGTTTAAATCTCATCTAAATGATCCAAATCGGCCAAACTCTCTCTCTCTCTCTCTCTCCCTCTCTCTCTCTCTCCCTCCCTCCCTCCCTCCCTCCCTCCCTCCGTAAGGAAACTGGTTCCGGTGGGATTTGGCTTACATCCTTTGCTTCAAACATCCGTTGTTGTCCGTTGCTTTTAAATGGTGCCGTTTTTGGCACGCACAAAACACACACACACCTGGTCCTTGAAAAAAAAATTAGGACACTGGCCGATAGTAAAAAGATAATTTAGGATATTGAATAGTACTAAAAAAAATTCTTCATAATAGTGAAAAATTATTTCAGGATCTTTAAAAAATATTTTAGACTACTAACTGGTACTAAAAAGGATACTGACTGGTACTAAAAAAATAATTCATGATCTCAAAAAATTATTTTAGGATCTTGAAAAAAATATTCTAAACTATATTTTTAGTAGCATTCAGTACCTAAAATATTTTTTCAATATCCTAAAATAATTTTTCAGCACCTTGAAATATTTTTCCAAGATACTGAAATAATTTTTGAAGATCATGAATAATTTTTTTAGTACTCCCTCTGATCCTAATTATAAGAACACATTTTGGAGTTGGTCTTGGTCTTAATTATAGGACCAAGTTTTAACTTTTGTCAATTTCTTCCTAAAATACCCTTATAGATACTTTCTCAATAATAATTAAAGATAATAATAATTTAATAATACACCTATATATTTTATAAAGTAAGTAATGTTTGCAACCATTAATGTCATATACACCTCAATTATACTGTTTTTTTAATAAATTAATTTTGAGCAATTTTTATCATATTTTCCCATATCACCCTGCTAATACATCCTCCACAATAATTAATTTAACAACACTCTTATATTTTATCAAGTGAGAAATTCTATTTTTTTTTTTTATAATCACAGATTTTGTATTTAGGATGTAGTATAAATTAATCATAGAATTATGAGTTTATTTTGATAATAAAGAGTACATTGTATATGACCGGAGTAATTATAACTTTCCCATCTCCAAATTCTATGAGATTATGTACCCTAATTAATTATAAATTTGTACCCTAATTAAAAATTTGTACCCTAAGAGTACATTGTATATGAAAATAATTATAATTACCTAATTTAACTTCTCTACTTGATCTCTCCAAATTCTAGTAAAGTGTTCTTATAATTAGGACTGAAGGGAGTATTGATTAGGGTACAAATTTTTAACATTAAATAATCTGATTTCCCCGGCCACATAATTAAAAGTTCCTGTTTATTGGACGAGTTCTAATATTAGTTGGTGTATTCATAGTTTCATACTCTTAAATTGGAGTAGAGGCAAGAGAGTGATCTTCCTTCGAAGCGGCAGCATCGTCACTCTGTTGGCGCTGTCACGTCAACATATCCGCATATTTTAATACTCCATAGTCTACATAGTATATACTCACGTCTTTATGTCATTTTAAATTTTATGTAAGCGTATTTTCGAAAAATAATTACAATTAACTAATTGAACTTCTCTCCTTAATCTCTCAAAATTTTGGTAAATAGTTTCTATAATTAGGATTGGAGGAAGTACTATTCAGTATCTTGAATTATCTTTTTATTACCTGTCAGTATTCTGAATTTTTTGTTTTGTTTTAAGGACCAGGTGTGTGTCTTTTGTGTCAAAAACGACACCGTTTAAAAGTAGCGGACGTTTGGAGCAAAGGATGTAAGCCAAATCTGTTCTGGTGAGTCCTGATAGATGAATAGTATCTCTGTCCCCACCTAACAAACAACCTCGACACGCGTTTCCGTCCTTTTCAAATCTATTTGTTTTTAGGGAAAATCTATTTCAGGGCCCTTTTTGTACTGACAATCCCAAAAAAGGCCCCAAGATTCTGATAATCCCAGAAAAGGCCCTAGGGCCTTTCAGGATTTTCGAATGTTTGGTGAGTTGTCAGCGGTGATATAGTTGTTAACGGTAGGTTTTAACAACTAAATCACCAGTTAACAACACTTTGCTAACAACTATATCGGCCCGTTGACAACTATATCGATGCCCGTTAACAACTATATCACCCCATTGACAACTCACATAAGATTCTGAAAATCCCAGAAAAGGCCCTGGGGCCTTTTTTGGGATTATCAGAATCTTGGAGCCTTTTTTGGGATTGTCAGTCCAAAAAGGACCCTGAAAATGATTTTCCCTTGTTTTTAACTAATGCCTATTTTAGTACGTATTTTTATTTTTATTTTTTGGGTAGTGTGGGGACTCAAAGGTCTAGAAAAAGAAATATAAAACAGACTAAATCTAAACTACACATCCTATCAATGAAACCTTAACTCGTATCTCGCCACCTCTCCCCAACGCAATTCTAGTTTATTCAGCTCTCGCCTTCGTTCATGAAACAGAATTACTCATTTTTCCACACCCATTTATCTGGATAGCGGTGGTAGGAGTAGCTTTTGTTTCTGATAGACTTTTCTTGATAGATTTTTTCTGATGTAATTTATGTTTGGGATAGCGATGACAGAAGTGACTTCAAGGTCTGAAGTCCATCAAATAGTGATGCCATCCCAAACACTCAATTATCATGTTTTTCCTCTTGATGGGCTTTTTTTCCCATCTGATAAACTTATTTTCCCATCAAATGTTATCCCAAACACACCCTATCCACTTCTTAATTTCCAACCTATCTTCATCAGACATGCCTCATTCATATTCTCTAGGTTCAAAACACCCAAGCCTCCACATTCCCTAGGTTTTTGTACAGTTTCCCAATTAATCAAAAGTGAATCCTTCTCTCCTCTGTATTATGACTCCAAATAAAGGTCCTCTCCACCATCTCAATATTCCCCAACAACTGCTTTGGAATCTTAGAGACCATCATCGAATAAATTGATATTGCACTAACAACTGATTTAGCATTTACCTTCTATCCCCCAACCTCCTCTTCACTTTCTCTACCAACCATTCAAAACTTCTCGATTTGTTCCTTCCATAATTCTATTTTCTCCCCATTCCACAATGCTTGTGTGTGCTGACTGTCTCAATACATCTCATGATAAGATCCCTGGCATTCTCCTTCATTCCAATTTCCTCTAAGACTTCCTTCACAAAGCTCTATCACACCCTTTCATATGCTTTACCAACATAGTAGTGTTGACTTCTTGAACATCCAACTCCCTTTTCCACACCTTCTGCACAAAACTCATTACTTCATTGCCAATTACATGCCATTCCTTTTGTAAGAAAACAACCAGAAAACCATATATCCCTAGAGCTTTGTATACTCCAATAGAGAAAATTGCCTCTCTAACTTCCTCCAGAGTGACCATTCTTTCCAATCGGTTCCATACCTCCTCCTCCACTCTTGAGTAGCAAACATCATCCTCCAATCCCCCCCCACCAACTTCCTTCTTCTTCAAACAACTTTTTATAAAAGTCCACAACTAATCTTTAATTTTCAACTGATTTGGATCTTCAATCCACTCCTCCTTCTCATTTTTAAGCATGACTACTTTATTTATCCTCCTTTTAACTGTACTTAAATGGTCATATTTGGTATTCCTATCCCCATCCTTGATCTATTCCTTCCTTGACTTTTGAAACCACGTCGTTTCTTCTTGTTTCAACACTTCTTGTAGCTCCCCTTGTATCTTCCATTCCAATCTGCACAAGTACGCATAATGTCTATTCGAATTGCTAACTTGCCTTTGTAACCCATCCAGTTGAGCTAGCAATCTTCTCTTTTTGAATAGTATACTCAAAAAGACCTACGTATTCCATCTTCCCAACATTCCCCTAACATTCATCAACTTCTCTGTAGCTTCACCTCTCACCTCCCATCCCTCCCTAACTTTCTTTTCAAAAGTATCATGAAGAAACCAGGCCACTTCAAACCTGAAAGGCCTCTCCCTTCCTTTTCCAATTAAGCTCAATAGGATTCGATGATGGCCTTAGGGAATTTTAGTCACCAATCAGTATTACATGAACCTAGGTCTAGACGTTTATAGACCCTCTGGTAACTTGGAATTAATGGTCCTTTCCAAGTAAATTAAATCTATTCCCACATTACTCTATTCATTAGCCCACATCTATTTATTCTCTCCTCGAAAATCTCTCATCTTCCTAGGTTCACCGCCACTCCTCCTTTCTTCTCATACCCTCCCCTTATATCATTTAAGTCCCCTAAAATCATCATGGACCTCTGCAATCCTCAGCAATTCTCACCATGTCCCTCCAGAACATCCCCTTCTCTCTTTCCCTTGGCGCCACATACACAAGGACAATCCACCATGGCTCTTCCCCATCGTATTTCACTTCAAAAGGCCCATACTGACTTCTCCTCTCAATGCATCTTAAATTAACTCTTGTTTCATCCCACGCAACCCAAATCCCTCCTGCAAAACCCTCTCCCTCAATTGTGGTTTCCTCCTTATATCCTAATGAACAAAAGAAATTATGACCATTTTGCGCTGGAACTCTTGTTTCCACCAAACTCATAATTTCCGGCCGCTTCAATTTAACTAGAATTCTCAAATCCCTCTTTATCTCTCTACCTCCTGCACCCCTGCAGTTCCACGCCAGTATATTTTTGTTCATAATCATTAAAACAAACAAATTAATCAACCTTTATCACCTCCTTCCCTCCTTCCTCCTCTACTTCCATCAAAGGTTCATTCCCTTCCTTTCTTACATCTGGTGGCCTACCTCTACTGTTCCCATTCCATTTCTATTTTCCTTCAACATTTCCTCTATCATTTGCAATTTTGTTCGGGTCAATCCCTTTCAAAAGAGCTCTCCACTCGCCTTTCCCTTCCACCTACACTTCCTCATTTGAAATCACTTCAACTCCCTTACCCCTTGTACTTCCCGAGTGCCCCTTAATTTTTTTCTGTGCTGCACTCACAGATCGAGCTTCAATTTCAACATTCTGGCTTCTCTACTCCGCTGCCACCTCCTCCCATGATCTAGTATCTAATTCTAGTATCTAATTTTTTGTTCTTTCTTTCGTTCCCCAAACAAGGCATCATAAGGCACTAGCTCCTTCCCACTCTCTATACCCCCGTTTCTTCCCTGCACTTCCTCAATTAGTAATCTCTCAAACCGAGAGCCAGACCCTTCCCCCTCAAACCCATCCCTTCCTCTCTTCTCCATCCCTACTCTCCTAGGGCCACGTCTTTTTTGAACCAAAGTCTAGCTACCATAAAGAGATCCATGATTATCTTACATCACATAATCCCCCATCGGCTCTTCCTTCCTACCTACCTCCTCGACTTTCTCCTTACACTCTTTATCAATATGCCCATATTTACCAGTTATAGCATAGTAGATGTAAACCCTCATATTCCACATTAAATTCCCTCCCCTCCATCAGAAATTATGGTAGCAAGGTTTGGGCAGTTCTACTTGAATCCCCAATCGTGCAAATTGTCCTCTCGTCTTCATGAACGTTGTGGTATCCACCTTCACTGTCCGCCCAATTTGACCCCCTATCATCTGCAACACTACCTCTTCTTAACGTTCCAGTGGTACGTCCGATAGCCTTACCCAGACTAGTACCTCCTCCATTTCTTCCGTTATTGGATTGAAATTAGCTTTCCATTCTCTTACAGTCAAGTAATGATCTGCAATAAGTACAGGACCGTCACTTAACGCTCTATTGTAATCATCCCAGCTTGAAAATTTCACCACATAAAAGTCATTCCTCATATCCACAACAGAAATAGAACCATGCTGACCCAACATCCTCTGCAGCCTAGGATCCAACATTCACAAAACCATCCGCCAACCTAGTAATTTCACAATCAAGCTCTTAGAGCATAAGGCTTCCGTAGCCCCTTCTCTTTCCCTCTTGAGAGAACATAATCTCTGGGATCCTCCCATCCCGTTCCTCACCGTTCATGTTGGGAATCAGAGTCGGCCCTTAAAAGGTCAAGGCTCCACGACCTTACGAGGTTTGGAGTAAGAAAAACATCTATTTTTCAAAACTTGGTACGAGAGCACCAGGACTAGGGTTGGCTACGAGAGCACGAGGATCAGGGTCGGCTTTACAATGCCCGGAAGTTACTATTCCAAATTTTAACTATTCTTTTTCTGTTTTTTTCTAAAGAAATATAATTAGTACATTACAATAATTAAAATTCTAATTTATCAAATAAATGTTATCAACATTAATATCTACACAACACACTTAATGGAATAAACAAACGCAGTCACTAATTTAAAATCAAGAGTAAACTATTGTCTACAAGTAACTCACACAAAGCATAACAAGCTTACCACTGAGCAATATGAGTATAATGACTATCATTTTCATCTTCTCATTATTATCATCAATTTCAAAGATATTTGATTGTGCTTCACTTCAAGTAATAGGCTATGCTTCATGGGTAAAAATATCAAGAATATCCTATTTCACATCATGAATACATCTATAATCTTTATTTGTAACAACTATTAAACCAACTCATAAAATTAAAGTATAATTATTATCTATTTGCAATTAAATGGATAAATAACTCTATAACAAATACAAAATACATATAAATTAGTAAATTAAATGGTCAAGTCAAATTAATGAAACAAAAAACAAATATTTAAAGGGTCTAACGGGCCGGCACTTGGCCTTACAGGAACGGTTCTTTTTGGCCCTCGGCCCTGCAAGGCCGCTATAGGATTAACTTCATTTAGAAACTTTAATTTACTAGATCGGCTTTTGAAGGGCCAGTAGTTAAAAGGGTCGGCCTGACGAGCTCAACCCATTCCCAACTCTATCCATCACTTCATTCGATTCACGCCTCACCTTGCTCGAATACGATCCACTTCCGCCTGCCTTCCCCTCTTCGTGCTTCGTTCCATTCTGCAATTTCTTCTTCGTTCTCTGCAGCAAATCTGCTTCTTCTGTAAATGTGAATGTGAACGATTATAAAATTAATTAACAATGCCAATCAAGTACGCTGTAGGGCATCCCCCGCCCTCACAAAACCAAAAGACGACATAAATCATTTTGTTTGCAAATAAGTATCAACAGCAAATGTTATGGGCTGTTTGGTCTCTTAATTATGTAAAGTACCATTTTTGCCCTCTAACCATGATAATGTTAGTTTCATTGTTTTTTTTTTTTTGGTCTGAGTTATTATTATTTTAAAAAACTAAATTCAATATGACAGGATTTGAGAATGTTTTTCTAACATAGGCCTTTTTTAAAAAAATTTGGCCATGAGCTTTTTTTATTGAAACTAATGATTTTATAGTTATAGGATTGAAAAAGATAATGTATACAATGAAGAGAAAAAAAATAAAGCTTTATATTAAGTTAATTAAAGTATCAAAGTTGTACTTTTCGCTATAGCATATATTAATCATACTATGTCTTTTCCGACCCTATCGATAATAAGGGGAGGTGCGCAAAATATAGCATTAGGCCTGCCTAGCTAGAAGCTCTTGATTGAAACTAAAATTAATATATATGGACGGTTCATATCTGGTTATATATATATATATATATATAAGGTTCTTATCTGCTTTAGAAATAAACTAATCTCTACAGTATATTTCATAAAGTAAGATTGGATTGAAGTCACCTTTCTGACCCTGAATTGCTCGTGGGTTCTTTTAAAGTAAATACATCAACTATCCTTCTATTTTACCAAAATTACATAAACCTCCCTTTATTTTAAAAACCTATATAAAACTTCGTTAAAATTAAAATGCATGTTACATAAACATCCCTTGTATTTTTGAAATTTTATTTGCATATCCAACCATTAGTTGACCCTTATGCCTATGTAAATGTTAGGTTTTTTTTTTTTAAATACAAAAGTTTTAAGAAAGGGGTTGAGCTCATCATTCCTCCTAGACTCCTAGTAGATGATACCAATGTTAGGCAGAGTGAGCCGTCTATTACTCTCAAACGTTTACCTAGGCACCTAAGAGTTAGGATGCCTCTCTCAACACCTTGATTAACTCTAAGATACAACATTTTATTTCATAAAGTAGATTAGATTGTGTCGAAATGAACTTTCTACTCCTGAATATATATTTTCACTACCAACCAGCACAATGTGCTAGCTTAACTAGTGGTTTATTCAAAGTTTATAATTAAAATGTTCTCAATTGGATTGTGTTGAGAAAGAAGGAAGTGAAAATGATAAATGGTACCTCCATCATAATTATAAGACCGGTTTAACATTTTTTGGGAAAGATTAAGAAAGTTAAATAAGTTACTTAATCATATGTTGTGTATCTTTAGATTATATATTAGTTTATTAGTTAAACTAATTAGTTTGGAGGAAAAAAAATAAAAATACTCTAAAGTAATTTAATTAGTTTTCTTAATCTCTTTAAAAAAAGTCAACTTGATCTTATAATTAGGACTGGAGGGAGTAAAATATGTGCGGCGTGGGTCATTGCGGTACATGAATGACGTTGGTCTTACACACAAATACACCTGATATATATACATATATATTAAGAGAAAAACATTTCTCATGTTGTAGGAGAAATATATTCTTATGTCACACACACATGAAATGGTGGGACCGACATATATATATATATATATATATATATATATATATATATATATATATATATATATATATAATTAGCATTATATGTATATGTGGGTCCCACCATTTTATGTGTGTGTAGGAATCTTTTCCTTCTCATGCAACATGAGAAGTTTAAACCCCATATATTAATACCTCATTACTCCATGTAGCTCTAAATCAATATGCTTTCTCAAGTGTTTAATCTTACATACCGACACTCACAAATACCTGTCAAAACGATTGTTTCTACTAGGTCTTTTAAAACGTTCTCAGCTGGATATTGTCGCTGTACGTGTGAATCGATATAATATATTCTCCAGAGTGTGAAATATAGTACTACCTCTGCTGTTATTAATAAAAAAAAATCTCGTTCATTGTGCACATTACATTGCAAACGAGATCTTATTTTAAGGACTGAAGATAAAATAGTATGTTGATGATAAAAATAATGTGTTTGTGTGTGATTGACTAATTCCCAGCCTTGCTGTACCAAGTAAACATTACAAAAAAAAATTGTCAATTAGTAACGGTTAAAATAAAACACTACAAATATAAGAATTTGTAGTGGTTTATAGTAAAACCACTACAAATTTGCAACAGTATTATTTGAGCCAAGTGGTGGGCTTGTTAGAGAACGACTTTTGTAGCGGTTATTACAAAATAACCGCTAAAAAATATGGTACCAAGCTAGCGTCAAATTTCTAGCAATTTTTTTTTCCATTAACCGCAACAAATGTTGTGCTAGCTGCGCAGAAGTTGTGGCAGTTTATTTGTAATGATTTATTTGAAAAATCGGCTACATAACTGCAACTTTGTAGTGGTTTTGCAATTGAAACCGCTACAAAATGCAAAGAATGCAAAAAATCTTGCATATTTGTAGTGGTTACACATATAAACCGCTATAGAATGTAAACAATTTTGCACATTTGTAGCTGTTACTCGTAGAAACCGCTACATAATGCATGTACATTTGTAACGATTATGTGTAGCAGTTACAAAGTTTCACGTTGGACGAGGTAGGTTTCGTCATTTGTGGCGGTTAGAGTAGCGGTTTTTAGGGAACCACTACAAATATTGAAGCCTTTAAACATGCGTCGCCACCAAACAGTCGCGAAGGTAGTTCTTTGACCCAGTTCAGTGACCGAGGAGAGGGTGAAGGGTAAATGGAAGCTATTAGTTAAGGGAGTTGGGTATGAGTATGCCCAAAGATAGGAGATGACTTTCCTTTTGCCCTTCTTCCCATATCACTCATTCACATTTTATATCATTCCCTGCCAATATTCTTGTTTAAGACAGATCGCTTCCCCCGCTAACTGAGGGCAACGGGAGGCCTAGTCGATGTAGGCCCTCAAACCGGCACGCCCAGCTTCTTAGTCAATCGGCAGAAAAGGCCTTACTTCACTCCTCGGACTATGAGTGTCTTCAAACCTTGAACTATCGGTCGAGCACTACGTTCCTTGAAGGCTATGCAATCTCTATCAAGTCTTAAAGGTACTCAGTCCTTCCGCTTGGGACTTTCATTCCAAATAGGTGGCTAGGTCCACTCAGAGTCTTTTACCCCGGCCTCTGCCTTCTTCTATTTCTTGGCCAACTGGTAGTGTAGGAAAAACCAATTCGTTCGGTTGGGCTCATTATTCTCATGCGCCCTATTGAAGATTTCCTTGTATCTCTGATGTTCTGCTAAAGCATTTACGGAGTTAGGTACTTCAGGTTAGTAAAGTTAACTCTTTTATTTCATTTTTTATGCCATATTATTCTAATTATGTTATAAATATTGATAAGTTTTTTAATTATTTTAAAATAAATGTAGTTATTATGGCTTCCGGGGGAGATAAGGACAAGGGGGAGGAGGTTGAGCTTCCCAGACCTATTCTAAGGGGGGTGGTGGTAGGGGTCGTCAAGGGCAGCACGGGGGTAGAAATATCCTCGTACCATCGCAGGAGGCGACTCAGCCTCAACAGCTCCTCTCAGACCAACCATAGTAGACGACCCCACTAGAGCCGCATGTTCAGGATAAAGGGGTTGAGCTCAATCTGAGCGACCACGAGGTGAATGAAGAGTTTGACTTCAACATTCTCATTAGCGGATTAGAGCAATTCTTGGATGAAGAGGAGGCCCGAGACCATAATAACCCTCGACGTCGAAGAATGAACAAAACAATAGATGGTCGATTCTTGATATGCAATATCGAAGAATCTCAAGCCATTTGGAAAATTTAAAAAATAATAATGGAGCATTGTAATCCGTCCAAGGCAACTTAACTTTAAAAAAGGGGGAAAAGAAAAGAAAAGAAAAGAAAAATATATTTATTTATTTCTCCACATATTCAAAATCAATGCACTTAATTATGTAAAAATCACTTAATGTTTATTGACATTTTATCCGCTTTTGATGGAGCAAAGGGGACTCTGTAATTGGTCAGGCATAATAATTTTCTTTTTGGCATAATAATTTTCTTTTTGGATTAATCTTTCGGCACTATAACTCAAATAACACTAAATATCTTCTTTAAGATTTTTTTCCTTTAAACATGCGTGAAATCCTAGATATAAGGAATGCATGAATTATAATAATGTTTTAATCAAGTACAAATGTGATCTGGACAATAATGTCGCATATAAACATAATAATCGAAAACAAAATACAAGTTTTAATCAAGAACTCTCAAGTTCCTTCGTTCTAACTATAAAGGCAGCGATGGCAATGATCTCGGCGAACGTTAACAAAGAAAAATCCAGGCAATGATTCATCAATTAATTACAAAATCGAAATGAATAACATTAATTCAAATTCGAAACATATAACTGTTTTTCAGGCTCTTCAATTTTTTTTTATGAAAAAGGCATACACGGTGATCATCGAAGAACATAAAGGTTCTTCTCTCATCCAGCCAGGCATACAAATTCAAGAACTTATTCATAAATTGAGAACGATTGAAACATTGATTTAATTTCTCAAACATCAATCAAAACATATGAATCAATTTTGGAAATCATCAAAAAGCAAAGAAACAGGAGCATCAATCATATGGGGCAAAAACGATTACAATTAAAAAAGAAAAAGAAAAAAGAAAATACAAATTTGGTTTTGATAATTGCAGAAGTCATAACATGTGTAAGCTAAATAATCTGAATATTGTGTGTATTCATTCATGTAAAGACAGTACATATATATACAAGAGATGAGAGCCTTAGTAATAATGGCTCTTAATGGCTATTAATGAGGATTTCCCTAATCCCTGATTTATAGGCTGATTTATAGGGATTCTACTTGATTACAATATATTTCTTGATTTCCTAACACTTCCCCTCAAGTTGAAGCATATATATTGATTATGCCCAACTTGTTACAAAGAAAAAACATAATATAAATAAATCGAAGCAAAATAATCTTCTTAACATTATCCCTTGACATTCTCAACACTCCCCCTCAAACTGGAAGCAGATTGCAAATAATTGCCAAACACCTCATCAGAGGCAAAGCAATGAACGGGTCACACATGGACCCCAAACAACAAATAATTGCCAAACACTTCACTGGAGGTAAAGCAATGAACATGTCACACATGCCAAACTCCTCACCAGAGGACGCAAAGTATTGCAAATGCCAACGAAATTACCCAACCACAAGCACGGCATTCAAGACAAAAGAGAACTTCACGAACGTACTGGAAAACATAACGAATGAAGAATCCAACCACTAGAAACAAGTGAACGTGCACGAAACAAAATACCGACTGTGCTAAAACAACTGAACTGAGTCTCACGACGCAACCTTCGAAGTAAAGAACCAGCCTACATACACCCGGAATGAAGGCTCGACGTCGGAGAACACCCAAAGAAGCAGAACCAAACAACAGAGGAATCGACAAACACTTTTTCTCTCCCCTTGTGAATAGTGACGAGTAACGTCGCTATTCACGAACCAGCAACATGGATAGAACCAAAAAAAAAAAAAAACAGCAAAGAAAATCTTGCATGAAGTGAGAACCTCACAGAAAAGCAACCTCACCGACACACACACTCTGTCTGGCCACTGTCACTGTTCACGCGACAATACGGTTCACGCTACAGTGATAGCGGCCACCGGTAAAATCAAATTGGCCAAGAACTAACTAAGCTCTGATACCATGTAAGCTAAATAATCTGAATATTGTGTGTATTCATTCATGTAAAGACAGTACACATATATACAAGAGATGAGAGCCTCAGTAATAATGGCTCTTAATGGCTGTTAATGAGGATTTCCCTAATCCCTGATTTATAGGGATTCTACTTGATTACAATATATTTCTTGATTTCCTAACAACATGAATTCAGATTTGTCAAGAGTTGAGGGCGGTGATGATTCATAGGAAATAAGACAAAATTCCTCTCATCCCATAATCTGATAACAAAAGAACATGCAATTTGATATATAAATAACTTATTAAAATCTCCTCCAAGTCCATTCTTAATTAAAAACCACGCAATACAGTAGCTTTTGTGGTTTCCATACGCAGAGAAAAAAAAATCATACACATATGCACTAAGTCTAAGGCTCTCATACCTGACCGTCGACAAACTGAGGAGGAGATAAGGAGAGGCGCCTGGATCTGGAAGAGCCGAAGAGGACAGAGGCGGGAGGACTAAGCACTGAGAGTGGAGTGCCGAGAGCCTAGAGCCTGAGCGAGAGACAGAGTGCCGAGAGCCTGAGCCTAAGGTGGAGAGTGGAGACGGAGTGCGGATCTACGGTGGAGACGCCGAGACGGAGTGGCAAGCCTGAGTGCCTGACCGTAAAAGACCAACTCCGACAGTGGTTGAAGATGCAAGAAGCCAAGAAGAGTAAAGTAGAAAACCCTAAGTGCTATGATTTTTTAAAAAAAGTAAAAAAAAAAAAAAAACTGACTTTTTGCGAGGGAAAACTCTTTTCCCTCGCAAACGTAAGTAAATTTGCGAGGGAAATAACATTCCCTCACAAAATGGTCATTTTTGCAAGGGAAAATTATTTTCCTCACAAATTGGGGGAGAATTGGCACGCCAATTTCCCCCCATTTTGCGAGGGAAGATTGGTTCCCTCGCAAAATGGTGATTTTTTGCGAGGGAAATCAACTTTCCCTCACACAATAACCTTTTTGCAAGGGAGTATTGGTTCCCTCACAAATTCATTTTGCGAGGGAAAAGTTTTTCCCTTGCAAAAGGGTATTTTTGCGAGGGGAAGTTAATTTCCCTCGCAAAAATCACCATTTTGAGAGGGAAAATTTGTTCCATTGCAAATTTACCAAAATTTGCAAGGGAAATTAATTCTCTCGCAAATTCCGTCGCAAATATTACATTTTCTAGTAGTGAACAGTCGTCTTCGCGGTCGACCGGGTTTGAGATGTAAATCCAAGGTAAATTTAATTATTGTTTTAATAAATTTAATATTTAAATTCCAAACAGTTAATTAAAAGTGTATTTAAATTTAATCAAAAAGTGTGGTCAATTGTGCAGATCAGCAGGGGATCGGAACATCACCACCAGAAGGCTGGATGTGGCTGGTGTAAATAAGCTGGAGCAGCTACATCTAGTAGTTATGTGCATTGAGGCCACGGACTAGTCGATCGAGAACAATGGTTACCTATTCAACCGCTATCTGAACGAGTTGGGCTTGAATTGGATGCGGTTCCCCATCCATTTCAGCACTTAATAAAATGTTTCGAAGGGGCCGAAGGATTTAGCGTGGGACGAGGCTATGAAGGTAATTAGTTATATTATAGATGTAAATAGTTAGAATTTATGTCTTTTTTAATTAATTATATGGAATTATTATTTATTTAATTGTGATACATGATAAGTTTGTCATCCGCAACAACAAGAAGAAGTACACGTTGATCAAAATGGGAATGGCTCAACACAGTTCTTTTTTCTTTTTTTTATTTAAAAATTGAGGGCATAATGATAAATTCATTAAGACTTCAAATTCTTAATTTGATCTCCGTCACTTTTATGTCATTTACAAATATTAACAGACCTTTTGGAATTTTGAAAATTTAGTTGGTATTTAAATGAGATTTTACCTATATTATATCAAAGCATATAATAGGTCTTTTACCATCCGATGGATAACACGTTTTATTTAGTTTCGTAGTTTTGTATTCATTTAATTCAATAATAAAAGGTTGGCCAAAGAAAATACCGAGAGGGACACGTAACCAACCCACAAGAAATGGGTTAGTCCTTCCACCATATTTAATTTACTACGGCTTGCATTCTCTATTCGCCTGGTGGCACTAAAATCAAAACTATATGAAGATCAATTAGTATTATTTTCGATCCTAAAACTATCCCTTAATAAACTAAAATATTTTATATTGAGTCAATTAAAGCATCAAAGTTGTACTTTTCCCTATAACAAATATTAAAGCATCCGAGAATGGGCTAATATGCCCCGTATGTTTACCAAAAAAAAAAATTTAAAGCATCCTATGTCTTTTCTCATCGCATATAAGGTGTTTTTTCTTTATGTACTACTTCCATACTCATCCCTTTAATTAGAGGATGAGGCATTTTTTTACTATATTTCATTTATTTAGATTTAAATTATATACTATTTTCTGAAATATTTTTTGCATCAATTATCTCAAATTAATTAGTTTCCAGGATACTGGTGTTATAGGACAAACATTTCTAATTGTAGGACTAAAAACTAATTAATTTGATATACTGGATGTAAAAACCATTTCAGAAAGTATCATATAATTTAAATCTAAATAAATAAAATATATAAACAAATAAAAAATGTGCTCAGGTGCACCTAATGTAAACCCTTTCTCATCCTATCAATAATAACGGCAGGTGACGAATCATATAAAGATATGGGAAAATATCAGTGAGGTTTTAAGGTAGATAAAAAAAATATATCAAAGAAGTTTCAACTTCAAATTCTCTCTCAAAAAAGTTCTAGGGACTTTTTTTATATTAATTACGGAATCCCTCTTACAAAAAGTCTTGTTGTTAAAATGATTTTTCATGTTGTCAAAAATTTTCCAAGTTTCTAAAATTCTACATGCTAGACGAAAAACTCAGAGAATTTTTGACTATATGAAAAGTCATTTTAACATCGAGATTTTCATAAGGACATTTTAACAACTAATAAAGCCATTTTGATAACATGAAAAGTCATTTTGACAACGAAACTTTTTTACAAAAGGAATTCCATAATTAATATTAAAAAAGTCCCCAAAGTAAAAATATTCAACCACCAGAGACATTAAAGTATCAAAGTTGTACTTTCCCCTATAAATATATTAAAGCATACTATGTCTTTTGGATCTGGCTTCAATCCTCTTCTCTTCCTATCCTCTTTCATCATCTTCTTCATCTGAGCCGTCGGATGAAGATCTGGACGGTGTAAAAAAAATTAATAAATTACCGCATGCGGTAAAAATTTAATTTTAAAAAAAAAATTACACCATCCAGATCTTCATCCGACAACTCAAATGAAGAAGAGGATAGGAAGAGAAGAGGATTGAAACCAGATCAATGTCTTTTCTCATCCTGTCGAGTGACGAGTAATATAAAAATATTCAAGCAGCAGAGACATTGTGTGTATTATAATATAGAGAATGGATAATCGCAAGCCACAAAAATAACTCACGCACAATATAGCATTAGGCCTGCCTAGCTAGAAGCTCTTGATTGAAACTAAAACTAATATATATGGACGGTTCATATCTGTTTTAGAAATAAACTAATCTCTACAACAGTTTATTTCATAAAGTAAGATTAGATTGAAATGACCTTTCTACCCCTGAGTTGCTCCCTTAACCAGTAGTTTCTTTTAGAGTAAAATACATTAATTACCCCTCTATTTTACCTAAATACATAAACATCCACTCTATTTTGAAAATTTATATAAACTTTCGTTAAAATTAAAATGCATGTTACACAAATCTTTCTTGTATTTTTAAAATTTTATTTCCATATCTAACTGTTAGTTGACCTTATGCATAATATATATATATATCATAATCATGTCAGAAAAGGAGTTTTAATCCAATTTGATTTGATTTAATTTAGCATGTTTGATATTTTATCATTATTTTAGTTGTTACCATATTTCTAGCGGGAGAAAGGCGCGTGATGAGGGACTCTCAACGTAAAATATTTTATTTTACATTTTAATATTTCAAAATTTCTTGTAATTTGTAACTATATCCTGATATTTCTATTTTTTGAGAATATTTATTTTATATCTGTATTTTAGTTTTAACAATATTCATAATACGGGAAAAACGTGCCAAATGGTGGGAGTCCCTCCAATTATATAATCAATAGATCAATACATTTGAGTAGACTAAGAAAATGAAATAAATTGTTTAATTTGAAAAAATATGACATAAGCTCCCTAAAATATTCTTATTTAATGTAATACCCTGAAAATCTCATTTATGATAAGTATCATATTGAGTAAATAATACCTATTGGAAATAAGTGAATATGGGATCTCAAAGATCTTGTGAAGAATTTATGTTATTTTTGGGTAGTTTCTCTTGAAAAAGAATAATTTGCAATTAGGTCCCTAAAACGTTTAGAAGTTTGCAAATAGGTCCCTGAAATATCTACGGGTTATAAAATACCCTGTGAAAGTTATAAAAAAGGCAAGTAAATATTTATTTGAGATAGGGAATAATACTGTCCCTAATTTAGGTAATTTATTAAATTACAAACTTGGAGAAATTGTATAAGAATGTCCAAAAGTATTGAAATGACCAAAATACCCTCGTAAATCCTAAAATAATGCAGAAGACATGAAAACAAAGATGTCAGGGCCAAAGTTATGAGGTAATGAGGCATTCTAATTAAGAAAATTATCAACTATTGGTAAGAAAGTAATTAAGTAATTACTGGCTAATTACTTAAGCATAGGCAAATGAAATTCATAAATAATTATGTAAAACCCTAAAATTAGTGGTTTGTGGCCTAAAATTAGTATAAACATATTTGTTAATTAATTGGAAATTTTGGAGAAAAATAATTGAGTTTAGGTATTTTTAAGCCTAAATACAAGAATGGACCAATAGGAAAATTTTGCAAAAAAATTATATAAAATAATTATTATATATTATTAATTAATTAAATAATTAATTAAAACGAAAATTAATAAAATAATAATAAAAAAGGACAAGAAAATCTTAAGAGGATAAGATGATAGGATTTTGTAATATAATAATCTTATAATTAAGTACAGTGAATAGTGATCGAGTAAATAGGAAACGGATCCTATCTAGAGCCCCGAAATAGGTTTTCGAAGTCAAGGTAAAATATTGATCGGTGGATTTTTATCTTGATTGGACTTTTCCGGAAGTTGATTAGAGGACGGTAGAGCATTTTCCTAATAAGACGAAATAGGGAAAGATGCGAGATAGGCACATTTTGGATCTCGAAGAAAATAAATTCTAACTCAACATCTAGGAATGAGTTTGAAATTATCTGGACATATTTGGAATCGGTGAATTTTTGTCCGGAGGTTGATGATTAGAATTCAGTTACGTAACTATCACGCTTTCAGTAAACTTGAGATCGACTTTTGGAGCCTGGATGGAATCAAAAATTAGTTTAACTTAGACATTTCTAATGAGTAGGAAAATGTCTTCAAAGTTGTGATTCGGATTTTGAGATTTTTCCGAGATTACGCGATTCGGACACCGTCGGAACTTTATCGGTACAAGTTCATAAAGCAAAAGCATCACATCACATTAATTGATGTGACAAACCACCAACCAAGGGGAGAGGATGGTTTGGACAAGTGGCATGGTGAGGATCTTGACATTTGGCAAAGTGTGATCCGACGGTCCCGTAATCCGCCCGACAAAGTGTGAATAGTGCACACAACTTTCCCTATAAATAGGAGGCTCTCCTTTGCATTCTTCACACCAAAACCATTTTCTCTAGTTGAGCTATCCTAGAGAGAAGTTAGAGAGAGTGCTCGGAGGAGGAAGGAGTCGGGGAATTCGCGAAAGCAAAGCTCTGGGTAATTTTTCCGGTCTTTAGTCTTTAATTCTTTCAGTAGTTTTAGTAGTAATGCTAGATAGATCTTTAGTTTTATTTTAAGTATGAATTTCGAAAATCATGATGGGGTCGGAGTTCTGGAAAAAATTTGGAAAGTCGGAGTCAAGGTAGCGAAGCTCTGGCGAAATTACGCCGATTAGGGGAATAGGGGCAAAATGGTAATTTTTACCAAAATGCCTGTTATGATGTGAATCATTAATTAATATGATTTATATTTTGAAAATTATGTTGGAGTAGGAGTTATGTTGAAATTTTGAAAGATTAGGGTCAAAGTAACGAAGTACTGGCGAAATTCCGCCGATTAGGGGGTCAGGGGTAAAATAGTCATTTTGACTAAAAGTGTCCGTCGTAATGATAGATCCTTAAAAAGTACATTGTTATGTTGATAGGATATCCCCGATTACGTTTTTACCTCTTGTCGTGCCGTATTCGCCGAAATACCGTATAACGTCAACGAAGGTACGTCGCGTCTTGTAACATTAACTCTTATGTTTATGGTATGCATATATGTGCTATGTGTATTGTTATGGTATGTTTATTGAATACAAATATGTTAGAACAGTTTGGTGCCGAAGGCAAGGCTAGTCTACGTGGGTGTGCCATAAGTCGCCGTATAAGTCGGTGAGGCCCCATGGTAGACACTTACACAGCCATTCATTCGGTTTACGGAAGTATGTACATTCGTGTATTGTAACACTAATCGATGCATATAGTATGCGTGTATGTGATGTGAGTATGGTATGTGTATATGTGGTGTGTTGTGGGAATGCATATTATGTTAGAATATAACTGTATGCATGCTGGGAGCGATATATCTGTAAGGCTGGGAGCGATATGTAACATCCCAACTTTTCACAAGCAGTATAAATTTTTTTTTTGGTCAAACATCATTTCAAAATCGTCAGAGTAAAGCAACAGAGCGATTGAGTAACTGATATGTATATATAAAACGCCGCAAGTCTGGCTGGTTACAACAGCTACTCGGGCTGCTTGCCTCTCTCCTCGGTCCTCGGTCCTCCGAAACACGCTATGTTAAGAGCCGAGATCAGCGCACGGATCTCGAGTAACGGTTAACCTCATGTTTATGTACACAGACAGCAGACATTAACATTACTAACATCACTCTATCACAATCAATGTATATGTATTGCTCCCAGCATGCAGACATATTGCTCCCAGCATAAAGACATATTGCTCCCAGCATATAGACATATTCTCTAACCTCTATATGCACTCCTCTATATGCACTCAAACAGTATAACAAATCTACAACACCCATACATACATGCATACCATAAACATCAGAGTTAGTGTTACAGTACGCGAACGTACATACACCAATACTACATAACCACACAACAAACATATAGTTACCATTCATCACACATAAGCATACATAGACATCGAGTTAAGGTTACCGATGCGAACGTACCTTCGTTGATGGTATTACGGCACGTTTACGGAAAAGCGGTCGTTTTGACGAGAAAACAATAAACGTCTGTCGGACAGAGTAATGACAGCAAATCAGAGTTTCTGATATCCTATAAGGGTAATATCACTTTTATTAGTGATTTGACATCATAACTGGCATTTTAGGTAAAAATTACCATTTTGCCCCTATACCCCTAATTGGCGGAATTTCGCCAGCACTTCGTTACTCTTACAAATTTTCTTCCCGAAATTTCGCCAGAACTTTGACGCAATTATGATTTTCAAAATTCTAGACTAAAATAGCCCTATCATATGATATCTAATCATACCTTGAAAGATAAAGGCTATTCTAACTATTGAAAGAACTATGGAAGCTTAAAGCTTACCATTTTAACTTTCAGCTTTCGGGGACTCAATCCTACCAAGTTTTACCTCTTTAGGCATTTTTCAATGCAATGAGGCCTAAAACAATAGTAGGAATCTCACTCCCTACTTACTAAAACTATCTAACAATTCTACTAACTACCGAACTAAAAAGCTAAAGACCGTAGGACTTACCCGTTGAAGACTTCTGCAGAATTTTCCCCAGAGCTTCTCTCTCTTGTTTCTCCCTCTAGATTTCGGCTAAAGGAAGAGGATTTTGGTGTGAAGAAATCTAAGAGAACCCATGGCCTATTTATAGAAAACCAAAGGGATACAAAGGGAATTTTTGAAGTTGTTTATAACCTTGGAAATTCAAACACATAATGGTGTAAAATCCTTGTCCATTCATGCCTTTGGTCGACATATTGGGCAGAAATGGCAGCCTCCCATTGGCCCAAAAATGATGCATAAGCTTGCTTTATGCCCGGTCTGGCCGATTTCCCCGATCGGTACCCGATTCGCGTGATTTCGGAAAAATCTCAAACTTCTGGATTTACAACTTTGAAACCATTTCCTCACTTACTAGAAATGTCCAAGTTAACCTAAATTTTGATCCCATATAGGGCTCCAACTGTCCAGTTGCATTTTTCTCGAAAAACGTGTCCAAACGCGTCCGGTTTCAAAACGTATTTCTGAAATCACCAACTTCTTCAGAAAAATTAACTGATTCCAAATATGTCTAGATAAATTCAAACTCAATCCTAGATATTGAGTTAGAATTTATTTTCTTCATATCCAAAAATATGCCTATCTACATTTTTCCCTATTTTGTTTTATTAGGAAAATGCACAAACGGCTTCAGAATTTACTTAGGAAGAGTCTAACGGAAGATAAAATTCCACTGATCAATATTCTATCCTGACTTTGGAAATCCCATTCCAAGATCTCTAGATAGGATCCGTTTCCTAATTTCCAAATTACTATTCACATTTTTCTACTTTAATAAATTATAATATATTATAATGTCAACTTGCATAAAATCTTATACATATATATATATATTTTTCTCTTTTCCTTGAGTCCAATATTTCGGCTGGCCCATATGTATAATTAATAAATATTTATTTTCTTTTTATTTCATTAATTATTTAATTACTCATTTATTTAATTTTTACAAAAATTCCACAAAAATCCCTAATTGGTCCATTCTTGTATTTAGGCCTAAAAATACCTAAACTTAACTATTTTTCTCCAAAATTCCCAATTAATTAGTAAACATGTTTTTACTAATTTTAAAACAAAAACCACTAATTTTAGGGTTTCATATAATTATTCATGAATTTCCCTTACTTATGCTTAAGTAATTAGCTCAATATTACTTAATTACTCTTTTATCACTTGTTGATAATTTTCTTGTTTTGAACACCTTATTACCTTCATATTCTTGCATTAACCTTAGCATTTCCATGCCTCTTACATTATTTGATAATTACAAGGGTATTATGGTCATTTACTTCTTTTCGAACATTACCGAACGCGTTTGGCAGCACTGCCTTCCGGGAAACCATCTTTCCAACAACCTTCGATCTTCCTTCATTCATGTGAAGACAACTTCCTGCATTTTCGGTGGGAACTTGATCTTCCCTCGGGAATAAATTTCCAGATGACCATCTTCTCCTCCTTCAATCATCTGTCTTCCTTGCCATTGCCGCCGACGCCGCCTCCTCCTCCTTCTGCAAATCCCGACACCGACGTTGCAAGGATGAAGAAGGAATCTGAAACTTTTTTTTTTTTGGGTTGTTGTTGGGTTGAGGGATGAAGAAAGAGGGATCAGAGAGGGACGAAGCAGGGATCAGGGACGAAGTAGGGATCTGCATCGAGAGAGAGAGAAGGATGAAGGAGAAACTGTTTTGTTTTTTTTGTTTACTGGTTGTCGGCCGAGACTACAGCGAGAGTGAGGATGAAGAAGAGAGGAATGAATTTTTTAGGTTAAGGGGTATTTTAGACAATTGATATTTTATATTTTTATTTTTATTTTTGTAAATTATCATCTTCCATCCCCTTTTTCATGTTTACCAAACAACTTATTTTTTTTAAGTTCCCTCTCAATTTTCCTTTTCTTTTCTTTTCTTTCTATTCCCTTCCTTTCCTTCCTCATATCTTCACCCGGTGGCACTAAAATCAAAATTATATAAAGATCAATTAGTACTCCCTCCGGTCCTAATTATAGGAACTATTTAACTGATTTTGAGGGGATTAAGGAGAAGAGTTAAATTAGTTAATTTTACTCATTTTCCTTAAATGCCCTTATATAAATTTAAAATGACATATGTAAAAGTGAATTACAATCCCGCCACATATCTCTCCAACCAATTTTCCTTTCCACACACTTTCTAATTGAAATAATGATCTTTCTATAGACACACACTTTCTAATTGAAATAATGATCTTTCTACACACACACGCGCACGCACGCACGCACGCACACACACACACACTATCACTTCACTTAACTCTTACTCTATGACTTCACTTAACTCTTACTCTATGACTTCACTTAACTCTTACTCTATGTATTTTCATATTGTTAAACTATGATAGAAGGAAGTTAATGATTTTTTGCAATCAATGCTTAATAACTTGGAATCCACTGAATCATCTCAAAAGAGTGCTGGAGTTTGTTATCCTTCTGGTCGACAACAGTTTTAATAACTACAGAGTAACATGGGACATGTCAAAAAGCAATGTGAGGTATAAGTGGAAACTTGAATTTTCTTAGGAGTATTAAACTATTAATTGGTTTTAATGCATGTTGAAGGTGATTGGAAACAAGGTGTGAATGATATTGTATAAAAGTTATTCAATTCTATGGGGACTATAGCTTTTGTATGCCAATGCTTTAGCTTTTGTCATGAATTTTACGATGTTGCTCTTTTCGGTGAAAATGTTAGAATCACTTCAAGACATTGAAATAGCTTCAAGATTAGTTGGATTTATTGAAGAGGGTGATAACGACATTGATGATAAATATGAGAAACTTCATTATCACATTGCTCCACTTCCAGTTCCTTATGATAGTGAAGATTATCGTTTGATCAGAAATTTTTCCATTCTACTCAAGCCCCTACACATATATGGTGTGTTTGTAATTGAATAGTAGCTACTAGCGAGTTATATTATGCATATGTGTCTCTGGATCTAGCTCTTCCACTGTAACAATGTATTAATTACTGGCCTGTACGTTCAACAGGATTCTTGGAGTCATCGTAGCACTCACTCTGCATAGCGAACAATTAAAATTATGAATGGCAACTTCCTTACTTATTTTTTTTTAAAAAAAGGAGGGGGGGCGGGGGCCACCCCTAGCCCCCCTTGGGTCCGCCCTTGCCCACACACACATATATATATAGACACACACACCCATATATCTACACACACAGAGATAAACATAATATATATGTGTGTGTGTGTGTGTTTGTGTGTGTACACACATATATATATATCTACACACATAAACACAGATATACATATATATGTACACACACATATATACATACAAATACACACACATATATATAGATGTTTGTAATACCCCGGTTTTCACAACTGTTTTTATAGCGTTTTGATCAGAGTTTTGAGCGACAAATTTTTTTTTTTTCATAATAAGGAGTAACTGGATAACATTGATAACAGTGTATCTGGCTGTTCAAAAGGCCATACATTCCTCCGAGTGTTTACATCTAACGTAAGTACAACAAAGCTAAAGCGTCTCCATCGATCTTCATGCTAGCTCCTACATTTGTCCTCGATCTACGTGGCTCGCTTGCTTCTCTCTTCGTCCTCGGTCCTCCTGGACCACAAGCTATAGCTGAGATCCAATTTAACGCATTGGATCTCAGGTAACGGTTAACCTCATGCTTATAAACAGTATATGTACAACAGGTATTTCAAATCTTACAGCATTGATCAAGCCGGTACATGATCGTTTAATAACAACATAAAATCTGTACTAGTGATCTAAGTACGATTCCTTAATCACAGTGCGTCTAAGTACGATTCCATAGACATAGTGCATCCATGTACGATTCCATAGACACGGTGTATCTAAGTACGGTTCCATAGACACGGAGTATCTAAGTACGGTTCCATAGACACGGAGTATCTAAGTACGGTGCCATAGACACGGAGTATCTAAGTACGGTTCCTTAGACACGGAGAAAATAGCACCGAATAGAATGGCCAGGTAAGTGTCTATCATGGGGGCCTCACCAACTTTACGGCGACTAATTGGCACACCCACATAGACTAGCCTCGCCTTCGGCACCAAACCATTCACATAACATATTATCACATATATTCATTCAATAATCATCAGAGCTAGTGTTACAGTACGCGAACATACCTCCGTTGACGAATGTCGGCAATTCTGGCGGAAACGGCACGTTTTACGGAAAACAGCGAAACGTCCAACAGCGGCACGTCGGACAGCGTAACGATAGCAGATCAAAGTTTCTGATGTCCTAAAAGAGTAATATCACTTTCATTAGTGATTTGGCATTATAACTGACATTTTAGGTAGAAATTACCATTTTGCCCCTATACCCCTAATTGGCGGAATTTCGCCAGCACTTCGTTACTTTGGCTCCGATTTTCCAAAATTTTGCCAGAACTTCGACCCAATGATAATTTTCGAAATTCTAAACTAATATAGCCCTATCATATGATACCCAATCATGCTTGAAAAATTAAAGGCTATACTAGCAGTACTACTCTAACTGTTGAAAGAACTACGAAAGCTTAAAGCTCACTATTTTAACTTTCAACTTTCAGAGACTCAATTCCTACTATGTTTTTACCTCGTCAGGCATCTTTCAATGCAATGAGGCTTAAAAACAAGAATATGAATCTCATTTCCTACTTCCTAGATCTAACTAACAGTTCTACTAAAACTACCGAAAGAACTACGGAAACTAAAAGCTCGGTACCGGAAAACTTACCCAGAGCTTCGCTGCAGATTTCCCCAGAGCTTCTCTCTCTAAAATCCTCTCTCTAGATTTCGGCTAGGAGGCTTCAAATGTGAGAAAATCCAAAGGGGAGGGGTGGGTATTTATAGAAAAAGATGTAGGATTTTGGCCGTCGGATCAACTTTGTGAGAATCGATCTGGACCGTCCAAAGCAACTTTTTCAAAAAGCTTTTTCTCCTTCCCTTATCTTCTTGGCCGACCTGCCCCCTTGCTTAGGTGGCATCCATTGGCCAATGGGAGGTGGCCATGTGTCCCTTCCAGAAGCCTTTCGAATGAATTTCTCCGATCGGTACCCGATTCGCGTAATTTCGGAAAAATCTCAAAATTCTGGATTTACAACTTTGAAGACATATTCTCACTCACTAGAAATGTCCAAGTTAAACTAAATTTTGATTCCATATAGGGCTCCAACAGTCGGTCTGAAGTTCCTCGAAAAGCGTGCCAGGCTACGGAACGATTTTCTGGAATCATCAACTTCTGGACAAAAATTCACTGATTCCAAATATGTCCAAATAATTTCAAACTCATTTCTAGATGTTGAGTTAGAATTTATTTTCTTTAGGTCCAAAAATGTGCCTATCAGCATTTTTCCCTATTTTGTTTTATTAGGAAAATGCACAATCGGCTTCAGAATTAACCTCCGGAAAAGTGTAACGGAAGATAAAAACCCACTGATCAATATTTTACCTTGACTTTGGAATTCCCATTCCTAGATCTCCAGATAGAATCCGTTTCCTAATTATTGAATTACTATTCACCAGATTAAATTATATTATATAATAACCAAATTTTTTCCAAATATCATATTTATTTATTTTTGTTCTTATATTCATTTTTTTTTCTTTTCTTGGGCCCAATTCGGCTGGCCCTATTATTTATTTAATAAATATTTATTTTTTATATAATTAATTATTTAATTATTTACTCATTTAAATTTTCTCAAAAATTCCACAAAAAATCCCTAATTGGTCCATTCTTGTATTTAGGCTTAAAAATACCTAAACTCAACAATCTTTCTCCAAAATTTCCACTTAATTAAAAAATATATTTTTACTAATTTTAGGCCAAAAACCACTAATTTTAGGGTTCTATATAATTTTCCTTGAATTTCCTTTGCTTATGCTTAAGTAATTAGCTCAATATTACTTAACTACTTAGTTATCACAAGTTGATAATTTTCTTACTTAGAACACCTCATTGTCTTCATACTTTTGAATTAACATTAGGACTTCCATGCCTCTTGCATTATTCTATAATTTACAAGGGTATTTTGGTCTTTTATTACTTTTTGAACATTCTAATACAATTTCTCCAAGTTCATAATTTATTAAATTATCATAATTAGAGATAATATACTCTCATAATTCACTTGGTCATTTTACTGCCTGTTAGGATTTTTCATAATTTTCCTAAGTTATTTATGTCCCGTAGGGGCATTTCTGTCATTTTGGCACTTTGGCCCTTAAATTCTCTAATTTCCAAGAGATTTTCCTTTAGAAAATAAAATAATTATAACTTAATATTTGATATCTCATATTCACCTACTTTCTATAGGTTTAACTTTACCAAATTATGATATAGATTTTTAGGGTATTACAATGTTCCTAATAATAAGTATAAATAGGGGTATTATAGGAAAAAATTGACAAAAGTTAAAACTTGCTCTTATAATTAGGACCAAAACCAATTCCAAAATGTGTTCCTATAATTAAGACCAAAGGGAGTATTATTTTCGATCCTAGAACTATCCCTTAATAAACTAATCCCACATGGATCAGCAAAATCAGCCCCACTCTCTTTGGCATTTCATTTCCTTCGGTCGGGAAGAATCTGCATCACATGAAATTGACATTATCTACCTCTACAAAATTTCATCATCAAATATATATATATATATATCAATTTTGTAAATGAGCAGGATATATACATGTGTAAAACATTTTATTTTAAATTTCATCACATGGATCAGCAAAATCAGCCGCATTCTCTTTGGCGTGCGAGGAGGGACTTTCAAAGTAAAATATTTTATTTTAAGTTAATTAAAGTAGGGAAAATTCATTCCAGGACCTTTTTAACAAGGAAAATTGTAAAAAAGGCCTCAAGATTCTGACAATACCAGAAAAGGCCCCAGGGCCTTTTTTGGGATTTACAAGACTGATATAGTTGTTAACGAGATATTGATATAGTTGTTAACGAGATATTGATATAGTTGTTAAAGGTACTGATTTAGTGATTAGCAAAGTGTTGTTAACGTGACCGATTTAGTTGTTAAAGACCTACCCATTAACAACTATATCAGTCTCGTTAACAACTCATCCAAGATTCTGAAAATTCCAGAAAAGGCTTTGGGCCTTTTTTGGGGTTGTCAGAATCTTAGGGCCTTTTTTGCAATTTTCCTTGTTAAAAGGGCCTGAAATGAATTTTCCCATTAAAGTATCAAAGTTATACTTTTCCCTATAACATATATTAAAGCATATTATGTCTTTTCTCATCCTATAACAATTTTTTTTTAATAATTTACAAAATACATATTTATAATAAAAGTCACTTTAATTAATTTGTGTTTACAAAACTGACTTTTCATATGTATTCTCTATTTTGCATTATCACCTAAAAGTAATCAAAATCATCAGTTAAGGCAAAGTCTGCTTCTTGGTGCCCATAGCTCTTTCGTGGAAGCTTTTGCTGCAAAAATGTCTTGAAAAAAGGTGATGCGGATGTCACGTAAGCATGTCATCTCAACATAATAGGTTAACTAAAGATTGACTGTTTGGATATATTCATTAGCTAGGGTAGTGTGACATTGCTACGATTTTACAACTCCATAGCAACATTACTCTAAAAAATAGATCCGGATACCCAACGCTCTTTTTGCAAAAATTATCAGCTCAAAAATGTCCTTTAGCCCTCTATTATTTTACACACCACATTTTCAACACACGAAATATTAATTTTATGCAATGTATACACGTATTTGGAAATCGTTTTCAAGGCCTCAGATGTCTCTATAATACATTAAGTTATGTAAATGTGAATGAGTATAAAATTAATTAACAATGCTAATCAAGTACGCTGTAGGGCATCCGGCCGGCCCCCACCCTCACAAAACCAAAAGACGACATAAATCATTTTGTTTGCAAATAAGTATAATTTGAGGATCAGATATGTGTGGTTGAAAGAAAACGCTTAAGACAAGACAAAACGAAACAAAACAAAACGTGCATAAATAGATGCTCCTACTTATGAAATGCTTTAAAATTAACCAATCAAGCTGTTAGTTGAGGTGGTAAGCGGCCTCACCCCGTAAGGTAGAAAACATAAATTTGAATTCCGGGGAAACTTAATTATTGAGAGAGTTAAAAACCCTTTGTGCTCTTTGCTTTAAAAGGGGAAACCCTTCATGTTATCAAAAAAGAAATACTCTAAAATTAAAAGAAAAAATACTGTAAAATTGTGCAATTATGATTTTTTTTAAAAATCATAAAATAATTTAGACTTGAATAATCTTATGCCCAATCAAAATATCGTGAAGTGGGGCCATTAGAGAGAGGAGGTACAGTAGCTCAGACTTATTATAAACCACGTTTCAAAATCTTATTATAAACCACGTTTCACTTTTTAAAATCTCTGATATGGGACTTATGACACATTCCCTCAGGATTAGCTCTATAAATAGATGCTCCTACTCCTCAATTCCTCAAAACCAAAGCCAATTACCCTAAAGTCATCCAAAGCCCAGACAGCCAAACCTGGCAAAAATGAAGACTAATGCACTCCTTGTATTCTTCTTCTTCTTCTTCTCGGCCGCTCTCTTTACCATCACCACGGCTGAGATAGTGTATGACTCAGACGGTGAACTCCTAAAAAATGGAGGCAATTACTACTTATTGCCACCTGGTTTAGGAGGTCAGGCAATTAAAGGTGCCGGCATTGATAAAAGTGATGGCTCGTGCTCACTCGCCGTCATCCTGAAGTTGTCGTACAAGAAAGGCTGGCTAACAAATATTGCATCTCCAGTACTCACGCTTCACATTACTACCGATTATCCTTTGTGGATAAAATTTGCTCAGTTGCCATTAGGCACAACATGCACTAAGAATCCCCAGTGGGTGGTCACTAGGGTCCTAGGGTTTGGAGAACCGGTGATGGTCGGAGATGCCAATGAATTTCCCGTTCCTCTTTCTGGTTCGTTCTTTATTAAGCCCTATGATTCTGCTAAGTTTCACTATAAGCTTGTCTTCTGTTATGAAGATGGTAAGTGTGGACATGTTGGTGTCAAGGCTGATAGCCATGGCAACAACCGTTTGGTTGTCACAGAAGACGAAAAAGTACAACCATTGGTACTCAAGTTCGTCAAAGAAACCAGTGATGAGGTAGTCGCCTCTGATATATCAATGGTGGTCTGAACAGTGAATCCTGCAGAATAAACATCTCTGGGCATCCTAGCTATATATATATATATATATACATCTCCAGAGTGTCAAAATAATACTACCGTCAGTCCTTCCTTAATTCGTTCGAACGGGATTTTATATCACGCATCGCAGGTAGTAATATTAATAATAAAGGTGATGTGTTTGTGCGTGATTCATTACCAGCTTTGTTGTACCATGAAATAGAAGAACTTCAACATGTAGAAGTTGTCTCAGCCTAAATAAAAAGTTATTGTTATGTTATATATGTTTGACCGATGATGATTCGAATGAAGTTGATTTTCTCAGAGTCTAATATTTTAACCAATATATCTATTAAAGCTTATTAAAACTTTCTTAAAAAGTTTGGATTTAGCTTTTGGAGAATAATTTTAGGGATTTACAAGGTAAAATGACTTTTTTTAGAATAACTTTTTGTAGGATTATTAGAAAAAGTGATTTTCAAATGATAGTGTTAGGATATTGTTATTAGAATAGTTTTTTCAGGGTTAAATTTACCAAAAAAGACATTAACTTTTGGTATAATTGCATATAAAGGATAAGATTATATTTTAAATATTTTTAACATTATATTTCATAATAAATACAAAAAAATTACATGAATTTGTGTACAAAATTAAAATACTTAACGTATTGACTGGTACTTAATAACTACTTCATGATATTAAAAATTTATTTTAGGATATTAAAAAAATATTTTAGGGTACTAACGAGTACTAAAAGATACTAAAAAAAATACTTCTCATGGTCTTAAAACTTTATTTTAGGATCTTGAAAAAATATTTTAGGGTACTGACTAATCTTGAAAAAAAAAATCAAGGTACTGATGTGCGTGTACTAAAAAGATACTTAAGGATACTGAAAGAAATATTTCAAGGCAATGACTGATCTTAAAAAAAATTTGCAGGGTACTAATGTACGTGTACTAAAATGATACTTAAGGATACTGAAAAAAAATACTTCATGATTTTGAAAATTTATTTTAGGATATTGAAAAAGTATTTCAGGTAATGACTGATTTTGAAAAAATATTTCAGAGTGTTGACGGATACTAAAAAGATACTTAATGATACGGTACTGAAAAATATTGATGATGCAGAGGAGAGAGAAAAATCTCAAAAAATAGCTTTTCCTAAAACCTAGTTTTTGGAGCCAAAACCATGGTATGGGTGCAAAATAACTTATGGATATTTTTTGGAGTGTGTGACAAACTTTTACCAAATCCAAGGTTTTGTTTCCAAACCCTAGATTTTGAAGTTTGCCAAACAGGCTTCTAGAGTCAAGAAAGAAATAAGTGAAAATGAAACATTAAAAGGTGACACTGTTCTAATGATAAATGGTACTCCTCCGGTCCTAATTATAAGACAACATTTGAGAGTTGGTTTTGGTCCTAATTATAAGACATTCTAATAATTGTCAATTTTTTCCTAAAATACCCCTATTTTATTCTCTCAAGTGTGTTTGATTTTTTGTGAGTATATGTATGTGGACGCGTATACTCTTCCAGTCAATGAAACTTTTAGATATATGTGTATGTGTTTATCTATGTATGTATATATGTGTGTGTCTCTACACACAAATATCTATAGACACTATAGACACACACACATATGTGTGTCTACATATATGTATGTATGTATGTATATATGTGTGTGTCTACACACATATATTTTGTGTGTGTGCACGCACATATATATGTGTGTCTACATATATGTATGTATGTATATATGTGTGTGTGTACACACAAATATTTTATGTGTGTGTGTGCGCACAAATATATATAGTCACACACACACATATTATATATATGTGTGTGTGTATCTATCTATATATATATATATATATATATATATATATATATATATATATATATATATATATATATATGTATGTATATATAGTAAGACCATTATTTTAATTAGATAGCATGTAGAAGAAAAAAAATTTAGGTTGGAGAGGCATGTGATAGGAGCTATTAATTGATTTACTTTCACTTAGGTCATTTTAAATTTATATAAGGACATTTTAGGAAAATAAGTAAAATTAACTAATTTAACTTCTTTCCTTAATCTCCTCAAAATCGGTTAAATATGTCTTATAATTAGGACCGGAGGGAGTAGTAAAATGTTAACGTTGAAGCTGGTTTTTTACCTATATTATCACCAGGTATCCGGTTTGAGGTTGGTGGATATTATTCCTAACACAAATGTCTTCTGAGACTCAAACTCAAAACTTGTAGGATCGCCCTGCTAAACCAACTTCATGTTGGTCGTGGACGCTGGTTTTATACGTACATACAGCTTTATATATTAGCCAACATTAATTCCCAATTATACCATGTATAGCTTTAATTAAGTCAATATGCTTTTAGAATATGAGATTTAAGTGCACGGTTTTTAACTGAAATATTCTTATATTGTATAAACTAATATTTGTAATTTATTTTCAGAAAAAAAAAACCTAATACCTAATTTTTAATATATTAATCTTTTAGGACTTAAGCTAAGTCTCAATATATTAATATTTTAGGACGACTTTAAGTTGTACCATATAAAGAACTTCTACACGGAGAGAAGTTGTCTCATAGAATTAAGTAGTTTATAACGTCGGTAAATTTATCACATAAGAATAAACAGTTGAAGTACTGAACAAGTCATACATACATATGTATGTATGTATGTATGTACCCACACACACTACTTGCATTGTATGTATGTATATGCCCACACACTACTTGAACTTCAAAATCTCAAATCAGTCTTGTTACTTATAAGAGTATATAGATATTAACTACAATCAGGGGCGGATTTAGAGGGAGGCTAGAGGTCCCCTAATTTTTTTTTTTAATATATATATAAGGAGATATCTTTCTTTGTCTGCGACTTATTTTCATATTTTGACTACATACAAACAAACCCACGTGCAAGAGAAATTTATTATGTATAACTTATCTTTTGATCTCAATATATAGTAGTTTTGCATAATCTGTGCTTGCATTTGGTCCTTAACTTTTGAGACAACTCAAAAGTTAATAGTTTGTGTGTGTGTGTGTTTGTGCGTGATTCAATACCAGCTTTGCGTATTGTGTTAAGTGGGTTGGCTTGTTAGGCTCAATAGGTGTAGTTTGCCTAGATTGAATACAAATGTCACACTTGTCATTCAAAACAACCTTATTTTCGTTTCTTTTTTTTTGAATTAAAAAGGCAAGCCGAAGCTTGATTACAGAGAAGGCTAAACCATGAAGGTTTAGACCTAAAAACAAAAGCAGAAAATTAGCGATTACAAGCCAATTGATCTTGCAAAGCCATGTGAAGGCAGCTGCTTGGGATTGTGGGACTAAAAACCACATGAGCAACATCAGGATTAGCATGACCTTGCTTGGCCATGTAGTCTGCACATGAAATGTTATCCCTAGGAGTATGACGAATCTCCACCTGCCATTCCTGGAAAAGAAGATCACGCAGGTCATCAATGACGTCTCTGAGCGGATGATCAACGCCGCAGTCTCGCATGATGATGTTGATGGCATCAAGGGAGTCAGAATACAAGATGATTTTTTGAAGCCCCATCTGACGACCCATAGTTAGCCCTGTCATAATAGCATGCAACTCCGCTTCGATGACGGAACGGGTTCCAAGGAATTTGTGGAACCCCATCAGCCAATGACCTTGAGAATTCCGAATCACACCTCCACATGCTGCTTGATATTGGTGACGTACTGATCCATCAACGTCTATACGAATCGTATTTGCAGGAGGCGATGTCCAAGACTTCTCTTCAGCCCTATCGATTTGAAAAATTAGGTGCGTTAGAGATTGATTGACTGTACTTTCCATCAGAAGATAATTACATAAATGTAACATCCCCCTGGTATCCGTGCTTTCTCCCTGAAACAGAAATTTGCATCTAGTAGTCCAAAGGATCCAACACCCCAAGCTGAACACTCTTGGCCAAGAGAAGTCCCGAAATCTTCCTTTTCCAGGATGATGGTTAGTGTTCCAATTGAGCCAGTCCTGTAAATTACCTGCAAAAAATTGAGAAAGATAGTTAGACTATAAAATACGTTCCCACAAGTTTTTCGCTCTCTCACAATCTCTGATTATATGGATTACGGTTTCCTCTCCATCGCAAGTGAAAGGACAAACATTCTCATTGGTAAGCCCTCTTCTGGCTCTAAGGGAGTTTGTGACAAGCCTTCCATGACCAACTTGCCACATGAAGAGCTTGACTTTCTCAAGAAGCTGCCATTTCCACATTAGAGTCCAGAATTTGCTAGCGTTTGCCCCTCCTTGATCAGACAGGTAAAGATAAGCGGATTTAACAGAAAAACAACCATCCTTCGCAGCTCTCCAAGTGAAGCAGTCAGGGAGGTCATTAGAGGGGGGATGAGTTCTGGAAATGGTATTGATGATGGAAGGAGGCAAAATGCTCTGCCACTTACTGATGTTCCATCTTCCATTATCCAGAAGATGATCTTTCACCATCTCATCATTATTCACGAGGGACGGGTTGGGAACAAAGGCAATAAGAGGCCTATCAAAAGGAAGCCAAAGATCATGCCAGAACTTAGTTCCTGCTCCATTATTAACCTTTTTCCCGACTCCAACAAGAAACCTGTCCCAGACCTCAATGATTGCTTTCCAAGCGGAGGATGAGTTTCTTTTTTTAGAGACAGAAGGAACAGCTAAATTACCGAAATTATATTTCGACCAAAGACATTGAACCCATAAAGCCTGCTTATTCGTAATAAGGTTCCAGCAGAGCTTCATAATAAAGGCCTTGTTTTGACGACGAAGATTTTTGAAACCCAGACCCCCTTGCTTTTTGGCATGAATGATTTTGTCCCAAGCAATGAGGTGCATTTTTTTCACATCCTCTTCTTGCGACCAAAGAAATTTCCTTGAGATCTTGTCTAACTCATTGATTGTACATATCGGGAGCAGAGTTGATTGCATGTAGTAGCTGGGAAGAGAGGATAACACAGAATTAATCAATACTGAGCGACCGGCAATTGTCAAAAACTTGCTTTTCCACATTGAGAGTTTCCTACGAGCCTTTTGAACAATGGGCTGGTAAGTGGCTTTCGAAACTCCTTGTGAATAATCGGAACCCCCAGGTATTTTCCAAGATCTGAAGTGATACTTATCCCAAGCAGATTACTAAGCTCAAGAGCTCTATTAAAGTTAACATTTCTGGAACAAAACATTCGAGATTTGGCGAGATTGATTCTGTGACCTTAAACCTCACAAAAGCTCTGCATCACATTTCAAACTTCAATAATCTGGTTGGTGGAAGTGTAATACCCTAAAATATGACTTAGGGTAAAATCATAAAATGAGTAAATAATACCCATTAAAAATAGGTGAATATGAGATATCAAATATTAAGTTGTGGAGATATTATTTTTTTAGGAAAATGCTATGGAAATTAAGGAAAAATTAGTAAATGTGTCAGAAATGACCAAAATGCCCTTATGGGCATAAAGTGACTTAGGAAATTATGAAAAAATCCTAAAAGGCAAGGAAATAATTATTTGAATTAAGAGAGTATATTATCTCTAATTTTTGTAATTTAATAAATTACAAACTTGGAGAAATTGAAGGAGAATACTCAAAAAGTATTGAAAAGACCATAATGCCCCCGTAAATGCTAAGATAATGCAGGAGACATGAAAACAAAGATGTCAATACAAAAGTTATGAGGTAATGAGGCATACTAATTAAGAAAATTATCAACTATTGATAAGAAAGTAATTAGGTAATTATTGGCTAATTACTTAAACATAAGCAAGGGAAATTCGAGATAATTATGTAAAACCCTAAAATTAGTGGTTTTGGCCTAAAATTAGTAAAAATATATTTTCTAATTAATTGGAAAGTTTTGAGAGAGATGGATGAGTTTAGGTATTTTTAAGCCTAAATACAAGAATGGACCAATAAGAAGTTTTTATAAAAATTGTATGAAATAATTATTTAAATAATTATTTTATATTAATTAATTGATAAATTAAATATATATATATATATAAATATATATACATGGCTGCCGAAAATTTTAGAAATAATGAAGATAGGATCAAGTTTTAAGTATCATGATATTTGTTTCAATTAGGCACATGTGTTTTATTATTTTATAATATAATTAAAGTGCATGAATAGTAATTAAGTAAATAGGAAACGGACCCTATCTAGAGATCTAGGAATGGGATTTCCAAAGTCAGGATAGAATATTGATCAGTGGGTTTTTATCTTCCGTTAAACTCTTCCGGAAGTTAATTCCGAGGCCGTTTGTGCATTTTCCTAATAAAACAAAATAGGGAAAAATGCATATATGCATATTTTTGGAAATGAAGAAAATAAATTCTAACTCAATATCTAGGAATAAGTTTGAATTTATATGGACATATTTGGAATCAGTGAATTATTTCCAAGAGATTGGTGATTTCAGAAATGCGTTCTGAAACCGGACGCGTTCGGACACGTTTTTCGAGAAACTTCACCGGACAGTTGGAACCACGTCTAAAGTCAAAATTCAAGTTTAAGTAGATATTATTGATGAGGAAGAGAAGGTCTTCAAAGTTGTAAATCCATAATTTTGAGATTTTTCCAAATTACGCGAATCGAGTACCGATCGAGGTTTATCGGTACGAAACCTTCCTTAACAAGTTATTTACATCATCAAGATGATGCAATTTTGGTGCCACCTAGGGCTGCTATGTCGACCATGAGCATGGAGGGATGAGATTTTACCATTTAATCCAAGAGAAATCCAATGGTTTAAATCAAATGGAAGAAAGACCTTTATGTCCCTAGAATTTTCTATAAATAAGGAGCTACCCCTCTTGAATTCTCACATCCATTTCAAGAGCTCCTTGGCCGAATCTAGAGAGAGGGTAGAGAAAAGGAGGAGTCCGGGGAATTTTGAAGCGAAGCTCTGTGATATCAGAAACTCTGATTTGCTGCCGTTACGCTGCCGGACAAGCCGTTTCACGTTTTTCCGTAGAAAAGTACGATTTCCGACGGAAGTATCGTCTACCGTCAACGAAGGTACATTCGCGTACTGTAACACTAACTCTGATGTTTATGGTATGCATATATGTGGTAGGTGTGTTGTATAGATGTTATACTGTTTGAATGCATATAGTGGTTAGATGTTATGCTTGTATCTTTGGGTGCAATCTGCTCGTATCTTTGGGTGCAATCTGTCCAGTATCTTTGGGTGCAATCGGTCTCGTATCTTTGGGTGCAATTTGTCTGCATCTTTGGGGGCAATACATATGCATGGGTTGTGATAGAGTGATGGTATGTGCTTGATGATGTTGTGGATGTCGTCGTTTGTATGTGTATACATAAACATGAGGTTAACCGTTACACGAGATCCGGTGCGGCGGATCTCGGCCCTTAACATAGCGTTAGGTTCGGAGGACCAAGGACCGAGGAGAGAGAAAGCAGAGGTTTGAGGATCCGGTGAAGACTTTCCATTATTATCCTTTACTTTTGGAAACTCTCGGTTAATATACCGTTTATGTAACTAGCCAGTGGGCATTTTATATCAATATATCAGTTACACTCTTGTTCCGGTGCTCTACTCTGATGAAAAAAATTTATACTGCTTATAAAAGTTGGGATGTTACAGGAAGCCTCAGTGAAAAGGATAAGATCGTCCGCAAAGAAGAGGTGGGAAATGTTGGGTCCCCTTCTTTTGAAGTAAAACGGCTTCCAACGCCGGAATTCACATTCCTTCTTAATAAGGTGACCCAGCCGCTCCATACAGAGAACAAAAATATACGGGCTCAGCGGGTCCCCTTGCCTGACTCCTCTAGAAGGGGTGAAGCTAGGACTCTCATCTCCGTTCTAGAGGATAGACATAGAATTAGAGGAGATACAAGCCATGATAAGCTCCGTAAGGTTATCTTTCAACTTCAGACGGAGCAGGGTATTCCTGATGAAGCCCCAATCAAGTTTGTCAAATGCCTTTTCCATGTCAAATTTAATCGCAACAAATCCTTTCTTTCGACCCTTCATTCTCATAGAATGAATGACCTCCTGGGCGATTAAGATGTTATCACAGCTGGATCTGTTAGCAATAAAGCTGCATTGCTCAGGACCTATAAGATGAGACATAACTTTTCTGAACCGATTCGCCGAGACTTTAGTGATAATTTTAAAGCTGACGTTGCATAAGGAAATAGGACGAAAATCTCAAAGTGTAGAAGGATTATCAACTTTAGAAATAAGAACAACCTTGGCTTTATTAATGCTGATCATATTGGAAGGATTATTGAAACAATCCTCAATGAAAGCACAAATTTTGGCCCCCACTATATTCCACTGGGTCTGAAAAAAGTGGGCTTGAAGATCATCAGGACCTGGAGCTTTAAAGGCGCCCATAGCAAAAGCAACATTTTTAATTTCCAGATTGGTAACCTTTCTTGACAACATATCTGAATCCTCGGTACTAATAATGGGAAAATTGGAGCACCACTCGTCAGGATTTTTCACATCATGATCACGGGAGTAAAGATTTAAGAAATATTCATACGCCATCATTTTCGCCTTGTCGTGGTCTTCAATCTATTCCCCAGCATCATTTTGAATGGCCCCAATTCTCTGTCTCTTTCTCTTAATCATGGTGGAGGCATGAAAATAACGAGTATTCCTGTCCCCCCCTGAAGCCATTTACCTCTAGATTTTTGGAACCATATGATTTCTTCTTGGGTTGCAACCTTGTGATATTCTTCCCAAAGTTTTTTCTCCAACTTAAAGAGACCAGTCTGAAGATTCGCTTTCCTGCATCTATCAATTCCCTCCAAGCGCCGAATTAGCTCTCTTTTCTTTTTAGAAAAATTACCCACACGATTATCATTCCAGGTGCGAGCAGAATTTTGAAAGTCATGCAAACCATGGATCCAGTGCTTGTCACGCCAAGCTTCTCTAACAATATCTTTAAAGTTCTTCTCGAGAGACAACAACCTTATTTTCAATTACACTTAAATGCTTCATTACAAATAGAGGTGCATGTCCTAGTCTAGAGTGCCATAGGCATACATCAAGAGGCTCATGTTTGACATTATTACAAGAAATGGAATTTGACACATCAGTACGGTTTTCATTTTCCAAAATGTAGGGTCCTGCAATTCTTTTACTGGTCAGCCTCATCTTCCCATCCGGAAGGATCTACACAAAATAATGATAAGAGGAAAAAGAGACTATACATTGATGGTCAACAATCGTTACTATATTTTGACCCAAAAAAAACAAAAAGTAATCGTCACTATTACAGATGATGAGTGTTTTCAGGAGTAGTGCATCTAAGTGTCGTTGAAAGTTTTAAAATAAATGTTTATTAAACAGACTGTAAGTCTACTCATAATACTTAGTACATAATCAAGTATTAAGCTTTGAATCAAGGATTGTGAACACCACCGTGCTGCTTCATCAAAGTGTAATTTCGGAGGAAGAGATACCGACATCGAGGTGTTGCTCTCACATGACTGCAAACACGATGGGATTTAGGGTAATATTGCAAAAGCTCTGTGAAATCACGAATTCAAAAAGACGACAAAGAACTATGATTGTGAAATAAAAATGAATCTGCGATAGGAGGTGTTTATGTCTTCAGAAATAAAATTGAACGTTCGATTGTAGAAAAAAAAATCTGCGAATCTCTCTGCGTAAATCTCGAACGTTCCTTTTCTGTTGTGATCTTGATCAGTTGATCAGAAATATGAGACCTGCGATGGCTTCTTGATTGTCCAATAGTGAGAGAATGTATGATGCTCTCTACCTAAATCTCAAATGTTCTTTTTGTGTTGCAATCTTGATCATCCTATTAGTGAAGATAGTCCTGGTATGGTTTCTTGCTTTTGGGTTATCGTTTTTGGGCTCCTTCTTGGAATATGGCCCTAATGATCTTCCTCGATATGATGAGATACAGTGCACAGAGGAGACAAGATTCTTGGGCTTGCTAGGTTTACCTTGGGTTGAGATCTTTTTTTTCAGCAAAAGGGGATGGTCCATGAAACTTCCTGCCTGTACACTCCAAAACATAATGGAGTCGTGGAGAGGAAGCATCAAACAATAATGCAGATCCCTCGAAGCTTGATATTACAATCAGGTATTCCTATTCGGTATTAGGGTGAATCTGTTAGGATGGGTGTATTCTTTAAAAACATAATTCCTTCTAAAATTTTAGACTACAAAACACCTTATGAGAAGGTTTAAGGTGTTGAACCAGATATGGGGAACCTAAGGGTGTTTGGGTCATTAGCATATGCAACTGGCCTTAAGGTAAGTGACAAGTTAAAACCCTGATCCATTCCATGTGTATTTCTAGGTTACCCCCTGATAACCAAAAGGGTTTTCTACTCCCTTATTTGAATAGCAAGAACTTATTTGTAAGTCGACATGTTAAGTTTCTGGAAGAAAAGTTCCCTTTTAGGGGAAGTAGCAATGGGAACCGAGTGATATTGAGTAGGGATATGCAAAACATGTTTTGGTATGATTTTACTGATTTTGATGCAGCAAATAAAAATGGTGAATGTGCTGATTTGCAAGGGCATGATGGAGATGAGGGAAGGGAGACAACCTCCATTGTTATGCGTGATGATGGGGTTGTTTCTCAACCTGCATCATCTTGCAAACCATTCCTATTCAAGATTAATTACTTGTCATATGAAAACCTTTCAGCTGAACATATGTGCTTTCTATTGTCTTTTTGACTCTGTTTGTGAGC